>JASAUF010000552.1:2694285-3367857 GCA_030180095.1 Magnolia changhungtana | reverse complement strand
GCACCCTAGGAATGGGAGGACCTTACCCCTGGGGCAAACCATCATCGGAAAGTCCAGAGGTCGGCGAGGACCTCGCCGGTTCCACGAGGCCTCGCCGTTCTGGCGAGTCGGGCAGCCCGTTTTCTGCAATTTTTTGCAATATTTGTACAATTTCAAAAAATCATATCTCCCTCGTTATAACTCCGATTTAGGTGATTCAAAAGTTAAATTGAAGCTTGATAAGTCTAGTTTCATATAAAAATAAGTAAAAAATATAATAAAAATTTTATTATAGTTAAATACAGGTCATTGTGATGACTATTTGGAATTCATTAGTTTGGACCGCTGCTGCTTTTAGAATTTTTAGAATTTTTCTACAATGCAAAATTTAATAAAATTTGGTAGATATGAAGTAGAATTGATGAATAACTACTAAAAAAATAATTAAAATAATATACTAATGAAAAGTGCTAGAAAAGGGACGTAGAATTGCCCTAGGACCTTATTCTGTCGTAATTATGGCATGATTTAGTTAAGTACTAAACTAAAGAATCTGCAAAATTATCATTGAATAACTTTAAATACGAACTGTAAGACCCAAAATGAGTAGAACCGCTAACGCTACGTTACCTAGAAACCTAGGATCAATCTCTAATCTCAGCTGCTCTCGGGAGCACATTGAAACTTCGTATCAGACCTGGACTGCATGTCGAAAGTTCGATTTCTGTGAAACTAAACGATTATGACCGCCTTACTAGGCTTGACAACCATCTCAAAAATCAAGTCCTGACTGTATCCAGAAACGCACAACCTGAGCCCAGAGCAAAGTGTGTGAGAAACGCAAATATCTTTAGGAAATGTGCTCAGATTTAAGTGAATTGAGTCGTTCACTTGTAGGTAAAATATAAGGATTTAAACCATCAAAATCTGACCCAATTACACTCTCAGATCAGTGAAAATTTTTAACACATGTCAGTGTACTTGTGGCCCTGATCGAATGTCGGTGACCGTTGAACTGAAACTGGTCCGCCACGGTCGATCTGTAAATCCGATCAGACCGAAAACTTAACTCGACCTAGATCCAATGCCAGGGAGCTTAAGTCCGACCGCACGCAGAAAGGAGGCCTCCAGAAGTGCTCCGTTGAGCCGAAAT
This sequence comes from Magnolia changhungtana, assembly GCA_030180095.1. NCBI lineage: Eukaryota > Viridiplantae > Streptophyta > Magnoliopsida > Magnoliales > Magnoliaceae > Magnolia > Magnolia changhungtana. The sequence continues at coordinate 3,366,725 of JASAUF010000552.1, read as the reverse complement.
AGATGGGTTTTGGCTATAACCTAAGTATACCATGGCCCTAGGGCCATTCCCATTAGTTCTGGGCCTATATAAGGGCCTTAAACCCTCACACTCCCTTCACATACGAATTTTTAACCCTAGGTGTGAAAAGAGAGAAGAAAGAGAAGGAAATAGAGAGAAAGTGAGAGAGACAGTTGGAGTTCATCTCTGAGATTCAATCCCATCACTTCACGGGCTGAATCAGCTTTTCCGTATCGCTATTTCGGTGATTCCGATCTCATTCTTAGGTAAGAAATCTAAACCCTAATCTATTTTAGGGTTTCAAATAATGTATGTGATGAAATAGTTAACCTATCTCATACTGTAGGTTGCCGTTGTGCCGTAGACACAGACTCGGTATACAAACTGAGTTCGTTGCTTGTTTACCAGCAAAAGGTGCGGACTATATACGTTTAGGTTATGGTTTGTAAGACTTTCAATATCTGTTAATGATTTATTTCTGACTTGGGTGTCATTTCACATGCCAAACATGATGTTTATTTCATTTTATGAATACGTATAAACTATGTCAAGTATAGTGTATTCCATGTATTTGTTGAAAGAATTGAATACGTATGGTTTTTGGGTTCGCGGTTGCCATGATTATTCGTCGTGTATATATGGTTGTTATGCGTGTGACAACTCCTTGGTGAAAGGAATTGCCCTAACACCCGTCATCACCAACATGCGTTACGTATGTTATAGTGTGTAGTCTAAGTGTTTGTTAAAATGACTGAATGAATAGGGAATTTGGATTTGTGCTTGCCATAATTATTAATGATGGATATATGCTTATCGTGTATGTGGTAACTCCTCTGTAAAAGGGTTTGCCAGAATATATGTTATAACTAGTCTAATACATGTATGTTGAAATGTGTAGCCTATGTGTTTGATAGAATGCCTCAATGAGGAAATACCTGTGGAAATGCATGTACTGAGGGTGTTGAGATAGGATTCTCAACTCCCTTAACTGTTGTTATAGTTTTCCTTTATGTACTCTATAATATTACTACATACTATATGGTTGAATGCCTATGTATGCTAACATGTATGCTATGTGTTTGTTGAAATGTTCAAATGAAACTTATATTTAAGTTGGTTGCTACATGCTGTATGGGACTAGCACATATGTATTCCTATCTTACTTGAGTTGTGTTTGGGACTATGATATAGTCTAGGTATTCGATAATAGAATCTAATCAGGTGGCTGAGGTTGTCTCGCCACACGGGACGTGTTCGATGAATACGAGCCGTACTTTGGTTGTCGGCAGTGGTTAGGCCACATGGAGTGCTTACGCACTTCATGTATATTAACTCGAGGTGCGCTCGTACTAGTCGAGCTCATCAAGTAACCCGACTGACCTAATGTATGTTCACCATGTATGGACGCTACTGCTTGAACCTAAGGTACCAAACTCACCAATGAAAACCCCGTTAACCTTGGTACCTCGATCCGCTAAGACTCACGAGCCAGACATGGTGGTATGGGACATTGTGGTCAAGCTGTCGGCCTACGCTGGGGCAACGAGCTTCCCTGTAGTGTCCAGTGAGCAACACAGCCTCGTGAACTGAATACGGTAGTATGTGACACTGTATTCGAGCTGTCTGCTTACACTGATAAGGTGACGAGCCCTTTGTAGTGACCTTGAGCATACTCTAAGCCTGCGTAGAGGCAACAAGCCTTTCCGTAGCAACTAGAGTATAAACTAGGCCTGCACTGTATCGAGGTGACGAGCCCTTTGCAGTGACCTAGAACTACAACATTGTATGGGATTTACTAGGACTGACGACCCTAGAATGAATCATAGTTTGGGAAATGATATAAGGGAGGTATATTAGTTTTTCAATCCTGCTGTATGAAAAGGACTAATAAGAACTTGGTAACACGCTCATGAACCGCATTGCATGTGCCGTTTGGCGTTGGGTAAAGCACTGAGAAATTCACTGACATGCGCGACCGTGAGATGAAGATCGCAGAGGGAGTGTAAGCAAGGGCATGCATCATTTATACATACCATTCTTGTATTAACTAGAGTACTTAGGAATGCTTATTGTATTACCTTATCATTACTGCTTAATTAAATTGATAACATGTTAACCTTTGCTTTATGGTTCCACTGAGTTGATCACTCACTCCCATGTTACGGGAATGTGTTGTACACACCAACTAGACCCTATCTTAGTTGCAGGTGGAGGCGATGCCTACGAGGTGGAGCAGGACTACGAGGATGACGAGAAGGCATTCTCTTACATGCGGTTTTCAGGCAGGTTCATATGAGCCGTGTCCTGGTTGACAAAGATCTCTAGGATGTTGACTAGATGCCATTACGCTTGCTATTTTGTCTTCTTGTAACACACATGTATATTCATTTTTGATCCATTTTGGGAAGTATACATGTATATATATTTAACCTGGTAACATGTTCACACTCTGGAGACTTACAATAGTTTATATATATTATATATCTATCACAGTTCTTCCGCTTGCGTAATTAACTGTCTCTGGAGTATGATATACTATTTTGGTGTAATCCCACTCATGTTTAATGTACTAACATAGACAACATTTAATCATCATTATCTATGTTACATAAGTGATGCGTTGGAACTCGGGAGTGGAGCTTATGCTCGACTCCCGATTTTCAGGGTGTTACAACTAGCAGTGGCTTCACTCGTCAAAACCATCTTCAAATATTTATTGTAAGTAGTTTATTTCCAATTTCCTTCTAGATTTGGGTTCCTCTTTGCTAGCTAATCTTCCATTTGTGGTTTATTTTGTGATGTACATCCTTTCTACAGTGGTTTTTGTGCAAAAATCTGATATAAGCCAAATACAGCTATCTTATTTAATATTCTCTTTTGCAATCTTTAAATGGAGCATCGTACTATGAGGAAGGCTACTCGCAAGGGCCTTAGCAGATCCTCCTCCATGTCGACTCCAGTTAGGGTGAGAACCCTAAGATCTCTCGAAGAAGATCCGGAGCATGTTAGAGATTTCCGCTCTAGGGAAATTATCATTGAAAGGACTGTGCATGTAGACCACATTGCTCCATTCCATCTCTTACCTATCCTTACTGCCATTGGTTGGAAAAACATTCTTGATTGGGGCGGAACGGCATACCGCTCCATAGCACAAGGCATGTATGCTTTAATAGGGGAATTGTCCCTTGATAATCTGACATTCTGTATTAATTTTAGAGAAGGGATAGTTCCTATTGATCGACACCTAATTTCAGGTTTACTTGATGTCAATGTCAATGATAAAGGCATACCCATTACCACCCTTGCTGAAAAAATGACTGAATCTAAGCGACGGGATATTACTCGCAAATTATGTCAATTTAACGCTGAATGAAGTTCTGAAAATGCCCTCCATGCCAACAAGATGCTTCCTAAATATAGAGTCCTTCATCGCATTTTCACATCAATGTCTATCCACGATTTAGGAATAAGTCTGAACTTACTCCCTTCATGACTTGTGTCCTTCACGCTGTTGTGTTTGGAATTCATATCTGTCTTCCCTCATTGATGTGTTATTTGATTATCCAATTTCGTATCCATCCTGGCTATGGGTCGATACCTTTTACCTATCTCATGACAAGCCTTGCTATTTCTTGCAATGTTGTCATTCCATCGACCAAGGCACCAGAGTTAGCCCTCCCATTTGATAATATAAATATCCATAAGATGAACATGGCATTCCTTTCGGGCCAGAGAGATGAAGATGAAGAAGAGGAAGAAGACATACCTTTACCTGAAGACATATCTATGGATGGCATCTTTGCCGAGCTAGATGAATCAGATGATGAAGCTGATCTTGAGTATCAACCTTCCTAAGTTGATGATCGGCTCAAGTCATTGGAAGAGAAAGTTGTTGAGTTGAAGGTATCCCAAGATAATCTAGCAGAAAGTCACAAAGCTTCTATGAAATATATGCGAAAATATTTTCATCGCATTACAAAGGGACTTCACTAGATTGATCCTTCCATACTTCCTCCATCTTCCTCTGGATCCGATTAGACTAATTTTCATTTATCTTTGGGTTGTATAACTTTAAACTTTGTGTGTGCTTACTGATAACTCTCAAACTCTACTCAATGCTTCTTGATGACATTTTGATAACTCTTTAATTGACATGTTTCTATGCATTTACTTCTTACTATTCTACTGATTTTGCTATGATTTATTAATTATAATCACATGAATGATCTTCCCTTTGTCATTTTGTGACAAAAGGGGGAGATAATTGCTAATTTTATAAATAGAAAGTAAAATGAATGAAGATGCGCATTATATGAATGATGATATACGGTTGGAATGGAAAATGTTGATATAATGTTGATACATCATTATTGGAGTTTCGCATGGAAAATGTATGTCTTAATACAGGGAAAAGCTCACATTGAGGGGGAGTAGCAAAATCTTTGCACATTAATTAAAGTTGCACCTTCTACAACGTGGAATTTAAGACGTCATTCTAGTTGTTGTAATATTAAGTGTTTTGTCACGAATTTGACAAAGGGGGAGATTGTAAGTGCTATATTGTATAAAGCACACATTTGTTTGTCAAATTTCATTTAGACAAAACAACTTATAGAGTGGTCCGTCTAATGTGGATCAAGATGGAAAGTTTAAGACCTTACTTCAAGTCAAGATAGTTCAAAATCTACTAAGTTCAAGACTCTACTGAAGTTCAATTCAGTTAGACAATGCATAGATTAGAACCCCATACAAAGAAAACCTATTATGTGCACTTGTTTTTTGTAATGTTTTGATTTGTAAGTGTGTATTGATGTCTTTTTTAACAATCACTGAAATTTCATTGAAAAATTCGACCAATTTCCAATGTTTCCCCATGTTTCCAACCAATATATCCTATGTGATACAACAGCGATACATTATGCGATACAACCGATATATCCTATGTGATAACTGATATGTATCTGTATACCAAGGGTGCGATACGTAACACGATACCAATATTTTGAACACTGCCTACCACAAATTGTTGTAGCATTTCTCCACCCAAAAAAGAAGAAGAAGAAGAAGAACTCACCACTGGTGAGATCATGAATGATGGGCTAAAGAAAACCTATGCTTGATAGATCGTGAGATTTGATTTTCTCTTCTTGGTTAAATTCATTAACATCCATATTTGAATTTTTGTAGCGAATGAATGAAGTAATCATGGGCATTCTCCATCATTAGTAAGAAAGGAATGAGGCTTTTGCAATGAATGAAGTAGACAAGAAACATGTGAATAATGCAAGGGAAAGAACATGTACCCAATGAGAATGTTTGAAAACCACCACACGTTTGAGTGGTGAGAGCTTTTCATATATATACATTTATAGATTGTATAATGTAGTAAGTACAAATAAATGTTGATTACAAAATCAATGGAGAGAATTAGCTAAACAAACTCCTGTAATTGAGGGTCAATGGATGCACGTATGAAAGGCTGTGTGAAGTTTGCCAGCGACAACAAGTTCGCGAAGAAAGTGGTGGTCTAACTCAACATGCTTTACCCGCTTGTGAGAAACGGGGTTGGAGCTCAAAAAAATGGCACTTTTGTTGTCACATAATAGAAGAGGTTGCTGTGGAAGAGAAGCTTTGAGGTCACGAAGGAGATGCGTGAGCCAAAGAATTTCGGCGGCAGTGAGAGCAAGGGCATGATACTCAGACTCACAACTGGAAAGAGAAATAGTAGGTTGCTTCTTGACACTCCAGGAAACCAAATTGTCACCAAGGTAAATAGAATAACCAGAGGAAGAGCGACGAGTGTCAGGACATCCTACCCAGTTGGCTCAGAGTAAGCAACTAAAGCACCAGGAGCAGCGGATGGATGAAAAGTGAGGCCAAAATGCAGTGTGCCCTTAACATAGCGAAGAATGCGCTTTACAACAAGAAAGTGGTCTTCAGTCAGAGAGTGTAGAAATTGACTGACAGAGTTTACAGCGTGAGCAATATCGGGACGCGTGATAGTCAAATACTGGAGAGCACCAACAAGAGATCTGTAAAGAGTGGGATCCGAAAATAGAGGACCATCAAAAGACAGGTGCTGGGAAACAACCATGGGGCTGTGAATAGGCTTGCAGTTAAGTAACTGAGCTCTCGTGAGAATGTCCCGCGCATATTTCAACTGATTGATAAAAAGACCATCAGTGGTAGGTGTAGCTTCAAGACCATGAAAGTAACTGACAGAACCCAAATCCTTAGTAGCGAACTCAGAATTGAGCTTACAAGTAAAGTTGTCAAGAAGAGAGGAGTTGTTGCCTGTAATAATGATGTCGTCAATATTAAGAAGTAAATAAATAATGTCCGACCGCCTGTGAAAGACAAAGAGTGATGTGTCTGCACGACTGCAATAAAAACCAAGGTGAATGAGGAAAGAGCTGAATCGTTGAAACCAGGCACGAGGGGCTTGTTTTAGGCCATAAAGAGCTTTCTTCAACTGACAAACATGATTAGGGAAGCGATGGTCAATGTATCCAGGAGGCTGTTCCATATAGACATGTTCAGTAAGATGCTCATTGAGAAACACATTCATGACATCAAGTTGGCGAAGAGGTCATTTGTTGGTCACAGCAAGAGAGAGTACATCATGGACAGTGGTAGCCTTGATGACAGGGCTAAAAGTGTCAGTGTAGTCAAGACCAGGTACCTGTGTATAGCCCTTGGCAACAAGGTAGGCTTTGAGATGCTCGATAGATCCATCGGGCAAGTATTTGGTCCGAAACACCCATTTGGAACCCACAATGTTGATGTTGGCAAGTCAAGGGACCAAAATCCATGTACGATTATTTTGCAGGGCTTGAACTTCTTCATCCATGGCGGCTAGCCAAGCAAGATTCTTAGCAGCAAATTTGAATCCTTTAGGATCAGTGAATGCAAGGAGAGCAGAGAGAAGACAAGAGGACCCCAAGAAACCAAGATTAGCCAAGTGGCGAGGTTTGAAAATACCATTTTTGGCTCAAGTGAGCATAGGATGAGAACCCAACGAAATAGCAGCATAGGAGCAGTGGTAGGCAGCTCAGTGGTGGGCTTAAGAGAAGCTGGGCTAGGATCCGAGTGCTAGAAAGATGGACCTTCAAGAGAATCATCTTCCTGTAAAGACTCATCCACTGGATCAGTACAAATAACACATGGGCTAGATCTGGATTGAGCAATGTGACGGGAATGTGGCGCAGGAGAAGATGGGGGCATTTCTGTGTGGCCAAGACCTGGTTCCAAAAATTTTGAAAATTGGAGGGAGGATATGGGTTGAGCCTGGGAAGTATCTAGGAAGGGAAAGTGATTCTCATGAAATTGAACATGTCGAGAGATATATAGCCTAGAGGTGGTGGGGTCAAGACAACGGAACCCTTTATAAGAGGAGCTGTAACCCAAAAAAATGCAAGGAATACTACGGAGGGAAAATTTGTTAGGCATATAATCACATAAACAAGGATAAACACGACAACTAAAAGGATGAAAACTTTTATAATTTGGAGAGAAACCATATAGAAGCTCAAAGGGGGACTTACCTCTAAGAAGTGGAGTGGGCAAATGGTTGATAATGTATGCCGCAGTGCTAAAGGCGTCAACCCAGAAGTGAGGAGAAGTATGGGAATGGAAAAGCATGGCCAATCTGGTCTCAGTCACATGACAATATTTTCTCTTAGCGCGACCATTTTGGGCGGGAGTACATGGATAAGAGAGTTGATGATGAATGCCAGAGGTACGAAGGTGAGCTTTAAAGCAGTTGCTAGTAAATTCTGCACCATCGTTACTTTAAAATTTTTTGATACGAGCAGAATGTTGATTTTCCACAAATTTTTAAAATTGAATAAAGGTATCATAGAAGTCAGATTTTAATTTCAATGGATAAAGCCAAGTGAAACGAGAATAATCATCAACGAATAAAACATAGTAGGCAAAACCCAGATTTGATTTTACGGGTGAAGGGCCCCATATATCGCAATGAATAAGATCTAACACATTAGACGACCTATGTTCATTACGAGAATAAGGCAAACGGTGATTCTTCGCAAGTTGGCATGTACTACATAAGGAAGGAGATGGCAATAAATGTTGAGATGTGGAGCCACATCTGGGGGCTGAATGACCGGTCGAGTGCCCCACTCGACTAGTCTTGAGCAGTCGTGGACTGGTTCGACTCAAAGTCCAGGAAGCATCAGATTTTGGGTTCTGAGGTGCTCGACCGGTCGTGGCCCATGCTCGACCGGTCGAGGGTTCCTCTCGACCGGTCGTGCAGTCTGCTCGACCAGTCGAGGTTACGCAGATTCGTTTCCGGATTTGATGCGGACTACGAAAATTTGAGTCAGTTTTCACAAGGGTGCGAAAGGGAAGTTGTCTAAACTATAAATAGGTGTCCCTAGTGCTTTTCTAGGGTATGAGAAATATTTTTAAGGTGTGGGCAAAGGGTTTTTTATGTACTTCCAAAGGAGAGGTTAGTATATTGCCTTGTAATCTTCGTTTTTCTTCATAGTGGAAGTTTGCATCCATGGTTTTTTACCCTTGTTGGAGTTTTTCCACGTATATCTTGTCTTGTGGTTTGTTTGGAATGCTTTAATCTGTTTCCAGTTTATATTTCTTCTTGTTTAGCGATCTTCCTCTTCCTTCAACGTTTAGAGCATTCCCTGAGTCCCCAGAAACTCCTGATGCCTTCCTTTTAGATTCTTCGCTGAGAATTAGACCAGCCACATCATCAAATTTCAACTTTGTCGACCCTAAAGAATTGCTCACAACAATCACGAAACCATTCCAACTGTTTGACAAACTAGACAAGATCAATAATGCCCTGACCTCATTCTCAAAAACAATGCCGACGGATTCTAACTGGCTCATGACTGTATTGAACTCGTTTAGATGTTCAGCCACGCTCCCACAATCTGACATCTTCATGTTGAATAGCTGTTTCATAGGATGAACGTTGTTGGATGCTGAGGGCTTTTCATACATGGTAGCTAGGGATTCCATTAATTCTTTTGTAGTTTTCACCTTGGATATATTGAAGGCGATGCTCTTAGACAAAGAGAGTCGGATCGTTCCTAAAGCCTTCCTATCCAGTAAAAACCATTCATCATCTGTCATCTTTCTGGTTTCTTCTCTTTTCCTCCTAGAGGAACATAGAGGTCCTTCTGATATAGATAATCCTCCATCTGCATCTTCCGAAAGGCAAAGTTTGAACCATCAAACTTCTCAATTCTAGTTTTTCCTTCTTCTGTCATCGCTCTCAATAGAACTAAACCAAAAAAAGCTTTGATACCAGTTGTTGCGCAATACGCCAACAACACAGTGAGCCGAAATCTAATCTCAGGTCTCACCCACAAACGATAAACAAGAAGAAATATAAACTAGAAACAGATTAAAGCAATCCAAACAAACCACAAGACAAGATATACGTGGAAAAACCCCAACAAGGGTAAAAAATAACGGATGCAAACTTCCACTATGAAGAACAAAGATTACAAGACAATATACTAACCTCTCCCTTGGAAGAACATAGAAAACCCTTTGCCCACACCTTAGAATTATTTTCCCAATATTCCAATACACCTAAAAAGCCCTAGAACACCTATATATAGTTTAGGCAACTTCCCTTCCGCATCCTTGCGAAAGGCGACACCAAAATCCGCAGTCCGCATCGGATTCGGAAACGAATCTGCGTAACTACGACCGGTCGAGCAGACTGCTCGACCGGTCGAGCGACCCCTACGACCGGTCGTGAATGGGCCACGACCGGTCGAGCACCTCGGGACCAAAAAATGATGCTCACTGGACTTTGAGTCGAACCGGTCCATGACCGGTCGAGCGGGCCCCTACGACCAGTCCAGCATAGCTCACGACCGGTCGAAGACGGCCCTAGATGTGGCTCCATATCTCAACACGATTTGCTGCCATAATCACATGTAAATACTCTTACAAGTGTACATTTGTGAAGGTATTAGCCACATGTAAACCATGCATAATAATGCATGGAACCAGAAAATTAGCTTAAATACATGCAAACTCTTGGATTCCATTCAGTTGAGGTGCCATTTTTGGAGACTATAATTGTTGAAAATCCATATACTCCAAGACTCATGTGGGTCACACTATGTCAATTCAAAGGTTTTATGCATGATTTTACACCTTCCCCTATGGTGTGGCCCACCTACATCTTGGATTGATCGACTTTTAGGATCTGTGGTGAAAATGTGATGGCACATCTAGTTGAATCTGATGATTTTTGTCCCACTTAGAAATTAATTAGTTAGAATAAGTCAAGCACTCCATGTGCCCAGACAATTCAGGCTAACTTAGTCCTTATAATTTCTGGTATCTAACAAAAACTCGGATTCATTCCACCTCAGCTGGTATCTAGATAGGTGTTTCTGGGTTGCCGGGTGCCTATTGGTTGTTGTACTTTTAGTTTCTTCTTGATGTTGTTTTTGTTTTTTTTATTGTTTTTCGTTTTTTAGTTTTTGTGCCCTTCGAGCTTTAATAAAATTCAATATCTTTAAAAACAAAAAGAAAAAAGAAGTATATTGAATTTAAAATTTTGAAGGAATGTGGTGTGTCACCGCCCACAAAAAATTGACCCGGATATTTCAAACTCCATCAGGGAGTTTTTTTTTTTTTTTTTGGGAAGCAAGAATTATGACATACATTGAAACTCAGAGAGAACGTTTCTAGAACCTTGCATTATTCATTTCAATCAGCATTTGCAGCATGTGTCTGCAGGTAACACTCATATAATTCCCACCAACTCTATATTAATGCAAGCCGATAAAAGGATTCACTTACCACAAAACATGTCAGTTCCTCATGACAAGGATCTGCTGCTGCAGCTGTGGTCCGCAAAGCAAGGTCAGAAGAGAATGTACTCTTACACAACATCATACATTAAAATGGATCTGAAGCTGCTCCTTAGCTCTTTAAGAATCTTTAAAAAGAGAGAATAGAATAGGAAGACATCAAGTCACTATTAGCAAAGGTGAATTGAACCTAACCTTCAGTTTCTCTACAGATATATCATCAGGACTTTTAACAAGCTCATCTCGAGCTATATCGATAAAATAAACCAAGAAATCACCCTGTCAAGCATATGATAGCTCATGAAGTCAAAATACCGCAAGTCCAACTGCTTCGTAAGACTGCATATGCCCACTCAAATCAAGAAAAAGATGTCCCATGCTGATTCATAATATTAGCCTAAGTGAAAAGGCATTCACAACGTAAATGCTCTGCATAATAAATGAAAGTTAAGCATTCAAACTAGTGATCATGGCCAGGGGTGTTCTGAGTTGGATGTGATGGGGTTTTTTCCCCGTCTTCGATCTGTCTGAGCTCGTGGAAGGCGCTAAATGCAGTCGTAGGTTCATACCGACACGACTCAAAGTCCAACGAGTTCGTGCTGTTTTTCTTAGTGGCTAAAACCAGTCCTGAAATTTCCAGGACCAGTCGAAGGTGGGCTTTGACTGGTCGTGGACAGGCTTCAACCAGTAGAAGGTTACGCAGTTTGTTCCGCAATTTTGCGCGAAATTGCGGATTTGAGTCCTTTCACAACAGGGATGCGAAAGGGAAGTTTCCTAAACTATAAAAGTTTCCTAAAGCTTTACAAGGGATTTGCTAAAGGGTTTAGGGCTATCAAAGGTGAGAGAGATGGAAGAGAGAGAGGAAGCTTATAGAAGGGAGGTTCTGCTCGTGGAGGTTATCTACTGTGCAATCTATATCTCAGCGCTTCTATGTCCTCGTAATCAGTTAGATCTCTCCGTTTTCTCTATTTCTCTCATTGTTTATCCACTCCTGCATGAGTGAAGAAGGTTGTAACGTTCTACTTTATAGTAGATTGTTGATTTGGACGAGGTCCTGTGGTTTTTACTTCTTTGAGGGTTTTCCACGTAAAAATCTCTTGTGTGGTGTGTGATTGATGCATTAATTGTTTTCATTACTTTATTATCCATAGTTCTGGTTTGTTCTGGAGGGCTAGATCCTAAGGTTTTGTGCAAGGCCCCCAACAGGATAGCGAGTCTTTAAATAGGTCCTCAATTCCATACATGGGTTGGGCCTTACTTTCTACTTGTTTCACAGAGCCAACTTTCTCTATTGTGTTTGTTGCTTCTGCAGCTGCATGGCTCAAGTTTCAAAGAACTAGATGTAGTCATTGGATAAAAAGACTAAGTAGCATACACATCATCACACCACTTACAAAAACCATGGATTAGTTGGGAAAGAAATATCAGTAAATAGAAACAAAAGACATTTTACTAGAATGTGTGATTTATTTAAGTTTCATTTAGTGTCATCCCCACATGGACGAGCTATACATAAAAATAAAAGTAGCTGAATAACTACGACTATCTGATTGTTGCAAGCTTTGCTGCAGAATGAAGGCAGTTGCTCATGTCTTGAGTTTATGTGAAGGGGACATCAGAGGACCTAGTCATGTGTACCAGAGATGGAGACAACCACCCACATCAGCACAACTTTCTTTGTGGATGGGAGACAAGTTCCAGATGGGGCCCACAGGCCATTTCGAAGACCCCACATGCATTGGACGTGCATCAGGAAGACCCCACTTTGGGATGATGCATGTGGGTTACTTATGAGATCATTTTAGTCATAGGATTTCTATTTCGTGTCGATCCGACTGTTGGATCTTGTCAATCAGGCCATTGGGCCACCAAATCTTTTAGATCTTGGCCCCTTGGACTCTGATCTTGCTTTCTTTATGTTTTTTGTTAGTTTTAGGAGTTATTTGATGGTTGAGATTGATAATATATGTTTTAGTTTTCTTATTTTCGATGATGGACTACTTCACTTAAGTGAGTGACATAGTTGTAATTATGTTGAGTTTTTAATAATAAAAGCACATGGGGGGTAGAGTTCCAACCCTATTGGATTTTGTGATTAAAAAAGAAGAGAAAATCTCTTGCTTTCTTCTCCCATCTTCATGCGATTTAAAGATACTTTCATGCGATTTGGAAAGAAGATTAGTGCAAGGCTAATATTCATCAATGGAGGTACGAGGTCTCCATCTATCCCCACACTATCTTCTCTTTTCTCCCCCATCCAGGTATTTTCTTCAGGTTCTTCATTCTCTTCATCCCAGATCTTCATTTTCTCCCAAACCCTACTTTCCCATACCCATATACAATCCAAACCCTAACCCTAAATCTAAAATCTCTAACTTTCTTAGATTTTTCCCGATTTCTTTAAAAAAAACCCTAATTCCAAAATTCTCAATTCCCATGAACCCTAATTCTTCAAATTTCAGATTTTTCCCATTCTAACCCTAATCATAAAACCTACAAATCTGTTCATTGAGTGTGGAGCGTGCCTATACTAAATTGGAAGTTCTATCCTTCCATCGTCTTAGTTTTAATTGATTTATGTGATTTCTTAGCATGCGGGCATATAATTTAGGTTAAATCCGATTTTATTTCTTATTGTTTACTCTTAATTAATTGGTAGGTTAGCATCTTTTTTTAATTGAATTACTTTATGGACTCTTTCATAATCTCTACATTGCATGCTAGCATTAAATCCCATGTCTTGCATCACAAGTTCTTCATCAGTAGTCAATTGGTGAATCAAGATGGCTCTCTCAGTGGTATATGACTCTTACCTGTATGTGGTGGGACCTGTTTGGTTTAAAAACCACATAGAGGTGAAGTTGATGGCCAGTCCAAGTAATCCGCTACCCAAAACATCGATGTCTTAATCACATGTCTGTAAATGGAAATCAAGAAAACATCATAATCCGTAACGCCCTAGATTTCAGGGGCCGAGTAGATACTCGACTCTTGACATCCCGGGTGCCACTTATGCCTTGCGGATTGACAAAATACGGGTATAATCTAATTGATACATGAGCAATTGAAAAATTAAACGGATCATGCGACATAAATTACGACTAAATTACCAAATTAAAGTACGACTAATAAAATATATGATCAGCAAAATGAAATAGTATGCTTGATATAAGGGACAACGTCCCAACCAAATATATGGTCCAAAAGAATGTGCAAATGTCCCATTACCCTACGGCCCCATCACTAGTCCTAGGGCGGCCTATGGTGATCCGTTCAGAAGCTGAAAGTAGGAGAGCTCCTCCTCCTCGTCTACACTTGCCCCATCTAATGCGTCAAGCTCCGTGACACCTACATCTAAGATAGGGTCTGGTTGGTGTTTTAAAACACGATCCCAAAGTAGGAGTGAGTGATAAACTCAGTGGTTCCATTAGCATCAAGTCACACAAGTTATCAATTCTACAGGTGTAATTAATGAAAAGCATATAAGCATATAATTCTTAGTTACTCTTATTAATGCACATGCATGGTGTTGTGATATGATGCATACCCTCACCATCCAACGCTCCCTCAAGCAATACTATCTAAATGTTCGCATGTGTCCAACACTCCCTCAATGTGACCTAAACTGCCGAGTCGCCAACCTAACCAATGCAATGTGATCATGAATATGTTAGCCAAGTGTTTAGTTACATTCATTCATCCAGCAAGTTTGGGAAAACTGGGACACCCTGACGAAGTCAATGTCCTATCCTGATCGCAAGGTCCAAGTGGCCATGGCGGCCTTGGGCTTGCAATCCTTGATCCATTGGGTTCGTCACTCTCAGAAAACTCGTCACTCTCAGAAAACTCATATGAAGGTGACATTGTAATTTAGGTTTACTCGCGGTCACTACGGGGAGGCTCCTCACCCCAGCGTAGGCCGACAGCTTGAGTATAGTGTCCCATTTCACCATGCCCCGCTCCTGAGACTTGTGGATCACATTATAACTATTGTCAGTAGGCGCTCCATGGGCGTAGAGTGCCTCAAGTTCAAACAAGCATTATCATACATGGTTAACAGATATGGTTATCAGTTAGTGGGCTAATTCGGCCGATTTAGGCGAATTGCGAGTTATCCGGCATTGGGTGCGAACATCCCACGTAATCCAACTACTGCCAGCTATCCTTGTTCAACCTAAATTGGTCAGATTGGTCTCTGGGCGGCCCAACTGGTGGGGCTGCCCGTGCGCGGCTTAAAGCTTTTCTGGCCAACTTGAAAAAAAGGGGATTAATTTATTAGCATTATATAGGAGATCATAAATTATTCTTAGTTGCAGAAATTTCAGGTATGCATATCATTAAACATAAGCGTTCAACCCAACCGAAGTATATTGATAACATGCAATCACGTTACCTCCATATCGTCACAGCTTTGGGGATAAATCAAATTCAATTTCATATAATAGGAAGGGAAGTAAAGAAAATGATAGTAATTCAATAACTTGGCCTAATCTAGCAGGGAAAGAAGCATTAGTTGTTCTAAACATGCTTAGGTAGATTTATAGAGAAGTAACTACCAACAGATTTCTTACAAATCAACATGTAAAGCAAATTTCACACACACAATCATTAATTTCAGCCTAGGTTCGATAATTGGTCACCTAAGGATAATAGTCCGCATCTAGGAATAGTTTAACGGTTTGTGAAGCCGCTCCTATGGCTTTAGTTCCGCGGGTTGGTGTATTGGAGCCCTGCACCGATAGAATCTGCATGTTAGAGTGCATGTAAGTGTCCTGAGATGTTGAAATTTGGGAAAGGGGCTGGATTGATTACCTTTCTCTTGCCGGTGAGCCGCTTTTATGGCGGCGGAGTCGTGGGCTCCGATGCGGGCTACGGTAGGAGGGAATTTCCTCAATTCTAGCTCCATTGGGTGCTTTCTCTCCTTCTACTCTCTCCACTCTCTCTCTCTCTCTTGCAACAAAAATTCGGATGGGAGGGAGAGAGTGAAATTTTAGGATTTATATAGTCTAGTTTTTGTGTCTAAATGGCCCTGGGGGCCCTTTTTCTAACATGTATGCCCTTAGTTGGCTGAATTTTGATTTGTAAGGCCCTTATGGGGGCCCGCTGACTCATCTGCGCCATGGGGTAGGTGCGCCATCACAGGATAAACGATTGGTCCAAATTGGGTGGAGATCGGATGCCTTAATCGACTGCAGGGGCCCTACTTACGATGGACAGTTGTTGATAATCGATCGGGGCCACAGTTATACGGATATGAGCAGGAAAATATCTTAAACTCATGCCTTGAGTTTGGTTGTGATCTAATGGTCGAAAAGCCACAACTTTGCGAAAGAGTGGAATGTCTATTTTACTTAAGTTTTCAGATTTCAGCATAGGGGATTTGCGTGTTTCAAGTACTTGGCTTCTGGCCCAAGTTGAGCAGTTCTGGGCACTTTCTTGGTTCGCCACCCACAATGGACATCAAGCCTAGTGAGACGTACATTCTTCTATAATTTCGGAACTAGTGGGCCACTAACGAGCGGTCTGGAGCTTGTTCGGATAATTAGGGCATTTTCTGAATGAATTGGGTAGGAAGATTTCTTAGGCACAGTTGTTAGGGTCTGGATTAACTAAGTTCATAGTGTGGCCTATTTGAAATTAGCGAAAATGGTGATTCAGTCATGATCACTCTAGATAGTTGGTTCTTAGGCTGGTTTATAAATCAAGATCCGACCCATAGTTATCTCGGCTTTAGGTGTGTCTTTATTTGGTTATGGTTATCTCGATTGGTCGGTGATAGGTTGGTTAGATTTGGGCACTATGTGAACAAATCATGGGTTAAACTCAATGTTTAAGTGACCGATTGGATTCGTTGGCTTTCTTCGATTGATTAATCTTATTTGTATGGTTCTTTATCGGTACCACCCACATATAGGCTCACTTTGAGCATCAAAGGTCAGTAAGTGATGATGTAGGCTAGTAATATGTGTGTGTGTGTGTGTAATATATATATATATATATATATATATATATATATATATATATATATATATATAGATATATATATTTAAAAAGTAAAGATTTTTGGCAATTCAACATAGCAAAAATTCAGGACGTTACATAATGACATCAACAACGATTCTAAAAAGGTGAAAATATACACATAGATAGCAATTTTCCGTTGAAGGGGCTGATGGTGATACATCAGATTCCATCCGCCTGACATAGGTAGACACCTTGGAGGAATGCGTGTTGTAAGAGTAATTAAATGGAGGGGCAGATGGATCACCTTGGAGGAATGGCAGATGGATGGGGATAAACTGCTTCGAGAACTCTAAGCCGCCGTTGGTTTTCAACCTCCACCTCTTTGCTCTCATCTCCATCCACAACTTGCCAATCAGGATTCAACAATAGCTGCACATTGGAGGAAAAGAAGCAGCTATATGACTTTAATCCTTTACTACTGGATTTAAACTAGAGGGATTTGAGCGGGAAGCATTTAAAGAGGAATTACCGAATCCTTGGTTAGAAAATATGCATTATACTCATATTTTCAATTTTGTACTAGAGGGCCAAGGTCTAGAGAGACCAGGCCATTGGTCTGTTGGGCCCCATCATGGATGGACCAAGCGCCAAAAATCTCCCAGACAGGAAGATCCTAGCCACCAAGCTTAGTCCTCTTCCTTTTTCAATTGAATGTGGACTGATGATGTATTTCTCAATCTACTCGTCTACTTCTAGGCCAGATCGAATGTTAGGCTTGTCCTATAGAAGAAACTTTTGATCCATCCAGAATAGGGCTCAACATACCACTCATCTAGATAAATGAGTAGTGGACTCCACTTTCACAAATGGAAGAAAGTAAAATGTGCACATCCTTGGGTTGAGGATTATATGACTTTGTTTTTTTCCAAAAACAAATAGACTAGGATCATATGATTCCTTCCCTTCTAAAAGCATGAACTTCTTGTTACTGAAAATTATAAGGTTCAGAAAGAGTAAAGAGTATAGCTTCTCACAAATTGCATTGAGAACTCGAAAAGTAAATGGACATTGGCCTACTCTGGGAGGACATTGCCACGTGATCAAAGGGATCTAGAGGGCAGCGACTTGAGGTCCCTTAAACCCAGGTGGTGACTGGTCATCAAAACCTATTCCTGTTGAGCGACAGCTGGGCACAACGAAAGCCTGAAATTATGTTGTAATTAAAGGTCTAAAAGAAGAAAAATAAAAGAAAAGAAAACATTTGAATGCCCTCTTTGCAAGTAGCCAGATACCATGCATGTTCATGAAGCAGCATCTCTCTGAGGCATTCTGTCAAACAGCTAACGAGTAGCCTCTAGATCCCCACATTTGCTATACATATCAATTAGAGCATTTGCCACAGAAACATCAGATTCGAATCCTCTCCTATTTATAATCCCATGAAGTTCCTTCCCTTTCGTCATCTGCAACAGGCCCACACGGGTTTTTAAGACACGTTAATAGGTGAATCTGTTGGAACTTCTCGGGTTGCTTGAAAACATCACTTATGCAACATATATGCTTATGATTCAATGTTGTCTGTGTTAGTGCATCAATCATGAGTGGGATTATACCAAAACAGTAATTCATACTCTTGTAAACGCAAGCGGAAGACCTCATAAATACACTCTATAAGTCAAAGATCATGATCGGTCTCCAGTGTCACTAAGTCACCATATACATGTAATAGTCTCAAAAATCAAAATGTCAAAATAGTACAACTACAATGATAATCCCCGTGCCAAGCGAAGCCACCAAAGAATCCTCTCGTTTTGATCATCGTAGTAGTCGACCTCGGTGACGCCAGTCATCCGAAATCAAGACAGAGTCCGTTGGTGTTTAAAACACCGTCCCATAACGTGGGAGTGAGTGATCAACTCAAATTTTGATAAAGCAAATGTTAGTATGTTATCAATTCAATCAAGTAGTAATGATAAAACAAGAATCACACATCCCTAAGACTTTTTTTTAATGTAAGAATAGTATGAATGTCATGATGCATGCCCTCGCTTCCTCCACTTATCTCACGTTCGCACATGAATAACACTACCTCAGTGCTTGACTTGCTACGCCTGAACGCACGCGTAATGCAGTGTATGCATATGATTACCAAGTTCTTATTAGTCTTTTTTATACAGCAGGATTGGAAAACTTAGGTACTTTCCTTACATCAATTCCCAAATAATGATCCATCTAGGGTCGTCAATCCTAGTTAATCACATACGATAGGTAAGTTTAGGTCACTACCACCAACACCCTACCAACTTATCCATTTTCGAGCTTATGCCAACCCGACAGGGGACCACAACCAGACCAATGGAGGCCGAAAATAATACATACCATAGATTTGACTCACAAGTTTGGGTGCTCACTAGTCACCACAGAGGTCGCCGCTAATGGTAGGCGTTAATCCCATACCACCATGTCCGGCCCACGAGCTTAGTGGATTGAGTCCACCGTGGATTAGATCTTTTCATCTGAGTTTGAACCATAGGTTCACTAAAAGCGCCCAAACATGGTAGAAATATATCAGTCAATCGGATGGCATCTCGACTAGCAAAGCATACATCAAGTGGATCGACATGGTGCGTAAGCATTTCGGTGGCCTAACCACTGCACCATCTTACGACTGGTGTCGAGGTCCCGTGGGCGAAACAACATCATCCACCAATCTAGGATACATTCCACATACATATTGATCATTTCCACAACAAAATATCTAGGAGAGTTAAAGTAGTAATGGATCAAGATTTTAAATCATACAATCAAAGGTCCGATATTGTCCCCTTCATGGTGCTGTGTTTTGTTACACCACTCCCCATCACCCTTCACGGCTTTATTTTTGCATTTTATGATACAACTTAAACATGGATTTATACATATGCATTACATAGATAAATAGACACTATAATATACTCTCATGGAGGAAAACATACACATACCAAAGAGTTGAGAATCATATCTCAACACCGTTATACATTACAATTTACTAACTACTTACTCATTCAGACATTTCAGCAAACACTGTAGACTACTTTCATCAACATACATGATGTATGTTGATCACATAGGTATTAGGCCAAATTCTTTTACTAGGGAGTCACCCCATTTATAACACGCGTGCACCCATGACGGATAGTCATGGCAAGCATGAGTCCAAGTTCCATATTCATTCATTCATTTCCACAAACACTTGGGCTACACACTATAACATATATAGCGTATATTGGCCATGGCGTGATTTAGGATAAGTCCCTTCGTCAAAGGATTACCGCCTACACAACAATCACATAGCCACGATAGTTAGTCATGGCGTACACTAACGCAAAGTTTATACTCATTTAGTCTTTTACTCAAACACTAAGCTACACATAATAACATACACAACGTATGTTGATATAACATGTATTAGGCTAATCCGTTCACCTAGAAGTTGATACACATGCATCTAGCATACATAGATAACAATTAATCATGGCAAACACAAATCCGAATTTCATACGTATACGGTATTTTCTACAAATACGAGGAATACAGTATATTTAACCTAGTTAACGTATAACTGAAAAATGAAACGGACATCACTTTATGTATGTGAAATAGCACCTACGTCAAGAATAAATCATTAACCGACATTGAAAGCCTTGAAAACTATAACCATACCTCCTATAGTCCGCACCTTACACCCCAGAACGCGTAATGGAGTCATTTTAGACACTTAGTCTTTGTCACATTGGCACCTATAACATGAATTAGGTTAACTATTACACTAAATCAAACCCTCAAAGATTAGGGGTTGGATCATACCAAGAAAGGGATCCCAATACATATAAAATTTGTTCATTTCCGTAAAGTGATGGGATTGAATCCTATGAACCCAACTCTTTCTCTCTGTTCTCTCTTTCCTCTTTTCTCTCTTTTTCTCAAATTCCTATGGAATGAGAGTGAGGGCTTAAGGCCCTTATATACATTGCCCGATATCTAAATGGCTCCACTAATACTTAGAAGGCAAACAAGGAGATTGAATTGACATTTCACCTAATTTAGCTCTTTTTCAGCCCTCCAATATCAGCCAAAGTTGGACTTAAGCTCCTAACCATGATCTGTTGCATGAGTTGTGTTTGGTCCGTCGGATTTAAGGTCGCCCATGGTGGACCGGCGATCCACGATGAGCAAATTTTTCCGATCCGAGAGTGTATTTGGGTCGATCCCCTTATATTTGGCCCGTGTTTACAAGTCTCGAAACTTAAATTTAGATTTTTATTTTTAAAATATCTACGTTTCTCACACTTCACTTGGGCTCAAGCGAATAGCCCACGGACACTATCTGGATTTGATTTCCGAGATGGTTGTCAAGCCCGTAAAATTATATAAATGACTTTCGACGTGCGAATCCGATACGGAAAATGTGCTCCCGATAAAAATCAATGAGATTGATCCTAGATTTTAGAACAATCATCAATGATTCTACAAGTTTTGGGTCTTGCGGAGTTTAAAGTGGATCAAGCGGATTTTGTAGCTAATCTAGTTTAGCATTAGTTAATTTTGTTTTCTAAAGTTATTTGATCCTGAGTGATTTACTGCCCACATTTACAAGGTGATGGCGCTGGGATTTTTTTGAGACGTTACAAATCAAACAAATTTACAATTCAATCAACACGAACGAATGAACTTTGAACCCTACAAACAAAGGTTGTTTGACTCAACCTACAGATGGGGCCCATCTAATGAGTGGATCAACGTGATTTAGGAAATGAGTGAGATTCATGATGGGGTGTACCATTTGCATGGTACGGATTACGACGTCATGGCCTGTATGTGATCGGTTCATGAAAGATGATCTTGACCTTGTAAATCCCAGGACCCATCTTGGAGAGGACACATCCCAAAGATTGCACTCATTGGAAAATCTTGACCATCTTATAGAGGTCGTTGAATAATTACCAGGGCAATTGGAAGGGTTATGATTGCTCCGTAGACTTGATTTTTTGGCGTACTCTCCATCAGTGATGGTTCCTACAATTTGGATGGTCTGGAATGTTTGGATTGATGTAAATCAGCGTAGAGGGTGGATGAGCTACCAACATTTAAGAAACTGCAAGAACACGCATGGTGGTCTACTCCATAAATTTAGTGCTCCCATCGCCTATCAATTGGTTTGACAATAATTAAAATGAAGTCTTGACATATAGGACCATCTCTTTTGGCTCAAAGACAAATAATTCCATGTCCTAGGGGTGGCAATGGGTCGGGGTGGCCTGCTATTAAGGTGAGTTTGGGTTAAGGTAAATGGGTAGCAGGTTGAGCTCAGGCTAGAAATGTAACCCATTAAAGTAAATGGGTTGGGCTTGGGATAATCATACTTGACCCAATCATTGGGTTGAGCCAGATGACCTAAACCATGATGATTATATGAAATTCACTGATAACACATCAAAATTTAGGTACAAGGACTAAAAATCAAGCTAATCTATGATTCAAGTGGGCCATACCAAGTGAGATTGTTTAGAGGGTTAGCGTTACCCTGTACAATATTGCTTCCAATTGTGTTGTTCACCTGATCATAGATGGGACTAAGTTTTGGTTCTTAGGCATAACATGGGGTGAAGCATCTAGTGGTGGGGTGATTTCACATAAACATCAAGGTGGAGCCTATAGGAGCCAAACAACTTATTTGCTCACATGATAGTCATTGAGAAATTTAACCAAATGTATTGGGATGATAATGAGGTAGCTTATTAAAAATGCTTTAAAATATATATTGGAATGTAAAATATTATATATTAATTAGGCAGTTTTTTGGTAAACATTTCTTTCTTAAATAATATATATTTTCTATATTTACTAAAAACCACCCTATAGTTAACATTTATGGGGAAAATGTAAGGGAACTTGTTAAAGCTGTTATAGTTCAACTGTTTACCAAATAAACATTCAACATCATAAGGCATCCTTCAAGGTAATTTGAAGCCTAGCTTAAAGCGAATATCACATACTGTCATTGCTTATCATTCCAATCCTAAAAATACCAATAGTTGATATTATGCAAGAATATATTATCTACATGAAATAACCAAAGAACATCGAATTTGTACATAATTGAACTGAGGAACCTTGAAGCTGTCATCGTTCCACCTTTTGCCAGCCCTTGGATTGCTCATCTCCTTAAAATCCTTGAATCCTGTCGCTCCGTGCTTTCCATTGGCTGCAGCTAGATATGGAGGCACTTGCGTGGGACCCAAATCGGCAAATCATTGGAACCAAAAATCTTATATTTAGTAATTTTAGATTGGTAGTATTATTATATACTTAACCATATTTAGTAGGCTTCATTTAGGTCACAGAAGTCCATGCAAACCCTTATTTGCCCATTCATTTTCATAACTAGGACAATATTGGAAGATCTCCAAACAGTGAGACTTTTCCTATGTGAACTTTTTATTGCCTGGATCGCCAGCTAATTTCTTAATATCGATTAGTAGTGAAATCTGGAGCATTTCTTAACACGATGGCCTGTGGAGAACATGCAGCCCCATCCGTCCCGAGGTTGCCGTTATTCAAGTTGGAATGGCCTATGAAAAAGCATTGATATAATCAGATTGGAAGAAAAAATCATAACATGAAATCAACAGCTGGAATGGGTCTAATCAAAGATAAAGAACTTCAGCCAATTCCATGAAGAGGGAAAATGGTGCAAACATGCTCAACTCAATTAAAAAAAAAAAAAAGTCAAAATAGAATTTGCACTGTTCAAACGACAGGATAGTCTTCATAGCAGCCATGCTTCTCAAGATGAAGATAGAGATACAGAAATGTGGTGGCATGCCTACCCAGACCAATTGCAGAAATCTCCTAATATTATGTTTTAAATAAAAATGGCATTTCAAATCAAGTAGATCGAATAAGAAAACACGATACCATTTTCATGTACTTGCAACTGAAGAGTTATACTATCTATGATGCGAGGATATGTATGTATTTCCAGGCCCCAAGTTCATATGGTGGGGCCCATGGTTCTGTGATCCAGAACAATGATTTGATAGACTGCTGTTGATTGGCTGTGCCCAAAAATTTTACAGACGAGAAAATCCTAATCCCTTCAATCAGTGGCCTCCAGTCCAGATATTGTGTGTAAAAGAATATATGGGCAGTAGATACCTGAGAATTAGAATGGTTTCAAAATGCTTTGGGATGACACTGCTAAAGTAGTTGTTTTGGATGTTACTGACAAAAAAAAGTAGCTGAATCAGAACTCGAATAAGATTACAAAAATAAAACATGTTTAAACACTTGCTAGGAACACACTTGAGTTTGAGACATACAGTTCAGACAATGGGAGATTAGCCAGGAAGATAACCGATCCGGTGAATTGGTTGTTCTGTAAGTGACTGTTGGAGAAATTATAGTAGGTACTAACAAAGGAGACGAATGCAGAACAATTACATTTGCGATTAGAAACAAGTATAGGTCTATTGTCATGCTTACAGAATGTTAAGATTGGTCAAATTACTGAATGAGACTGGCAAATCTCCACTAAAATTGTTGTAAGATAGATCCCTGAAAAGATATTTAAACAATAAAATTTGGGTCAAATTCAATGGGTAAATTCTGATTCTAAAGAAAAACAAGTACTCAAAATCGAGACCAAACAAATTACATAAAGAAACCTAAATTCTCATCTACTTTTCTACATAGCAAAAGTATTGTTTCAAATCTTACAATTGTTTTAGATTTAGCATTTGTAAATATGTTTCTAATGGGCCCAGATAGGGAATTGTGGCTAAGATTCCTGCATTCAGAAAAAATGTGATTCATGAAAATCTGCCGCATATTCATAAACCAAAATCTTTTTAAGTTCTTATTCAACAAGAAACTCACAGGGAGCAGATATATTTCATAGAAGCCAAGGAGGATGGGATGCTCTAGCTGATTTGATTGAATGCCAAATTTCTGCATTGCAAAAGAAAAGAAAAGAAAAGGTAAAAAACAGAAGACAATAACATGACTGAAGGAGGAAAAAAAAACCAGTAAAAAGGTTCTCATCTTCTGTAGCTTTGGAAACAGTTAGTAGTCGTTGCAAACAGTCGTGGGATAGAATCAAGATGTCAGCCCAATAGATTGTCATAGTTTACTATAGTATTGGAACAAGGAAACAACTATAAAGAAAGTGATGAAGGGACTTCTAGAACTTACGGTAACATTTGCATTTGCATCACCATGCTTAGTAATGTATGCCCGACCTGTCAACTGATCGACATTTTCACCAAGATAAGGTGTCAGTCGCTTACGCATCTTGGGGGTGAGCTGTCTATCAAATGAAAAATGGGAGATGACATGTGACACATTAATTAGAGAAGCATCAAATGAATGTTCTCCTGAATGCACTGAGACAAGAAGGTTGCTAGAAACCTACACAATAAGAAAACTCAAAAATAAGGTGCCCGAGGCTACAGACAGTATTGTGATCATTTCATTAGAATTCTTTAACCAACAACAGACTAGTTACATAATGGAAAAACTAGAAGATTTTTCACGATTTAAATAATTGTGTGGAAATATTTTTATCATGAGGTCCAAATTTGCAGCCAGCCACTTCAATTCTTGAAGTACCAGGTTGGTGGGATGTTGAAACAACTGAGAAATGCTACTGCGACTTCAAAGTACTATAAAGTGCCCTGTTGTACAGATAGTAAACAGCACAGTGATCAGGATTGTTGATTTGGTGGGCCACCACAAGAACGGGCAATTGACCACAAATCATAGTGGTTGGAAAACATTGACCCTGACATTATTGCTAGTCCTATCTATTGAATGTGGGCGTTGCTCATTGTTAGTCAAGCTAGATGACTAGCTCACACACAAACAGTTGGCCTCACACACAAACCTATGGAAGGCATTTTCTTCCCATTTTTGCCTATGGCACAGCCCAGTAACATGACCTCACACACAAACCTACAATAACAATAATATGATTACACAATAAATGCCAAAAAAAATTAGAAAAAAATGATAATGCAATATACTAAAATCTGGCCGTACAGATTTCTTTCTTTATCTTGCTATTGCTACCGGAAATTCAAATTCAAATAGGAATTTTTCCTCACCTTGCAAGCATTCTCAATGCTCTGATTGCTATTCTCTGTGTTAACTTTTACTGCGAGCGAGCTGAGTAGTTCTGCTTTTTGAATCAAAGCGGAAATCTTTGGATCATCCCTTCTAAGGAGGGTTCCCTATACCTTTTTATTTGATACTGTTTTCAGATTGTGATGAAAGAGTAATGTTAATAAGGCATTCTCATTCAATTTTCTGTTACTGATGCTTCAGTTAATATGTCAGTAATGCTTCTAGTACACACTACACCAAAATTGAAAATTTAGAACGGCCATGTTTTTTGTTGTGGAACGGTTTATGGCAGTTCCAAATTTGAAACGGTTTTAAACAGTTCCAAAAGCAAAAACAAATTCCTATTTTCCAGCCCTAATCTCTCTTCCTCTCTCTCACCCACTCCCTCACTCCCGACCCTCCTCGATCTCGCTTCCACTCCATTACTCTCGATCTCTCTTCCTCTCTCTCTCCCGCTCCATAAACAAAAGGAAACAGAAACCCTTTTCCTTTTTAACGCTACAACCCGCATTCAAAACCATCTTCAACGCTGATTCATTCCAGGATCGGAGGAATTTTTGTTGGAGAATCTCAACACGATGACGAAAAGTTCACTGAAATCTTGAAATTCATTACCATAATCAAAGACTTTTGGGTTTATTTCGGACCTTTTAAAGACGGGAATTGTTGATCCGCAATCCAACCATCGAGGATCTTCCAATACTCCTCGGAAAGTGCCAAAATCTACTCTCTCAAACATATGCAAAAGAAAAAAAGGTATTATCTTTTTTATTTTTCTTTTTTGGATTTTCCAGCATGTATGCTGGATATCTACTCGATTGTCCCTGATAATCACCGAAAATGTCGACAATTTCGCTATTTTATCGAAAAAAATAAATCGGCAAAATCTTGCGGTTATCCAATAGAGATTCGAAAATTTGGGGGATTTTTGGTTTCACTGAGCCAGCGATAGCGAAATTACTTGCAATAATTCGATATTTTCGCCGACGACTAAAAAGCTGAACCTGACCTATTAGATGTTCCTGTCGAGATAGTTTAGACTACTGAATGTCATGATTTATTCTCTATAAAGTTTGCCACGCTTTATCTCAAGATCATCAGCTGATCGTCAGCTGGACCCCCCTGATTTTGTTTGTATTGACACATTCCAGAAATTCCATTACTGCTTAGTTCATTATGCATGGAAGACTAAAGACTAGAATTATCTTATGAAGAGGAGCATCATCAACTCTGCTGACTATGCCCTTTGTGACACTGACTTGGAGATGTGCAATCATCTGTTCATTAACTGCTGCTTCATCAGCTGTATTTGGAAAGAAATTCTGGCGAAAGTCAATTTCCCAAAGGTTGTAGATGAAAATGTTCATGCAGAGATCCAAGGCTTATTGCTGACAATCAGTGAACTTATGGGAATGATATGCCTCCAAATGATGGCATGGAATGTTTTGAGAAAAAGAAATTTCAGGATTTTCAGGGGTAAATACCAAACTAAAGAGGTTCTATTGCGAATAATCACAGAGATATCAGATCTTGGGATATATACACTTCTCTTGCACCTAGTGCTCATGTTGCTTCGACTTGTCTCTTGCACCTAGTGCTCATGTTGCTTCCTGGAATCTTCCTGCTGCCATCCCCCCTCTGATAGGAGTTACTCCGTTCATGGCTCTTCTTTTCCTCAGTTCTGGATGAAGGCATTCTTTCTCGCACTGACACAAAGCAGCAATTCTCTGTTGGGATCCTGATGCTCATACTAGTTGGGGACCCAGCTTCCCCGCTGTCCTTCATGATCATTCAAACTCTGAAATTCAACCGGCTTCCCATGGTTTTTCGACTGCTTTTTCTAATGCATCTATCATTACTACATCCAAATCAGCATCCAAATCAGCCCTCTTCAGATAGTTAAGCAGAGCATAACTTTCCTATTACCAGTTTTAGGTACACCTGATTTCTGGACTGATGTTTTAAGCTGAGTTGGCGAAACTAATGGAAGGACTGGATGTCAAACAGATATCACAGTTGGCTTCGTAGAGCTTTTGTCAATAGGATCTTCCTGCAGGGATGGCGCTTGGGAATGTGACGGCATATCCCTGTGTTCTAGCATTAATGTGATGAGAGATAAATGAAAAGTTATTTTTTGTGTGTTTAGAATTTTATTTTATTTTATTTTATTTTTTTTTAATTTGAATTCAGTGTAATTGGTGTGAAATATTTTTTTGGCACTTTTTTTTTTTCGAAGCATGGAGAATCCCCACAAGTGACAAGGGTGTCAATGGGCTACTAATCTGATATATACATGAGCTCACTTGAAGAATTCCAACTGTTTATTAGGTACATAGCAAGAATCACACATATCCAAACCTCAGGTTGGATACACCAGTAGCAATGAAATATTATGTCTTCGGCCTTCGTATTCACTTTTGGTGGCCTATGTTAATTTTCTAATGTTTTGAGTCCAGCTACGTCCCTTCATCCTTGTGAGGTGTACCTGTTTGATGAGAAATACACAAATGGACCCCACATTCCATCTGTGAATTTCTACAGTGGGTGTCCCCTACCAAATGTCCTTCATTGTTCGCTTGGGTGTGGATTGCATGAGTTATGGAATAGGTTGGATTTTGAGATCTAGGCCTAACATTAGGGATCCATCTAATGGATAGTTAGATGGCACCGAAAAATTACAAAAGAGAATAACAAAAATAAATTGAATGTTTGATTACAAAAGAGAATAAATTGAATGTTTGATTACAAAAGAGAATAATAAAAACAAAAATAACAATGTATTTGTTTTTTAAAACAAATCGAATGTTTGATTACAAAATAGAAATAACAATGTAATTTCAGATATTCATTCTACAGAGCGGGCAAGAATCACTTTCTTCCAACCATCTCTTGATGCACCTCACATGAAACGGATGTGAACAGGGCAGAACACTGACTTCCTCTGTCTCACTATCACCCAACTCATCCAAACATATCCCACAAGTCTCCCTTTCATCCCAGCTATTAACTTTATATTTCTCCATTAAAGCCTCTATCTCAGCCTGTAACGCCCTGAAATTCGAGGGTCGAGTATGAACTCAACTCCCGAGTTCCAACGCATCACTTATGCAACATACGCAATGATGGTTGAATGTTGTCTGAGTTAGCGCAATAAACATGAATGAGATTATACCAAAACAGTAATTCATACTCCAGTTCAATTGTATAAAAGCAAGCGGAAGACGGAAATTTTATATTCAAAGTATGTAAAGTAACAAAATTTGATGAACTCCAGAGTATGAGTACTAACTGAGTACCAATATACATGTATTGTTTCTAAGTCAAAAATCAAAATACAATCCTCAAGAGAGGCCCTTCCCGCGATGCACCGGCCTAAGCATAGCCGTCGTAGTACTTGCATAAAGGAGAACTCATCCCGATCCTCCTCGAAGTCGGGCTCGGCTCCCGAACCAAGGCGCCATCTACACTGTGACAGTAGTCCGGTGGGTGTTGCAAACACCGTCGTAACGTGGGAGTGAGTAGCTAACTCGGGGAACAATAAAGCATAGGTTAACATGTTATCAAATCAATCAAGCAAGAATGATAAAGCAAGACAAATCAAACATTTCTAACTACTCTTGTTAAGTGCAAAAATGATATGACATGATCCCCTTGCCATCAAGCGACATCATCTTACGTTCGCGAATGCTTACTCCCTCGGTATACATCTACAAAGCACATGCGGTGCGATGATGCTCATGATTACCAAGTTTTTATTAGACCATTTCAACCAAGCGGATTGGGAAACTAAGGTACCTCCCTTGTATCATTCCCAAACATGATCCATTCTAGGGTCGTCAATCCTAGTTATTCTCATACGATATTATGGTTTGAGAAGCGTAGTGAAGGCATCGCAGGGCTCGTCACCCGTCACGGCGGATTCTCACCGTATGCACTCAATTCTTGGCCGTCGGCTCAAGTACAGGTCTCACCGTACTTGATGGCCCAATCACTAGCCGTCACTCGAGTACGGTGTCTCACCGTACTCGGCTCAACTCATACTCTAGTTGGCTTTGTGAAAGACTCATCGCCAATCACGAGACACTTGGAGTACACTCGATGATACTACGGAGGACTCGTCGCCCGTCAAGACGAGCATAGGTCTCACCGTACTGGCTCTCCCGTATGTATCGACAAATCGAATATAGTGTCCCATACCACCATAATCTCAATGGTCACTACGGGGAGGCACATGGCCCCGGCCAGTGGCAGAGGGACCACGGTGTCCCATACCACCATGCCCGCTCATGCGACTTAGCGGATCGAGGTACCATGGTTAAACGATAGCCACTTGTAAGTTTGGTACCCTAGGTTCAAGCAAGATGCGACCAAATATGGTGAACACACAATACATTTCGGTTTATTGACGAGTTCGACTAGCTCGAGCGCACCACAAGTTGAGCGATATGGAGCGCAAAAGCACTCCGTGTGGCCAACCACTATCGCCAACCGAAGTACGACTCGGGTTCGCAAATGTCCGTTGTGGCGATATGAATCTCACCACAACCGCAAGTCTTATCAATGTTTGGACTATAGTCATAGTCCCAAACTCAAACAGTTTTCATCAATAGCATGTGGAGTAAAGCATGATAAACAAGCAATACGAGCATGTTAGCAGGCATGTTATAAAGCATAAAGTAAAACATGATGTAAGCATGTTGTAAAGCATGTTGTGAAGCATGTTGTAAAGCACTATACACATAGGGATACAATTACATCCACATCTCAAGTGAGTGGTTATAGCTAACCACCGCATGGAGGGGGGGTCCTACATGTCTCTAAGGGAGTCGGGAATCCCATATCAGCACCTCTCTAAGGCACTAATACTCAAACATTTACACACACAAGCATCTACGCGAACACTTAGAATACACTATTCCAACATACATTAGAATACACTATTCCAACATACACGACGTATGTTAACAAATGCGTATTAGGGCTATTCTTTCGCCAAGCGGTTATTTTATCCGCGCATACCATATTCATGCGACAAATAATCATGACAATTACATTTCCAAAATTTATACATATGCGGTATTTCTAGAATACGAATTTCAACATACATAGGTTTAAAGCGAACATATATAGGATTCCTTTCACAAACTGGTATTTTATTCATGTATTGTATAAGCATATATTAAATAAATATGTCAAACATTATTTCAAAAGAAATACGATATACGATTTCTAAAATACACAATTTCAACATACGTCGCATTTACAAGTGAACATGTATTTCAAATGATTCCTTTCGCCAAACTAGTATTTTATCCATATATTATATAATCATACATTAAATAAACATGTCAAACATTTTTCCGAAAAAATACGTATACGGTATTTCTACGATACCTAGAGTATGTGAAATTCCATATTCTACAACGTTAATCGAAACAGAAACTAAAAGCACTTTACATGTGCATTTACATGCAGATCATGAATCTATCATTATCTGACATTGAAAGCGTTGAAAACCGTAACTTATACACTTAAAGTCCTCACCTTTGCCTTTGGAATCGCAACGAATCAGCAAGGGTCGTTGAACTTCCGTATACCTCGAGTTTTCTAGCTTAAAGAGCGGAATCGGTTAGCCTTTACGTAACCTACAACGATCTTACATCAAATCAGACCTAGGGTTAGGGTTTCTTACCTTCAAACGGAATGGAAACCGCCGGGAAAACACCTGGAATGGAGCGGTGTAGGCCGTGTGACAACCCAAAGCAGTAGGAGGAAGATCTCCCACAAATCCCAAGCTATTCTCCTCTTTTCTCTCTCTCTCTAGGGTTTTAATCCCAAATTGTATGGCTGTGAGAGGGGCTGTTCTAAGCCCTTTTATAGCCAAAAATATTCTCGAAAATAGACTCGGTTCAAGGGTTACTGCTAATATAGATATTCGTCACTTTTCCAGCTCAAAAGGAGGTTCTCCGTGGCCCTCCTTGAGCCAAACGTCGACTTAAGCTCACCATCTATGGATCTACGTGAGATTACGTTTTCGACTTGATCGGATTCCCGATCGCACGTGGCGGACCACTTTCGCTGGGCCACGATCGAAAATTCTAAGTACATGTAAATGTTCTAAATTTTTCTTAATCCGAGGGTGTAATTTGGTCCATTCGACGTCAGTTGCTTATCTTTCGTGCAACCGAACGATGCCGATCACTATTCCCGATATTTTTATTAGGATGGGAATAGTGTTTTTCACACTCCCTCGCTCCGAATCGAAACGAATGGCCGTGGAACATCGATGGACGCGATTTTTGAGATGATTGTCAAGTCCAAAGTGAGGCGGTCCTAGTTCCTTAGCTTCGTGTTAATCGGACTTCAGATGTGCGATCTAGACCTAATATATGGAAATGAGTTTGGTTCGAACTTTAGGGTAACCTAGCGTCACTGTTTTGCAAGTTTTGGGTCTTAGTGTCGTATTTAAAACGATCCCAACTATTTCATGGCTAATTGAGTTTAGTACTTAGTTAACTTTGTTAAATTTCTAAATGATTTAATCCTAAGATTTCGGTCGAGGTGGTACTCACCCAATGTAATGGAAATTTTCGTGTCGTTACACGGTCTCGACCCATGAGCATTGTCCTTCTCATCATCAATATCCATCAAGTCATCATAAGATCCTGTCGACAGAAGCTTTATATGAATGAAAATCTCCATTGAATTAAACCCATCTTCTCATGGCTGTAAGAGGAAATAATACAATTCAAATACTCAGAGATGGCCTAGTTATCGATTCCCATCGAGGAAAGCATGTGGAGGACTCGACGGTGTGAAGTCTGAGGACATAACAAGCCGGACATACTAGTAAGAAAAGAGGTAGTGGAGACGGTAGATGGAATGATGAGAGGAGGTAGGCTTCTGTCAGAATTGAAGATGACATGACACTCGTTATTCAAATCAACTCGAAATAGAAGACAGGGTTCTTCAATTTAAGATTCTTGTTTTGCTTTCCACGTTCTATATCTCAATGATATATTGGGTTGAGTTATGGTGGGAATAAACAAGGAAGACATTTCTATCTCTCTCTATCCGAGACTGGAGAGCAGAAAAACAAGGAAGAAAAACACAGAAAGAAATGGAGCTTCTCACTCAGATAGGAGATTGAAAAAGGAAAGAAAGCAACTGTGGTCGGTAGTTATTTTCTCAGTTGGGAAGTCCCACGGTGGGGTGCATGTTGAATGGATGTCCTCAATCTGTGTTGAAACAGGGGCGTCGATCGTTCAATAGCCTTACTCGATCGATCGAAAATCTCTGGAATTAGATAGATTGCTCACTGGACAGTTTGGACCATGCTTGGTCGATCGATCGACAATAATTCGGAAAATACCATTAACTCTCTAGATGTTTTTGGCACAGTTCGATCTTTCGAACTGGTGCTGGCCCGATCGATGGTTAGATCAATGCCGCACGCGGAACTACGTAAGTGCGTGATTTGTTTCCTATTCTGGTTGTGATGCTATATATATCGAGTGTAATCAAGATTAGTGTATTCTAAGGGTTTGCTAAGACGTTCCTAAGGGTTCTAGGGAAGAAAATTCGCTTTCACCATCTTACGATAATCTCGTAGATAGTCTGATCCATGGTAGGAATCCTATCAATGTTGAAACTGTTATCTTAACCCTTCATGAGAAGCAGTTGAGAATGAAAGACGGTGGCGATAGTACCTTTACAGACACGTTGGTTGTTAGGGGAAAGAACATGACAGAAACTGAAGATTCTAAGGACAAACAATGGAGGTGAATTCACTTCAAAGGAATTCAATTAATTTCGTAAAGATTATGGAATTATAAGGCATAAAACAGTGAGTCACACACGTGAACAGAATGGTGTAGCGAAACGAATGAATCAGACTCTCTTAGAGAGAGCCCGAAGAATGTTGAGTAATGCTAGATTGGGTAAGGAGATATAGACTGAGTCGTGAATACGACTTGTTATTTGATGAATAAGTCCCTGTTCATGCCGATAGACTGTAAAATTTCTAAAGAAGTGTGAAGTGGTCATGATGTTAACTACTCAAGATTGCATGTATTTGGTTGCAACGCTTACTCTTATGTACCATTAGTTGAGAGAGATAACCTAGACCAAAGAGCGAAGAAACTTAATCTCGTAGATAGTCTGATCCATGGTAGGAATCCTATCAATGTTGAAACTGTTATCTTAGCCCTTCATGAGAAGCAGTTGAGAATGAAAGACGGTGGCGATAGTACCTTATGACACACTTGGTTGTTAGGGGAAAGAACATGAATCACTTGGAGGTGAATTCACTTCAAAGGAATTCAATTAATTTCGTAAAGATTATGAAATTATAAGGCATAAAACAGTGAGTCACACACGTGAACAGAATGGTGTAGCGAAACGAATGAATCAGACTCTCTTAGAGAGAGCTCGAAGCATGTTGAGTAATGCTAGATTGGGTAAGGAGATGTGGACTGAGTCGTGAATATGACTTGTTATCTGATGAATAAGTCCCTGTTCATGCCGATAGACTGTAAAATTTCTAAAGAAGTATGAAGTGGTCATGATGTTAACTACTCAAGATTGCATGTATTTGGTTGCAACGCTTACTCTTATGTACCATTAGTTGAGAGAGATAACCTAGACCAAAGAGCGAAGAAACTTACCTTTGTGGGCTATGGTGATGGCATGAAAGGGTACAAGTTGTATGACCGGATCACTCGAAAAATCATTTTGAGCCACAATGTTAGGTTTAATGAGGATTCTTTATTCAGCAAGTATGAAAGCAGGGGACCAAAAAAATCGGTAGTGATTAATGTTGAAATCGAAAGAGGTGAGACACATTTTAAAGCTAGGGCACAGACAGAGGTAGGGGAGCAAGTGGAGCAGCCACCTCTTAGAAGAAATTCACCGAGTGATTGCAGATTACCAGTTAGAAAAAAAGATGTCTCAAATGTTGCATTTGCCCTCATTATAGATGATGGGGATCCATCTACCTTCCAAGAAGAATTAGATGACTTTAATGCTGATAAGTGAATGATAGCCATAGATGACGAGATGGACTCTCTTCATAAGAATAAGACATGGGAGCTGGTGGAGCTTCCAGTAGGGTGTAAATTGATTAGTTATGAGTGGATTTACAAGAAGAAGCATGATATAAACAAGGAGAGATTGGTTGCGAAAGGGTATGCGTAGAAAAGAATATCCTCAGTCGTCGAAGGGAATCATTATCGGGTATGCTCACTAGAATGTACTTTCCTCAGCTCACATCCAAGTAGAAGAAAGCCATAATTAATTAGAATTTCTCTGCTTCTGGATTTTGGTTGTAGTGATGTTGATGATATGATGGCTGAGAGACTGGGTGTTGTTTCATGCCCCATGGTCTTAGGCACTTCCTCGAACTTGACACCCACGATCCAAGAGGCTACACTAAGGTTTCTTTTGTTAATAGATTTATATGGAAATTCGTGTTATAGAATGTCTTATTATTATTATGTTTTCCTTATTTGGTTTTCAATTTTTTATTGCTGAAATTTAAGATTTCTTTAACAAATGGGACATGGAAAGGCCAAAAGAACCAGGATTAAGAGCTTTACGGACAATAACAGAACTTAAAGAGGGCATGGTTAGTAATGGTTTTACTTTGAAAACATTGTTCTTAATTGGCGATGGAGCTCTTATTGGGATCAAGAGAATATCTTCTTCTTCTTTTTTTATTTTTATTTTTATTTAATGGTAGTGTTTCTTCTTCTTCTTCTTCTTCTTCTTCTTCTCTCTCTCTCTCTCTCTCTCTCTCTCTCTCTCTCTCTCTCTCTCTCTCTCTCTCTCTCTCTCTCTCTCTCACGAGAATAGGGGTTGCTCTCTTTGGTCTGTATAAATCCATGGTAGGTCATCTCAGGTAGAAGATGTTAGTCCCTTAATGGAAATTACATGGCTCATCATAGTGAATTGGTGCTCGTAGAATACCCAAGATCTCAGGAGAATACGAATAACCATGATGGAAACTAAAAAATGGGCTGAATATCATCATCGTAGTTCTCGCCATCATATCCTTGTCCTAGCAGTTTTGGGTTGGCTTTGTGAATCATGTTTTGTGAGTCATACTGGAACATAAATTCTCGTGATTGCTTGGCAAAAGTTATACAACTTGCTGAGCAAATAACAATCCTAAAGAGAATCAATTCCAATGAAAATATATTGCAGGTGTTTGCCAATGAAAATAACTATCCTAAAGAGAATCAATTCCAGTGAAGAGGACTATGATGGTGGCCTTCTTTTTAGTCAGGTCTTCTCACTTGAACACTCTTAAGACCATGCTCCCCAAGATTACTGAAGGTGGATCACTTTCAAATATCCTTGATCAATGCATGGTGAGAAGTTCTCCTTGTGTTTTTTAGTCTACATAACTTTGGCCATGGACCATCCACGAGGTCACCAACCAGAGAATAGTAGGTTGTCCATACATGTTTGCTGCATCTATGGTGGAGAGCATGATTTCTCACCAACAATTCAACAATATAGATCACCTAGCTTTGGACTACCCCTGTACTAATCAGGTGCATAAGGACATGTTCAGGGTGACCTTGTGCCTAGGATCATTTTTTTTTTTTTGCTTTCATTTTTCTTTTCTTCACTACTATTGTAGTAATTTATTATCAATGTCCCATTTCTGTGAATGTGAAAACTTGATTCTTCATTTTACTTAAGAAACAAAAGGAAAATGTGAAGGCGTTCATACCCTCCATAACATGGAAATTTTAATTTATTTTTTTTTTTTTTTTTTTTAAAAAAAAGAAAGAAGGAAAGAAAGAAAAAGACTACTAGTTAATCATAGGAGAAGCTATTAAATTCCCACTGTGATGCATTGCCATTTTCAGCTATTGGTTTATAGGTAAGGAGTAATAGGCTATTGGTTTGCCTTGGGTAAAGCTATGGATGCTTGTTATCTCTAGCTTTGCTATTCCAACTTCCAATATTCCCTGTTCAATTATCATTATTGTGCCACCGAACGTATCCTTAACTATTATGTTTTAATTTCCCCATTTTGAGTCTAAACAACTGACACCTTTTGATTTTTTACTGTTCATCAAAGGCCACAAACCAACAACTAGTATTGCAGGATTTGTGTGCTTTCCCTACTGTCGGTCATCATCCATAGTGGGACCCACCAGATGGACTCCAGAATTACCCATGATAAAAAGTTGTGTATCATGGACTGGCAATGGCTCATGGCCAGTACATTGCATGGTGGGGTCAGGGCCCGCCTCATAAATGTAAAATTCGGGAACTAAGCTTCATAGGTCATCTATATTCCGCCCACATTAGGTTGCTGTTCTTGAGTTGTACTGCCCCTGTTTGATTCTGGATTTATTTAGCATCTCTTTATGACCTGTCCTGTATCATGTAGTGTTTTTGATGAGGAGATATCTCCTGTTTGCATATTTAACCATTTTGAGGTGATGTTGTTTTGTTCTATGAGTTGCATAATCACCAAATCAATTTCATATAAATTTCTTTTCGTGGCAAGATTGGAATTGCCAGGCATAGCTAGATATTGCCAGGTAAACACAGCCAGAAGAGGGATCCAGACGCTACCATGTTTGACAGGCAAGGCTAATGGAATTGCTGAGGACCACAGGACTTGCTCTGATGATTCAAAACCATTGGATGTTTCTAGTTCAATCAAATCAAATGGTAAGGATGGTTTTGTTGAGTAAACATCCATGTCCAACTTGATAGCATCCAAGCGGCATGATCTAGCCATGGTCTTCTCTTGCAAGGTCTGTGAAACAAGATCTGTGAAGACAGTCTGTCATGAATCATATGAGAAGGGAGTGGTGGTGATCCGTTGCGGTAGGTGTAACAATCTAACACCTGATTGGTGATTGGCTTGGGTGGTTTGGAGAGCCAGGGAGCATCGAGGGGCTCTTGGCAGCCCGAGGGGAAGAAGTGAAGAAAGGATCTGTCGATTCTCTAAACCTAATTGTAGAAGATTTAGTTGGGGCAAGATCTTCATGATTTGAACGCCGACATAAATTTCGTGTTGTCAATTGAGATAGGCATTGTATAGCTACCCTTTATTTATACATTAAGAACACATGAGATTAGAAGTGGACAAATATTTCCTGTTAAGGGATGTTTGGCTGTGATAGATTGGGATTCCAAGTTGATAATCTTTCCCGTTAAGGGATGTTTGGCTATGATAGATTGGGATTCAAAGGGTTAAGGATAAAGCTATTCTACCATTGTTATTTACCAACCAATCATCATCTTCTTCTTCTTTATTCTTATTCTTAGCTATTCATCTTTTTCTTCTTCTTTGTTCTGCCTTTGTTATTTACCAACCGATCATCATCATCTCCTTTTTTCTACCTTAGTTATTTATGGACTGATCTTCTTCTTTTTCTCCTCCTACTCCTGCAATCCATGGAGCACCTGCATCATATCCCTCGAGGTTGAGCTTATGGATACAAATGCTATCTGATGAAGACGGCATTTGATGTTGGGATTGAACAATTGGGGAAGGGCTGTGTACGGACCATTCGTTGGATGGATTCCATATATGTCCTAACCACTGAAAATTTTGCCAGATTGGAAGATCCCCACATCCAATTTTGGCCCATTTGCCTTGCAAGTAACTTGGTGTTGCATCTCTTGTCAATTTGCAAATGAGAGTTGGTTGAATACATACTGATGTATTACAAAGCACTCTAGCTGTTGGATATGGGCCTTTTTCAATGACACAAACCGTTTACTTCGTTTATCTCATAGGCTCCCCTTGGCCATGCTTGGAAAAATAATAATCTCTGATTGAATATATACTTCAACCCGTTGATTATGCAATGGTTATGGTGACTGATCATATTCAAGGCAAAAGAGTCAAATTATCAAAGAGTTGAAATAATCCAATTGAGAGATTTTATTTGTTGTCTACACACCATAAAAGGTAATAATAAGTCAAGCAGACCTCCTTGCAGGCCACTAGTGGGACTTTTCATTGAAATTCAATGGTTTGGATGGTTGACCTTTGCCTGAGGGATGTTGTTTGATATTCAAAATTTTTTTTTTTTCTTTAACTTAAAAATCAGACACTTGAAAGAAGAGACCCCATGTTTGTTCACAAGATGATTTTAATGCCAATGTGAATAGTAGGATTATTATGTCAAATGCAAGCTAGCATCGGTAGTCTATCTTGAGCTTTTCACAGGCTAAACAGGTAGGCTTAAGTCCAGCCTAAGAGGGGGAGTGGGCCCTTCACAGGCTAAACAGATAGGCTGAGTCTGGCCCAAGATACTTTTATGGATGACAAGGATGACAAGCTCCATGGAAAGAGAGTGATGAGTGTAGCATTAAAACAAATAAAAAATAAATAAAACTCCAAAACAAGAAGTTGCTTGAATCTATATTGAAACAAATTGAATGTGTGATTACAAAAGAGAATAATAAAAATAAAAATAACAATGTATCTTTTTTTTTTGAAACAAATCGAATGTTTGATTACAAAATAGAAATCACAATGTATTTTCAGATATGCATTCTACACAGAGGGCAAGAATCACTTTCTTCCAACCATCTCTTCAAACACCTGACATGAAACGGATGTGAACAGGACAGAACACTAACTTCCTCTGTCTCACTATAACCCAACTCATCCAAACAAATCCCACAATTCTCCCTTTCATCCCACCTCTTGACTTTATATTTCTCCAACAAAGCCTCTATCTCAGCCAATGATTTCGACCCATGAGTCTTGGCCTGCCCATCATCAATATCCATCAAGTCATCATAAGATCTTATTGATCGAAGCTCTATATGAGCGACAATCTCCATTGCATTTACCCCCATACGGATGACCTCTTCAACCCTCCCACGGCTGTAAGTGGAAATGACAGAATTCAAATCCTCGGCGATGGCCTGCTCCTCGATTCCGATAATGGAAAGCATGCGGAGGATTTTGCAGTGGGAAGTCTGGGGACATAAGAAGGAAGACATCTTAGTACGAAAAGAGGTGGTGGAGAAGGTAGACGGCAGGATGATAGGAGGTCGGCTTCTGTCAGAAATGTGGAAGAGGAAGTACTCGTTCTTCAGCTCAACTTGAAGTGTGAGTGTTGGTTCTTCAATTTCAGATTCTTGTTCTGCTTTCCATGTTGTATGGGTGAATGATATATTGGCTTGAAGTCTCATGGAGCTTTTCTCTAAGAGAGGAGAAGGAAAATGGAAAGAAAGCAATGGTTATTTCCTCGGTTGGGATTTGGGCTTTATTTATAGAAAGCTTCTTCTCGTATTTGGAAACTCTACATGCACCTTCCAGGTTGCTAATGTTGCGCGTGTGTACTCGAAGAGGCCGTTGCACAGACGCGGATTTCTTTTCGCAGCAACTTCCGCGACCGGAAGCGAGGTGGGGCCCACCGTGATGTTTGTGAGAAATCCACTCCGTCCATCCGTTTTTTCCATATCATATTAGGTTATGGCCCAAAAATGACGCATATCCAAAACTTAAGTGGGCCATATAACAGAGGATTGAGCCTCTATCGTTGAAACATTCTTGGGGACACTGAAGTTTGGATCAGGATAATTTTTGTGTTTTCACTTCATCCATGTAGGAATGACCTTATGAACGGTATGGATGATATATAAACATCACGGTGTACCCCGTGAGGTTTCAATGTTAGGCATTTATCTACCCATGTAGGAATGACCGGCAAAACGGACAGACGGAATCGATTTCCCACAATCACCATGGTGGGCTCCACGTAATTTCCCGTCGCGGGAAGTAACTGCTAAAGGAAACTCCGCGTCCGCTGTCCGCCTACTCGGATTCGTCAGTGGCTCTTCCGGAGCTCCCAGTTCGGCAAGGGTCGGTACTTGAAAAGATTTGTGGGCCCAAACATGATGTATGTGTGTTATCCACGCCGTCCATTTATATTGTGGTATTATTTTAGGGTACGAGTCACAGAATGAGACAGATCCAATGTTCAAGTGGACCACACCAAAGGAAGCAGTAGGGATTTAACGCCACCGTTGAAACCTTCCTAACCCACCGTGATGTTCATTTTTCATCCAACCTGAATAAAGGGAAAACATTTAAATCTTCTTGATCCAAAATTTCTCTGTCCCATAAGAAGTTTTCAACTGTAGGCATTCAATCTCCACTTTTTCCTGTGGTCCGGTCCACTTGAGATTTGGATCTGTCTCATTTTTTAAGCGATGTCATAAAATGATCTGAAAAAATAGATAGAGGGGTGGATAAAACACATATATCATAATAGGCCCACGTAGCTTTGACCAGTACCCACCAGCAGGAGCTTGGTACCGCAGGGGTCACTGCGTGCATGAGAGATCCATCCCACCAAATGAGCAGGTAAAAAGGATGCACACCGTGGATTCAACACATGCATATTAGTGGGCCCCACAAATTTTACAAGCACAAATTGAATATTGTTTTTAACATGTTTACATCAAGAGATATAATTATCTCGTAAATCCCTGTCTTTTAATTAGGTGTGAAAAGTGGTGACTACTTATTTACACTTCATTTACTATCTAAATAAATTGAAAAATAAATGGGCCTCAGATAGAAAATATTTATCTCACTTGAAAAGCTCAAGCCTTCCACAAATGTCACTTGGTTATATGTACGTGCCCAGCCTATTGATGCATTTGTACAAATCCCTCACACGTGTGGAATTAGCAAATTTAGAAAGAAAGAAAAAATGGATGATGAATAATCTAGTAAATGTAACCTTATCAACAGGTTAGGTGGCAAATAAACATCACGAGGGACCCTAAGAAGGTTTCAGTCCCTTACTTGAGCTTTGGGTTAGTCTCATTTCTTGACGTGAATTTGAGTATTACCGTACCCATCCTGGTTAAGAACTAACAAGGCTCTAAGGGGCCACCATATTGTATGGGTTTTATCCACACGGTGTATCCAATTTTTCATATCATTTTTAGCTACAAGCCCGAAACAAGGCAACTCAAGACTCAAGTAAACCACACAACAGGGATTAAAAACCTACTATTGAACCACACAATAGGGATTAAAAACCTATTGTTGATTTTTTAATTTTTTTTTAATGATCACAAAAGTCTTGAATCAAGCTCAATAGATGTGTTTTCCCTTCATCTAGGTCACTGTGACCTTATGAATAGGTTAGATTGCAATTAACCATCCGTGGACACAGGATCTTGAGTGGGGGAATCAACTCAGCCTCTTGAGAGACCTTTAGGGGTTGAGAGCGTATTCTGTTTGACCAAAGTCGCCACTAAACAATTACTTTGATTCTACATTCGGTTAAACCTTGTAGAAGCGCTTGGGATTGAGAATCTGAAAATCCTTAAACTTAAGATGACTCGTGAGTTTGAGTTCCGGAGATTTTGAGTATGGGACTGCGATTATAGAGATGGAAAGTGTTTGACACCTACTCTATCCGTACGAGCGTATGGTCTTTACACTACAAGAAAATGGGGCTTTATCGGCGGCCAAAAACGCTAGTAAAAGTCCAAAAAACTACTGGTAATACTTTTACCGGTGGTTGTACATGCGCCAATAAAGGGGGGTGTCACTGTATCATATACCAATGGTCATATTTTTTTACTAGGGCTTTTGATGGCCGCCGCTATAATGAAGACTTTTATAGATGATTATTACCCTTCACCGGCGCTTCTTGTAGATAAAGCCTGAAGAAGCGCCGGTAAGTCTGTAAAAGCATATTTTTGTAAAAGCGCCGTTAAATTATATTTAAGCGCCACCAAAAAGTTGTCAAAATGCTAGTAAAGATATGTAGAAACGCCGAAAAAAGCTTGCTGAATTATTGTTTACACATATATCAAAAACCAGTAAAAGTATATTTATGCGCCATAAAAAGGTTGCCAAAACGCTGAGAAAGATATGCAAAAATGCCTGAAGCGTCGTTTAGACATATCAAAGCGCCGGTATACATCGGTACAGATCTATCAAGGCACCAATAAAAGGGCTGACTGCGAGTTAATTTTTTTTCTTAATCCATTTGATTGTTTATTTTTAATTGAAACCTGTATTGTTTTTAAATATTTAGAACTTAAAAAATCTTGCACAACATGATTAAAAACGAATACTAAATAAATTGTATTACTTTACAATGAAAAACGTATAATATTTACAATAATATATTGAAAATGTTTTGAATACATATAAAAAAATCCCTCCATTCAGCCATCATCTATCTCTTCTTGCAACCTGCAAAAAAAATAATAATAATAATAATTAATTAATTACATTTCCAGTGATTTGCAAGCCAAAATAACAATAAAAGAAGAGAGAGTAGAGATCCGACCTCTAATTGGGCCATTACCAAGAGCAGTTAGTGAAATAGTGATGGAGATTTTCTCCTCAGGCTCGACCGATCGAGTGCCTCGCTCGACTCAAAGTCCAGCGAGCTATTGGTTTAGAAGTTCCGAGGTGCTCGACCAGTCGAATGGGCCGCTCGACCAGTCGAGGACCCTGCTCGACCAGTCGAGGTTATGCAAATTCATGTCCAGATTTTGTGCGGACTGCATAAATTTGAGGCGATTTCGCAAGAGGTGCGGAAGGAAGTTGCCTAAACTATAAATAGGGGTCCCTAGGGCTGTTCTAGGGAATGCAAGAGAGTTTCTTAAAGCTTTGCAAGGCTTGCTAAAGGGTTTAGGGCTATCAAAGGTATGTGTGTGTGTGTGTGTGTGTGAGAGAGAGAGAGAGAGAGAGAGAGAGAGAGAGAGAGAGGAAGCTTGTAGAAGGGAAGTTCTGCTCGTATAGGTGATTTACTATGCACTCGACATTTCAGCACTTTTACGTCCTCGTAATCGGTGAGATCTCTCCGTTTTTCTTTATTCTCTTATTGTTTATCCACTCTTGCGTGAGTGAAGAAGATTTGATCTAAGCGGTGTATGCTTGTGATCGGTTGTAACGTTCTACTTCATAATGGATTGATGCTCTGGACAAGGTCCCGTGGTTTTTACTTCTTTAAGGGTTTTCCACGTAAAAATCTCTTGTGTCGTGTGGTTTATGCTTTGATTTATTTCATTGCTTTATTATCCCATAATTCTGGTGTTTTAAGGAGGCTAGATCCTAAGGTTTTGTGCAACGGCCAACAAAGTGGTATCAAAGTATCTAGGTTTATTGAATGGAGTGGGATTGGTTTTAAATTATGGAAGGTGGCTCATCAAGGATGATCAGTCTAAATGGTTCTAACCGGACCATATGGAAGGCTAAGATGGAGGACTTGCTTTATTGCAAGGACTTGTTGTTCATAACCCCAAGTGTAGGGCTGTGATGTAGTAATAATCTCGGTGAGACCGAGGTCGAATCCACAGGGACTAATTTCGTGTGTTTTCTGAAAGCAACTAGCATTAGAACTAGAAGAAGATGAAAACCTAAGTCTGGAAGTATAGAGAGTAATTGTGAGAGATTTAATGAAA
Organism: Magnolia changhungtana; assembly: GCA_030180095.1. Lineage (NCBI taxonomy): Eukaryota > Viridiplantae > Streptophyta > Magnoliopsida > Magnoliales > Magnoliaceae > Magnolia > Magnolia changhungtana. The sequence goes on along the minus strand of JASAUF010000552.1, from coordinate 3,322,344 downwards.
AACTTAAGAAATTCAAATGTGAGAAACTAGGGTTTCCAAGGATCCACATGTAGAGATCAGGGAGATCTATGCTTGATTCAATGACGCAACTGGAATTAGAGTCCCATCTTATCCAATTGGAATATATCTCAGTAAAACAAAATCTGAACTTCCTTTAACCTAATTCTCAATGGATGAGAGGTGTGAGAATTAGAAGTGATTCTATCACAAAACCATGCCCATGAGATAAGGCAAACAACATGATTTACCAATCCCACAACCAATCATAAGAGAATTGAGAAGATTAGGTAGGATTCCATCACCCAATTATGCCTATGGGACGATGGTGAATAACAGGATTGCCTAACTTCACAATCTCAATACATGAAAAAAAATATACTCAAAGCTATTGCAGATATATTGTAATTTGAGTCACAACAAACCATTAAAAACTGAAAGTATTTCTTATAATCAAACTAGAATAAAAGATAGTTCAACTTAAACATGAATCAAAGCAATAGAAAACATCCCATCACGCTACAAGTTTCACCTCTTAACTCTAACTAAGAGGTTTAGCCAACCATAGACATGATTGAACTAAAATCTCTTAAGAAAAGCATAAAAACAACTAAGGAAAGGGAAGAAAAACTCTTGGCGACGGCTTCTCCACACTTTTGCTCCACTCCTCAAACCCTAGATGATGCCTAGGAACATCGTAGGGAGTCATATTTATAGTTGTAGAACTCCAACTTTCGCACCTAGTTAGAAAACTCTAAAAATTGCCTCAAATTTACGCAGTTTCTCAAAATAAGCTTCACTCTGCACAATTTCACAGAATGCCCCAGTATTTCAGAATATGCTTCTTTAGGACACTTTCAGGAATATGTTTGTTTTCAGGATAATTTTAGGATTCATTTTCTTCACTTAAAGTCTTCAATGCTCTTCATTCCTCACTTAATTTTCTTAGATCTTTAGCATGTGAATTCTTCAATCTTGACCATCAAATCCATGCTTTTAGCATCCTTTTTAATTCTAACTCTTAAATTCACCTTGTAATACAAACATGATTAAAATAGAACATTAAGCATTATCATATTCATAAAACCAAGTAATAAATGGGGGATGATATGCAATATTGACCCTCAACACAATCCCTAACCAACATTTTGCTAGTCTCGAGCAAAATATGTGAAAATATATCGAGAACCATAGGACAATTTCGATAAGCTCAAGTGGTTTTAAAATAATCCAGATAATAGAATTTCAAAATACATTGATGTTGAGCATTATTTTCTCCTAAACTGTAGCACTCAGTAAATTTCATAGTCAAGTTCAAAGTATTAATCCACAATTTACAACAATTCTAAACATTGAGTTCCATGGGTGCATAGTGAAATCTGGACTTATCACAATCAAAGGTTCAATTCTTAATTTTCATGATAACATTGATAATAAAAAAAAAAAAAAGCATTCAAGACAACCAAAACTTGCCTTACAATTTATCTTTTCATTCTTCCAGCTTTTGATTTTTCCATCAATGGCTTTCATGTTATGTCAACCTTTTTAAAGATCTTTAATAGGTAGCCGTTTTCGACGGTAACTGTTTTTTTTTAGCTGGGTATTTATTTATTTATTTATTATTATTATTATTTTCAATTCTTCTCATTGAACATGATGGACGAATTCCCTAGGTTGGTTCCTTCCATGCTTAATAATCACCAAGTTAACAATTCAATATCAAACTAACACCTTAATGTATAAGCTAGATGTGACATGTATAATCATGACTCAATGTTTAAAACTTCTAATCATGGATTAATAATTTGAACTTAACTGTGAAATCTAACAAGTAACTGAACCCAAGAGTCATAAATCACCAACATTAAGTACTTCTAAATTATGGATGAACTTCAAAATCACTCGAATTTACAAAATTTTCTGAAAAATTTTCACAATTTTTGCTCACAAACTAAGAAAATACTGATTAGCTTGCCTAATCCACACCCCTAACCTAAAATCGACATTGTACTCAATGTAAAAGATATAAGCATACAATGCACATGAGACAACGAAAGTAAAGGAGAAGTGATGGAAATGTAGTACCTGAAGAAGGAATCTAGATGCTTTTCCAATGGTCTCAGTCTGAAGATGGGTTAGCATATGAGTTAAACCAACAAAAAGCAAACTATCCTAAAACAAATGGAAAGAAAACTATCCTAAACAGCATAAAGCCGACTATCCTAGACATAACATAAAAGTAATAAACTAATCTTAAACTAGGAAAGTAAGGAAAAATTTACTTAGTCATACCACAAGGTTCCTCCTCCGGCCAATATCTTGATAAATTTCTTAGTAGGTTTCTCAACAAGATCATCCAAAAGCCCTTTTTGCAATAGGCTTGGATGCCCTGGAGAATGAATTTCCAGAGAAATTTATGGACTTTAGCAAAAAATTGTTGTTGAATCGCTTGAGATATCCAAAGAATATATGATTCACCTGTGACTGAAAAAGTTTCAATGTACTAATACTCCATGGCGAATCAGAGACTACAGGTAGAAAAAATTCAGAAAAATTCTCAGTAGATGATGTAGTCTCAACACATTTCGAAGTTTCAGACTTTGGTTCAATTGTCAGCTCCCCCTCATGTGATAGTAAACATTCAAGATCTGTGGAGGGAAAGGTTTCAGAATAAGGGTTCTCTCGGTCATAACAACTACCGAGGTGTTGTCATGCAAGGCATTCACTATCTCTTGTACCATGGGATTATTTGAATCTGCAAAGTGTGTCAAGCAATCGTCCGAAGAGTTGAAAAATTAAGCCAAGAGTGATTCATTTTTCTCATTGAAATTTGTGATAATCTGCCCAAGGATTCCATCGTCTTTAGAAGTGGATGGAAGCATGATCTCTTGCTCTTCATCACGGTGAGAATAAATCGTCATCGGATGTATCTTGTCTTGCCTTTCATAGGCGGATTGAGAATTAACAAGCGAAGAATTGATGTGAAGACTTCGTTCATCGATACTACTCAGTAAGGGCATTGTATTGTCAAAAATGTACAACTCAAATGGTGGCCTCAATTGGGTGGTTTCAACTTCTATAGTCATATCGAGCAATTCGTCCATCTCCCGAATCATATCATCATTCAATTCAGAGGAGTGGTCGAAACATGTCTCACAAGAGTTAGAAGGGTCGGTCGAAAGGGTCTCATCCTCCACTTTTAAATTAGTCATGTCAGTTGAGTGGAGTAGCTCATTATGACCGATCACTTTATATATTTCTTGATCATTGACCTGGACCAAACTTGAGATTGATTCCAGAGGAATTTGGGCTGCACGTTCATGATTGTCATCCCAATACTCATCATTTTTCAATTCAGTGCAGTACACACTTGGGATGGGATCGTTGTCCTCACATTCTATTCCTAAATTGGGCAGAGGTTCAAATAAACTAACCTCTCCCTCATCATTGAAATCAAGTGTGTCATTATCATTATATTTGAAAGACACCCACATCTCTTGATCATTCCTTTGGACCATCATCGAGATCCACTCTTCGGGAAATTGAACCATATGCTCATTAACACAATTCAACTCTTCATTCTTAATTTCAGTATTCTCCATAATCGCATCATGTAAACCCCATTGTTGTATATCTTTTATAAGTTCTTAAAATCTTTGGAGTATGTTTTGCTGACTGAGCTCTAGAGTTTGTATGGAATTCTGAAATGAATTCTCTTGGATCGTTTCTTGTTGGATCTCAGAGGTATAGGACTCAAGAGAATTGTCACTATGTTGCATTGTTGATTTAACTTCCCAATCTTGATGTTTCCACTAATCATAAGTAGACAGTTGGGAATGAAGAATTGGATTGGGTTGAGGCTGGGGTGAGCTAGCCTCCATTAGCTTATAGAGGCGCGATTCAAGTGCTTCTATCGCTCTTCTAATGCCAACAAAATTGTCTATGTAACCTTGAAGTGACTCCTCTTGGATCGTTTCTGATTGGGTTTCAAAGGTAAATGACCCAAGAGAGTGTTCACTATGATGTCTTGCCGGTTCATCTTCCCAACATTGATGTTTTCACTAATTATAGTCATACGAGTCATAGGTGGAAGAATCTGATGGTTGTTGATACATATTATCACCCATAATATAATCTCTCATTGTTTTCTTCTTGTCTGATGGGTGATAATAATTCTTGCTCTCATAGTTATGATAACCCCAACACTCACGTACTATTTTCTTAATCCGTAGGGTGTAATTGTTCTTCTGCATATGATTGCGTAAGGATTTCTTAACTGGTGGAGCATTGTATTCTGTTCGGTTCTCGATGATGGTTTCAGAAAAATTTTAAGACATTGGTTGTTTCCTCATATAATCATCTGACAGCCCTTCACAATTTCTCGCATTCTCTAAAACTAGCTCAGCATATTGACATTCCCATTCTTGCATATACATGGTGAAACCCTAATCTTGAACCTAATCCTAAAAGAAAATAAAAGAAAAATCCTACAACAATATGGAAAGTAAGTAGAAGAGAAGTTAGAAGAAAGTTATTAGATTGGAGGAGATCTATGTTAGGATCCTGCAAAAGAAAAAAGAAACTGAATTAGTTTCTAAAAAGAAATAAGAAAGTTTCTAAAAATAAAATTAGAAAGATGAGTTAGTGTCTAAAACTAAAAAGGAAGGAAAAAAAAAAAAGCCTAGTTTTTAAAAATGAAAAAGGAAAGTTTCTAAACCTAGAAAGCTAAGTTAGTTTCTAAAAACAAATTAGAAATAACCCTTATCTTATCTTATCTTATCTAATCTTATCTTATCTTATTTCATCCTATCTTATTTTATCTTATCTTATCTTATCTTATCTTATTCTATCATATCTTATCTTATCTAATTTTATCTTATCTTATCTTCTCCTATCTTATCTAATCTTATCTTATCTTATCTTATTCTATCTTATATTATCTTATCCTATCTTATCTTATCTTATCCTAGAATTAGAAAATAAATTAGTTTCTAAAAACAGAAAAGGAAAGTTTATAAAAAAACTGATTAGGAAAGTTCTAAACATAGAATTAGAAAGTAAGTTAGTTTCTAAAAATAAAAGAAATCATATAATTAGAAAGTTTCTAAAAACAGAAAACGAACCTTAAAAATAGAAAATAGAAAAACTCTAATCTTAACCTAATTCTAAAACTGGTTAATCTTAGAAAAACGCAACCATTAATCCCCGACAACGGCGCCAAAAACTTGTTCACAACCTCAAGTGTAGGGCTGCGATGTAGTAATAATCTCGGTGAGACCGAGGTCGAATCCATAGGTGTAACGCCCTGAAAATCGGGGGTTGAGTATGAACTCAACTCCCGAGTTCCAACGCATCACTTATGCAACATACACAATGATGGTTAAATGTTGTCTGAGTTAGAGCAATAAACATGAATGAGATTATACCAAAACAGTAAATCATACTCCAGTTCAATTGTATAAAGGCAAGCGGAAGACTGAAATTTTATATTCAAAGTATGTAAAGTAACAAAATTTTGTGAACTCCAGAGTATGAGTACTAACTAAGTACCAATATACATGTATTGTTTCTAAGTCAAAAATCAAAATACAATTCCGTAGATAAGCCCTGGAATCCCCGCGATGCAGTCGGCCTAAGCATATCCGTCCGAATACTGCATAAACGAGAACTCGTCCTGGTCCTCATCGAAATCGAGCTCCGGCTCCTGAATCGTCGCGCCGTCTATACCTGCGACAGAGTCTGATTGGTGTTGCAAACACCGTCCCGTAATGTGGGAGTGAGTAGCTAACTTAGTGGAACAATAAAGCATAGGTTAACATGTTATCAATTCAATCAAGCAGTAATGATAAAGTAGTACAAATCAAACAATTCTAACTACTCTTATTAAGTGCGAGAATGAAATGACATGATGCTGTATGCCCTTGCCAAACCACCCTCATGCGACATCATCTTACGTTCACGAATGCTTAACTCCCTCAGTGCGCCACATCTACTAAGCACATGCGGTGCGATGATGATCATGATTACCAAGTTATTATTAGTCCATTTCAAACAGTAGTATTGGAAAACTAAGGTACCTCCCTTGTATCATTCCCAAACATGATCCATTCTAGGGTCGTCAATCCTAGTTAGTCTCATACGATATTATGGTTCGAGAAGCATAGCGAAGGCATCGCAAAGGGCTCATCACCCGTCAGCGCGGATACAAATCTCACTGTATGCGGCTCAATTGCTGACCGTCATCTCAAGTACAGGTCTCACCATACTCAGCTCAATCACTAGCCGTCAGCTTGAGTACAGGTCTCACCGTACTTGGCTCAACTCATACTCTAGTTGCTGTGAAAGACTCGTTGCCAATTACCAGCACTTGGAGTATATTCGAAGATACTACATGAGGACTCGCCGCCACAAGACGAGCACAGTGTCTCACCGTACTTCGGCTCTCTCCGTAAGTATCGACAAAATCAATACGTTGTCTCATACCACCATATTCGGCTCACGAGTTTTGGTTGCTCAATGGTCACTATGGGGAGGCACTTGGCCCCAGCATAGGCCGACAGCTCGGCCATGGTGTCCCATACCACCATGACCGGCTCATGAGTCTTAGCGGATCGAGGTACCATGGTTAACGGGATCGCCACTGGTAAGTTTGGTACCCTAGGTTCAAACAGTAATGACCAAACATGGTGAACACACATTCGACAATCGGGTTACTTGACGAGCCTGACTAGCTCGAGCGCACAACAAGTTGGGCGATATGAAGCGCAAAACCACTCTGTGTGGCCAACCACTATCGCCAATCGAAGTACGACTCGGGTTCGCCAGACACATTCCTTGTGGCGACATGAATCTCAGCCACAATGTCCAATCTGGTACCGAATGCCTGGACTATGAACATAGTCCCAAACTCATACAGTTCTCATCAATAGCATGTGGAGTAAAGCATGATAATGAAGTAATACAAGCATGTTAGCAGGCATGTTATAAAGCATGAAATAAAGCATGAAGTAAAGCATGTTGTAAAGCATGTTATAAAGCACTATACAAGTAGGGATACAATTACATACACATCACAAGTGAGTGGTTATAGCGAACCACCACATGGAGGGGATCCTACATGTCTCTAAGGTAGTCGGGAATTCCATATCAGCGCCTATCTAAGGCACTAACACTCAAGCTTTTTCACACACAAGCATTTACACAAACACTTAGAGTGCGCTATTCCAACATACATGACGTATGTTAGCAAATGCGTATTAGGGCTATTTTTTCGCCAAGCGGTTATTTTATCCGCGTATACCATATTCATACAACAAATAATCATGACAATTACACTTCCAAAAATTACACATATGCGGTATTTCTAGAATACACAATTTCAACATACATAGTGTTTACAAGCGAACATATATTATGGCGATTCCTTTCGCCAAACTAGTATTTTATCCATATATTGTATAATCATATATTAAATAAACATGTCAAACATTTTCCTAAAAAAAAAATACGTATACGGTATTTCTAGAATACACAATTTCAACAAACGTAGCATTTACAAGTGAACATGTATTTCAGCGATTCCTTTCGCCAAATTAGTATTTTATCCATATATCATATAATCATACATTAAATAAACATGTCAAACATTTTCTCAAAAAAAATACGTATACGGTATTTCTACGTATACCTAGAGTATGTGAAATTCCATATTCTACAACGTTAATCGAAACAGAAAACTAAAGCACTTTGTACATGTGCAATTGCATGCAGATCATGAATCTACCATTATCTGACATTGAAAGCGTTGAAAACCATAACTTATACACTTAAAGTCCTCACCTTTGCCCTTAGAATCACAACGAATCAGCAAGGGTTGTTGAGCTTCCGTATACGGGCGTTTTCTAGGCTAAAGAGTGAATCGGTTAGCCTTTTCACAACCTACAACTTTCCTACTTCAAATCAGACCCAGGGTTAGGGTTTCTCACCTTCAAACAGAGTGGATACCGCCGGAAAAATGCCTGGAAGGAAGCGGTGTAGGCCGTGTGATGAATGAAAGCAGTAGGAGGAAAATCTCCCACAAATCCCAAGCTCTTCTCTCTCTTTTCTCTCTCTCTCTCTCTAGGGTTTTATCCCAAATTCGTATGGCTATGAGAGGGGCTGTTCTAAGCTCCTTTTATAGCCAAAACTCTTCCCAAAATAGGCTCAGGTTCAAGGGTTATTGCTTATATAGGTATTTCGTCACTTTTCCAAATTTCAAATGAGTGTTTCTTGGCCCCTCGAGCCAAATGTCGTTTAAGCTCACCACATATGGATCTATGTGGGATTACGTTTCGACTCGATCGATTCCCAGATCGCACGTGGCGGACCACTTTCGCTCAACAATGGGCCACGATCCGAAATTCCAAGTACATGTAAATGTTCCCGAAATTTTTCTTAATCCGAGGGTGTAATTTGGTCTCGATTCGACGGCACAGTTGCTTAATACCGACGCGTAAAACGAATGGTGCCAGATCACTATTCCTGATATTTATTTTGGAATGGGAATAGTGTTTTTCACACACCCTCGCTCCGAATCGAAACGAATGGCCGTAGGACATCTACTGGACTTGATTTTAGAGATGATTGTCAAGCCCAATGAGGCGGTCCTAGTTCTTTAGCTTCGTGTTAATCGGACTTCCGATGTTCGATCTAGACCTATACTGTTTCGTTTCATTCCCGATAGCAAATGAAATGAGTTTGGTTCTAAACTTTAGGGTAACCTAGAGTCACTTGTTTTGTAAGTTTTGGGTCTTGCAGATCGTATTTAAAGCGATCCCAACGGATTTCATGGCTAATCGAGTTTAGTACTTAGTTAACTTTGTTAAATTTCTAAAGGATTTAATCCTAATTGATTTCTGGTCGAGGTGGTACTCGAGCCAACGTACGGAAATTTACGGGTCGTTACAATAGGTAATCTCGTATGTTTTCTGAAAGCAATTAGAACTAGAACTAGAAGAAGATGAAAACCTAAGTCTAGAAGTATAGAGAGTAATTATGGGATCCACATGTAGAGATCAGGGAGATCTATGCTTGATTCAATGATGCAACTGGAATCAGAGTCTCATCTTATCCAATTGGAAGATATCTCAGTAAAACCAAATCTAAACTTCATTTGACCTAATTCTTAATGGATGAGAGGTGTGAGAATTGGAAGTGATTCCATCACAAAACCATGCCCATGAGACAAGGCACACAATAGGATTTACCAATCCCATAGCCAATCATAAGAGAATTGAGAAGATTAGGTAAGATTCCATCACCCAACCATGCCCATGGGACGATGGTGAACAACGGGATTACTTAATTTCATAATCTCAATATATGGAAAAAAATAATAATCAAAACTATTGCAGATCTATTGTAATTTGAGTCATAACAAACCATTAAAAACTGAAACTATTTCTTATAATCAAACTAAAATCAAAGATAGTTCAACTTAAACATGAATCAAAGCAATAGAAAACATCTCATCACACTATAAACGTCACCTCTTAGCCTTAGTTAAGAGGTTTACCCAACCATAGACATGATTGAATTAGAATCTCTTAAGAAAAATATAAAAACAACTAAGGAAATGAAAGAAAAACTCTTGGTGATGGCATCTCCACGCTTTTGCTCCACCCCTTAAACCCTATATGATGCCTAGGAACATCCTAGGGAGTCCTATTTATAGTTGTGGAACTCTAACTTTTGCACCTAGTTGGAAAACTCTAAAAATCGCCTCAAATTTACGCAGTTTTCTAAAATAGGCTTCACTCTGCACAATTTCACAGAATGCCCGAGCGTTTCAGAATATGCTTCTTCAGGACACTTTCAGGAATATGTTTGTTTTTAGGACAATTTCGGATTCATTTTCTTCACTTTAAGTCTTCAATGCTCTTCATTCCTCACTTGATTTTCTTGGATCTTCAGCATGTGAATTCTTCAATCTTGGCCTTCTAAGATCCATCCCTTGCCTTGGTGATTCTTGAGCATCAAATCCATGCTTTTAGCATCCTTTTCAATCAAAGCTCTTAAATTCACCTTGTAACACAAACATGCTTAAAATAGAACATTAAGCATTATCATGTTCATAAAACCAAGTAATAAATGGGGGATAATATGCAATATTTGACCCTCAACACTTGTATTCTCCAATTCAAGGCATATCAGCAAAGTCCAAGGATATGTCAGATGATGATTAGAAGAAGTTGGACTAGAAGGCGATGGGGTTTATTAGACAATGGCTAGACGATTCTATATTCCACCATGTATCTACGGAGACCTCGGCCGTTAGCCTATGGCTGAAACTGCAAGGGTTGTATGAGAGGAAGATAGCTAGCAATAAGATTTTTCTGATAAGATGACTTGTGAATCTCAAGTTCAAAGATTGCGGTTCTGTGGTTAAGCATATGAATGAAGTCAGCAATATATTGAACCAACTCTCCGCTATGAAGATGGTCCTAGACGATAAATTACAGGCTTTACTATTGCTTAGCTCATTGCGTGATAGTTGGGAGACATTGGTGGTGTCTCTGAGTAACTCCGCGCCAGACGGAAAAGTGTCCATAGAACAGGTACCTAGTTGTCTCTTCAATGAGGAGACAAGAAGGAAGTCTCAATGGTCTACTTAGCAAGAGGCCCTTGTGATACGAGATCGAGGGAGAGGAAAGAACAGAAAGGGCGGGAAGGCCTGAGATAAATCAAGAGGCAAGTCGAGTACCAGGAAGGATGTTGAATGCTGAAATTGTGGCAAGAAGGGTCACTACGACCATGAATATTATAAGAAGAAGAATGACAAGAAAGGAAAAAGAAAGAAGAAGGAAGATGAATCAAATTCCACTGTGGTCGCTTCAGATGGCGACGTTGTAGTTATTCTTTTAGCAGATCACGATGTTTGTCTCATGGCTACGAGTCAGGACACCGACTGAGTGATAGAATCGGGAGCCTTGTTTTATGCGACTCCACGTAGGAACTTCTTCACAAGCTATAAGTCAGGTAACTTTGGGACCGTGAAGATGGGAATTCTGGTGTATCAAAGATCGTAGGAGTTGGTGATATTTGTGTGAAGAGCGATGTGGACTGCACATTGGCTCTCAGGGATGTGAAGTGATGTTTTATTTAAATCAACCTGATTTAAATTAATTTTAAACTCGCAAGTATACGAATCAGGTGTAGACACGGTACGTATTACGAGATCGTTCCCACGAGGACTGGTTGTCATAATTCGAATTTTATGATTCTTCTTAACTAATCCAACAAATAATTTAGCTAATTATTAGGTAAACTAACAAAAATCAATGAAAAATAACTGAGAACAAGAAGGAAAATTCACTCAAGGAGAACACTAGGACTTTCGAATCTACCCCTAATTATCCTAACTCTTGTTTTACCTGTTGATTCACCCTAATTCAGAATGACGTAAATTCAATAAATAAAGCACAATTTGTGTCCTTGGTCAGGCACACAGGATGTATAATTCCCTTAAAGCACAAATGATTTTTCCCTTAACATCAGTTGTCCCTAATGTATGCACATTAATTGTCATGTATATATAGACGTTAAGAATCAACTAAACCACTTAAATCCACATCCATCATATAATATCTTAATAATGAATCACAGAAGATGAAATTGGAAAAAATCTTAAGGATTGCATCTTTTCATCCATGGTCAGGCATGAATAGATGTAAATTCCTATTTCTTTCTTTGTAGGAAAACCTGTTCATGGTCAGACACAAGCACACCTAGCTAGAATAAGATTCCAAACAACATCCACATCTAGACTTTAGGTAAGCTCATAGATTGAAGAAATATGGAGTTTTCATTTAATCACAATAGAGAAAGAAATAAATTAATTAATTCCAGATGAAATCAACAAATAATAAGAATTATTCAAATTATGGGCTTCATCTCAGCCCTATCTAAGAAATTAGAAACCCATGGGATGGAACAAAGATTCAATTGGGAAGAAGAAAAATATAATTGATGAGAACATCCCTTACACTACCCTATTTTTCTTTCAATCTGTGATGAGGCTGTCAACAATCTCCCCTTCTCTCTTTCCTCTCTCTCACTCTCTTCTCTTTCACGTCCACCAGATCTGGCTTCCCCCGGATCAGATGATGCTCTCTCTCTCTCTCTCTCTCTCTCTCTCTCTCTCTCTCTCTCTCTCTCTCTCTCTCTCTCTCTCTCTCTCCCTTTTATATAGCAAGGAGGTCGGTGGGTGCTGTTGTGACAGAGGCGGTGGAGAATTACGCAGCCACTTGTGTTTACGTAGCAACGTGCACAGGAATGCAAACCGCATTGTGTTTAAATGAGTTTTGGGATGGCTGACCATCCCAAACTCCGGTTTTGACTCCTTGGTTGGGGTAAAGACCCACTTTTGAGGATTTTGGATGGTTTGGATCAGCAATCCGACCGTGATCAAGATCATGGAATGGCCCACAGAGGCCAGTTTTCACGGACGCAAATCTTTTGCACGGCTCTTGCGCTATGACGATTGGTGGGGCCCCTGATCATAATTATTTGAGAAATCCAGCCCATCCATTAGCTTAGTCACGAAAAATCGGTCGGACATGACCATTTTTGGATCAGCTTCTTGGTGGCCCTTGGATGATTTCATTCCACCGTTCGTCTTCTTTTTGGATGTCTGCGATCCCATCCTCCTTGTTTCCTAAAAAATTGTTACCTAGGCCTTGGTGAGTAGGCCTTTACGAATCTGATGAATGGTTTAGATTGTCCATATGGACAATGGGTGGGGCCCACAACAGCAACCGACGATCGGTGTGAAATCTCGCTGTAACGGCAGTTGCCGTTTTGCGTAAGAAGTCAGTCAACACCGACTTTGACCATGTTTCTCCATTCGATGCACGTTGAGTGCACATACACTCTCTATACATGCGATGTTCATGGGCCACCATCGTGATGGTCGTGAGAAATCCATTCCATCCATATCTTTTCTTGTATCATTTTAGCAGTTAAGACTAAACTTGAGGCATATCCAGATTGTAGGTGGGCTCAGAATCATCAGTTTATGGGCTGATTTGTCTGTTGGGCCACTTCTGCAGGGATCCAATGGATAAAATTTGACGTGTATGGTTAATTTATAGTCCTCAAGCCATATATGAAGTCTTGAGCCGAATGGATGGTGGGAACCCTATGATCTTGTATTTGGGACACTTTTTAAGCCTCTTTAACGTGAACGGCTTGACTTTCTTGGATCCTTGGCGTGTAAACTCTTCAATCTCGGTCCACTGAAGTCCATCCCATGCTTTGGTGTCATCAGAGCGTTAAATCCATACTTTTTGCATCCTTTCCCGTCCACGCTCGTAAATACACCTTGCATCACAAACACGATTAAAATAGGGCATTAAACAGTATCATGTTCGTAAAAGCAGGTAATACTTGGGGTTTGATATGCAATATTCAACCCTCAATATGAGGCACATTCCAAACCTTCGCCTCGACTTGATGTCGATGGGAAGGTTGAATGATGATGGCTATGAAAGCCGGTTTGCTAGTGGGCGCTAGAAGCTCACCAAGGGTTCGTTGATCGCAGCGGGAGGAAAGAAGTGTTGCACTCTTTACAAGGCAAGTATCAATATGTGCAAGGGTGTTCACACCCCAAGTACAGGGTTGTGATGTAGTAATAATCTCGGTAAGACCGAGGTCGAATCCACATGGACTGAACCTTGTACATAATCTCAAATTAACTTGAATTAGAACTAGGCACAGATGTAATCTAAACCAGGGAAAATTTAGGGGAATAATTGTGAATTTAATTAACTAAAACTTGTGAAATTCAAAGGTGGGAAACTAGGGTGCCAAGGATCCACTTGTAGAGATCAGGGAGATCTATACTTGATTCATGAACACAATTAGAATCAGAGTCCTATCTTCAACCAGTTGGAAGATATTTCATTAAAAACCAATCTGAACTTCCTTTGATCTAGTTTTCAAGAGATGGGAAGTATGAGAATTAGACTTGATTCCATCACAAGACCATGCCTAGGAGACAAAGTAAATAACAGAATTTAACCAATCCACATCCAATCTAAGGGATATATGAATGTTGGGAAGGATTTCATCATCCAACCATGCCCAGGAGACGATGGTGAACAATAGGGTTCCCAAATTCACAAACCCTATAATGCTAAGAACATGCTCAAAGCTATTACAGATCCATTGTAATTTAAGTCACAACAAACCATTAAAAACTGAAAGCATTCCTATTAATCAAACTAGAATCAAAAGAGAGTTTAATTAAAACATGAATCCAAGCCATAGAAAACTATCCATCACGTCATAAGCTTCACCTCTTAGCCCTAGCTAAGAGGTTTAGCCGATCATAGGCATGATCATGCTAAAAACTCTAAAAAAATAAAGGAAGAAAAACTAAAAGAGAAGAAGAACTCTTGGCCGTCTCCACCTTGCCTCCACAGCTGCCTCCCTTTTGTTTTTCACGTCCCTCTCTCCTTTATAGAGGATGTATGTCGGTCTAGAGATGCTAGGAGTCGGTTTAGAGCTGGATCGACTCTATTTCGTAGCAGAATTCACAAAAAACACAAATACAGTTGCGTTTGGCCTGAGTTTGGCGTGGATTGGCCAACCGATTTGGACATCTAACTTCTTAGTGAGGATCGTGGACACCCTATCTTGCCTCTGGATAGTCTTCGGGCTCGTTTAACATGAGTGGCCTGATTTTCTTAAATTTCTGGCATGTACTTTCTTCGATCTCGGTCACCTGGAGTCCATCCCTTGCCTTGGTGATTTATAAGTGTTAAATTCATGCTTTTAGTACCCTTTTCCAGTCGAGGCTCCTAAATATACCTTGCATCATAAACACGATTAAAATCAGGCATTAAACAATATCATGTTCGTAAAAGCAGGTAAAAATTGGGGTCTGATATGCAATATTTGACCCTTAACACAACTCCCAACCAGTATTTTGCTAGTCCCGAGCAAAATATGTGAAAAATAAGTTGAGAATTATAGGACACTTTCTATAAACTCGAGTGAGTTTTGAAAAACAATCCAGATATTAGAATTCTAAGATTCATGAATGATGGGCATTACTTTCTCCTAGACTCGAGCGCGCGGTAGACTTCATAATCAAGTTCAAAGTATTAATCCATCAATTAGAAAAAAATTTCTAAACATTAGGATCCATGAGTGTATAGTGAAATCTCAGCTTATCAACATTAAGATTCAATTCATTATTTCATGATATCATTGGTAACCAACAATAGCATTCAGGACAACCAAAACTTGCCTCAAAGATCATCCTTTCATTCTACCAACTTTTGATTTTTCCATTAAAAATAATGTCAAGGAGGGGAATCAAATCTTCACCTATAAGGAGAAAACCTATGGTGAAGACCATTCGCCCAATCCTTTCCGAATGTCAACCTTGGGGAATCGAACCTTCACCTATAGGGAGCAAACCTATGGTGAAGACCATTCGCCCAATCCTTTCAATTCTTCTTTATAAATATGATGGTAAAAATTTTCAGGCTGGTTCCTTTCATGCTCAGTGATTACCAAGTTAATCTTTCAATATTGAACTGAAACCTCAATGTGTAAGCGAGATGTGACATATGAAATCATGATTCAATCAATGTTTAAAACTTCTAATCATGGATTGATAATTCAAACTCAACTGTGGAATCTATCAGACAGCTAAATCTAAGAGACGTAAATCCCCAACACTCCGTATCTTATAATTCTAAATCAACGATGGCCGTTAAAATCACTTCAAATTCACAAGAATTTCCAGAAATTTTTTTAAAATTTTCACAAATTTTGCTTTCACAATTTTTGTTCAAGACCAAGAAAACATTGATTAGGTGACCTAATTGCCCACTCCCAACCTAAAATCTGCATTGTCCTCAATGTAAAAGAAATAAGCATGCAATGCACATGGGACAACGAAAGTAAAAGAGGAGTGATGGAAAGATAGTACCTGGACGAAAGAAGCAAGAGACTTTCTAAAGATATCAGCGTGAGAGTGGGTCAGCACAAGAGTGAAACCAATAAAAGCAAACTATCCTAAAACAATGTAGAAAGCAAACAAACCTAATGGCATAAAATTGACTAACTTAGAACGGTATCAAACAAACTATCCTAATCCTATGAAAGCAAGGGAAAAACTACTCAGTCATGTCGCATGGTTCCTCTTCCGGCCAGTATCTTGATAAATTTCTTAGTAGGTTTCTCAACAAGATCATCCAAAAGCCCTTTTTGCAATATGCTTGGATGCCCTGGAGCATGAATTTCCAGAGAAATTTATGAACCTCAGCACAAAATTGTTGTTGAATCGCTTAAGGTATCCAAAGTATATATGATTCACCTATAACCGAAAAAGTTTCAATATTAGTACTCTATGGTGAATCAGAAACTACAGGTAGATAAAATTCAGAAAAATTTTTAGAAAGTGATGTAGTCCCAACGCATTCCGAAGTTTCAGACTTCGGTTCCATTATCAGCTCCTCCTCCTTTAATGGTATACATTCAGGATCTAGGACAGGAGGTGCTTCAAAATAAGGGTTTTCTCGGTCCATAACAACTACCGAGATATTGTCTTACAAGGCATTCACTATGTCTTTTATCATGGGATCATTTGAATCTGCAAAGTGTGCCAAGTAATCATCTAAAGAGTTGGAAATTCAGCTGAGAGTGACTTATTTTTCACATTGAAGTTTGTGATGATCTGCCCAAAGAATTCATCGTCTTTGAAAGTGGATGGACGCATGCTCTCTTGCTCTTGCCCTGCACAGAAAGATTGAAAATCAACGAGGGAAGCATTGATGTGAACAGTCTGTTCATTGAAACTACTCAGTCGAGGTATTGAATCGTCAAACGTGTACAGCTCAGATGATGGCCTCAACTGGGTGGTTTCAAATTCTAGAGTCGTATCGAGCAACTCGTCCTTCTCCTGACTTATATCATCATTCAATTGAGAGGAGTGGTCCAAGCGTGTTTCACAAGAGTTAGAAGGGTCGGTTATAAGGGGCTCATCCTCCACATTTAAATTAGGCATGTCAGATGAGTGGAGTAGATCCTTATGACCGATTACTTCGTGTACTTCTTGATCACTGACCTGGACCATACTTGAGATTGATTCTAGGGGAATTTGGGCTGCACATTCATAATCGTCATCCCAATATGCATCATCGGCTAATTTTGTGCAGTGCACACTTGGGATGAGATCGCTTTCCTTACACTCTATTCCTAAATTAGGTTGAGGTTCAAATAAACTAACATCTACCTCATCATTGAAATCATGTGTGTCATGTGAGTGAAGTGTGTCACTATCATTATATTTAAAAGATACCCACATCTCTTGATCATTCCTTTGGATAGTCATCGAGATCGACTCGTCGAAAAATTGAACCATATGCTCATTAATGTAATTCAATTCCTCATTCGTAATTTCAGTTTCTTCCACAAGCGAGTTATGATCACTTTCTTCACATTATGCTTCTAGAATGGGTTGAGGCTGGGATAACCTAGCCTCTTCCTCCTCCATAAGGTATGACTGAATTCTTTGAATTAAGGATTTGAGCAATTCATGTGATTGTATGACAATTTGATTGAACTGCTCTTGTGCATGAGTTTCTGAAGTGAATCCTCTTGGATTGTTTCTGATTGAGTTTCAAAGGTAGAGGACCCAAGAGAATCATCACTAGGATATATTGCTGGTTCATCTTCCCAACATTGATGTTTGCACTGATTATAGTCATACGGATCATAGGTGAGAGAATCTGATGGTTGGTAATACATATTATCACTCATAATATAATCACGCATTGTTTTCTTTTTATCGGATGGGTGATAATAATTCTCACTCTTATAGTTATGATAACCCTAACACTCACGTACTGTCCGTGAGGTGTAATTGTTCTCCCGTATATGATCGCGTAAGGACTTCTTAACCGATGGAGCGTTATACTCTGGTCGGTTCTCGATGATTGTTTCAGGAAAATTCTGAGATAGGTTGATTTCTATCATAATCATCATACATCCCTTCCCAGTGTCTCTTAGCTATCTCAGCATACTGATGTTCTCATTCTTGCATATACATGGTGAAACCCTAACTCTAAATCTAATCCTAAAAGAAAAATTCTACAGCAATATGGAAAGTAGGTAGAGAAGAAGTTAGAAAGAAGTTACCAGATTGAAGTTCTATGTTAAGGTCCTGCAAAAGAAAACAAAAGAAATTAGTTTCTAAAAATAGAAATTCTAAAGTTATAAAGTTTTTCAAAACAAAATTAGAAAGTTAGTTTCTAAAAAGGAAAGTTTCTAAACCTAGAAATAGAAAGCTAAGTTAGTTTCTAAAAGAAAACCTAAAATTAGAAAGTTAAGTTAGTTAAAAAAAAAAACTAGAATAAAGGAAAGATAAGTTAGTTTCTAAAATTAGAAAGAGTTTCTAAAATTAATTAGGAAAGTTCTAAAACTAAAGTTAAAAAGTAAGTTAATTTCTAAAAAAGAAATTCTAGAATTGAAGTTAGAAAAATAAAATCCAATCCTAAAGTTAGAAAACTCTAATCTTAACCTAATTCTAAAACTAGTTAACCTCAGAAAAACGTAATCGTCAATCCTCGGCAATGGCACCAAAAACTTGTTCACACCCCAAGTATAGGGTTGTGATGTAGTAATAATCTCGGTAAGACCGAGGTCGAATCCACATGGACTGAACCTTGTATGTAATCTGAAAGTAACTTGAACTAGAACTAGGCAAAGATGTAATCTAAACAAGGGAAATTTTAGGGGAATAATTGTGAATTAATTAACTAAAACTTGTGAAATTCAAAGGTGGAAAACTAGGGTGCCAAGGATCCACTTGTAGAGATTAGGGAGATTTATGCTTGATTCATGAACACAACTAGAATCAGAGTCCTATCTTCATCTAATTGGAAGATATTTCATTAAAAACTAACCTGAACTTCCTTTGATCTAGTTTTCAAGAGATGGGAGGTATGAGAATTAGACTTGATTCCGTCACAAGACCATGCCCAAGAGACAAAGTAAATAACAAAATTTAACCAATCCACATCCAATCTAAGGGATATATGAATGTTAGGAAGGATTCCATCATCCAACCATGCCCAGGAGACGATGGTGAACAACAGGGTTCCCAAATTCACAAACCCTATAATGCTAAGAACATGCTGAAAGCTATCGCAGATCCATTGTAATTTAAGTCATAACAAACCATTAAAAACTGAAAGCATTCCTATTAATCAAACTAGAATCAAAAGAGAGTTTAATTAAAATATGAATCCAAGCCATAGAAAACTATCCATCTTGCCACAAGCTTCACCTCTTAGCCCTAGCTAAGAGGTTTAGCCGATCATAGGCATGATCATGATAAAAACTCTTAAAAAATAAAGGAAGAAAAACTAAAAGAGAAGAAGAAGAACTCTTGGTCGTCTCCACCTTGCCTCCACGGCTGCCTCCCTTTTGTTTTTCACGTCCCTCTCTCCTTTATAGAGGATGTATGTCGGTTTAGAGACGCTGGGAGTCGGTTTGGAGCCAGACTGACTCTGTTTCGTAGCAGAATTCGCGGAAAACATAAATACAGTTGCGTTTGGCCTGAGTTTGGCATGGATTGGCTAACTGTTCACTCCCCAAGTATAGGGTTGTGATGTAGTAATAACTCGGTAAGACCGAGGTCGAATCCCAAGGGACTGTAACTTGTACGTTATCTGAAACTAAGTAGAAATAGAACTAGAATGAGATGAAATCTAAATCGATTGTAATTTGAAGAATAATGATGAAATATTAATCTAAAACTTAGGAAAAATTCAGGAGAAGGGAAACTAGGGATTCAGAGGATCCACTTGTAGAGATCAGGGAGATCTTATGCCTGTATTATAAATCAGAAAATTAACCGAACCGCCATTGATATAGATTTCAAGAGATGAGAGGTATATGAATTAGGATGGATTCCATCACCAAACCATGCCCGGAGACAAAGCAAACAACGTAATTAAACTAATTACCAACCAATCAACATGTTTATGAAGGTTAGGAAAGGGTACCGACATCCAACCATGCCTGTGAGACGATGGTGAACAATGTATTTCCCGACGTCATAAACATTAAGAGGAAAAGAACATGCTCAAAGCCATTGCAGACCCATTGTAATTTCAGTCACAACAGACCTTTAAAGACTGAAAACATTCCCTTAATTAAACCCAAATCAATATGAGATTAGTCTTAACAAAAGGCACAAGCAAAGAGGCCTCCCATCACGCTATAAGCTTCACCTCTTAGCCCTAGCTAAGAGGTTTAGCCCAACATGAGTAGGCCCAATCCCTTAAACAAATAAATAAATAAATAAATAAAACAAAAACTCTAACTCTGCTCTCTCCCGGTGCTCCACATAGAAGCCCAAGCCTCCAGACCCCGACTTCACATCTCTTTTTCTTTCTTTTATAGACACTAAGGTCACGTCATTTGAGAGGTGGAGAAGCCGTGCAAAACCGGAGTTGGTGCGGAGCTCTTCTGCACGCAGAAGGCAACTGTCTTGCGTGAAGAATAGACTGTTCGGTTAAAGCAACTGCATGTGCAAGATCTGAGCCATTCAACCTTCATGGCTGTGGTCGGTTGGCCCAGAAAGAATTTTGAACCGTCAAGATCAACGGACCGATCCTCTCCATGCTTGCAAAACAATCCGCAAATGGCGTCCGGTCTGGGACGTTCCGTAAAAGTGAGAACTCGCGAATGGCCTTTTTCTCGCGATATCGGTGGGCCCATTAACAGTGTTATCATGAAAATCCACTCCGTCCATTCTACTCGTGGCGAAAAACCACTAAAAAATGTGTATTTCTCTTGTGTTTAATGCGGCCCACCATCTCAAACAATTCCACCGTCTCGTCTTGCCTTCGAACGGACAAAAACAATCTTCATTATCTTTCGAGATTCCGCCACCTAGGCGATGTTTGCACCCTTCTTATGGACTTAATGGACGGTTCCGATCATTGATCCGAGCCATCGCTGGGACCCACTAGCAAGGACGACGTCCGGTTCTCATGCGGACGCCGTTTCAACCGACCCAGTGCGCTGATTGTGTGATGAGGCCCACTTCATTGATGATTTGAAAAATCCATACCGTCCACCGTTTCACGACGCAAAAACCGTTAAGGATTGACCAGATTCACTTGATTTCTGGCCCATCCGAATCAACTCCAAAGATCCGTTCATTCTGCGTTTGACGGTAATAATCACGTGATCGCGTTCTTGGGCCAAAAGTAAAAGCTTGGACAGGGTCTTGGCTACCTCCTGAAGCAAATGGACGGTTTGGATCATCGACATGGCTGATGGGTGGGGTCCACAAGCATCGTCCGGCCGATCCGTTAAAGACGCTGTTGCGTCATTCTCTTTAAAAAACGCTCGGTCGGCGCCTTGGCCGACCGACTCTGATCCGGTGTTCGGCGACCACGCGTGTGCCGTGCACACGCATGATGTAAGGTGGGTCCCCTTTGATGTTTTCGTGAAATCACTCCGTCCATCCATTCTCGCCATATCATTTAAACCGTCAAAAACTAACTTTGAAGCATATCCGGATAACAGTGTGGACCTAAAATCAATGGTTTATGGGCTGATATGTTCGTTGGGCCACTTCCACGAGATCCGGAGCTGCAATTGACGTGTACGGTTCATTTATGCTCCTCGGCTCATGTATAAAGTTTCGAGCGAGAACGGATGGTGGAAACCCTGTGATCTTGCATTTTGTCCGACTTTCGGCCACTTGAGCTTCAGCTCGATTTTCTCGGATCTCTACTGTAAAATCGTCGATCTTGGTCCCATGGAGTCCGTACCTTGCTCTGGTGAATTCTGAGTGTCAAATCCACACTTTTAGTGTCAGTTTTCAGTCAACGATCCTGATTGCATCCTGCAACAAAACACAATTAAAATACTCCGTTAAACATTATTGTGTATGTAAAATCTGGCAGTAACTAGGGTCTGATATACAATATTTGACCCTCAACACAACCCCCAACCAGCATTTTGCTAGTCCCGAGCAAAATATGCGAAGAATAAGTTGAGAATTACGAGACAATTCTTATGATGCCGAGTGATATTTTGAAAAACAATCCAGATATGAGAAATCTTAAGATTCATGAATGGTGATTATCAATTTCTCCTGGCCTCTCATGCACGGTGAATTTCATAATCAAGTTCAAATATTAATCCATAAACTAGAATAATTTTAAACATTGAGTTTCATGGGTGTATAGTGAAATCTCAAATTTAACATCATTAAGAGATTAAATTGTCGATTTCATGATATCATTAATGTAATCAATCGAAAATTCATAACTCCATCACCAAGATTTTGTCTCACGGATCATTCTTTCATTTTCTAGTTTTTTTTTTTTTTTTTTTTTTTTTTTTTTTTTTAAAGGTAACGCCAAGAAGAGGAGTCCAATCCTCACCTATAGGGAGCAAACCTATGGTGAAACTAGTCACCCAGCTCTGTCTAACTGTTAATCATGGAAAATCAAATCCACACCTATAGGGAGCAAACCCATGGTGTAATTCTCTTTTTATACCCTGATGGCCAAATCTTTTAGGCTGGTTTCTTTCATGCTCGGTGATTACCAAGTTAATCATTCAATATCAAACTGAAATCTCAATGTGTAAGTGAGATGTGGTATGTGAAATCATGACTCAATCAATGTTTACAACTTCTAATCATAGATTAAGAATTCAAACTTAACTGTGAAATCTAACGAGCAACTGAATCCAAGAGTAGTAAATGTCCAACATCACGTATCTTGAAATTCTAAATCCAGGATAGTTGTCAAAATCACTTCAAATGTACAAGAATGTCCAGAAAAAATTTAAAAATTTTCACAATTTTTGCTCAAGACTTAGAAAAACACTGATTAGGTAACCTAATCTCCCACCCCCGACCTAAAATCTACATTGTCCTCAATGTAAAAGATATGAGCATGGAATGCACATGGGACAACGAAAGTAAAAGAGAAGTGATGGAAAGATAGTACCTGAATGATGAATCGTGAGAGACTTTCCAAGAGATCTCAACATGAGAGCGGGTGAGCACAAGAGAAAAAGCAACCCAAAAATAACAAGAAATAAAATCCTACCTATACCACTTTCGCAGGTGCTCTCGATTGCATTTAGCATATGCAACAAGCCTTTAAACCCCTAGATTACCCCTAGTGGACGAGTTGTAGTCTCGTGAGGGTTTGCAGTAATGTTACCCACAAACATTGGACTCACTACTCATGCTGCAAGGTTCATCTTCTGGCCAGTATCTTGATAAGTTCCTCAGTAAGTTCCTCAACAAGATCATCCAAAAGCCCTTTTTGCAAAAGGCTTGGGTGCCCTGGAGCATGACTTTCCAGAGAGACTTATGTACCTCATAAGAAATTTTCCATTGCATTGCTTGAGGTAACCAGAGTATGTACGATTCACCTGTGATAGAAGAAGTTTCAACGTTAGTATCCCATGGTGAATCAGAGACTACAAGTAGATAAAGTTTAGAAAACTTCGCAAAAAGTGATGTAGCCTCAACACATTTCGAAGTGTCAATCTTCGGTTCAATTTTCAGCTCCTCCTTCTTTAATGGTAGACGGTTAGGATCAGGGGAAGAAGGGGCTTCAAAATAAGGGTTCTCTCGGTCAGTGATAACTACCGAGATGATGTCTTGCAAGGCATCCACTTTGTCTTTTGACATGGGATCGTTTGACTTTGAAAAGTGTGCTCAGCAATTATCAAAAGAGTCGAAAATTTCAGCTGAGAGTGACTTATTTTCCTCATGGAAATCTGTAATGAGATGCTCAAGGACTCCCTCGCCCTTAAAAGTATATGAAGATATGTTCTCTTGCTCCATTACCTGCACAAACATATTGAAGATCAATAGGGGAAGCATCGATGGGATCACTTTGTTCATTGAAACTACTCAATCGAGGCGTTGAACTGTCAGACGTGTACAGCTCAGATGGTGGTCTTAATTGAGTGGTTTCAAATTCTAGAGTCGTAGCGAGCAGCTCGTCCTTCTCCCAAACATATACTTCTTCATGTAAATCATTGTTTAGAAACGCACTTTTAACATCCATTTGATATATTTTGAATTTCTTATAGCAAGCAATTGAAATAAATAATCTAATAAATTCAAGGCACGCAACTAGTGCAAAGGTTTCATCATAGTCAATTCCTTCTATCTGACTGTAGCCTTGTAGGCTTGTACAACCAGTCGTGCTTTATTTCTAATGATATTTCCCATTTCATTAGATTTATTCTTAAAAATTCATTTGGTTCTGATTATATGTTTACCAGAAGGTCTAGGAACCAAATACCAAACATCATTTCTGACAAATTAATTTAACTTTTCTCGTGTAACGTCTCGGAAAAATCCGTATAAAGACCCAAGTTCCACCTCAGGCAGAAATCGCTCAGGGCCAAATCTTTTAGAAATTAGATGAAAATTAATCAAGTGCTAAACTAAATTATCTGTGAAATTAGCTTGAACCACTTTAAATATGAACTGTAAGACCCAAAACGTGTAAAATTGTTGACGCTACATTACCCTGAAATTACAATCAATCTCAAAACTCGGTTACTCTCGGGACCACACCGAAACTCCGTATCGAACCTGTACTGCACGTCGAAAGTCCGATTACCGCAAGACTATATGAATATGACCGCCTTATTGAGCTTGACGACCATCTCAGAAATCAAGTCCAGATAGTATCCAGAAACGTAAAACTTTAGCCCGAAGCGAAGTGTGTGAGAAATGCGAATATCTTTGGAAAATGTACTCAGATTTAAGTAAACTGGGTCATCGTTTGCAGGCCAATTCTAAGGTTTCAGACCATCAGAATCTGACCCAAATACACCCTCGGATCAGGAAAAATTTCATACGCAGGTCTGTGTACTTGTGACCCTGATCGAGTGGCGATGACCGTTGAACTGAAACTGGTCCTCTGCAGTCGTTCCGTAAATTCGATCGGACCGAAAACTTAACCTGACCTAGATCCAATGTCAGGGAACTTTTCCAAGATCGTATACAAAAAAAGGGGCCTCCAGATGTGCTCCGTTAGACTGAAACAGCCACTCTTTGGCTATAACCTAAGTATACCATGGCTCTGGGGCCATTCCCTTCAATTCTGGGCCTATATAAGGGCCTTTACCCACCCCTCTCTCATTCCATACGAATTCTAAACCCTAAGAGAGAAAGGAGAGAGAAAGTGAAGGAGAAAGTGGAGAAGTGAGAGAGCAAGTGTGAGATAGTTCTTGGGATTCGATCCCACTACTTCACGTACGTAACTACCACTTCCGTGTCGCTATACCGAAGATTCTGATTCCGTTCTTGGGTAAGAAATACTAACCCTAACCTGTTTTAAGAATCCAAATACGTAAATCGGTGAAATAGCTAGCTCATTTTATTGATTAGGTATTCAAAGTCTAGTTTACAAGGCGAGAGTGTTCAAACTGAATCCGTTACGAGTTTACTGGTGAAAGGTGCGGACTATAAACATTCAGGTTATGGTTTTCAAGGTTGTCAATGTCGATTAATGATTTACAACTGACTTGGTTGCCATTTCTCATGCTAGATACGATGTTTCCCTTGCTTTACAGATATATATGAACTATGTTGAATATAGTGTAATTCATGTGTTTGTTGAAATGTTTGAATGGGTATGGAATTTAGATTCGTGCTTGCCATGATTACCCGTCGTGGATATATGATTGTTGTATGTGTGACAACTCCTTGGTGAAAGGATTTACCCTAATACATGTTATGACCAACATACGCCATTATGTTGAAGTGTGTAGTCTAAGTGTTTGTAAAAATGTTTAAATGAGGTATGGAATTTAGATTCGTGCTTGCCATGAATATCCATCATGGATATATGATTGTTGTATATGCGATAACTCCTTGGTAAAAGGATTTGCCCTAATACATGTTATGATCAACATATGCCATGTATGTTGAAGTGTGTAGTCTAAGTGTTTGTAAAAATGTTTGAATGAGTATGAAATTATGATTTGTGCTTGCTATGATTATCAATCGTTGTATATATGGCTACTTATATATATGTGTTTTTTTAACGAATTTATTATTTCAATATGTGTGGTCTAAGTGTTTGATAAAATGCGACCTGAGATCTTTGATGTAATGTACTTATGTGTTGAGATTTCTTAATTCATATGAATGCTTACTATGTGATTTACATATGAATGCCTATGTATGATGACATGTGTGGATGCGTTTGTTGAAATGCTTGAATGAGATTTATGTTTAGATTTGGTTGTCACATGTTGTCTTGGAATATCACATGTGGATGCTATTGGTTGGAGTGTGATTGGGACTATGATGTAGTCTAGGCAATCGGTAATGGTTTGCAATCGATGGTCGTACTACTTAGCCATGATGGATACGCCTGATGAATCTGAGTCGTATGCTATTTTTAGACAGTGGTTAGGCCACACGGAATGCTTACGCACTCCATGTCAATCAAGTCAACGTACGCTCGTACCTGTCGAGCTTGTCAAGTAACCCGATTGGCCTAATATATGTTCACCATGTATGGACGCTACTGCTTGAATCTAAGGTACCAACTTACTAGTGAAAAGCCCGTTTAACCTTGATATCTCGATCCACTAAGACTCATGAGCCGGACATGGTAGTATGGGGCACCGTGGTCGAGCTGTCGGCCTATGCTGGGAAGATGAGCCTACCCATAGTGTCTAGTGAGTAAACCAACTCGTGAGCCGAATATGGTGGTATGAGACACTGTATTCGAGCTGTCGGCCTATGATCAGGTGACGAGCCCGTAGTGACCTCGAGTATACTCTAAGACTACGTTAAGGCGACGAGCTTTTTCGTAGTGACCTCGAGTATAAACTAGGCCTGCGCTGAGGTGACGAGCCGCTCCGTAACTACCTGGAAGTGTTCTTTGTATGCGATTAACTAGGATTGATAACCCTAGATAGATCAATTTTTGGGTAAATGATATGAAGGGAGGTACCTTAGCTTCCCAATCCTGTTGTATGAATATGCCTAATTAAGAACTTGACTAATCACGATCATGCACCGTACTGCATGTGCTTTGGTGAGGAAGCGTACATTTCAGGAGGATGTCATGCGCAAACGTGAGATGAAGTTACTAAGGGAGTGTAGGCGAGGGCATGCATCATTATCGCATACCATTCTTGCATTAACAAGAGTAATTTAGGACATGATTGTTGTACTGCTTTATCATTACTGCTTAACTGAATTGATAACATGTTAACATTTTCTTATAGTTCCACTGAGTTGATCACTCACTTCCACTCTGGGACGGTGTTTTAAAACACTAACCAGACTTTGTCTTAGTTGCAGATGATGGCGTAGCTTATGAAGTGGAGCCTGATTTTTATAATGACAAGGAGAAGTTCTCGTATATGCGATATTCTGGCGGGTTCATGTAGGCCGCATTCTGATCGTCGAAGCTATAGGGATTTCATGATGTAGATGGACCTACACATTTTAATATTTTATATTTTGAAACGATACATGTAATTGTTTAACCTGGAACATGATTATACTTTGGAGACGCACCACCACTTATATGTTTTATACATACCTATCATGGTCTTCCGCTTGCGTAATTTAACTGTCTCTAGGGTATGATATGCTGATTTGGTATAATCCCACTCATGTTTAGTGCATTAACACGGACAACATTTAATCATCATTATCCATATTGCATAGGTGATGTGTTGGAACTCGGGAGTTGAACTTCTGCTGGACCCCCGATTTTCAGGACGTTACAAGTTGGTATCAAAGCATGATTTGGATTAAACTGAACCTGGGTTATGGTCACACGACACACGCTGACATACTTTGACTTAGAAGGTCACGAGAAAATGTAGAAATGATCATAGGATTCCCAGTTTCGCCGCCAGGTGAAACTGACCGTCGAAATCGGTGCTCGTACGCATCCGTGATCATACGCAGGGACCCCAGATCTTTTTTAGACTGTCAATCGATGGGTATAAACCAAATTTCTACCAATTCCACATCCAAACAACCCGAAAGGCGTGAAAATACGTGAAATGGGACCTAAAACGACTCAAGCAGAGTCGGGGGCCCAAACGACGCAAATCAGGGGGAACTAAAGTGGACCCCGCACTCCTACGGTACCCCAGGGACTATCCTATGCTGTGTGTATGACAAGGGTGCACCTCCACCATCACCAGGTTCTGATGACTAGTCATATATGTAGTTGTCTTCTAGTATACCTTGTTGCTGGTTTCTTTTGTTTCTATGTATGGTCTTACTAGGTTTGGTTGTATGGTAGAGTAGGTTATGTGCTCTAGTGTTTAAAGTTATTTAGATTAGTTTTCATGCATCTTCTGTCATGATCCATGTAAGGCATCTCGTGTATTGTGACAATTTTGGTTAAATGAATTGCATGAAGTTCTTTTGTTATGGGATCTGTAAACCACTTGAGTAATTGGGTGTTGTTATGTTAAATCCAACACATGTTGCACCCTGTGTTACGTATAGGGCATGCCTCCGAAGACTACTCGGAACACTACCCGTCTAGCAATCTGTGAATTTCTTGAAGGGGTACCTCCCCTGAGCAATAGCCACACGGACCCCAGCCTGGGCCCCGACACGGACACGATGCCAGACTCACTGCCGGCTACTAGACCCACTACAGGGCCGCCACCTTATACACCCCCAGTTTGCGAGCAAAACCGTGCGTCTACC
Source organism: Magnolia changhungtana (assembly GCA_030180095.1). NCBI lineage: Eukaryota > Viridiplantae > Streptophyta > Magnoliopsida > Magnoliales > Magnoliaceae > Magnolia > Magnolia changhungtana. Next base: position 3,293,588 of record JASAUF010000552.1, on the reverse strand, counting down.
TTGACGCCTCACATGCCACAGTCGGCTCCTCCTCCTGATAGGTCAGAGCAGGTATTGCTACTGATGCAGCAACGGCAGCTACAACACCACCAGCAGCAGTAGTAGTTTTTGGCTGCCATAGTAGGGGCATTTGCTCATAATATACACATGACCCCTCCTACACCACCTGTGCACCTTGCTGGGAATACGAGTGCCAACAGCGCATTCAAGTGATTTCAGCACTTGTGACCTCCTACCTTTGCAAGTACTCACCGACCCGAGGAGGCTGAGTATTGGCTTGACGACATCTCTAAGATGCTGAAGTCGCTGCACTACACTGAGGTGGAACAGGTGGAGTTGGTCACCTTCATGTTTGAGAAGGAGGCCAGTCTTTGGTGGGACAACATCCTTAGGACTATGGCTGCTGGTTACATGTGGACATGAGAGGCATTTAATACGCGTTTCAACAAGAAGTATTTCTCTCTCACCTACCGTAATGAGAAGGAGGGAGAGTTTCTTTGCCTCCGACAGGGAGGGATGACCGTGGCTGAGTATGAGAACAAGTTCATGGAGCTGGCTAGGTTTGCTCCATTAATATTGGCTAATGAGCCGATGCGTATGCGATGATTTTCTGAGGATCTGCGACTTGAGTTACGCTTGACATACTCGATGTGTTACGCTGCATGTCTCTATCGACGAGAGGGATGGGATAGTCATGTCCGTACTCGATGACCCGGGATCCTCGGCCCCAGTCTATCCGACCACCGGTCGTTCTGGCAAGTGGCCACGTGTGGATTTACCTCCTAGGCTTGAGGCATCACCGACTCGGCTGGGGCGAGCAGACTTGCGGTGCACCTACTGAGGGAGGTCAGGCCACACATATAGATATTGTTTCAGCAGGATGAGGGACAACAGTTTCTCGCCGCCTCAGAGGATCAACCACCAACTTCCTTAGACTATTGTAACTCCACCTCTACGGTCAGCACCCGCGCCTTCATCTTTTCGACCACCTGCACCCGATTCAGGCTGCCTCAACGGCCTATGGTACCGCAGCCGAACCGTCCGTAACAGGCTCGTGTGCACTCACTTGCAGCTGAGGCATCCGAGACAGCAGTTACAATACCGATGGCTTTCAAAGTCACGACACACGTCCAAGGTACTCCAGTCTTTTTATTGGTGGACACCGGGTCCACTATCTCTATAGTGTCATGTGCTGCGGTCAAGCGACTAGGGTTGAAAACTAGTCCTATGGTTGGATTGAGACTCCTTACCGCCACAAGGACTTTCTCAGGCTCTAACAAGATGTGTAGGAGTTGTTCGATAGACCTAGGGAGCAGAATAGTGCTTGTTGACCTGATGCTCACACCGCTTTGTCATTACGATGTGATTCTCGGTATGGATTGGCTCATAGAGGTGAAGGCAGAGATCGATTGTGATGTTAGGGTGGTGACATGTAACACCCTAAAAATCGAGGGTCGAGCAAAAGTTCAGCTCCCAAGTTCCAATGCATCACTTATGCAACATAGATAATGATGATTGAATGTTGTTCGTAATAGTGCATTAAACATGAGTGGGATTATACCAAATCAGTATATCATACTCCAGAGATAGTTAAATTACGCAAGCGAAAGACTGTGATAGATATATAAAGTATATAAATTGTTGTAAGTCTCTAGAGTGTGAATTGTTACCAGGTTAAATATATACATGTATACTCCAAAAATGAACAAACTGAATATACATGGGTGTTCCAAAAGTATAAAATAACAAGTGTAAAGGCATCTAATCAGCAACCATATAACCCCGTTGATCAGAACATGGTCTACATAGACTCGCCTGATAGCTGCATATAGGAGAAACCCTCCTTGACATCATAAACGTCCGGCTCCGCTTCACAAGCATCGCCATCATCTGAAACTAAAACAGTGTTTGGTTGGTGTTTAAAATACCATCCCGTAACGTTCGAGTGAGTGATCAACTCAGTGAAATAATAAAGCAAAGGTTAACATGTTATCAATTCAGTTAAGCAGTAACGATAACGCAATACAATAATCAGGTCCTAAGTACTTTTATTAATGTAAGAATGATATGAAATAATGATGCATGCCCTCGCCTGCACTCCCTCAACAACTTCATCTCACGATCGCAGCATGCAACCCTTCCTTAATGCTTGACCTGCTACGTCAAAGGCACACGTAATGCGGTGCATGCACATGATTAGTCAGGTTCTTACTTAGGTTTATTCATACAGCATAATTTCATATTCATTCAAACATTTCAACAAACACATGAAATGCATTATATTCGACATAGTTCACATATATATGTAATAAACGGAAATCCTTGCATATAAGCACATGTGACAGCAATCAAGTCAGTCATAAATCATTAACTGGCATTGAAAGCCTTGAAAACAATAACCTAAACATTTATAGTCCAAACCTTTCGCCGGTAGACTCGTAACGAATTCAGTTTAAACACTAAGCCTTTGTATACGGCACCACAACAACCTATAACAGGGAATAGGTTAGCTATTCCACCCTCTATTCTATTTAAATCCCTAATCAGGTTGGGATTAGGATTTCTTACTCAAGTATGGAGTCGGAATCACTGAAATAACGATATAGACGAGGTGGTTGAGTGTGTGCAGTGGCGGGATTTAATCCCAGGAACAAATGCCAACTCTCTCTCCCTCTCACTTACTCTCTCTTTCCTTCTCTTTTCTCTCCTCTCTCTTAGGGTTTTTCAAATTCATATGGAATGAGGGAGAGAGGGTTTAAGGTCCTTATATAGGCCCAAAATCGACCTCAATGGCCCCAGGGTCATGGTATACTTAGGTTATAGCCAAAACTTGACTGTTTCGGCTCAACGAAGCTGTTCTGGAGGCCCCTTTTCTACATGCGATCGGACTTAAGCTCCCTGACATTGGATCTAGGTCAGGTTAAGATACCTGCCTAATCAAATCAGTAGATTGGCCGCGGATGACCCATTTCAGTTCAACGGTCACCAGTACTCGATCAAGGCCATAAGTACACTGACATGTGTTGAAAATTTTTCCTGATATGAGGGTGTAATTGGGTCGAATTCTGACGGTCTGAAAACTTAGATTTGGCCAGCAAGCGAACAACCCAAGTCACTTAAATTTGAGTTCATTTTCTAAAGGTATTCGCGTTTCTCACACATTTCACTCCGGGCTCAAGTTGTGCGTTTCTGGACACTGTTAGGACTTGATTTCTGAGATGGTTGTTAAGCCCAATAAAGCAGTCATATTCGTATATTTTCGCGGTCATTGGACTTTCGACGTGCGATCTAGGTCCGATACGGAGTTTCAAGGTACTCCCGGGAGCAACCGGGTTTAGAGATTGATTCTAGATTTTAGGGTAAAGTAACGTCAACGATTCTGCACGTTTTGGGTCTTACGGATCATATTTAAAGTGATTAGTGTTAATTTCACAAGTACTCCAGTTTAGCACTAGCTATTTCTCGTCTAATTTCTAAAGGATTTGGTCCTGAGTGATTTCTGCCTGAGGTGATACTAGGGTCCTTGTACGAATTTTTCAGGGACGTTACATGACAACACATGGACCTAAAGGCACGATCTTTACATTCCCAGTGTAGGTCAGTTAGTACTACCGCATCAGTTGCTACGCTGCCTTGTTAGAGCATGTGGATGGTCCAACGTTGGGGAACACGCCAGTAGTTCAGGATTTTCAGGACGTATTCAGGACAATTCCCGGATTACCTCCCCGACACGAGATCAATTTTACTATCGACCTGGTGCCTGGTGCGACACCCATTTCATTACCGACATATCCATGCCTCCATGTGAGATGGAGGAACTGAGGAGACAGATCGATGATCTGTTAGAGTCGGGCTTCATACGACTGAGCGTGTCTCCTTAGGGAGCACCTATGTTGTTTGTGAAGAAGAAGGATGGATCTCTGCTATTGTGTATTGATTATCGCAGGCTGAACTAAGCAACGGTGAAGAACAAGTATCCTTTGCCCAGGATAGATTATCTGTTCAATCAGTTGAAGGGGGCACAGTATTTCTCGAAGATTGACTTACAATCATGGTATCACCAGTTACACGTTAGGGATGAGGACGTGTAGAAGGCAGCTTTCAGGACCAGTTTTGGGTGCTACGAGTTTCTTGTGATGTCGTTTGGACTCACAAACGCACCGGCCATGTTCATGGACCTGATGAATAGAGTATCTCGGCCGTATATATTCTGATTCATCATCGTGTTTATCGATGACATCCTGATATCTCCAAGAGTCAGGAAGATCACGAGGAGCACCTGCGGCAGTCTTTGATATGCTCAGAAAGAACCAGTTATTTGCGCAGTACAAGAAGTGAGACTTCTCATCGTGTTTATCGATGACATCCTAATATCTCCAAGAGTCAGAAAGATCACGAGGAGCACCTACGGCAGTCTTTGATATGCTCAGAAAGAACCAGTTGTTTGCGCAGTACAAGAAGTGAGACTTTTGGAAGGAAGAAGTCAAGTTCCTGAGACATGTGGTGTCCAAGGAAGGCATAACTGTGGACCTTGCAAAGGTAGCCACAGTCCAAGACTGGGAGCAGCCCAGTTCAGTTACTGAAGTAAGGAGTTTTCTTAGCCTGACGGGTTACTATCGACGCTTCATTAGAGATTTTTCCAAGATAGCTAGACCGTTATCTCCGCTAACTTAGAAGGATCTCAAGTTTACCTAGGATGAGAAGGCAGAAGCAGCTTTTAAGGAGCTGAAGGACAAGTTGACGTCCGCTCCAGTGCTAGTATTGTCAGAGCAAGGGGTCAAGTATATGATATACACTGACGCGTCTCGTGTTTCTTTGGGTGGCGTCCTTATGCAGAAGGACAGGATGATTGCCTATGCATCGCGGTAGTTGAGGAAACACTAGGAAAATTACCCTACACATAACCTGGAATTAGCGGCCGTCATCTTTGCACCGAAGCTCTGGAACATTGCCTCTATGGAGAGGAGTTCGAGGACGTGTAGAAGGCGACTTTCAGGACCAGTTTTGGGCACTACGAGTTTCTTGTGATGTTATTTGGACTCACAAACGCACCGGCCGTGTTCGTGGACCTGATGAACAGGGTATTTCGGCCGTATATATTTCGATTCATCATCGTGTTTATCGATGACATCCTGATATCTCCAAGAATCAGGAAGATCACGAGGAGCACCCACGAGCAGTCTTTGATACGCTCAGAAAGAACCAGTTGTTTGCGCAGTAAAAGAAGAGTGACTTCTGGAAGGAAGAAGTCAAGTTTCTGAGATATGTGGTGTCCAAGGAAGGCATAACTGTGGACTTTGCAAAGGTAGCCGCAGTCCAGGACTGGGAGCAGCCCGGTTCAGTTACTGAAGTAAGGAGTTTTCTTAGCCTGGCGGATTACTATTGACGCTTCATTAGGGATTTTCCAAGATGGCTAGACCGTTATCTCAGCTAACTCGGAAGGACATCAAGTTTACCTGGGATGAGAAGGCAGAAGCAGCTTTTAAGGAGCTGAAGGACAAGTTGACGTCCGCCCCTGTGCTAGTATTGTCAGAGCAAGGGGTCAAGTATACGATATACACCGATGCGTCTCATGTTTCTTTGGGTGGCATCCTTACGCAAAAGGACAGGGTAATTGCCTATGCATCGCGGTAGTTGAGGAAACACTAGGAAAATTACCCTACACATAACCTGGAATTAGCGGCCGTCATCTTTACACCGAAGCTCTGGAGACATTACCTCTACGGAGAGGAGTTCGAGCTCTTTTGCGACCACAAGAGCCTCAGATACATAGTCACGCAGAGGGACCTGACTATGAGGTAGCGGCAGTGGATGGAAACCTTGAAGGACTTCAAGTTCAAGGTCTCCTACCATCCTGGCAAGGCCAACCTTGTGGCAGACGCATTGAGCCGTAAGAAGGCTATAGCATTTGCGACTCCACTGATGATAGCCGAGTGGGATATGCTAGAGTTTGTGCGAGATTTTGAGCAGAAGCTCACGGTGGAGGAGCCATTTGAGAGCGTCGCACACGTTCAGGTGCAACCACTTATTGATGATACGATCGTAGCGGCTCAGAAGGATGACAAGCGCTTGGCTGAGATGAGAGAGCAGGTGAGCGACATGAAGACTCCGAATAGAGGGTTGGTTTAGATAGAGGTTCGCGGTATCGTGGCCGCCTATGCGTCCCGAATCTCCATGACTTGAGGAGAGAAGTACTCAAGGCTTCTCACAATTCAAAGATAGCAATGCATCTTGGTAGTACGAAGATGTATCGAGACTTGAAGCGTTCATACTAATGGGATAACATGAAGGCCCACATAGCCGACTTTGCATCCCATTGTCTCACGTGTCAGCAGGTCAAGGCTGAGTATCGCCGACCTCCTAGTTTACTTCAGCCCATGCCCATAGCAGAATGGAAATGAGAATTCATTTCTATGGATTTCATCTCAGGGCTACCGAAGACGAGGAAGGGACATGATTCCATTTGGGTGATCGTGGACCTATTGATGAAATCAGTCTATTTCTTGCCTATTAGAGTTTCAAACTCAGCAGACGATTTGGCCAGGCTATACATCAAGGAGATAGTGCGTCTGCATGGAGTTCCTATGGAGATCGTGTCAGGCCAAGACAAGCGATTCGCATCTATCTTCTGGACTCGTATCCAGGAAGCAATGGGTGTGAAGTTGAAGTTCAGTACCGCGTTCCACCCACAGACTGACGGGCAGACGAAACGAGTGAATCAGGTGTTGGAAGATATGCTGTGAGCTTGTGTGCTTGATTTCAAGGACAGCTGGGATGACTGTCTTCCTTATGCAGAGTTTGCCTATAATAACAGCTTCTGGGTGAGTATTGGCATAGCTTCCTACGAGGCCTTATATAGGCTCCCCTGTCGAACACCACATTACTGGGCAGAGGTTGGCGAGAAGAGTTTGATTGGCCCAAAGTTAGTACAGGCGACCTCAGAGAAGATCGACATTATCAGACGTCGACTTCTTGCAGCGCAGAGTAGACAGAAGAGTTACGCCGACACGAGACGGCGACCACTAGAGTTCAAGGTCGGGGACCATGTGTAACACTCTGGATTTTTTCAACTTAGAGATAGACATCCTTAAGTAATGAGTTGATCATGATACCTTAATTGACTTCTCAAAACTCAATCCTAAAGTCTCAAATCTCCTTTTTGACCCATTTCCTTAAGAATCTCACCTTTCACTACCTTGTTATTCAAAATTTTCTAAGTACTTTCACATTAGACATTAATCCTAAAGTTTAAATGATGAAGAACAATACTTAAACAAAAACTTACAGTAAATGGTAAATACATAGATAAAATAGGCTTTTTACCATTAACCTTTTTGAAATCTCATAATATAAATAGGTTATTTGGATAGACCAGTTTCTCCTACCCCAAAATCATATATTGCACGTTGCGTAACCCATTCCAGATTGAAAGATGCACCCGTTTTAAGTATCGGGTGGCGAAACCACATCAAATGGACTCGGAGGGCCAAATGACACAAATCGGGGGGACCCAAGGTGGGTCCCACACTTTTCTGACACCCCGAGGGGTGGATACCATCGCCCCCAGGGTGAGATATCACCCCAGGGTCCAATGGACAGCGATGGCATCACCGGATCGGCGAGGCCTCGTTGGCCAGCGGGCTGGGCGGCCCATTTTTCTGTACTGTTCTTCCAACTTCAAAAAATCATATCTCCCTTGTTATAACTCCTATTTAAGTAATTCAAAATCTAGATTGAAGCTTGATAAGTCTAGTTTTATATACAAATAATTAAAAAATATAATAAAAATTTTAATATAGTTAAATATAGGTCGTTGTGACAACTATCTGAAAATCATTAGTTTGGACAGCTGCTGCTTCGAAAATTTTTAAACTTTTTCTGCAACACGAAATCTAATAAAATTTTGTAAATATGAATTAGACTTAATGAAAAACTACTAAAAAATAATTAAAATAATATACTACTTAAAAGTACTAGAAAGGGGCATAGAACTGCCTTAGGACCTTATTCTGTCGTAATTAGGGCATAATTTAGTTAAGTACTAAACTGAATAATCAGTAGAATTGCTTGAACCACTTTCTATATGAACTATAAGACCCAAAACTTGTAGAATTATTAACGCTACTTAACCCTGAAACCTAAGACCAATCTCTAAACTCAGCTGCTCTCGGGAGCACTTTGAAACTCTGTATCAGACCTGGACCGCGTGTCGAAAGTTCGATGACGGTGAAGTTATACAATTATGACCATCTTATTGAGATTGACTACCATCTCAGAAATCAAATTCAGATAGTGTCCAGAAACACACAACTTGAGCCCGGAGTAAAGTGTGTGAGAAACGCGAATATCTTTAGGAAATGAACTGAAACTTAAGTGAATTGAGTCGGTTCACTTGCAGGCTAAATCTAAAGATTCAGACCGTCAGAATTTGACCTAATTACACCCTCGGATTAGAAAAATTTTTTAACACATGTCAGTGTACTTGTGGCCCTGAACGAATACCGGTGACTGTTGAACTAAAACTGGTCTGCCACGGTCGATTTGTAAATCTGATTGGACCGAAAACTTAACTCGACCTAGATCCAATGTCAGGGAGCTTAAGTCTGACCGCACGCAGAAAGGGCGCCTCCAGAAGTGCTCCATTGGATTGAAACAGCCCTTATTTGGCTATAACCTAAGTATACCATGACCCTAGGGCTATTCCCATCAGTTCTGGGCCTATATAAGAGCCTTAAACTCTCTCTCTCTCATGCCATGTGAATTTCCAACCCTAAGAGAGAGAAAAGCGAAAAGAGAGAAGGAAAGAGAGGGAAAGTGAGGGAGAGTTGGAGTTTGTTGTAGGGATTCATCCTTGCCGCTCCATGTGCTTAACTGTCACTTTCGTATCGCTATTCCAGCAATTTCGACGTCGTTCTTAGGTAAGAAAAACTTAACCCTAATCTGTTTTAGGGTTTCAAATAGTATAAGGGATGAAATAGCTAACCTATTTCATAGTGTAGGCTGTCGTTGTGTCGTAAACAAAGACTTAGTATTTAAATTGAGTTCGATACGAGTCTACCGGCGAAAGGTGCAGACTATAAATGTTTAGGTTATGGTTTTTAAGACTTTCAATGTTAGCTAATGATTTATGACTGACTTGAATGCTATCGAATGCTTAAATACGATATTTCTAGCACTTTATGCATATATATGAACTATGTTGTATATAGTGTATTCCATGTGTTTGTTGATAGGATTGAATAGGTATGGAATTTGGATTCGTACTTGCCATTATTATTAACTATAAATATATACTTGTCGTGTATGTGGCAACTCCTCTATAAAAGGGTTTACCATAATATAAGTTATAACTAGTCTAATACATGAATGCTGGAATGTGTAGTATAAGTGTTTAATAAACTGCCTGTTTAAATGCATGTAATGAGGGTGTTGAGATAGGATTCTTAATCTCCTTAACTACGGCTATATTATCCTTTATGTAACCTATCTACTATGTGTTGTTTGGATGAGATGTCTGCGTATGATAATATGTGTAGTCGATGTTTGTTGAATTGCTCACGTAGGATTTATATCTGATTTCAGTTGTCACATGATGTTTTGGATTACTATATGTGAATGTTATTATTTGGAATGTGATTGGGGCTACCATGTAGTCCAGGCAATCGATAATCATCTGTGAACGGTGGTTGAACTGCTTAACCACGACAAACATGCCCGACAAATCCGAGTCGTATGCTGCTTGTCGGCAGTGGTTAGGCCACGCGGAGTGCTTACGCACTCCATGTCAATCGGCTCGATATACGCTCGTACTAGTCATGCTTGTCAAGTAACCCAATTGGCCTGATGTATGTTCACCATGTATGGATGCTACTGTTTAAATCTAAGGTACCAACTTACAAGTGCAAAGCCTGTTTAACCTTGGTACCTCGATCCGCTAAGACTCATGAGCCAGGCACGGTGGTATGGGACACCGTGGTCGTGCTGTCGGCCTATGCTGGGGCGACGAGCCTCCCCGTAGTGACCAGTGAGCAACACCGCCTCATGAGCCCAATACGATGGTTTGGGATACTGTATTTGAGCTGTCGGCCTACACTGATCAGGTGACGAGCCCTTTGTAGTGACCTCGAGCATACTCTGAGACTGCGTTGAGGCGACGAGTCTTTCCGTAGCAACTAGAGTATAAACTAGGCCTACACTGATCAGGTGACGAGCCCTTTGTAGTGACCTAGAACCATAATATCGTATGAGATTTTCTAGGACGACAACCCTAGAATGGATCATTGTTTGGGCATTGATATAAGGGAGGTACCTTAGCTTCCCAATCCTACTGTATGAATAAACCTAAGTAAGAACCTGACTAATCACGAGCATGCACCGCATTACGTGTCCCTTTGGCATAGCAGGTCAAGCACTGACGAAGGGTTGCATGCCGTGATTGTGAGATGAAGTCGCTGAGGGAGCGTAGGCGAGGGCATGCATCATTATTTCATATCATTCTTGCATTAACAAGAGTACTTAGGACCTGATTGTTGTATTGCATTATTATTACTACTTGACTGAATTGATAACATATTAACCTTTGCTTTATAGCTCCACTAAGTTGATTACTCACTCTCACGTTGCGGGACGGTATTTTAAACACCAACCAGACCCTGTTTTAGTTTCAGATGATGGCGATGCTTATGAAGCGGAGCTGGACTTTTATGATGATGAGGAGGGTTTCTCCTATATGCAGCAATCAGGCGGGTCTATGTAAACCATGTTCTGATCGACATGGTTACAGGGTTGCTAATTAGATGCCATTACACTTTATTTTACACTTTTGGAATACCCTTGTATATTCATTTTGTTCATTTTTGGAGTATACATTGATATATTTAACCTGGTAACATTTTCACACTCTAGAGACTTACAACAGTTTATGTATTTTATATATATATATATATATCACAGTCTTCCGCTTGCGTAATTTAACTGTCTCTGGAGTATGATATGTTGTTTTGGTATAATCTCATTCATGTTTAATACACTAATATGGACAACATTCAATCATCATTATCTATGTTGCATAAGTGATGCGTTGGAACTCGGGAGTTGAGCTTCTGCTCAACCCCTGATTTTCAGGGCGTTACACCATGTGTTTCTGAAAGTTTCCCCCATGAAGGGAGTCTTTCGGTTTGGCAAGAAAGGGAAGCTCATGCCGAGATTCATCGGTCCATTCCAGATACTAGACCAAGTAGGTATGGTCACATACCACCTTGCTTTGCCCACATCACTCGCGAGCGTGCATAACATATTTTATGTATCTATGCTGAAGAAATACATTCCTGATCCTTCCCACATCATCAAATGGGAGCAGGTACAATTGAGTACGGATGCTACTTATGTACTGCAGCCGACACGTTTCCTAGACAGGAAGGAGCGGGTGTTATGTAGTAAGGTTATCCCGTTGGTGAAGGTGTTATGGACACATCACACTGAGGAAGAGGCTACTTGGGAGACAAAAGCTGAGGTTTGTAAGAACTACCCTCAGATTCTCGAGGAGTAAGAAAAGGTACTAATTTCGAGGATGAAATTTTTCTTTAAGGGGGGGTAGATTGTAACATCTCAGAAAAATCTGTATAAAGACCCGAGTTCCACCTCAAGCAGAAATCGCTTAGGACCAAATCCTTTAGAAATTAAACGAAAATTAATCATGTGCTAAACTAAATTATTTGTGAAATTAGATTGAACCACTTTAAATATGAACTGCAAGACCCAAAACGTGTAGAATTGTTGACGCTACATTACCCTAAAACTTAGAATCAATCTCAAAACTCGGTTGCTCTCGGGAGCACACCGAAACTTCATATCGGACCTGTACTACACGTCGAAAGTCCGATTACCGCGAGACTATACAAATATGACCGCCTTACTGGACTTGACGATTATCTTGGAAATCAAGTCCAGATAGTATCCAGAAACGCACAACTTTAGCCTGAAGTGAAGTGTGTGCGAAACGCGAATATCTTTAAAAAATGTACTCATATTTAAGTAAACTGGGTCGTTCGCTTGCAGGCCAATTCTAAGATTTTAGACCCTCAGAATCTGACCCAAATGCACCCTCGGATTAGGAAAAATTTCATACGCAGGTAAGTGTACTTGTGGCCTGGATCGAGTGGCGAAGACCGTTAAACTGAAACTGGTCCTCTGCGGTCGTTTCGTAAATCCGATCGGACCAAAAACTTAACCTGACCTACATCTAATGTCAGGGAACTTTTCTCAGATCGTATGCAAAAAAGGGGCCTCCAGATGTGCTTCGTTGGACCAAAACAGCTACTCTTTGGCTATAACAAAAGTATACCACGGCCCTGGGGCCATTTCCTTCAGTTCTAGGCCTATATAAGGGCTTTTACCCACCTCTCTCATTCCATATGAATTCTAAACCCTAAGAGAGAAAAGAGAGAAAGTGAACAGAAAGTGGAGAAGTGAGAGAACGAGTGTGAGATAGTTCCTGGGATTCGATCCCACTACTCCACGTAACTACCACTTCTGTGTCGCTTTACCGGAGATTCTGATTCCGTTCTTGGATAAGAAATACTAACCCTAACCCATTTTAGGAATTCAAATACGTAGATCGGTGAAATAGCTAACCCGTTTTGTTGATTAGGTATTCAAAGTCTAGTTTACAAGGCGAGAGTGTTCAAACTGAATCCGTTACGAGTTTACCGGCGAAAGGTGCGGACTATAAATGTTTAGGTTATGGTTTTAAAGGTTGTCAATGTCGGTTAATGATTTATAACTGACTTGGTTGTCATTTTTCATGCTAGATACGATGTTTCCCTTGGTTTACAGATATATATGAACTATGTTGAATATAGTGTAATTCATGTGTTTGTTGAAATGTTTGAATGGGTATGAAATTTGAATTCATGCTTACCATGATTATCCATCGTGGATATATGATTGTTGTATATGTGACAACTCCTTGGTGAAAGGATTTGCCCTAATACATGTTATGACCAACATACGTCATGTATGTTGAAGTGTGTAGTCTAAGTGTTTGTAAAAATGTTTGAATGAGGTATGGAATTTAGATTCATGCTTGCCATGATTATCCGTCATGGATATATGATTATTGTATATGCGACAACTCCTTGGTGAAAGGATTTGCCCTAATACATGTTATGACCAACATACGCCATGTATGTTGAAGTGTGTAGTCTAAGTGTTTGTAAAAATGTTTGAATGAGTATGGAATTATGATTTGTGCTTGGTATGATTATTGATCGCTAATACATGATCGTTGTATACGTGGCTACTCATTGTGAAAGGACTAGCTATAGTATGTGTTTTTTAACGAATTTATTACTTGTATGCAATATGTGTGGTCTAAGTGTTTGATAAAATGCCTGAATGAGAAAATGTTTGATGTAATGTACTTACTAAGGGTGTTGAGATAGGATTCTCAATTTCCTTATATATGGTTACAGTTTCCTTTATGTGATATATCTTACTACTATGTGATTTACAGATGAATGCCTATGTATGATGACATGTGTGGTATGTATTTGTTGAAATGCTCAAATGAGATTTATGTTTAGATTTGGTTGTCACATGTTGTCTTGGAATATCACATGTGGATGCTATTGGTTGGAGCGTGATTGGGGCTACGATGTAGTCTAAACAATCAGTAATAGTTTATGATCAGTGGCCGTACTGCTTAGCCACAACGGATACACCTGATGAATCCGAGTCGTACGTTGTTTGTCGATAGTGGTTAGGCCACGCGGAATGTTTATGCACTCCATGTTGATCAAGTCAACATACGCTCGTATCAGTCAAGTTTGTCAAGTAACCCGATTGGCCTAATATATGTTCACCATGTATGGATGCTACTGCTTGAATCTAAGGTACCAACTTACCAGTGAAAAATCCGTTTAACCTTGGTACCTCGATCCGCTAAGACTCATGAGCCGAACATGGTGGTATGGGACACCGTGGTCGAGCTGTCGGCCTATGCTAGGAAGACGAGCCTCCCCGTAGTGTCTAGTGAGTAAACCAACTCGTGAGCCGAATACGGTGGTATGGGACACTGTATTCGAGCTGTCGGCCTACGATCAGGTGACGAGCCCATAGTGACCTCGAGTATACTCTAAGACTACGTTAAGGCGACGAGCTTTTCCGTAGTAACATCAAGTATAAACCAGGCCTGCGATGAGGTGACGAGCTGCTCCGTAGCTACATGGAAGTGTTCTTCGTATGCGATTAACCAGGATTGACGACCCTAGATTGATCAATATTTGGATAAATGATATAAAGGGAGGTACCTTAGCTTCCCAATCCTATTGTATGAATATACCTAATTAAGAACTTGACTAATCACGATCATACACCGCACTGCATGTGCTTTGGCGAGGAAGCGCATGTTTCAAGAGGATGCCATGCGCAAACGTGAGATGAAGTCGCTGAGGGAGTGCAGGCAAGGGCATGCATCATTATCGCATACCATTCTTGCATTAACAAGAGTAATCTAGGATATGATTGTTGTACTGCTTTATCATTACTGCTTGACTGAATTGATAATATGTTAACCTTTTCCTTATAGTTTCATTGAGTTGATCACTCACTCCCACTCTAGGACGGTGTTTTAAAACACCAACCAGACTGTCTTAATTGTAGATGATGGCGCAGCTTATGAAGCGGAGCCTGATTTTTATGACGACGAGGATGAGTTCTTGTATATGCAGTATTCTGGCGGGTTCATGTAGGTCGCATTCTGATCGTCGGGGCTATAGGGATTTCATGATGTAGACGGACCTACACATTTTGATATTTTATATTTTGAAACGATAAATATAATTGTTTAACCTGGAACATAATTATACTCTGGAGATGCACCACCACTTATATGTTTTATACATACCTATCATGGTCTTCCGCTTGCGTAATGTAACTGTCTCTGGGGTATGATATGCTAATTTGCTATAATCTCACTCATGTTTAGTACACTAACATGGACAACATTTAATCATCATTATCCATGTTGCATAGGTGATGCATTGGAACTCGGGAGTTAAACTTCTGCTCGACTCTCAATTTTCAGGGCGTTACATCTTGCATAGCCAATATCCAACTTTTCTTGGCAAGTGCTTCTTTTACATTAGTCGGTTCAATTTGAGAAGTAAAGCAGACGCAATTACAGATATTTTCTAACTATTTTCTTATATGAACACCAGTATGAGGGTTACCCAATATCTAATGAATCGGATGGTCTTTGACTGATCTTAATTCATATTATCTAATTTAAATGAAGAGTCAAGTTTATCGATAATGTTGACTTCATCATCATCTTGACTTGGTGAGGGTGTGATCAGGTGATCGTCAATTACAACGTTAATAGATTCTTAAATCACTCTTATTCTTTTGTTAAGAACATGATATGCTCGACTATTCAAAGCATAACCCAAGAATATTCCCTCATCGCTCTTGGCTTCAAACTTTTCCAAATTTTCCTGGTCATGTAAAATGTAACATTTACTTCCAAAAGTTCAAAAGTATTTGACCGTTGGCTTCTTATTGAATCATAACTCATAGGCTGCTTTATGTTTGGTTTTTCTAACATACACATGATTTATAATGTAGCAAGCAGTATTAACAGCTTCATCCCATAAGTTTTTCGATAAGTTTATGCTATTTAGCATTACATTGGTCATATCCTATAACACTTTGTTATTTCTTTTAACAACTCGATTCTGTTGAGGTGTTTTAAGAGCAGAGAACTCATGTGATATATCATGGTCTGTACAATACTTCTCAAAATTGTTATTTTTAAACTTAGTACCATGATCACTTCTGATTTTGATCACATGTACTTCTTTTTCAGTCTGAATTCGTTTTAAAATTTTTCTAACTTCATCGAGAGTCTCTAATTTCTCTCTCAAGAAGGCTATCCAAGTATATCTGGTAAAATCATCAACAATAACCAGAAAATACTTCTTTCCACCTCTACTCTCCATTCTCGTTGGTCCAACCAAGTCCATATGTAGTAGTTTAAGAGGTTTGATTGTAGCTAAGGAGTTCATTTTCTTATGACTACTCCTAATTTGCCTGCCAATCTGACATGGGCCACAAATTTTTTCTACCTTTTTTAATTTGGGGAAGCCACGAATATGATCTCTCTTGCTCAATTTATAAATATTTCTAAAGTTAACATGTCTAAGACATTTATGACATAATTATATTTTGTCTGTTTAGACCATGTAACATGAAAAGTTAGAAGAGCGTGAGTCATTAATAATGTAGCAATTCTCAAAAGTCCTACGACCATTTAATATCACATTTCCCTTCTCATTTGAAATCTCACATCCGTGATTTATAAATTTTACACTATGTTTGTCATCGCAGATTTGAAATATACTTAGGAGGTTATGTTTTAGACCTTCAACATAAAGTACATTCTCAAAAGGAGGAAGATTAGAGAGTTGAACAGTACCTTGGCCTATGATTCTGCAGTTGCTTCCATCACTGAAAGTAACTGAGCCGTCGTTTACTTCTTTAAAGTTGATGAATATCGCTTTGTCACCTATCATATGTCTTGAATATCCACTATCTAGGTACCATTTTGAATGGCTAGTGGCTTTGAAGGCTGTGTGGGCAACAAGGCATGTAACCTTTGAACATATTTCATTATGGTTCTGGGTTTAGGAGTTTCGTTAGATTTTTTTTATTTCTGGGAGTTGGAATTTCTCCCCTTTCTATAAACTCAGATTCAATTTGAGTTGGATTTTAGAAGCTCTTTGAGTAAGTCCACTATTTTTTCAGCTAAAGGATGTTTATTATATATTTGATTTCTATAGCTAATGGCATTATAATTAATCTTAGAAACTTGAAAAGGTTTTGGATTTTTGAAATCATTTCGACCATAATATCTCAAATTCTTACCTTTAGAGTTTGAGGATTCTCCTTTTACAAATATAGGAGATGAATTCTTGTTTTTCTAAGAATTATCTTTGATATAGCCCAGACCTGATTTGTCACTACATTTTTTGGATGAGGTTAACAGTTTTTCCAGTTTTAGGTCTCCGTGGGCATATCTCCAAGTATCCTTAGAACTTTAAAGAGAAGAAACCTCGAGTTTTAGATTCTCATTTTCAATTCTGAGTTTTTCTAACTCTGAGGTTTTGAAATTTAAGTCTAGTTTTGTTTTTTCAAAACAATCTGCAAGATGAGATTTTTCTAAAATATTGTTTTCAAGTTCTTCTTTTAACTTAAGATATTTTTCTCTTTGAATTTTTAGTTTGATAGGAATTTTACAACTTTCCCTGTATAAGGCATTGTAGGCATCTTAAAGATCATTTTCATTCTCATTTTCAAGGTCACTCCAAAGATTTTCATAATCAAATAAGTTATAGCTATCTAAGGAGGTGACTTTAGCTATAGTCATCAGGGCTTTTACATCATTTGTATTTTCTTATTCTGATTCATCAGACTCAGAAGAACTTTCAAAGTCGAATGATTCATCCCAAGTAGCTATCATGCCCTTTCTTTTTTACTTATCTCTTTTAGGACATTTATTCGCCAAGTGTCCATATTCATGACAGTTGAAACATTGACCGTCCTTTACAAATTTTCAAGATTTAGATTTTCATTTTCTTTTGTTAGATGGTTTTTGAAAATTCGATCTTTTCTTTTTTTTGCAAATTCTGTAAAATTTCTTAGCATGTAATGTCATATTATCTTTGTATCTTCAACATCAGAATTAACACAATTTTTCGTTTAAAACAGATTTAGACGTTTTAAGATCAATAGACTTACCTTTTAGAGTTTAAAATTTAATTCATACATTTGGAGAGAGCCAACTAACTCCCAAACCTTCATATAATCAGTATCTCTTAATTCTTAAATGGCAGCTACTTTAGAATTGAATCTCTCAGGAAGAGATCATAATATTTTTGCACAGACCTTGCTTTCTGGGATTCCATCTCCTAGACCCCACATAGAATTTACTATATCATTTAGTTTTGTATAGAAGTCCATGAAAGTTTCATTTTCTTCCATATGAATTTCCTCAAATCTAGTAGTGAGAATTTGAACTTTTGATTTCTTGACTATAGTAGTTCCTTCATATGTCATTTCAAGAATATCTCAAACTTGTTTGGCTGTATCACATGAAATAATTCTCTTGAATTCATCAGGTGATAGAGTACAAGTTATGGCATTTAAGGCCTTAGCATTATCACTGCTTTCGCTTTTATGATCTACAATCCATAAAAAGAATGCAGTTTCTTTCATAGATTTAGTTTCGTCACTACCTGATACTTCAGTCATAAGATGTTTCCATTTGGTTACAGTGGCTTGCCACATGCTTTCATCTAAGGATTTTAGAAAAATTCTCATTCTGGCTTTTCAATATGCATAGTTAGAGTCATTAAAAGGTAGTGGCCTGGTAATAGATAAGCTATTGAAATTTGACGTTATGAAAGTTCTAGATCTTTTAACTCAAGGAAATTAATCCAAAAAAAAAAAATGAGCAACTTAGCTTTGATACCACTTGAAAAAGGTGAGCTTAACAATCCTAAGGGGGGTGAATAGGACTATGCTAAATAAAAATTAAAGTGCTGAAATAATAAAAAATCAGAAAACTCAATCGCACTAGTATTAAAAAATTGATTCAAACTAGTTCGTAGGACAACCTACATGTTAAGGGTCAAATATTGCATATTATCCCCCATTTATTACTTGGTTTTATGAATATGATAATGCTTAATCTTCTATTTTAATTGTGATTGTGTTGCAAGGTGAATTTAATAGCTTGGATTGAAAATGATGCTAAAAGCATGGATTTAATGCTCAAGAATCATCAAAGCCAAGGATGGATCTTATGAGACCAAGAATGAAGAATTCACATGTCAAAGATTCAAGAAAACCAAGTGAGGAATGAAGGAATCAAAGAATTGAAGTGAAGAAAAAGAACCCTAAAAATCTATCTACTTCGACTAATTTAAGCCCTCCTTCGACTAGTCTAAGCTCTTCCTCGACTAGTCGAAGGAACTTCGACTCAAATTCTAGCGACTAAAATCCTCTAAATTCCCGTTATCCTCAACCAGTCGAAGGCTGTCCTCAACTAGTTGAAGGTTACACGGACAACACCCAGACTCGGTAAATTTAAGGTGCTTCCAAGGTCGGTTTGCGAATTTTCAAAGTCAGTTCGCAACAGGGAGTTCCCCAACTATAAATAGGAGTCCCTAGAATGTTCCTAAGCATCTTCTAGGGTTTGAAGAGTAGAAAAAAATGGGTAGAGAAGCCATCGGTAAGAGTTTTTCCTTTTCTTCTTTAGTTGTTTTCATGTTTTATTTAAGAAACGTTGGTTCAATCATTCTATGGTTGGCTAAACCTCTTAGCTAAGGCTAAGAGGTGAAACTTGTAACGTGATGGGATGTTTCTATTACTTTGATTCATGTTTATGTTGAACTCTCTTTAATTTTAGTTTGATTATAAGGAATATTTTCAATTTTTAATGGTTTGTTGTGACATTTTACAATAGATCTGTGATAGCTTTGAATATCGTCATTTCCTATTTTGAGATTGATGGATTGGTAAATCCTATTGTTTGCCATCGTCCCATGGGCATGGTTAGGTGACGAAATCCCTTCCAATCTTCTCGATTTTCCTTCTTTGATGACTAAATTCATGAGAAGTTCAGAGATTTGACAGTCTCTTCTTCCAATTGGATAATATAAGATTCCGATTCCAGTTGTGTCCTTGAATCAAGCATAGTATCACTTTGATTGCTACAAGTGGATCCTTAGAAACCCTAGTTCCCAACTTTAAATTTACAAGTTTTAATTACTTTAATCATAATTACTCTCTCAATTACTTCAGAATTAGATTCATAACTTCTTCTAGTTCTAGTTCTACTTAAATTCAGAAATGTACAAGTTTAGTCCCTGTAGATTCGACCTCGGTCTCACCGAAATTATTACTACATCGCGACCCTACACTTGGGGTTGTGAACAAGTTTTTAGTGCCGTCACAGGGGACTAACGGTTGTGTTTTTCTAAGATAAACTAGTTTTAGAATTAGGTTAAGATAAGAGTTTGTTTACTTTCTATTTTTAGGTTAGGGTTTTTCTGATTTATTTTTAAAACTAATTTACTTTTTGTTTCTAAGATTAGAAACTTTCCTAATTTGTTTTTAGAAACTAGTTGGCTTTCCTACTTTGTTCTTAGAAACTAACCTACTTTCTATTTTTAAAAACTTTCCTAATTTATTTTTAGAAATTAGGTTGCTTTCTTATTTCTTTTTTAGAAACTAATTTATTTTCCTTTTTCTTTTGTAGGATCCCAATATAGAAACTTCTAATTTGGTAACTTCTTTCTAATTCTCTCTCTTTCTGTTTCTAGATTTCTATTTCCTTCTTTCCTTTTAGGTTTAGGTTAGATTCTGAAATTGAGGGTTGAGAGTGTTTCATGCCTAAGTGGGTCTGTGACAACACTCGACGTCTCTTGAGTGAAGGAGGATTGGTTAAGGGGTTATCTCTCCATCATAGGATTAGACACCACTTGAGATCCATAGAGTTAACTGAAGTTATGACTGCCAATCAACCGACCAATCAACCTCCAAATCCACCTCAACCTAGTGTTGAGGAAATCCAGGATGAGAATGAGGTGCATCAAGCACCCCCGCCTCATACTTTATAAGATTATTTACAATCGGCGGGAGTGAGCACGCCCTCATGCATGGTTTTTCCAGAAAATATGGGATATATGGATATCAAGCCAGGGGTCATCCAACTCCTTCCAAAATTTCATGGACTTGAATCTGAAAATCTATATTTACACTTGAAAGAGTATGATGAGATCATAGCCACTTTTTCCCTTTTCTTTAAAAGATAAAGCTAAGACGTGGTTGCATTCGCTACATCCTCGATTTATTGGTAGATGGAATGATATAATAAGGGAGTTCATGAAGAAATTTTTCCCACACCATAAAACGAACACCCTCAGAAAGTCAATCATGAACTTCACCCAAAGGAAGAGGAAACATTCTACCAATGTTGGGAACAGTTCAAGGATCTTGTCAGTTCATGCCCACAACCCGATTTTGAAACGTGGCGCATTACACACTTTTTCTATGATGGACTGACATCCTCCATGCACCAATTGGTCGAGACAATATGCAATGGGGAATTCATGAACAAAAAATGTCGATGATGTGTGGGATTATTTGGACACACTTGCTAAAAATGCAGAATTATGGGATGTCTCCCCAAAATCATGCACCACCTTTAGGCCCACTCAATCAAAGGAGATGGGTGGAATATACCTTCTGAAAGAGGATGATGATATCAATGCTAAAGTGGCAATCTCATAAGAAAATTCGAGGCTATGGAACTAAAGAAGGATAAGGCTAAGGAAACTGTTTGCGGTATTTGTGCTTGCAACATTCACACAACTAAAAATTTTCCAACAAATACCTGCTTTTCAAGAGGTACTAAATGAGCAATCTAATGCCATGAATAGTTACCAAAGGCTTTTTAATGGACCTATCTCCAATACATACAATCCTTGTTGGAGAAATCATCCAAATTTTAGTTAGAGGAATGGACAAACTGCTACTCCTCAAGGATTCCCTAATCAAATTCCAAATTAAGGGAAACCTCATGAGGAACCGGTTCAAAATTCCACACAAACTCAGGAGCTTACCTAAGCTTACGAGAACTTACAAAATTTATGCAAAAGATGGATTCATGTATTACAGTTATAGAGAAGGGGATGCTTCCTGCTCAACCTTTCCCCAATCCTAAACCGCAATACGAAATAAGTGATCCAAGCTCTTCAAATCAAATGGAGCAAGCTAAGTCTATCGCCACCCTTAGGAGTGGGAAAACAATTGACAAATCTATTTCGATAAGGGCTGAAAAGTCCAAGGACCCGAAAATAGATGAAACTGATAGACCTAGTACTGCTCCACAAGAATTAGAACCGGAACTTCAAGGTAAGTCGATTGCACCATTCCCCCAATGGTTGATTGCACCAAAACCTCTCTCTAACTCTCAGGACATTCTAAAAGTGCTGAAACAAGTAAAGGTCAATATTCCTCTACCGGATGTCGTTAAATAAATACCCTCAATGCCAAATTTCTAAAAGATTTATCTACGACCAAAGAAAGGCAAAGTATTCAAAAGAAAATATTTTAAACAGAAAAAGTGAGTGTCATCCTAAAGCAAGATGCACCACAGAAATACAAAGATCCCGGTAGCCCAACCATTGCTTATGTAATTGGGAATTACCGTATTGAGCACGCACTTCTTGACTTAGGAGCGAGTATAAATCTGATCTCATACTCAGTCTATGAACAATTGGGTTTAGGTGAATTAAAACTCACCCGGACCACATTATAACTTGTCGATTGCTCAATTCGTGTACCAAGAGGGATAATTGAGGATGTTTTAGTCCATATTAACAAATTCTACTACCCAGTAGATTTTATCGTCCTGGATACTCAACATATCATGGACATGAGCATTCAAATTCCTGTCATTCTTGGTCGCTCATTCCTTGCCACATCAAATGCAATCATTAATGGAGTCATGAGTTTTTCTTTTCAAAATATGACATTAGAGCTAAATATCTTTTTCAATACAGGCAAACAGTTAGAGGATGATAATGATTCCCATGATATTAACCCAATTGACTCTTTCGTGGAAGATAGAATTCTTCTGACCTTATCCTCTGTCCCTCTAGAGACGTGCCTGGCCCACTCCCATGATTTAGAAGATGATACGATTAGGGAGATGGGAACCATGATGGATACCATGCTGGTACTTGAAGTCAACCGGTGGAGGCCACGATTTGAAAAATTACCCCAAACTGATGTAGTGCCTTTACCATCTAACCTTAAGGCACCGAAGCTTAACCTAAAACATTTACCCTCCGATTTGAAATATGTCTATTTAGGTCAAGATGAGACATACCCAGTGGTGATTTCTTCCCACCTCGAGCAAGAATAGAAGAATATGCTTATTTATACTCTCATTGAGGACAAAAGGGCCATTGGATAGTCAATTGCAGACCTCAAGGGAATTGACTCTTCGATTTGTACTCACTGCATTTATTTAGAGGATAATGCAAAGACCTCCCGGCAACCGGAACATAGATTAAATCAAAACATGAAGAAAGTGGTTAAGGCCGAGGTTCTTAATCTATTAGATGTGGGTATCATATACCCTACATCGGATAACCAATGGGTGAGCCCAACTTAGGTGGTTCCTAAGAAGTCTGGAATCACCATAGTAGCCAATGCCAACAATAAACATGTGCCAACTAGAGTTACTACTGGTTAAAGAATGTGCATTGACTACTGTTACGAGGAAGGACCACTTTCATTTGCCCTTCATTGATCAAAATTTGGAAAGGCTAGCTGATCACTCGTATTGCTTCCTTGACGGGTATTCGGGCTATAACTAGATAGAGATAGCCCCTGAAGATCAGGAAAAGACCACATTCACATGTCCCTTTGGTACCTTTACATACCAAAGGATGCCAATTGGACTGTGTAATGCCCCCGCCACTTTTCAGCGATGCATGATGAGTATTTTTTCTGACATGGTGGGGCAATATTTAAAGGTCTTCATGGACAACATCTCTGTCTTTGATCCATCCTTCAGCTATTATTTAGAGAATCTTAAATGTGTGCTAAAGCAATGTGAGGAAAAGAACTTGGTACTAAATTGAGAGAAGTGTCATTTCATGGTTCATAAGGGAATTATCCTTGGACATATCATCTCGTCCAAAGGAATTGAGGTAGATAAGGCTAAGATTGATCTTATCTCTAACTTACCTCCACCCAAAAATATATGAGACATGCGATCCTTCTTAGGACACGTCGAAATTTACAGAAGATTCATAAAGGACTTTAGTCACCTCTTTCATCCTTTATGCAATCTACTTCAAAAGGATGTACCATACGAGTCGACTAAGCAATACCAGGAAGCTTTTTCTAAGCTCAAGAGCATGTTAACCACCACACTAATCATGCAGCCACTCAACTAGAACCTTCCTTTTGAGATTATGTATGATGCATCCGACTATGCTTTTGGGGTAGTGTTAGGCCAAAGAAAAGAGAAGAAGCTCTATGTTATACACTACGCAAGTAGAACTTCGCCCAAAAGAGAAGAAGCCCTATGTTATACACTACACAAGTGAACTACTCTACCATAAAAAAGGAACTCTTAGCCGTAGTGTTCGTTTTAGACAAATTTAAATCATACTTGATTTGATCCAAAATCATCATCTACACAGAACATGCGGCGCTCAAGTATCTTCTTTCTAAGAATGATGTTAAGCCTCACTTGATAAGATGGATCCTCTTACTCAAAGAATTTGATTTAGAAATAAAAGATAAAAATAGAGTAGAGAATGTAGTGGTTGATCATCTTTCCCACCTTGATTTCTCTGATTCCCTTGAGACAATACATATAAATGACATGTTCCCTGAGGAACAATTGTTTAAAGCCTCTCATTCACCTTGGTTTGCAGATATTGCTAATTATCTTGCATAAGTTTCACGCCAACACATTGGACTGCCCAAAATAAGAAGAAATTCTTCGCCGAGGTAAGCAAGTTCTTCTGGGATTATCCATATTTATTTAAATATTGCCCAGACCAAATCTTAAGGAGATATGTGCCAGACAATGAACACCAAAGTGTCATCTCCTTTTGTCATTCTCAGGCCTGTGTTGGTCACTTTTCTGCTAAAAAAACCATTACTAAAATTCTACAGTACAGCTTTTACTAGCCCACTATGTTCAAGGACACTCATGAGTTTTGTAAAGCTTGTGAGCATTGTCAGAAATTGGGAGCACTGTCCCATCGAAATATGATGCATTTAAACCCCATTCTGATCATTGAAGCATTTAATTGCTAGGGCATCAATTTTATGGGACCATTCCCCCAATCCTTTAAGAATTTATACATTTTACTAGCAGTAGACTATGTTAGTAAGTGGGTCGAAGCAATCCCATGCCGGAATAATGACCATCAAATAGTCATTAAGTTTTTAAAAGAGAACATCATTTCCTGGTTCGGAACGCCTTGGGCCATCATTAATGATGGAGGTTCACATTTCTGTAATAGGCCATTTGCAAACTTAATGAAGAAATATGGCATCTCTCATAAGGTGAGCACTCCATACCACCCACAGACAAGTGGGCAAGCTGAGATTTTCAACAGGAAAATTAAACACATTCTAGAAAAGACAGTTAACCCTGACCGAAAGGATTGGTCAATCCGATTGACCGATGCTTTATGGGCTTACCGTACTGCATTTAAGACCCTTATTGGAATGTCTCCCTTTAGACTTGTCTACGGTAAGGCTCGCCACTTACCTGTGGAGTTGGAACATAGAGCCTACTAGGCTATCAAGAATTTGAACTTCGATTTGGACAACGCTGGCTCACTGTACAAACTACAATTGAATGAACTCGAGGAGATCCAGAATGACACATACGAGAACTCGAGAATTTACAAGGACAAGATAAAGGTGTTCCATGACAGGAACATCCTTCGGAAATCATTCTTAGTTGGTCAAAAAAAATTATTTTGTACAATTCTTGGTTACATCTTTTTTCGGGTAAACACCGATCTCGTTGGACCGATCCTTTCACTGCTACTAATGTTTATCCTTATGGAGCCGTCGAGATTCAGAATCCAAACAATGACATTGTTTTCAAAGTGAATGGACATCGATTAAAGCCATTTATTGAGAAGTTTGATTCAGAGGACATGTCCATACCTATGATTGATTCTGTTTACCAGGATTGACCTCCTAGTCTGACGGAGGTATAGTTAGGTTTATTGCTTTCATATATGTCGTGTTTAGGATGGTTTGCTTTCCGCCGTTTAGGATAGTTTACTTTTCGCTGTTTAAGATAGTTTGCTTTCTGTTAGTTTAATTCTTGTGCTAACCCATCTTCACACTAAGATCATTGGAAAAGCTAGAAAATTCATTCTTCAGATATTATCTTTCCATCACTTCCCTTTTTCTTTTCATTGCCTCTTTTGCATTACATGCTTATTTCTTTTACATTAAGGACAATGTAGGTTTTACGTTGAGGATGGGGGATTAAGTAAACTAATTAGTGTTTTCTCAGTTTTGAAAAAATTTTTGAAAATTTTCAAAGTTTCAAGTTGAAATCTGTTTGGGAAGCGATGAATTGTGTACTTAAGAATGCTTTGAGTATGATAAGATAGAGATCAAATTTTGGATTGTTGGAGTTTAATCATCTAAGTAATCTATCACCTAAATTCTTGCGCTCAATTGATTAAAAGGTAGTTTGAATATCATGTTAATCTAAATCACAAGACACATTCAATTTGTCTTCTGTAAGACATGCTAAAATTTTTTATTGTTAGTATGTGAATCATTGATAAATGATTAGAATCAAGTCTGGAGAATTTTGTCCACTTTAAAAGAACAAAAGAACCGGTTAAAAATAGGAGATCAACAAAAAGGTCATGTATGGTGAAAAAGACCAGAAAAGACAGGAAAAGAATGTAAAAATAATGCAAGGTCTGTAAAAGAATAAATAAAAATTAATCATCGATATAAAATAAAAAACTGGAAAAAAGAGAAGGGGATAAGTTCGGAATCAATACTTGAGTTTCAAACCAATCTTGAAGTGACGAGCATGGCTAGCATGATGAAAAGATAATATTTTTATGGGAAGTAAGTTTATTCTCACTGAGCACATTGAAAAACATGATATATAGACTTATACTTTGATTTGATTAATAAGGAATTTATTTGATAGATCGCTTATGTGATTCGGTTATAGGTTTTCAAATTTTCACTTTCGTATCTTAATTTTACTCATTCATGCGTGAGTGTAGAAAAAATTGTTTTCTTAAAGAGGTTTTGGATATTGAGCATTGAGGTTTATTTCACGCATACTTTACTCGGAGCTAGCAAAATGCTAGTTGGGGATTGTGTTGAGGGTCAAATATTGCATATTATCCCTCATTTATTACTTGGTTTTATAAATATGATAATGCTTAATGTTCTATTTTAATCATGATTGTGTTGCAAGGTGAATTTAAGAGCTTGGATCAAAAAAGATGTTAAAAGCATGGATTTAACGTTCAAGAATCACCAAAGCCAAGGATGGATCTTATAAGACCAAGAATGAAGAATTCACATGTCAAAGATCTAAGAAAACTAAGTGAGGAATGAAGAGAATTGAAGATTTTAAGTGAAGAAAAAGAACCCTAAAAATTTGTCTGCTTCAACTAGTCTAAGCCCTCCTTTGACTAGTCTAAACCCTCCTTCGACTAGTCTAAGCTCTTCCTCGACTAGTTGAAGGAACTTCAACTCAAACTCTAGCGACTAAAATCCTCTAAATTCCCGTCATCCTCGACCAGTCGAAGGCTGTCCTCGACCAGTCGAAGGTTACACGGACAGCACCTTGACTGCGTAAATTTGAAGTGCTTCCAAGGTCGGTTTGCGAATTTTCAAAGTCGGTTCGCAAGAGGGAGTTCCCCAACTATAAATAGGAGTCCCTGAGATATTCCTAGGCATCTTCTAGGGTTTAAAGAGTAGAACAAAAGGGTGGAGAAGCCGTCGCCAAGAGTTTTTCCTCTTCTTCTTTAGTTGTTTTCATGTTTTATTTAAGAGACTTTGGTTCAATCATGTCTATGGTTGGCTAAACCTCTTAGCTAGGGCTAAGAGGTGAAACTTGTAGCATGATGGGATGTTTCTATTGCTTTGATTCATGTTTATATTGAACTCTCTTTGATTCTAGTTTGATTATAAGGAATATTTTCAATTTTTAATGGTTTATTGTGACAAATTACAATAGATCTGTGATAGCTTTGAATATCATCCTTTCCTATTTTGAGATTGATGGATTGGTAAATCCTGTTGTTTGCCATCGTCCCATGGTCATGGTTAGGTGATGGAATCCCTTCCAATCTTCCCAATTCTCCTTCTTTGATGACTAGATTCATGAGAAGTTTAAAGATTTGACCGTCTCTTCTTCCAACTGGATAAGATAGGACTCCGATTCTAGTTGTGTCCTTGAATTAAGCATAGTATCACCCTGATTGCTACAAGTGGATCCTTGGAAACCCTAGTTCCTAACTTCAAATTTACAAGTTTTAATTACTTTAATCATAATTACTCTCTAATTACTTCAAAATTAGATTCACATCTTCTTTTAGTTCTAGTTCTACTTAAATTCAGAAACGTACAAGTTCAATCCCTGTGGATTTGACCTCGGTCTCACCAAGATTATTACTACATCACAACCCTACACTTGAGGTTGTGAACACTATATCCAAAACAAAGTTTAGGTAGGACAACTTTATTTCACGAACAATTGTAAGGATCAAGATCTCAAACCAAGCAAGAGAAAATAAATTTATCTACTACAAACATTCATCACTTTTGCATAAATAAAATTATAACCATTCTCCACAAATGCAAAAAGTAAACATTCACCACAACACCAAGAGTTATAGTGGTTCGGTGTGTACAACAACCATTCTCAAACAGCCACACCTACTCCATTCCCAATAACATCTATCCACGTGATATTGGCTTTCACTATAAACAAGGTTTTCACAGGGTCACCTTAAAACCTGATACAGTTGTGATTTTAAAGGGTTATCACAAACAAAAAATCCCTCACTGAGATTTTCTGGTCATCTCAGAAAAACCAACAAATGAGATTTTCTAGCTATCTCAATAAAACCAAAATACAAAAGATAGAATATACTTATCTTCACCTTGAAAACATATCTATTGATGTAGCCTATAGTACCGCTTCTCTTGAATTAGATTGTTCAATATCCAGTCATATAAATAAAGGTTCTAAGTTTTAGATTGATTTTAAATAGATTCAAACCAAAGGTTACTTGTTTGAATTCCTCAAGATCTCAAAGAAGAGTATCTACTCTCTTTATAAAATAAGATTCATAAAATAGGAGATCTAGGAATTAAAATAAAAAAAAGCTATTAAAGAAATATTAAAAATACCATGCAATAGCTTGACAATAATGGAGACTTCTCTCTCTCTCTCTCTCTCTTGATGAAGGCTTTTATCAGCTTGAATTGGTAATTTCGGATTTATAGAATGTCTCTATTTATAGGCTGAAAAGTTGTTGCTTCGACTCGTCTAAGACATTCTTCGACTCGTCTAAGGTCTAACAAATTTTCAAATTTTGAGCGCGATTGGATAAAACAGAATTTCGACTGGTCAAAGGCCCTGATCGACTGGTCGAGGGCCCTGTTCGACTGGTCAAGCATGGGCTTCGACTGGTTGAGGGTGCCAAATTTTAGTTGCTAGACTTCGAGTCGAGCAACCCTCAACTGGTTGAAGGCCTCTCTTTGATTGATCGAGCAGTTTGTTTGACCGATCGAAGAAGTAACGGAAAAATCCGTTTTTCTGAGTTTAAACTTGGGCTGGTCAAAAATTTCTTAGACTGGTCGAGTCATAACTTAGACTAGTCAAACCTAAGCCTAAACTAGTCGAAATATAGCCTAATATAAGTATCATATAAGTTTGTATCTTGAAAGAACCTAAACCTAAGATCTTTTTAGGGTATGTTATACCTGAAAAGACTGAACATTGAAGTAGATGAGATTATTGAACTTCATGGAACTTATTTTTCTACTTGATTCTTCAATAGA
Source organism: Magnolia changhungtana (assembly GCA_030180095.1). Classification (NCBI taxonomy): domain Eukaryota; kingdom Viridiplantae; phylum Streptophyta; class Magnoliopsida; order Magnoliales; family Magnoliaceae; genus Magnolia; species Magnolia changhungtana. The sequence goes on along the minus strand of JASAUF010000552.1, from coordinate 3,263,918 downwards.
ACTTATAGTTGAAGATGGAGCTTGATCTTCTAGTCGAAGTGTAGTAGAACTTGAACTCATTCATCTTGAACTTAGTAAAACTTGAACTTTCCATCTTAATGTACTTCATGACTTGAACTTCAGTAGAGTCTCGAACTTAGTAGATTTTGAACTATCTTGACTTGAAGTAAGGTCTTGAACTTTCCATCATGATCCACATTAGACGGACCACTCTATAAGCTGTTTTCTCTAGACAAAATTTGACAAACAAATGTGTGCTTTATACAATATAGCACTTACACAAGTAAACCACACAATAGGGATTAAAAACCTACTGTTGATTTTTTTTAAGGTCACAAGAGTTTTAAATCAAGATTAATAGTTGTGTTTTCCCTTCATTCAGGTTTTTGTGACCTTATAAACAGGTTGGGTGGCAATAAACCATCTGTGGCTGTTGGATCCCAGATAAGGGAATTGACTCGCTTTCCACGAGTTACCTCTGTCAAGGGCTTTTGGGGTTAAGAGGGTTATATGTTTAACCAGAGTCACCACTAACCAAATACTTCGATTCTATGACCGGTTAAACACTGTAAAAGCGTTTAGGATTGAGAATTGAAAGATCCTTAGCTTTAAGATGACTCTCAAGTTTACGTTTTAAAAAATTTGAGTAAGGGACCACAGTTACAGAGAGGGAAGGTATTAGGCACCCACTCTGTCCGTATGAGTGCACGGTCTTTACTTCGTAAGATCTGATTAATTTATAAGGAATATAATCAATTCTCACACACAAAAGATTGAAATGACATACAATGGTGATGATGACTAATCAGTCCAAATTTCTGATGGGCATAGTCCGATTATATCGACAAGTTGCAAAGTATATGTTCGAATTGACCGAGTGCTAAGTGCAATGTATGTGAAAATGTGATATGTGGGATGCTCAATGCTATGCTTATTCTTATGACAAAATGACAGCTAACCGACCGAGTTTATAGTGGACATGCTTTGATTATATCGGCAAGCCATAGAGCATATGCTCGCCAATTAAATACAAGAAGTGATGATGTATTTGAAGAGTAGGGGGTTGAGAAGAGAATGTGTGTAACGCAATGCTAATGCTCAGACTTAGATGCAACTAATTTAAGCTTGAATGATTGGATGGACGGTAGTATCGTAAATGTTAGATTGAGTAGCTCATATTAGGACTCATATTAGGACTTAGGTGGCTCGAGAGACTTAGACTCTGACTAGGCTAAGTTAGACCAAGGTTGGACTCTCTTTCTCTCACTCTCACTCTCACTCTCCTCGGTGGAGGGATGAGATGGCTAGATGGTTAAATCCCTAAGTGATGAGGAGGCTTTAAAATGGAGTGGATACTTGAAATGGGAAGAGAATGCCCCATTTATAGCCCCCAAACCTAGTTTTCTTGCAATTCCAGGGGCAAATGGTTGTTGAAGGGTTAGGATTGAAGATTTTCATATTGCATCAAGTCATGGATTAGATGAGGTGGTAAAAGGATAAATTTAAGAAAGGAGATGGACATTAGAGTAAATACATACCTGTCGTACACTTAGGGGTTGTAAAAGAGAGACTCTACATGCTTGAGGGATGTCATCCCAGAGAGGAGTGCTACATGGCTGGTGGCAAGCTAGTTGCCACCAGTCCACACTTGGAACTCCTCATTCGGCAGGCCACCTCCCTCACTCACATAGAGGCTCTACTGTGAAGGATGTTGCATTTAGGTAGTGCATTGTATTCCAATTGGGCTTGGTTTTAGGATTAATTAGGTGCGCTAATTGGGTTATTGGACTAGGTAGGCTGACTGGATGAGTTGACTCAGTGAATTGACTAGGTAAACCGACTTGTTGAGTTGACTCAAGGCTCTAAGGTTTTAGCGTTATAGGGTTTAAGGATAGGTAAACTGGGTTGATTGAGTTGAGTCGGGTCAAATTTATAATTTAGGATTAGGGTTCTTAGGGTTTAGGTCTCTAAGATTAGGGTTTAGGATTAGAGTTTTGGTTGACTGGTTGAGTTGGGTCAAGTTTAAGGTTTAAAATTATGGTTCCTAAGGTTTTAGGTCTTTAAGGTTAGAGTTTAGGATTAGGGTTTTGGTTAACTATCCATTGATTCAAACTCAATTAGCTTGTCACCTCGGGATGGGGTGTCTACACCATCATAGTAGGCTTAAGAAAGATCTCAACTATGGTATCATGATATCACTACAACTTTCAATAGTATGGTCTACTTGAACATTGAATTTGACTCAATTTTAAGGTGGTACTTTAAAATGATACAGCAAGATGGATGGTTGGAGTGAATAAAACACATACGTCAAGGTGGGCCCTCAAATCCCCTATTCACTCCTAGCTAGTGATGTGGGGTAGTACCAGTTGGGGTTAATAATTTTTGGTGTCATGTCCTTTTTAAGGATCTAACAATCTGAATGTACAGCATGGACATAACACATAGGAATTGAATCCTCTACTTGCGGCAAGTAGGAGAATCTTGTTTGTTACAATCTAATTCGGCGGCATTATTATATACTGCATTTAATGTAGTTGTGCTAACAAGGTCAGTGATAATGTGGACCAATCATGATGTAAGAAATTTAGATTTTTCTACTTGCGTCAAGTAAATGATTGAAATTCTAACATATACACGTACATGGATGTTCCTGCCAAAGCCTTTTGAAGGAAGTGTTGGAGGAACCGCGGAAGCACACAAAGAAGAATCTAAGATAATAATCCAATAGCACTAAGCAAACACAAAGATAACACAACGATTTAACATGGAAAAACCCTTTCGAAAAAAAAAATATCACGGTACAAAGCGATAAACCACGACACAAAGTAACAGATGATCACTATAAAAACAGAAATTACAAAGAAAAAGAGCTTACCCGATTCGAACAACCTCGAATCTTACCCCTTGCTACACCCTTTGAAACCCTATGACGATTTAGAAATACTTAGAATACCTCCCAATCCCATTTACAACCATATATATTGCCTCAGAAAGAATCCAAACGAAATCAGAAACAAATCCCGTAATTTCGCAAATTTGAGAAAAATTCGCGTAGAATCCGTCGATGCCATCGATACCCTGTCGATGCATCAAACTAATCCTGTCGATGGCATCAAACCAATCTTGTCGATGGCATCGAAGCCCTGTCGATGACATTGAAAAAGTGCCTAGTTAGTCCAATAACCAATTGAAGAAAATTCAGAAAATATCAATGGGATTGAGAACTGTTCGATGCCATCGAAGGTAACATCAAACAGACTGTCAATGGCATCGACAAACCCTATATCTGACTCGATTTAAGACATCAAATACAACGGGAAGTTCCTGTGCTGGGATACCGTGTGGGGCCACTATGGTGCTTCTGGAAGATTCACCCTTCCATCTTTTCTTTTTTTTTTAAAGATCATTTTAGAAAATTAGACCAAAAATTAGGTTGATCGAAACTCTAAGTGAGCCGCACTAGAGGATACAAAAGAGATTCAGTGACTATCATTTAAGCATTTGTATAGCCACAAAACTTTAGTATAAGGCTAATAAATTTGTGTTTTCACTTCATCCCAGTGGAAATAAACTTATAAACAAGTTGTATGGCATATAAGCATCAAGATGGAGCATAAGAAGGTTTCAATGGTGAAAAACTCTCTCCATATTCTCTTCTTGTATGACCACCTTGAGTTTTCGATCATCTGATTTTTTATGGCATATGTTAAAATGATCAGAAAAAAATAGGAACTTCTGCAAGTTTTCGCAGTAAATCCGCATCCCACGTACTTTGAGATAGGCCTACAAAAGTTTACCACCCCCGCCTCTTTGGAGCTCGAGACAGGCTAGGCTTTGAGCTGCCTTCCTGATGTATTGATTTCATCCACATCGTCCATTTATTTTTTCATATTATTTTAAATAATGAATTAAAAAGTAAAAAAGATCCAAGGCTCAAGTGGACCACACGGTAGGGATTAAATTCCTACCATTGAAATTTGTTGGGGACTATAGAAGTTTTAGATCAAGATTATATTTGTTTTTTCACTTCATCTAGGTGTATATGACCATATAAACACGTTGGATGGCAAATAAACAGTACGGTGGGCCTGAAGATGGTTTTAATGGTGAGCGTTTTTAGCATCGTTGCTTCCTGTGGTGTGGTCCACTTTAGCCTTAGTTCAACCTTATGTTTTGGTTAATAATCTAAAATAATATAGAAAAATAGATGGATAGTGTGGATAAAAGACATATGTAATGGTAGCCCCTCAGTGGCACCTAGCCTCCACCTGTCCCAAGTTTGGAACATGCGGGGTAGTTTCAATGGTGTTGATCATGTGCATCATTATCTGGCTCATGCCCTAAAATGATCTCTCCAAGGGGGCATTTGGCGCAGGGTATCAGATGGGATTAGGTGGAATGGAATGGCGTTTGGTACTGCACAATTCCATCTGGCATTTGGAGAGGTTGGGATTATGTGGGATGGAATTTCATTTAGTCACATGGAATTGTATTTGGCCCCATGTAAGATTTCCATAGATTTTGAAATCCGCTATACATGTGGGCCCCACATTGATGCATGCGTTTATTCATGTGCTCTATCCACATACACCTTTTACACATGACTTTCTAGTCATATATGTGTATGAGTGAACGGAATCCATTTTGAATTTGGTTTGTTCATCACAATTCCATAGTCCACCAAACACAATTTTGCTTAATCCGGTTTCTTCGGGTAGCAAAATTTCCCAAACATGGGATTGGATGGCTACAATACCATGAAATTTCCAGACATACAATCATTGTGTAATAATGATGTTAATCCCATCTAATACAATTCAATACCATTCAATTCCACCCAAATGGATAGACGGTGTGGATACAACACATAAATCATGGTGGGACCCACAGAACTTGGTGACGTCACTTCACCAGCTAGTCTCGCTGCTCAACCTCAGTACCTAATCCGCGCCCCTGTTGGGGAGAGCAGATTGGCTGGTGATCCTGCCACTAGCCAATGGCTAATGGTCGGTGCTCTGTGGGCCCACCATGATGTATTTGTTTCATCCATGCTGCTCATCTATTTTTATAAATCATTTTATGGAATGATCCCAAAAATGAGGTATATCCCAATTTCAAGTGGACCACATCACAAAAAACAATGTTGATTGAACATCCACCGTTAAAAACTTCTTGAGGGCGCAAAAAGTCTTGGATCAAGCTGATCTTTGTTTTTTCCCTTCATCTAGGTCTACATGATCTAATCAACAAATTGGATGTTAAATAAACAGGACAGTGGTTCTTATGAGGGTTTTAATAGCGTGTATTCAATCACTACTATTTTCATTTGGTGTGGTCCACCTGATATTTATATTCCCCTCATTTTTGGGATTAAACCCTAAAATTATACGTAAAAATGGATAGACGGCATGAATAAAACATATACTTCATAGTGGGGCCCACATAGCACCAACCACTAGCCACCTTGCTAGTGGCGCGACATTAGCCAAACCGCGTCCGTTGCGGGGGCGTGGTGTCGGTGGATCCGAGATGGCTGGTCCCTAAGGGCATGTTTGGCCGAACCGATCCCATGGGATTTGGAGGTATGGGATCGGTTTTAAGGTAATGATGGCAGTGTCAGTGGATGGTCAGGCATCCTATGGGATTTTCATATCCCTGGACCAAAGATCTGCCTGTTTGGATTGCAATAGCCATCCTGGGATCACGTCAGTGATCCTGTTTGGATGGAGATGGGATTGGATTTGAATCCAACTGATCCCACACCTAGCACGTTTGGACGTTCGAGTGTTACGGTACCGGATTGGAGAATCAAGCGCTCACTGGGAACGATGCGCTGACCCAAATTGCATTGCCTACCATACCCAATCCAAACAGTCCGCTAGTAGTAGCTGGTTCTCTGTGGGACCCACATTAGCCTCTTGTGTCATCTAAACCCTTCACATGTTGTTTTGTATCATCCAAACCGTCCACAACGATTTCGATGGGGTGAAAAGCAGGCCATGACCTGCCAGAGTTGTGTTCGTACACTGGTTTCTATGTTTGGTCATTTTCGTCTTCTGGGTCACGCCATAATGCACGGGAATTCTGTTTTGGTGCTACCTGGTCTTCATCTCAGCCATACACAACATGCTTTGATTCCCTTTGTGCATACGTGTGGATTTTTACACGTGTGAATGTTTATGGAATCGAATCCACTTGGAGCGTTGTGATATCAAGTAATAATGTATCACCTACTATGACTATACCATCTCATGAAATCATCCAGATTTACAAAGTTGTTCAAAGTATCAGTGTCATTAAAACATACCCAACAATTTATAATTTAATCATAATATATAATGCGGAAAAAACAACCATTACTCCAATCAAGAGTGCCAATAATCTGTCTGCGGCTGAAGAGGGGAGATCATCAGTAGACATGGGGGAAAATATAGTGGCCAGGGATGTCCGGTGGATAGACAGCATAGCTGAATGATGGACATTAACTGCGTCCACTGATGTTCCCACTTCTCCCGAGCGAGCGCCACATCCATGTGTCGGCGGTGCAATTGCCAGACCGAAAAAACTGTCCCAGTATGCCGTTGCCTCTCTCCAATTCTTAAACACTCGATGGCACTCCCACTGTATCCCTCGATCTCGACTCGCACATCATCCCATGTAAGATAAATACCTGGCCGAAGGCCAACCAGGACAACATAGTATTTTTTTCTTCGCCATCTGCAAAAAGAGGTCCAGTTGTGTAAGTGATTAGCAACAAATTGAAACTCAGATGTTTGGATTTGTATTTACAATAAAGCGGTGACATCCACGTTGCAATGAAAAGTATACAATCTAATAAAACCATTTGACATCAGTATGGGAGCGTACCTTATCTTCGTATGATGTGTGTGGGCGTATCAGTGTAATAGTTATACAACAAAAGCAAATACACAAGAGTTAGATTAAATAATTACATATCAATTAGAACGAGCCATCCTGGGTCCAAGGCCAGTGTATAACACTGGCCCTAGAAGATATGTGGAATCTAAAAATATAAGCAATATAAAAAAGATATGTGAAAGTTATTACATGCCCCAAAATAAAATAAAATAAAAACCAAAAAAACTTTAATACATAAACAAAAAAAGAGTTTCTTCTGCCAATTGTTCTCCACCTGAATTACCATATTAACGGTACCCAACATTCAAAGTTTTTAAACCCCAAAGATCAGCAACCATCAAACAGAACCACCACCATCATTACCCTTCAAATCGTCCAAAGTTTTCTTAAGCCAATCAACCCGACGATCCGGTCGTAGGACAACAAAAAAGGAGGCAAGCTTCTTATCTTTATTCAAGAGCTAACCAACCTCAATAAATTCAGCATTGGTTAGCCCATGAACCTCTTCTAGTATGTCTAAGACACATCGCGTTCGGTTGACATCCTTTCTAACAGAGAAGTTAGCATTGCCTCTGAGACACTCGTGAGAGATAAGCCTACGACATCACATAGTCAAGCAAGTCGTATCCTTTTTGTTGTTGCACTCCCACCACGACTACTATTGGAATCGGTTCTATGAGTGGGAGTGTCCTAAAATGGCCTATTTTCCCTTGTTTGATTGTCCGTTGATTGGCCATATATGTCAGGCAATTCATCGAGGTTTTCCTTAGATAGGTCCATGGTAGCATCTGTGTCATCGTCCAGCTCTCTCCACGAATCATTCAGGTATCTATAAACACGAGACGAGGATGCCGTAATGTTCCAACTTCCTTGTGCATATCTCCCGATCGCCTAGTCTGACCCGACAATCACTGATAAATCATTTATCCGTTCAATTCGCTTACCACGCAACCTCTCAGCTCCCGGATGAGACTATACACATGATAATTTCGAATATCAGCCAATGTCAATTGAAGTTGAAAATTTTATACAACCAAAACTACAATTTAGGTTACCTTTAAATATTCCTCCCAAACCTCATCTGGGGCTGTCACCACCATGCGCTCACTGTCCCAACCGAAATCGCTCGCAGCCAACATGTCCTTTATATCACCATACTCCCTCTTGTGATACCTCAATCTATTTTGAACATTTTTCCAGGTAAGAAGAATCTGTGTACATTTATGGACCGTGTCGGCGGCCGCTTGATATGCTTTTCGTTTGAAGCCATTATCTGCCTTTCTACCTAGCGCAATTTGCTCAATCAAGGTGTCAAACAAAACTCGATCCATAGTTCCAGTCCATTTAATCTTCATAGCGCGATAGGAAGGCTCTGCCAGGGATATTACGGACTTCTCATGTGGTGAGCAATGTGTCGGTAGAACCGGGCTACGCAATGGCGATTGCATTGGAGTCGGAGTAAATCCTCTCAAATTGGCCGACATATCACCTATGTACAGATGGGAAGGCAATTACACAAAGAGAATAATGTAGAATATAGTATATGTCAATTATAAGGTTTTCCAAAATGAATATTTACACGAATAAACAGTTCTTGATGTATGTAGCAAAAATTGTGAGCTTTGGTGTACAAAGTGTAAAAAACTAGTACTTTGAAGTTGTACAAAAAACTCGTTGCATCTATTACTTTAGTTATGTAGTATGTCATGATTATCACAATAACTAAGTAGGATTATCAAATCCTACTATTGTTTTGGGCGTCTTCCCACATGCGCTTCGCGATCCTGTCACGAGTTCTAATCCAGTCATCCTTCGTTCGTTGAGTAACTTGGACTAGCCGTTGCCTTTCATCAATTGTCGATACCTCGCTTAGGGTAGGAATAGCCTCAACGTCACCCACTGGTACACCTATGTCACCCAAGTCTTCGTTCGATCCATCTTCACTCCGTATGAAATTATGTAGCACACAACAAGCAACGATAATTTTAACCTGTGTATTAAAGGGGTATTGCATAGCTGTCTTTAAAATTGGAAATCTCCCCTTCATCACACCGAAACATCGCTCAATTGCATTTTGCAATTGCGCATGTCGATAGTTAAACAATTCTTTCACATTCATCAGTGATCTTCCGCTACGATATTCCTGCAGATGGTATCGAACTCCACGATAGGGGGCTATGAACCCTGGTGAATGAGCGTAACCTGCGTCTGCGACGAAGTACTTTCCTACACAATAATAGGAATGATTCTTTCAGTCTTTCATTGGGATAGATTATACGCACCAATTAATATTTAAATGATACTGAATATTAGTTACTGTGGGGCACAATAAGTGGATCGTCTGATCGCGTCAAGGCATTGTGTAGGACCCGCGCATCCGACGCTGAACCTTCCCATCCAGCTAAACACATAAAATATTGACATATCAAAGGAACGCAACAAGTACATTCTGCGACAAAATACCCTTTTTGGTTGCGGAAGCTTGCATGTTTTGATGCTGCTATGTATGTCGGAATATGTGTCCCATTGATCACACCCACGTAACCTGTAGTGGCAAAGTTTTTGAGCCTATAGGATTAGTATCACATTATATCTTTATGTACGTGTAGATTAATAAATGCTCAGTTGGTCTATAATGATACCTGGAAATAACTAGACCAACGTGTATTTTTCTTAATCTCTATCAGTATTTGTGCGCCTGCCTACTTAACATATTCAGGGTACAGGGAAACAATCGCATCTAAAACTCGATGAAAGTGACGACTTATAGTTTCACTAGATCGACAAAATCTATATCCTATCACACGATTTCGAACGTTGTGGCCAACTGTATACAAGAAGTACACAAGTTATTCCTCTAAACTAACATTACGTGTATCGCATAGGGTCGTCTTATCACGCACTACTTCACATAAATGGAAAAAGGCGTCCTGCTTCATCCTAAGTTAGGTAATGTAATCCCTATCATTACTCCGAATAATTGAATTAATAAATCTGGCACGCGCATCATTCCCTATCCGAGCCGGTTCTTTAAACATAGTGTCGACAGTATTCCCCAACAACTACGACATATACAGCCGTTGCAAGAAGAACAATGAAATCAACCATCTCTTCCTCATCTTCATCATCCATCACCTGTCAACCACATACGTATACAAGTGGAAATAGAGGATCTTACAAAAATCGTGAACCTCCCAAGTATAATTTACAAAAATTGAGTTCATAAACACGTTCCATTGAGAATAATAACCAAATTGTTCTGCACTGACCATCCCATTTGCCATTTATAGCTGAAAAGTCTTCTCAATGTGTCCAACAGCCTTCTGGCAGTAACTATTTGAATATTTAAAGAGATCCATGATGGAAACCCTCAAAAAGTGTTACTCAATGATGTAAATAGAAAACACGTTCCTAGAAGCTATATCCTAAACAAGTTTTAAAAAGAACAAAACATCGACCTATAACAACAAGAATCATTAATAAAGAAGAAGATAAATTATGATGTTTATGCAAGGAATTATAAGATGGTCATGTGCATGGCTCGTGCAAGCTCCCGACCGAGCCATCAAAGAACACCACTGAATCATGTACCCTTTTTTGTATGAAAACCCAATGGTGGTATGCCGGTGAATTTCACAAACTGTATGCAATTTCATAATCTGATATGCACATGAATATCACATATTTCTATGCACATTATCAACCATGCAGTATCCACATCAACTGGGTTGTGATAGAACATACCGAAACTATCAGTCGCAGCTATATGGACGCAATGTCGCTATAGGGGAATGCCTCCTGTAATCTGGAAAAACCCAAGCATGAAAGAGGAAACGTAATTAGTACTTAAACCAGTTGACCATCACAATTGAATTGAAAGTCAAGTAAGAGCATCCACCAAATGTTTGAATCTGCATACTTTTTCAACTCATGCCGTGAAATTATCTAACCTGAAAGAGATCCCGTTTTATAGTTGTGACATGTACATCGGGACTGCGCTGCAAGTTTTTTACTTGTGGCCCGCTGAATAATTGTTTTAGTTCTATACAAAGAGATGTCCATTTTACAAGAAATGCATATCCTGTAGCCATTTCTTCCGATTTTGTTCAATTTGGTGTTGCTTCAGTTTTGAATTACTAGTGCAGCACCAGGGAACTCTTAAAACTAATTTCATATGAAAAAGTAGCCCAATCGTTGGGAATATTTATACATATGCATATACAGTTCTTTCGCAATATTCAAAATAAAAAAGTAAGAGCTATATGCCTAAAATACAAAAATCCTACTAAGAGCTACGTGTGAATGTGTGGCCTACAGAATGGGTCCTTTTTTGGAGGAAAAATGTTTCTAAATCTATATAGTGGCACTCTTTTATAGCTTGGGTGGCTTTTATAGGCAAACTAAAAACGTAAAATATTATGCTCTAGTTTGAATTATTTTGATTGGCACCTGCTTCTTTTGTGCATCTTCTATTGAGACTGGAGATCACTTCCTTTTTTTTAATGTTTTTATTCTTTTCGGCTTTATAAACGAATTTATTTTAACATGAATTGCCCCTACTTGCCTGATCTATCCCTTTTGCAGGTTATCCAGTAGTTCATAGAAAGTCTCATATCCCTAGTTAGTACAGTAATTAATGGGCTTTGCTTTCTCTCTTTAGCTTAGCAGATCTAAAAGGAAAGAAATAATTGAACTTTTAACCATATCCCTAGTTGGTATCATGTGCTTCTTCTTTCCCTTTGAGCACCTCAAGCTATCTCAAGCCTATTCTCCTGGTCATGAAGGTCCATATCCAGCCAACTTCTTGCTGATTTCACATGCCTTTTATTCCAATAATAGTACAAAAACACAAAGGAACATGTGGTAGCAAAATGGACTGAAGAAAGGTATATGAAAATCGTATCAATTCAAAATAGTAGTAAACAGAGATGAACAAAGATTATTCCATATTATCACAGCTACAACCCCTGAGCCATCCTGAAACATGCACCAACCGCATCCATGGCAATCATGTACAATAAGTGATCATAGTAATGAGATACAATGAAGATTCATAACATTTTCAAAGTATAAGCCAGGTCCTAAAACCGTCTCCCGATCTTATTCCATGCATCAAATTAGATAACTTGTGCTGGTCATAGATATTAGGTATGAGAACTTCTTCACCCACTGACATGAAAATGAAGAAAAGAGGACGAAAGACATTTTAATTTCGAAATTTCAACATTTCAAAGAAGAACAGAAAGAAACTTCTTTCATAATCTGATAAAAGAATCACATTCTGAGAAAACATCTTTCAGACCATGCTGCCAAAACAGATACAATAAAGCAGAGATGAAAACTCCCTTTGTGCCAGATAATGAATTAGCAAGTGTCCATCATGTGGATGCATGTGGATGGTTAAGAGTAGTACAAAATGACCATCCACATTGAAAAACATTAACCATTCGACAGATTTAATTGCCATGATGCACCCTGTCTAAGAAATTTCAAGTACTACGCAATCCGTAGTGGGAGATCACAGAAACAATCAACATACACAGAGTACTATAGGCTAATCGAAGATATTACAGGTTTACCTGTGAACGATGTTTCTAAAATTCTGGTCACCTGAAATTCAGATACAAAATAAAAGAAAATTATTTTATATGTAAGGATTTCCTGAATTGAAAGGTAGAAAGTAGTGAGGAGTAAAACCGTAACCATCCATATCATGTCACGTTCACTACTACTACACGGGATCAAACAATTCATAAATCAATTGAAAGATAAATAAAATATGAATCTGAAATTTATTCCATATTTCATAATTATCCACTTCCTGAACAATCAATCATTTGGCAAATATAAATATTTCGTACTCTATCAACTTCTCTTTATTTGGCGATTCCATAATGCATCCCTATTACAATCCAACCTCGGTAAACAAAAATAAACACAAAGAAAGTGCATCCCTCACTTGGGAACCTGCTATAAAAGTCAGTGTTCTCAGCTTTTCGATGTTTTTTTTTTTTTGCTAAACAACCTGCGTCATGCAACAAGTTGTTACTCTCCAACACCCACCGATACAGTATGAACGACCAACTGACATTATCGTCTCTGTGTTAGGTCCGATTATGAAGGATTTCATTCAGAAATCTTTTTGCAATCCATCTCCTGATCTTAGCCAAAGGAGGCGTTAATCGTGTGTGCATGCAAAGGTACAGATCAAACGACCGTACCTTCACATTGCAAAGCATAAGAAAGTAGAATGGATTTTGAGTACTCGACCACTTGGAAGTTGAAAGAGATTCATTTGGTGTTCGTGAACACGGGACAACATCCGATTGTAGTGTAGATAACAACAGAAACCGCCCGAAACGGCTAATCCCTAAGCAGGAGACAAATTGGGGGAAAATCAGGGTAAGGAAGACATACCTCACGCAAGAACGGTGGTCCGCATGTAGAGACCGGAGCTTACCTTCTCTGCATAGGGCGATGAATGGAGCTCGACATGCAACATCCATGGCTAAATAGCCGCTGATGGACGTCACTGACCGACGCCATACCGGAGATTTTTCATCTCTGCTGGTACGTACCTGATGGTGGGAAGGGATAAAGCAATCGAGACGCCATTTCCTCTCTCCGTACTTGCGTAAATCCATCTGCAGACGGCAGGGCAAAATCCCGCGGGATTGTTGGTGGGCTTGAGGATATGGAGAGAGGTGGAATGGGATATCTCGTCCATATCCACCGTACACGATGACCGATCCCATGGGATAGCGATGAAATGCGGATACCGTGTGAAAGCAAATGCGCACATAGGATGGGCATGCGGGATCACACGATCTCATCCATCGTAAGCCATGTTAATGCGTCTGCCAAACACGGCCTAACTGCGTGACGTACTGTAATGTGTGTACCTTAAATACACGCTGTTCAACCGTTTTGACGGCTTATTTTAAGTTTTGATAAAAAAAAAAAAAACCAAAGCAGAACCAAATATCAGGTGGGCCACACTGTAGGAAAAAGAGAAAAAAAGAAAAAGAAAAGGTTATTGACCTTTATCCGGTGTCTTTGTAACCTTGGCAAATAAACATTCCGTTGGCCCCTAAGAAGTTTTTAATGGTAGGTATTCAATCACCGCTGTTTCGTATGGTGTGGTCCACAAAAAATTTGGATCGGCTTCAAATTTAGGATCGTAACACAAAATGACGTATAAAAACAGATGGACGGTGTGGATGTAAGGAAAATATATCAAGGTGGACCCCACCATCGGGGATCCACCCACCTCGGTGGATCAAGCCGCGCCACGGTGGGGCAGATTGGCGTTGCCTGAAATTGAGAATGAAATAATAAGAGCGAAGGAAAGAAAGGAAGACAGATCGCCGATCGTAGAAGCGCCATGACCGTCCGTTGCTGCTCTTTTCTTCTCGTATTCTTGCTGTTCTCGTGTTCGTGTATCTTTCCTCCTGCAAGGGCTGAGGTTATCACCCTCACAGCTGATACCTTCGCAGACAAGGTATTTTCCCTGCCCTAGATGCTTCTCTTCCCTTCTCTTCCAGTAGTCTCTTCTTCTGCCCGATCCAGTCCGTTCATCTGGAAGACCCCACCATAGATGGGATACATGGAAAACATCTCACTCATTAGAGATTTAACCTTCCATAACTTGAGTTAGAAATGATTGTCAAGGAGAACGGTTTCCGACTCACCTTGTATGTTTAGATGAGTACTGAGGTTTTTCCATGTCCGTATATACGGTGGAAGCTTCTACACGAACGGTCTGGATGATTGCGAGGTGGGGCGGTAGGGCGAGCAGCTTGGACTTGTCTTCTCTAGTGGCGAGTCCGCATTTGGTAAGATTTAATTGATTCTTATTTCATTTATGATTGATGATTCAAGAAAAAAAAGAAAAGAAAAAAATGTTAGGTTAGTTCTGTTACCCTCTAGGTGGTTATGGAAGATTATTTGAACATGATCGAACAGATTTGGGAATCCTGATCAGCAGAAAAAGAATTGGGAAAATTTCTGAGGAATTGGTGTTTGTTTAGGAATAGATCTTGAATGGGTTTCAGTGGGCATATCGGTCTCCACCGAAACCAATACGCGTATCGGCCGTGACATGGTCTTTTTTTTTTTTTGGCTAGAAAATCAGGAAAAATGTAGGCAAATCCAAAATATTTTGAGGATTCCAAATATGTTTTCTTTTTGTTTGGTCCATGTTTATGATGGCTTAACGGTCCACTCTTAGTGAGAATGTTGTCTCGGGCTATCTGATGATTTCATGAACTTGAAGGGCTTAGACTAACTGCAGATTGGCTCGAAATTCATGCAAACTATCATACTTATCCCACTAATGCACATCCCTAAGCATTTAACATTATCCCTCAAGTATTTTTAAGAAAAAAAATTACAATTAAAATTTGAATGAAAACATCCCTAAGCATTTAACATCATTCACTCCAATAGATTCCTTCTGCATAAAGGAGCCCAAATCACCTCATTCCGTTTGATAGAGTAACAATGAGCAACCATGATATTCAAATTCATCGATATTCTAGCCAAACTAGGGAAAACTTCTTGAAGAGGCTTATCTCCCAACCAAACATTCACCTAAATCTGAATACTTCTTCCATCCCCCTAAGAGAAACCCATCTCCTCCTTGAACTTCTCACTCAATCCTGCTATTGCTTTCCCAACCCCTGGTGCTTTAGATAGAGAATACACTCTAATCCTTCTACCTCCTTCCTCTAATCCATATTTCTTAACTATGACTTGTTTCCATAAATGACCTTCCTACCCACCAAGCCGCTAAAGCCATTTCCCCAATGGCACAAACTTCATCAATTCCAAATTCTTATGCTTGTTCCCTGCTCTTAAAATGGTTTGCACATGTCCTCCATTTTGTTAAATGGAATTTATGCTTTTCTTCAGCTCCTTGCCATAGAAATTCTTGCCTAATTTTATCTAAGTGATCTAAAATCGACTTTGGGCATCTAATGACATAAAATAAATTAGGAGATTAGATATAGTTGCTTTTATCAACGTCAATCGCCCCCCTAAGGACAAATGCCTTCTTCTCCAACATGATAACTTTGTTTCAAACATTTCCACCACCTTATCCCACAAATGTTTAGCTGGTTTTCCTATACAGAGCGGTAAGCCTAAATAGGTTGAAGGAAATGAGGTCGACGGACAACCAAAGATTCTAGCATATTCACCCACCTCTTTCTTAGATAAATGTATCCTCAATAGTTCACATTTACTTATGTTCAACCCTTATACCTGAAATTGCTTCAAAACAAAAAATAACTTTCCTTAAGTTATCCACCTTTGTTACATATGCATCACAAAATAGAATCGTACCATCTGCATATTGTAAACGTGACACTTGAAAGTTGAAACTCTCACTTATCCACCTTAAAACCATTTATAAGTTTTGTTTCTACTCTTTCAATTATACAACTTAAAGCCTCCATCACTACTACAAATAGATACGGTAATAATAGGTCCTCTTGCCCCAAACCCCTTGATGCCGAAAAATAGCCTTTTGGAGATCCATTTACTAACATAAAAAACCTAGCTGACTTGACACAGGCTTGTTTGTGTCCATTTTCTCCATTTCTAATTACACCCAGTGTTTTAAATATCGACGATATTAGCCGATATATCCAACGATATATCTTGTATCCCACCTATGCGATACGAAACGCACAAGTAGTGTAATATATCCCACATGTTTGATCCGGTGAGAATTTTCGATTTTCGACCTTTTTTTTCTTCTTTAAATCGTATTCAATTAGTGTCAAATTATTACAAATTCATGATTTTTCATGTTTTGGATCGGGAGCTTCAATTTCAAGATTTGGAGGTAAGGCTGTACACGAGCCAAGCTAGCTCGAAAAGCTCGCTTGGCTTGGCTCGATCTAGCTCGACTTGACTTGACTCGAATGACGACTCAAGGTGAGCCAAGCTTCATATGACCCAGCTCGTTTTGAAAACAAGCTAAGTTCGAACATAGTAGAGCTTGACTCGACTTGACTCGAACCTAGCTCGGCTCGAAGCTTGAGCTCGACTCGAATATATATTATATTATATATATTATTATATTTTAAAAAAATAATAATAATAAAACTTAAACTATACCCCACCCGTCCGTCCCATTCTTACCCTTTTCCTTCCTACCTAACTCGCCGCGCTCGAGCTCCTCTCTCTCTCTCTCTCTCTCTCTCTCTCTCTCTCAACCACTCGCTTGACTTGACTCAACGTCTACTCGACTTGTCTCAACCATACAGCCTACACTCGCCCGAGCTATCCTGTCCCCTCTCTCTCTCTCTCTCTCTCTCTCTCTCTCCCTCCCTCCCTCCTTCTCTCTTAGCACCAACAACAAGGTACCCTCTATGGATCTATCTAATATTATATTATATATATTATTAATTGAATATTTGATTTAGGGGTCGGGTCAGTTGGGTCGGGTTGCTAGGTTGAGTCAGGTGCGGGTTGGGTGCTGAGTTGGGTCAGGTTGGGAGCAGACTCGACTCGAGGTAAGCTCGCCTCAACTCGATCCACTAGCTCACCTTGAGCTCGAGCTCGAACTCGAGGAAAGCATGGACAAGCCAAGCCAAGCTAGACCCACCTCGACTCAACTTGGCCTGATATACAACCCTATTTGGAGGCGATGGGCCGGGTTGCGGAAAATTGAAAAAAAAATTAATTTCTCGCAAATCAGTTGCAATCTGTGTCCAAACATAAAATCAAACATGTATGTAACTTGATCTAGTGATTCTTTTTTTGCTTTTGAATGTATTTCTTGTGTTCCCACACTTCTTACATTTATAAATTATATGAATAGACTTTGAATTAGTATTGTGAATAGCGTTGTAGCGTAGTGTGTAGCGTACGCTACGTAGTGCAGCGTACCAAAAATGCTACGTAGCATATGGAAATAGCGTATTTCCACTGTAGCTTATGCTACAAGGGTTGTAGCGTACGTTGCGTACGCCTCAGGACTATGGTACTTTTCTTTAAAATAAAAGCTCTGTTTTATTATGTGAGTTAACAAATTGTTTTAAAATGGTGGTGGCTCATATTTTTCACACGTGGCAGCATGTAGATTCATTCAAACCATCCTTCACACACGTGGCATTTTGTAGGTTATAAATATGTACTCATTTGAACATTTTTACAATCTAAACCATTAAAAAAATTAGCCTTAAAATGTACGTTTGAGACTTTTTCCTTTTGAGTAGATGGTGGGAGACTCATATTTTAAGAAAAAAATTAACTCAAAACTATCGAAATAGGGCTTTCGAACAGCCCTATCTCAGTGCCGCAGCAGCCGCACTTGCTGCCATTTTCAAGCTTTGATTCCTACCGATCAAAAGGCCCCTCGAAGATTTAGATTTTAGGCATTCAATCGGACCTACGAGAGCATCTTTTTGCTGGATTTTCAAGAGCATTTAAGCCCAAACAAGGGAGAAATAACGTTTCCCTCTTTTCACAGCTGTGCGAACACGTAGCTCAAAAAAATTCATTTTCAGTTGATTATATCTCTATTTAAGGTATGTTTTGTCCCTTTAATCATTGCTAATGAGTTTTCTTTTTATTTATGCTGAAAAGTTGTGGTTATTTTTTTCAATTTTTTTCTTTTCTTTTTAGGAGGTCGATTCTTATGTAACAAAGATGCATGGGGGCTGTGGTGTGTATGGCATGGATTTGACCCATCCAACCATCACGTGGGACACATGCGTGGGGTCCACTGTGGTGTTCTATGCCATGGCCCACATGCGTGGGGTCCACTGTGGTATCATATATATATATATATATTTAATTAAAAAAAATGGAAGTATTGTGTAGCTTACGCTACACGCTACACTATTTTGCGACACGCTACGGAGGGTTGAACGCTACGCAACACGCTACCGCTATTTAAAACACTGCTTTGAATATGCTTGCATCAATTCAGTTAGACAACGCATAGATTAGTACCACATACAAAGAAAACCTATTATATGCACTTGTTTTTTGTAATTTTTAATTTATAAGTGTGTATTGATGTCTTTTTTAACAATCATTGAAGTTTCATTGAAAAATTCGACCAATTTCCCAATGTTTCCCCATGCTTCCAACAATAACGACACATTATGCGATACAACCGATATATCTCATGTGATAACCGATATGTATCCGTATCCCAAGGGTGCGATACATAACACGAGACCGATATTTCGAACACTGATTACACCCTAAACGATCCAACATGTAATCAAAAAATCCCTATCAACATAATCATATGCCTTTTCTATGTCCAATTTACAAACTATTTTTTTTTTCTTTTCCGTGTTGAGAATCAATGACTTCGTACGTAATCAACGCACTATCCATTATTTGCCTACCTACTAGAAAAGCACCCTGCGACTTAGAAATCATCTCACTTAGTACATCTTGAAACCTTTAAGCCAATATCTTAGTTAATATTTTATATGGACTGCCAAGCAGGATAGTTTAAAGTCCTACAAACTCTCCACCCATTTTTTTTTTTTTTTTGGAACCAAAGCAATGAATGTAGTACTCAATTCAACTGCTATTTTACCTAAATCATGAAACTTGTTTATAAAAGCAAGTAGGTCTTCTTTAATCAATTCACAAAATTCTTGATACAAAGTTATAGGGAAACCTTCCAGACCTGGATCTTTATCTTTTTCTAAATCATCAATCGCCATTTAATTTCTTCTTCCGAAAATGGCTTCTCCAAACCTACCTCCTCCACATTCAGAATTGTATAAGAGAGAAGTTTTCTAATTTTGGCCTAGACCACTACTCTCCAGAAAGGAGATCATTATTAAAATCCACTATAGCATCACACATCTGTGTTTTTTTCCCTTTATCCTCGCTCCCTTCACATCTACACTTTTGATTTTATTCACTCTTGCTTGAGCACTAGCCATTGCATGAAAAAAACTAGTGTTTCTATCCCATTGCTTGAGCCAAATTGCTCTAGACCGAGCCTCCATCTGATTTCATCATCCCTTAACATTGCATTATATTTAGCATTATAAACCTCACAACATGCCAACTCCTCTACTGATAATTCTCCTCCCTCCTCTATAATGTCTATAGCTTGATTTCCTGTAACACTAAAGCCATTTCCACCTCTCTACTACCAAGTACATTTTTCCCACACAATATTTTTTTTTTCAACCCCTCAACTTTTGAAATAAAGAGAAACCTGCATAGCCCTATACCTTTAGTGATGCCCACTAATTCTTAATAAGATCCTTGAAACCTTTAACCACGAACCATGCTAGTTTGAACTTAAACGGAAGTGGCCCCCAATTTTCTTGTTCCATCTCTAAAAATATTGGACAATGATCAGACATCGGTTTAGGTAAACCCCTTTGATGCACTGACTGAAATTTCTCCCCCCATTTAAAAGATAGAAAAAATTGATCCAAGTTGGACTTCACTACCTTTTCTTGGCCATTTGTCTACTCATACTTACCTTCACCCATTTAGCTAAAGCTAAGTAAAGGTCACACATGTATGAAGGACTTCAATTTCCTTGACACGTGAAGATGTAAACAATTCTTCCGCACGAGAGCTCTTGTCCACTCTAGCAAGAGACCCTCCACTCAAATTGAGAAATAACTTTCCACATGGTGCTTTGACAACCACTCTCCATCAACCCCTTCCTTGTGCCGCTCTTATCCTATATGTCATTGATTATGCTAACATCATCAGCGCCTCGAGACGCTCCATTGCACCCCCGGGGCTCACCACCTCCTAGCTAATTCGTTGTTCATACGTATCCTTCTCCCACCTACCCCTCTTGATCATTCTCCTCCCACTAGAGCAACAATTCTATATGGACCTTGAGGTTGAGGACCCTTGCTCCATCCTTGTATGAATGCCCCAATCAACCCAAGCATCATCGGAGACCTGAGAAGATGCCAGAGAAGATATCGGAGGTAGTTAGAGATGCGGGAGACCGTCTTCGTGCTTCGAGGACGAACACTATGGAAGAAACCCCTTATGGAAAATCTATTCAGGCGGAGACAATTGAGGGCGTTCATTCAAAAGAGAAAAGTGTAGGAGGAGAATGGACTCACATAACAAGGAGGAACTTGAAAGATTCATAGTCAAGGATAAAGACGAGAGATGTGGCGAGCTAGTCGACACTATTTGTCAAGGGTTTCCTAGAAGGGTGGCTACTCGTCAACTTTTCGAGAGTGTTCGGGAAAGCAGGAGTAGTAATGGATGTGGTGCTGCCCAAAAACAAGTAAATAGGTCCATTAGGGGTTTCGCGTTGGTAAAAATGAGCTTGGAAAAAGAGTTACATAGGGCAATCAAACACTACATGGCTAAAGTTTTGGGGGTGCAAAAATTCTAGTCCAGAGGGCGAGATTTGGACTGGAACTCAAACGCAAACACAAAATAGGAGGAGGCTTAAACAACCCGAAACCAAGCCAAACGGCATAAAGCGCCCTTATTCGAGCCGATCCTACCATCAGGGAACATCCACCTTCAAGGAGGTGCTACTAAATCCAAGAGGGAATCCCGATCCACAGAAAGAATATACTCACAAAGACGATTGTAGACAAAAGGAGGAGACTGGAAGAGAAGAGGTGAAAACAGCTCAAATCGAGGAAAGGCTGATTCAGATAAATCAAGATAACTTCAATCAATCCAGTGCTCTTTAAGGGATTCTACGGTGGTGATCACCAAAGAGGGAGCATCGATAACCTCAGTAAGGAGTTGGTTAGAGGAAATTGGAGGGATCTCAGCGAAATCATACTCAACCAAACCCATCGGCTTCAACGAACTTTGGATCATATCGTGCCCAGGTTATAATATGGATTTCCTGATTATGGCAGGGGCACTTTGTATAGACGGCCCGGTATCCAGGATCCAGAGATGGGAAGAATATTCAGCGTTCAGATATGAAGAAGTTTGGTTACTGGTCTGGTCGGTTCCGCTGGAGTTGTGGAATGAAGATTTTTTTTTTTTGGAAAGCAACATCCCGACTGGGAGATCTCATCGAACTAGATACCAAAATAAAGTTAGGTGAGGAGATGGGAGTTATCAGAGCTCAGATTAGGAGAAGGAAAGGCATACCGCTGCCACCCTATATCCAGGTCTCGGCCGATGAGTGAAATGTCTTTTTGCTGGTGCAACAGGTGGCTAAGGACGATCCCATCCCTAGATGGGGTGATCTTTGGAGGTGCAGAGAGAAGGATTCTTCGTTGCTAGCGGCAGAGATAGCAAGGATGGAGGATGGAGGTACACGAACGCAGTGCTCCGCAGGAAGCCCGAATTGTAGCGAGTCGTCGGATCCATACACTGCTAGACTAGCGAACTTTACTTGTAACACGTGTCTACATCCAGACACTAGCAATGGGCACGTGGCGAGCACATAAAAAGATTGTCAGCGTCGAGTTTTAGCTACTCCCGCAGCTGCCAACTGTCCAGGATCGTTGACTAGTATCCTTGCACCGTCGCACACGTGGACGGTTGAGATATCTCCTCGAGATCCCCCCGCTACAAGGGTGCGAGTTTCAACACGTAGCAACCTCGGAAGCCTCAGTATCGACTATGGGAAGGATCGACATTCTAAAGGTTGCTTCGGATCGTCCTTAGGGTCGGTCTTGGATGCCTCGGACCCACTGAGCCTGAAACCCTTAAACCCCAACCTTTCCTTGTATGCAGAACCAAACTCCGAATGTTGAATCGTTCCTAGAGCTTCAGCTTCGAATATATTGAGCCATATTTCGGAGTTGGAGCCTCTTTCCTATCTAATGGAAACAATGTCGATGGAAAGGGGAATGCATCTCGAACCCATCAGAGCTTATCTATCGTCATCTTTGGCGAGCGTGGACTCCTCTAAACTTCCTTCTCCCCGATCTACGATTCATTCAGATGATATGTTAGATCAAGCTCTCATACCTTTGTTCCACAAAGATACCGGGGAAGGAATCATAGAAGTGAATCCTCTTCAAATGAGGGTGGGAAGAGTAACAGAAGGAATGGGGGAAGAATGTCTGATAAGGTTGGAAGTCGAAGATCATAGGGCATAGATAGTCCAAAATATTTAGAAGAAGAGGTGGATTAGGGATGCAATGGGCCATGTGGGGAGATTGATAGGCCTTTCGTTTGGAGATCATACAGAAGATTTCATAGCCCTATTCCATTGCATTGAGTCCCGCGGTTGACCTCTTGCAGTGTCAAAATCCCCGAGAAAAGTCCAAATCAAGTTAGGCAACAACAAGGAATTACACAGCCTTGTATCCACTCCAAACTCATTCAACAGAAATGATTTGGAAAGGGTTAAAGGAGGTTGAAGGGGCAGATCAGTTTCCTAAATGATAATCTTATCATGGAACGTTAGAGGGGTGGGGTCCAGACAGAAGCGAAGGCTTATAAAGGACGTGGCAGGAGCAAGGCAGACATTATTTGCATATAGGAAACCAAGGTTCAAAATTTCAATATCAAGCTAATGGGTTCTCTGTGGAAGGTGAAAGACGTTAAATGGGAGGTCTTGAATGCAGTAGGAAGCATGGGAGGCATCCTGGTGGCGTGGAATTCGACAGCATGGTCTCTGGAGTAGAGCTAGAACGGAACCTTTTCAGTTTCGGTAATTCTCAAAGAGGTATGCTCCAACTTTCGCTATCTCATTACTTTTGTTTATGGTCCAAATCAAGAACAAAAAAGGAAACTATTCTGGGAGGAGCTAAATGCAGCTAGGCAGAAGTTCAACGGGCCCTGGTGTATAGGAGGAGACTTCAACATAACGCTTTATGCGGAGGAAAAATCCAACGAGGGTAAAGTGACTGCGGTGATGCCATCTTTCTCACATTAGATTGATGTCCAGGCATTGGTAGATTCCTCGTTTGCCAAATTTACCTGGTCGAAGGAACGTGCTAACCCAAATTTTGCAAGGCTGGATAGATTCCTCGTTTTGACAGAATGGCTTGAATCGTTCCCGCTTGTTTCTCAATCTCTTCTCCCTAGACCCACGTCAGATCATAGCCCGGTAATCCTCTCGATCAATGAAGATAACCAGGGGTTGAAGCCATTAAGATTTGATATTTCCTGGTTGAAGATAGAAGGCTTTTAGCAGCAGATAAAAGAATGGTGGTCAGGGTTCAAAGTAGATGGCTATGCTGGTTTCAGAATATGCAAGAAGTTAAATCTTTTGAAGGAAAAGATCAAAGAGTGGAAGATAGTTGATCTCCGTAAAAGGGAGTTGGAAACTAGCGCAATGCTTGCTGAATTACAGTCGATTGATTCTGATGCTAAAGTAGACTTAATCTCAGCGGAAAGATGGAACAGAAGAGCTCAATTAATTCAAAGTTTCTCAGCCAGGGTGCTAGAAGGGGAAATTTCCTGGAAATAGAAGTCGTGGAGCAAATGGATAAAAGAAGGGGATAAAAATACAAAAATTTTCCACAACATTGCCAGCATGTGTGCAAGAGCCAACAAAATCAGCGGCTTAATGGTGAATGAGGTTTGAACAGAGGAGAAACAAGGCATTTCCGAAGAGGTGATCAGATACTTCAGCAATCTCCTTCACACATAAAGGTGGCACAGATCAAAATTAGATCATCTTCACATTGATCATCTCTCAGAAGAGGATGCAAAGTCTCTCGAATCACAATTTACGCTTGCTGAAGTAAAGGAGGCAGTGAAAGATTTAGAAGGAGACAAAGCTCCTGGACCAGATGGGTATCGACTTTTTGGGAAATTTTAGAGGGAGATGTAATGGCGTTTATCAGCAAATTCCATGAAAGAGGTCGGTTATCTAAAGAACTTGGAGCTTCCTTCCTAGCTCTAATTCCCAAGATTCTAAGTGCAGATTCCTTGCAAGACTTTAGACCGATCAGCTTACTTGGTGGTCCATATAAGATTTTGGCAAAAATTTTGGCGTCTAGATTGAGAGGGGTGATGGGAAAGATCATATCAAATAATCAAAATGCATTTATCCCGGGAAGACAAATAATAGATAGTGCTTTGATCATGTATGGATGTCTAGATTCGAGTCATAAATCCAGATCCAAAAGTCTCTTATGCAAACTAGATCTAGAGAAGGCCTATGGTCATGTCGATTGGGATTTTCTTCAATATATGCTGTAAAGGATGGGTTTTAGGGTCAAGTGGCAAAGATGGATTAAGGAATGTGTGGGATCTGCTTTCTTCTCGGTCCTTCTTAATGGCTCCCCCAAAGGTTTTTTCAACAGCTCCAGGGGTCGACAAGGGAACCCTCTGTCTCCATTTCTCTTCCTAATAGTGGGGGAGGCCTTCTCCAGAATGCTGAAAAAAAAGGGCAAGACGCTGGTATTATTACCGGATGCAAAATTGAAGGAATGGATTCTCCAATATCCCATATCCAATTCGTAGATGATACTTTATTATTCCGTGAAGCTAATTAGGACAAAATCAGCAATCACTGCATGATAATCCGATGTTTCGAGGCAGTATCGAGTTTCAAAGTTAATTTCTCTAAGTTGAAAATGTTTGGTGTTAACATGGACGAAGCAGAGATAACACATTTTGCTGATTTTTTTGATTGCGTTATGGGAAGACTTCTGACCACGTTTTTCGGCCTTCCATTATGTGTGGGAAAGCCTTCAAAGTTCTTATGGGAAAAAGTCATAGACAGATTTGAGATATATCTTGCTAGATGGAAATGCAGATATTTATCCTTGGGTGGTCGTCTTACTATGATAAAAGCGATGCTTTCAAATCTGCCCCTATATTTCATGTCCTTGTTCAAATTCCAGGTGCAGTTCTAGATAGTCTCGAAAGATTAAGATGAGACTTTCTATGGTATGGAATGGACAATAAAAAGAAATTCCACTCGGTTGGCTGGAAGGTGGTGTGCCAACAATTTCAAGAAGGCGGTGCAGGTGTTAGAAATCTCAAGAGTATGAACCGGGCCCTTTTAGGCAAGTGGACTTGGAGACTCAGAACATAAAACGGTACTCTATGGAACTCGTTGGTAACGAGTAAATACGGTCAATTAGAAGGAGGGTGGTGGACGAAAGACTCAGTCTATAGAGCATCTGCTTTATGGAAAGGAGTGTTATCTATGAAGCAGGAGGTCCTCAAAGGTATCAGTTTTATCATTGGAAAAGGTGATAATACTCGTTTTTGGGAAGATATTTGGGTGGGAGAAGAGCCCTAAAAGAAGATTTCCCGAACATCTATCGCCTCACTCCCAATCGGTCTATAACGGTAGCCGACAGTTATTACATTCATGGGAACGATATAGTGTGGAACCTTTCTTGTAGAAGAAATCTCCATGATAGGGAGATCGAAGAGTTTGCAGCTCTTCTTCGTCGGAAACTAGATCGGTTTGGTTCAGATAGGCCGATGTGGAGATTCGACAAATCTGGTACCCTCTCGGTCAAATCCTTTTACAACTTCATCTGTAGGAAATCCGATGTTACAGGAGATTATGATAGATAAAATGTGGAAATATAAGCTCCCCCCAAATATTGCAGCATTCGACTGGTTAGTTGGTAAAAGGAAGGTATTGACAGTTGATAATTTGAGGAAAAATGGAATGATTATCACCTGTTCATACATTGCCTTTGTTGTACGGCCAATGAAGAATCGGTGGATCACCTGTTCATACATTGCCCCTTCATCAATGAGATTTGGCCAGTTATTTTTTCTTGGTTCGATATATCTTGGTCTCTTCCAGATTTGACGGGTCGGTTCCTCAAAGCCTGGCGTGGCGTTACGCTTGGAAAGCAAAGAACCTTGGTATGGAGAATGGCCCTTCTTGCCGTCTGGTGGTCAGTGTGGGAAGAAAGGAATGGGAGGCGTTTAATGGCGATTCCAATGCGGTGGGGTCCATAGTGAAAAGAATTCATCATTATATTATAGATTGGACCTCCAATGTAGTTCATTTAAAGGACTGTAATCTGTTTTGGTTCGGAGGGTAATTGATCTGCTATCTCAGTGGGTTGATTTCCTCCTTGTAATCTCTTCCCCTCTTAATGCAAGTTTCTGTTATCTTTAAAAAAAAAAAAAAAGACAATTCTATATGCCTTCATCTGTTTTGACTGAGGCTGCCATTATTGCTGCTTCGGAAGAGATGCCCTTCTTCCCGCAATGAAGATTTTCATGAAAAATCTTTCAGTGACTTTTTGTGGAACCTATTTCCTCCACCACTTTGATTGAGATCGTATCTTCTCCGACCACAATTGCAACTTTCTCTGGTGCCAGATCTTGTTTCTTTCGTCTTATGCAGATAAGAGTATATCACAACATCTCATAATGTTCAGACAGAGGTTCAATCCCCACCTTCCCAAGGCAAGAACCCACCACATCTACACTTGGCTAAGTTGATGGTATAACATATATACATGCATCCATGCATGCCTAACCAACCACCCATCCATCCATTCCACAAACACACACACACACACAAATGCATGATCCATCCATCCATCCATGCATACACTAATGCATCAATCCATCCATGCATGCATACACTAATGCATTTGTCCATCCATGCATACATACATATACACATATATGATCCATCCATCCATCCAGGCATCCATCCAACCATCCATGCATGCATGCATACATACATACATACTAACACATACATGAGCATGACGCATCCATCCATCCATCTATATATGCACACATACATGCATGCATTTATGACAAAATCATACGTTCATGGAAGAAATAATTCTTGAAAATGGAAAAATAATTTTTTAGAATTTTATTATTTTTAAATAGAAAAATACATCCATTTATTGGACCCCATCAATCATGAACATGCAATTATAAATAAGGAAAAAGTTAAAGAAACATATAAAAAATTAAGCCAAAATTATTTTTTGGATATTAAACAGTTTTAAAATTATTTGTCGAAAATTTAAATAATTATTTAAACAAAGAAAAGAAAAAAAAAATACACAAGTTGATAGATCGAACTCTCATCAACATATAAAAAATGGGGCTATCAATTACTTAATTTAGGCGGGAAAATGGGAAAAAATGGATTTCCCATTTCCCCCAATTTCGACTCTTAAATCGTTGGATTTTCAACTCAAATCCATGAGAAAATTAAAGGCAAAATCATTACAATGCAATATTATATTCCTTCTTGGTTCTGGCTGACCGAGCTTTTGATCTGCAATTTCTCTCACAAATGGGAGATTCGATTAACAAGGGATAGAGATGACGTGCTGAAATTCACCCCCACTTGGATTTGGGAACAAAAAATTTGAAAAAAAAAAAAACTCTTCTTCTCTCTCTCTCTCTCTCTCTCTCTCTCTCTCTCTTTTCTTGAATTTCCACTGAATAACAAAATTGTTGAAATAGAGGGGGGTCAACTTGTATCAGCGAAACAAGCGACTTCTGGAATTTATACACACGAGAAGCTGGTGATATCTCAGGGATATTTTCGGTTATCAATACATGGAAAAATGACAGTTTTCTGTGGAATCGGAATTTGCTGATGTGGATTTTGGCAATACCGATATATCGGAACACTGTTGGGGATAAAATGTCCTTATTCTGTCTGTTTTTCTGCATAAATGAATTAGAAAAACCATGGACAAGCTGTTTGTCCCAGACAGCTCGTACCCGACACAACTAGGGCTGTACACGAACTGAGTTAGCTCGGTTAGCTCGCTCAACTCGACTAGAAAAAGCTCGATTCAACTAGGTTCGAAACTGAGTTCGAGCCGAGTCGAGCTGATTTTTTGAGCTCGAAAAAATTTCGAACCGAGTTCGAGCTTGCCCGAGCTCGACTCGGATCAAACCCAACTCGAATCAAACTCGGATTGAACCAGTTCGGTGACTCGGTTACTTTGATATTGATGTTGCTCACCAAGTGTTTGATGAAATGACTCAACGAAGTGTGGCTGGTGGCAAGGAAGGTATCTATATGAAACCAATACCCTTTTTTTTTCTTGATTTTTATGTTGCTTACAAGGTGTTTGATGAAATACCTGTAAAACCACTACTGCTGTTTTACATACAGCGAGATTTTGAAGGTGCAGTTCATGTGTTTGTGAAAATGCTGCACCAGCGAACTCGGCCCGATCTTGGCTCGAACTCGGCCTGATCTGCTGACCGAACCGAGCCGAGCTGGCCAGTCAGGCTCAAGGACCGAGCCGAGCTGGCCAGTCAGGCTCGAGGACCGAGCCGAGCCGAGTTCGAGCTGGGGTCAGCAAGTGGTTCGACTCGTGTACACCTCTAGACACAACTATGCTTGCAATCCGAACAGCCACTAAATACTAGCGCCAAATGCTTTCCCATGAATTTATAGCAAGTGATTAGTTCCTTCTGTGGATGCTTCAATGTATTATGTTGAATAACGTGGTGGAAATGCTTCCTTGTATTTACTTTCCTTAGTTTGTAATATTTCATGGTAAGATGCATTGGTATGAGCACTTTCCAAGGCTTCATTTTCTTTATTCTGTCTCAATTAGGTGAAGGAGAAGAGCACTGTGTGGTTCGTGCAGTTCTGTGTCCCTTGGTGTAAATATTGGTAATATTTCATGGTGTTTTTTTGTTTTTTTTTTTTTTTTAAATTATTATTATTATTATTTTAAACCTGTGTTATATGGCTTACGGGAAGCATGATTCCAAAATTTGGCGATGCCTATGGGTCTGCTTAACAGCTTCTTGTACATATTATGGAATTTACTCGAATAGTGTTTTATTGTTCTTTAACTGCTAATGTCCACCTTACCTTTCAGTAAGAAGTTGGGCTCATTGTGGGAGGACTTGGGGAGGGCTGTGGAAGGGGAAGATGAAATTGAGATAGGGCAGGTTGATTGCAGTACAAGTAAATCAGTATGTACCAAAGTCGATATTCATTCTTATCCTACATTTAAGGTCTTCTACGATGGAGAAGAATTTGCAAAATATAAAGGTAATTTTCAGCAGCATGCTACATGCAAGGTGTTATAATAACTGCATATTCTTTAAGTACTCATTGGGACCATTGGTATTTTGATGATTAAGGTTTAATAAGGGGATCTGTCTCCATTTGCTGTTCTCTCTGGCCCATACATTTGCTTGAAACATTATGTAGAAATGGTAACTATTTGGTTGCTTGCGTATTTAAGCACTTCCTAGTTGGTAAAAAAGACACTTTAGCTGAATTAGACGATGCCTACAAGGCCATAGCACTGGAACTCTTCAGAAAAAAGGGCACTACATTCCTTAGAAATCCAAATCAAAATTTTTTTTTGAAGGATGACAACTTTATTAGAAAGCGGCAAGGCCTAAAGAATGCACAACAAAACAAAAGTGAAACAAAAAGAGAAATGAAAATGATAAATTACAAAGGCAGTAGCTCAACTCACTCTACTACTATTGAGAGCAATAGAAAAAACACCCTTGGAAGAACCACATTTGTCTTGGAAACATCTGTTGTTTCTTTCAGCCCAAATAGCCAAAAGACCAGCCAAGAGGAACAACCTCCATCTTCTCCTTGACATTGCTGCCATTGAACAAACAAGTCCGAGATCGATTCCGGTAGCACCCAATTGACTCCAAAGTGATCCAATACATAGTGCCATACTTCCCTAGAAAAAAGGACAATGAATAAATAAATGATTCATGGATGACTCCTCTTTCTAGCAAAGATAGCAAGCATTCACAACGATGAGGCCCCTTCTCTGTAGATTATCAATGGTTAAAACTCTGTTCCAACCCATGAGCCAAGCGAAAACCTCCACCTTTGACGGGGCCCCATAGAACCAGATAGGGAAAGTATGGGCATTGGCTTCACTTTGAATATAACCTAATAGAGCTGGACTAGACACGAACCAAGCCAACTCGAAAGCTCGGTTCGGATTGGTTTGAAAAAGCTTGGCTTGCATTGGTTCAAATAAAAGTTCAAACCAAACCAAGCCTTGGTGTCAAGCTCGTTTAAAAAACAAACCAAGCTCAAACCAAGGTAATACTAGTTCGTATCGGCTCAACGCTTGGCTTGATTAAGCTCAGTTTGATTCGGCTCGTAGATTGTATGCACACTGTTTCCTGTGGTGTGATCCGCTTGAGCTTTGGGTATGATTCAATTTTGGGATCATCTCCTAAAATGATATGTAAAAACAGATGGACGACATGGATAATACATATACATGATGTTCACTCCCCAAGTGCAGGGTTGTGATGTAGTAATAAACTCGGTAAGACCGAGGTCGAATCCCAAGGGACTGATACTTGTACGCTTTCTGAAAATAACCAGATCTAAAAGTAGGCTAAGATGAAGTGTAAACCAATTATGATTTGAGGAATAATAGTGGAATAATTAAACTAAAATTTAAAAGAATTCAGAAGTGGGAAACTAGGGATTCAGAGGATCCACTTGTAGAGATCAGGGAGAACTACACTTGAATCATGAAAATCAACTGAACTTCCTTTGATGTAGTTTTGAAAAGATGAAAGGTATATGAATTAGAATGGATTCCATCACCAAACCATGCCCAGGAGACAAAGTAAACAATAGAATTAAACTAATTACCAACCAATCAATGTATGAAGGTTAGGAAGGGTACCGTCATCCGACCATGCCCAGGAGACGATGGTGAACAACAGGGCTTCCTGACGTCATAAAACATAAAAGGAGAAAGAAATACTTAAAGTCATCGCAGACGCATTGTAATTTCAGTCACAACAGACCATTAAAGACTAAAAACATTCCCTTAATTAAACCCAAATCAACATCAGTTCAGTCTAAACAAAGGCACAAGCATAGAGGCATCCCATCACGCTACAAGCTTCACCTCTTAGCCCTAGCTAAGAGGTTTAGCCTAGCATGATGATTAGGCTAATCTCAACAGAAAAGAAAAGAAAAGAAAAAGAAAAAAAACAGAAAAATAAACTTCTTTGGTGCTCCACGTCCAAGCCCCACGTCTCCAGCCAAACTCAGCCAAGGATCCTTCTCCCTTTCTTCTCTTCTCTTTTTATAGGCAGCCGGGCGGAGTGGAGTCCGTGGCACTCTACGTGCGAAGCTTTTACGTACGGCAGAGAGGGTTTGGAGTCTAACGCAACTCCCTGCGTAGGCTTTGTTACGCAACCAAGAAAACAGGCCAAGAAGTGGTATTTTCCTTGCATCTGTCAACAAGAATAAGGTCTTCTGGGGCGCTTTTGGACGAGAAGCATGATGGACGGATCAGATCTTCCATCTGATCTCCGGTGATGGCCCGCAGCCGCTCGCAAAACCTGGATTTTCCGGACGCGTAACGGAGTCTTACGCTGAGAACTCTGGCAGTCAGTGGGGCCCACTTCGTTGTTAATTTGAGAAATCCAAGCCGTCCAGTAGGATGCTCTTGAAAAACCGTTCGGGTGTGCCAAGATTGGGCTGATTTCGCTGTGGTTCACCAGATTTATCATAACACCGTCCGATCTGCGTTTGCACGGTGAAAACACAATCACGCTGCTCTCCTCAAATCCACTCTCCTAGGTGTACATCATCTGGGCCCTTGGAGTCTAATGAACGGTCCAGATCGGTTTAAAGACTTCAGATGGTGGCCCACAAATGCCTGCATTTGCGAAAAAGAGGTTCTGTTTTCGCACTGTGATGATTGGTGGGCCTCATATTTATGCTACGTGTAAAATCCACTCCGTCCATTGGATTCAAGACGAAAATCCGTCTATACATGCTTGGTTTTGGATCCCAACTGTGGTGGACCATGAGATCCTCATTCTGCCGTCTATCTCATGTTTTAATCTCAGATTTCTGCGATCAGGTGCATGGGACCAAAAGGTCACCATGACTGTGGTCGTATCCTCATTCCGAACACAATGGACGGTCCAGATCATCCATGTGTGTGATGAGTGGGCCCCACAATTGAAAAACGGCGGGACAGCGTTCGTCCGCTGTCTCTCGCGTGGATGGGTTCGGGTCAGCGCCCGCTGACCGGGTCCTCTGGATCCTGTGCACCTTGAGTGCACTTGTGTACGGTGCACACACAGCTGGTGGGGTCCACAAGGGATTCTTATGAAGAATCCTCACCATCCATCAGTATTCTCACCTCATTTAAGCCATTGGAACCAAGTTTGAAGCATATTCAGATATCAGGTGGGCCCAGAATTGACTGTTTAATGGCTGATTTATCCGTTGGCCCACTTCCCGATATCTTCAATGGCTGAAATTTAATATGTACGGTTAATTTATGGTTCACATCCCATGTATGGAGTCTCGTGTCAAACGGACGGTGAGAATCCCGTGATCTTGCATTCTGCACCAATTTCGGGCCTCTTTAACGTGAACGGCTTGACTTCCTCGAATCCCCGGCATGTAAATTCTTCGATATTGGTCCTCTGGAGTCCGTCCCTTGCTGTGGTGATTTCAGAGCATCAAATACACACTTTTAGCACCTTTTTGTAGTCCCCACTTGCAAATGTACCTTGTATCACAAACACGATTAAATAGGTCCATTAAACAGTATAAGTTCGTAAATCCAGACAATAACTGGGGTCTGATATGCAATATTTGACCCTCAACACATGACGACGTGGATAATACATATACATGAATGCACACTGTTTCCTGTGGTTTGTTCAAACTTGGCTCGGATATTTGGACCAAACCAAGCTCAAACAGTAGGGATAGGCTTGAAGCTTGGCTCGTGTAAAGCTCGAACAGGGGGGTGTCACATAAACAAGTCAAACCAAACTTGGGTCAAACTCAGTTCGGCTTGGCTCGTGTACAACTCTGTAACTTAATAAGCAGCTGTAAAGTAATTTTTTCGCACAATATTTTCTTTTTCAACCCCAACTTTTAAAATAAAGAGAAACCTGCATAGCCCTATACCTTTTAGTGGTGCCCACTAATTCTTGATAAGATCCTTGAAACCTTTAACTGCAAACCATGCTAGTTTGAACTTAAATGGAAGCAGCCCCCAATTTTCTTCTTCTGCCTCTAAAAATATTGGACAATGATCAGACATCTGTTTAGGTAAACCCCTTTGATGCATTGATTGAAATCTCTCTCTCTCCCCCCCCCCCAAACCAATTAAAAAGATATAAAAAATTGATCCAAGTTGGACTTCACTACCTTTTCTTGGCCATTTGTCTACATATACTTACATTCACCCATTTAGCTAAGAAAAGGTTTCACACGTGTGAAGGACTTCAATTTCCGCAGGAGAGCTCTTGTTCACCTGAGCGAGAGGCACTCCACTCAAATTGCTCGGTGATTTGATAACTAGTCTCTATCAACCCCTTCCTCGTGCCACTCTTCTCATGTAAGTCATTGATTATGCTGACATCATTAGCCCCTTGAGACACCCCATCGCCCCTCCCCTCCCCCCCTAATGGTCAAGATAGGCCTCCACACTGATGGTCCTCTGTAAAGTGGAATGTGTTTGGGCCACCACCCCAAAGCCCTCTACCCCATACTCTCGAACCAACACTTCTTTTCATAAACCCTCACTCTTTGCCTCAAACCTCCAAATCCATTTTTCCAGTAGGGCATGTTTCGTTAATTTGAGATCTCGAATACCCACTCCCCCTTCCTCCTTTGACATGCAAATATCAAGCCACTTTATGAGATGTATTTTTTCTTTGAATCCCCCCTTGCCACAAGAAGGCCCTCTGAAGTTTTTCTAGACTAGAGATCACTCCTTGTGGGCATTTGAATAGAGACATGAAATACAACAGGAAATTAGATGGGACTATTTTAATCAGAAGAACTGCCCCCCAGAAGAACCCCCGGATAGATATCTACTCTTCCAAGATGACAACCTTTTTTCGAACCTCTATAACTAAACGCTAAAGCGACTTGTTTAGTTTACCAATGAATAATAGGATGCCTAAGCAAGAGGATGGAAAGAATCCCACCTTACACCCAAATAAATGCGTGAAAGATTCCACTTCTTACTTCAGTAACCCAATACCCAATAGATTAACCGTAAGACCCAAGACTGTTTAATGTAGGGGCATTTTCACACCGGGCTCGAGTGGGGTGGCCTGTGTGAAGTAGGGGCATGTGAGGCAGGACCCATGTGAAGTGGGGCCCACGAGGGGGGTTCATCTGAGGGCCTGGCCTGGGCTATGAGATAAGGGGATTGATTCACCACGCTCTATTAGTTTGAGCTTTTAGAGCAAGTGCTTAGTTGTCCTGCGTCAAAAGTGGTATTAGAGTGGGAGGTTTCGTGTTTGAGACTCCTCACTGGAGGTGATTAATGCAGGGGCATTTTCACACCAGGCTCGAGTGGGGTGACCTATGTGAAGCGGGGGCATACTCTGGGTGGGTGGTTTGTGTGAGGCGAGACCCATGCGAAGTGGGGCCCACGAGGGGGGTTCGGCCGATGGCTTGACCTAGGCTATGAGATAAAGGGATTGATTCGTCACGCTCTATCAGTTCGAGCTTTCAGAAGAAGTGGTTAGTTGTCCCGCGTCACTGTTTTAAAACAATATATTGCCTTGTGAAGATTATCGACTAGGACAACATCCGTCTCGCAAAAAAGTATCGTATCGTCCACAAACTGAAGATGTGACACCTGAAAATCCCCTCTGTCTATCTTGAACCTGTTGAATAAACATTCCCAAACCCCTTTCACTAGCATCCTGCTTAGCACGTCAGCTACAACAACAAAAAGGAAAGGAGAGAGCAGATCTTCTTGCCATTAGACCTCTAGAGGATTTGAAAAAACCATGGGGAGAACCATTGATAAGTATTGAGAACTTAGCCAACTCCAAACATTCCTTTATCCAGCTTCTCCGCTTTACACCACAACCCATACGACCCAACAAATAGTCAAGAAATGCCCAATTTACATGATCATAAGCTCTCTCCGAATCTAGCTTGCATACTACACCTCTACCGCCTTCCTTGTGACATGAATTAATAGTTTCATTAGCAATAAGGGAGCTTTCTAAAATCTGCCTCCCTTCCACAAAAGCCCCTTGCTCTTTGGATGTCAATCCTCCCAACACGAATCTAAATCTGGTAGCCAATATCTTTGCAAGAATCATGTAGGGAGATGAAATAAGGCTAATCGGCTGGAAATCCTTGATGCATTCCGCCCCTTCTTAGGGATGAGTGCAATAAATGTCGCACCCAACTCTGAAGCAAGCTTATCGTTCATACTAAACTCACAACAAAAAGCCACAAGATCTGACCTAATAGTTTCCCAAAATATTTGAAAAAATGCTAGTGAAAGCCATCTGGGCCTGGAGCCTTGTCCCCACCCATCACTTTAACGATAGATCTGACCTCCTCAGAAATTTCCTTTTCTAGAGATTCTGCTTCCTCGCATGACATTGACGGAAACTGGAGCTGATCTAATTTCGGCCTTTGCAAACTTGAATCTGATAGCAGATATCAGTAATAGGACACAATAGCTTCACAAACTCGCTCTTTACCTTCAATCCGGTTTCCATCTTCCACCATCAATTCAATCCTATTTGAACGAGCCCTAGCACTGGCATAGCCATGAAAAAACTAAGCGTTATTATCCCCTGCTTTGAGCCAATTGGCTTGCGAATACTGTTTCCACTTTATTTCTTCCTCCTTTAAGAAGTTACTGTAATCTTTCCGAATTGCTTCCCTTCAATCTCTTTCCATGTCAGATAAAACAGCACCTTCCTCTTTGATGTCCAAAGCTTCAATTTCCTCTAGTAGGCTTTCCATCAATGATTCTCTATTTTGAAAGAAATCCTTCCTGCAAGAAATTTTACCTTCAAGGAGATGTAACTTTTGAAAGAACACAAAACCTGGCTGACATGAAATATGAAATGAATCCCACCAACTGATCACTAATTCTTTGAAGCCTTCTACTTGAATCCATGCAGGTTCAAACCTGAATGGTCTTGGACCCCAGCTTTCCAATTCCTCTTCTAACATTACCGGGTAATGATTGGATATGGGCTTAGGTAAGCCTCTTTGAGAAGACAAAGGATAGCGGTCTATCCACCGGCCGAAACCAGGAAACGGTCGAGCTTTGATTGAATTGGGTTGGTTTGGCCATTTGACCACGTAAATCTGACCCCTCCAATTGGCATATCAACCAGATCATTTCAGCAAATCCATTCTGAAAAGGCCTGCATGCTTTGAGTAGGATTCCCCCCTAATGATTTTTCATAAGGAAATCTCATAACGTTAAAGTCACCTCCGATGCACCACGGAAGGCCCCATTTTAGACCCAACCGAGTCTAACTCTACCCAAAACTGCCCCCTTAATGACGGAACATTTGGACCATATGCTGCCGAAAAGACCCAAGCAAAACGTGAAGCTCTATCATGCAACAGTAGGCTTAAGGAGAACTCACCTGTTCAATTATCCTCCATAGACCAATGCGCCGAGTTCCAAATGATTAAAACGCCTCCTGCTGAGCCAACCACATCTTTCGCTATCCATTCACTATCCATTCTTTTTGTGGACCTCTCCACGCATCATTTACCACCCTTTGATCCATTACAGTGATTTTAGTTTCTTGGATTGCCATTACCTGCGCCTTAAACTTTCTGCGAATAGCCTGGATTTGGACTCGTTTTTGGAGACAGCCCATACCGCTAACATTCCAAGATAAAATCTTGGTGGATCACCCTTTTACCCCTTGTCCCTGATTGGCCTACCAGATATCCTGATGGATTATCATAATTAACTGAGCACTCTAGTCCCTTCAGCTCCTTGCGGCCTCTGGGAGAGGCCATAGCTGCAGCTAGCTGAGCTTCCTTTTCTTTCTGAATACCCCTTTCTCAAATTGTATGAAAAATTGCCACATAGTCCTCGCAATCCCCAAACGTGACACCAAGTAATCTCCCAATTTTCCCCAGAGCCTCCCGAGCCCACCTCATTCCTTGGGATATTGAAACGTGGCCCATTCCTTCCTTCCCATTTACCATCTGAAAGTTTGCCTCACCAACCACCTGGATTGGGGTGACGACGACAGCTGCTTCAAGGGAAACATCTGAATTCATAACCGAAATCATTTGATTTTGTTCTTTTGTGGGTTTGGGCTCCTCTGAATTCGTGATCAGAATCATCTGATTTTGTAAGTTTGTGATTTCGGGCACCTGGATCCTCTGCTCCGCTAATTCCATCTGAGATCCCTGTTGGGTAACATATTTGATAACAGCAACTTCCTGATTAACTTGATAAACTGGCATCGATTTCATAACATGAGTCCCCTCATACCTAAAGCAGTCGAACCAATCTTCCTGCTTTGTTAGCATCAATCTGCATCAAATCTTCTTGAAGTCCAGTAGTGCTAATGTGAGCGCCTTAATACAGTGATTTAAATATCAGTATTGATGCAAGTATCACACCCTCGGGATATGGTAACATCATGTATTGCGGAATGTATCGCTGTTTTTGGAAAACATTGGGAAATTGATCGAATTTTTTAATGAAACTTTAGGAGGTGTTAAAAAAGACATTATTATATACTTAGAATTCAAAAGATCACAAGAACATATAATAAGTATCCTTCGTTATAGGGTCCTAAACTATGCACTGTCCAACATAATTGATGCAATTATATCCAAAATGAGTTCATTGAATGTATATTTCTATAATGCATATAATTTATTAGCACATTGAATGTATTAATTAGTTGCATTAAATTTGTTCTACAATGTATTGTATTCTACAACGTATTGTACATTTATTTTAAAAATATATATTATTTATTTTTATTTTTTATAAATTTTAAATTTAAATTTATTTTTGAAAATAAATAAATGAGTGTGGTTGATACTAAGATCAACATACACATCAAAACACAAAATATTAGTAACAAATTTTGGTTGGTTGGTGTAATTTCAAAAAATATATATTTTTTAGTTTTCGATATTTTTAATTTAATAGTAATTTTTTTTCAAAAATTCCAAAAATGTCAATTTGTAGATCAGCCTATAAGCACTTTCATAGATTTTTTGACACTTTAATTACAAGTTAAATGGGTGAAATCGGGAAAATTTTGGATTTTCCTCAAATTCCCCCTATTTTCCTTGAAATAAAAAATCAGATGTAAAAATCCAAGATTGAGAATACATGCAACATCATGGATTACTAAGTTGGTTCCACCTATTCTAAGCAATTTAAACAAGAAAAAACACAGTAAATGAAAAAAAAAAAAAAAACAATTAGGTTATGGTTCGTCTTCGCTCTTTGATCATGATTTTCCCACCCAAATCCCCTTTTCTTTTTCCTCCAAACAACTCAAAATGACTGGTCAAAATCCTTTTAGGAATGTAAACCACAAAAAAGAGAGGAGACGAACCCCGCAAAGGGGCTATTTCTGTTGATATCATCAATACATATCGTATGTATTGGCAATATTGGGGACTTTATACTGCGAGATATTGAAAATATCATAATGTACATATAATCATATATTACCGATAGATTGTGATATATTGGGCAATACAAGCGAATTTTACAGCTCTCTACTGGCTTTGTATTGGTTCACGTGATACTATACTATCGATATTTAAATCATTGCCTTAGACATCATTTACACAAGTAGGAAACTATCTTATGCTTCTTTTGTCTACACAAATTGTCTCCCTCTTAAACATTTGGTGTTTTGTGCTGCTACATTAGTCCTAAAATTTGCATGTAATCTGATGCAGCCAATCCATGTGAAATCTTCACCTTAGTAACAATTCTAGGTGTATGCCACTCAAGTATAGCTTTCACCTTGCTTCATCCACCTGAATTATATCTTTGTTGACAACATTGCCCATGAAGATAAGGTTGTTGGTCATAAAAGCACTTATTCAAGTTTGCATACAGTTTCCCGTTTGCAACATTGTTACTACCTCCTATAAATGTCATGCATGCTTTTCGATGTGCCAAAATGAGGATGTTGGCTAAATACACGGATAATAAACTTTCCAATGAATAAATGTAGCACTTGGTCCCAGTGTTTTAAAATGTGCTTGAGGCATATATGCTAAGGTGCCTCAAGGAAGTAATGATTCCCAGGGTGTACCCACTGAGTTGCATTGTGCGTGAGGCATATGCCTTATAAAGAAGGCGTATGCAGCAAGAAGAGCCATAAACCTCTTCGTGCCTTCCTTTTTACACAGCCCTTTGACTATTGTTTTCTAAATGATGAAAATGTCCTTATTTATACTATTACTTGTTGCCTTCTTATCATTAAAGAAATAACGAAATAACAAAGGACTTTTGAGGTGCAAAATTGTACTGGTGATGCTCTGGCGATGGCTGGTGAGAACAAAAAGTTTGTTCCTTTTCTTTTCTTTTTTCATTGGTTGACTTACCCCTCGAGAAAATACACCAAACCCAAGGGACATCAACTATGAGAAACAAACAAGATATCCACAAGGAAAAAAAATAAATAAATCAAAGAACTATCTATCTAATACAAAGAACTGGAAGCCCCAACCTTTTTATGAAAAGAGCTGATTTTGTCTGATTGGGAACCTGTTGAATAGAATGGAAGAAACTGTCTTGGACTTGCACCCATGATTAACCAAAGAGTCCTACTCCGTTCCCTCTCTGAACATATGAACAAGTTGCCTACAATTTCCTTCCTGAGGTGGAATACTTGAAGTCTTGAACCCACCATGGCCACCCATCCTCTTTTGACCATAAGTCAACCACAAATTTGTTTCAATCACATCATTTTCGAAACTCAATTGTGAATGCAGTTTGAAGCCATACAATAAAGATTGAACCTCAGCAACTGAACAAAGCCCAAAAAATGTAGAGTGTGCCCATATAATCCTGCCATTGTAATCACAAAGAATGCCACCTCCTCCACTAAGACCTGGATTTCCTAATGCCATCTCCTGCTCATTAGGTGAGCTTTTAGAGACACTGTAGCATGTGTGAGTGATCCAGGGTTCGATCCCTAGGTAGTGTTACCTTTCCCGTGCCGCGGGGGGGGGTGGCGGCTTCCGAGCAAATGTCTCAATGGAATCCAATAATGTGAAGAGACATGGATTTAGAAAAAAGAACAGCCCTGAAAATCAAATACCCTGTCTGATCATAACTTCTGATTCCAGTTAGCAATTTTAGCACAAACAAAGGCATCAGAGTGATATTTTTCTTCTCGTTGAATTTCTTTCTAACCCAAGCTCCTAACAGCTGAACAATGGAAGAACAACAATACAAAACCAAGCTTGAGATGATGAGGTTGACACTGTACTATACCATAAATGGCAGTGAGAGAGGAGATCATCGGCAACAAAGGAAATGTCTAATAGGAGGCTAGAATGTTCCAAACAAATGCAGTCAGCCTACCAGCACTGAGAACATGATTCACTGGTTCTAAATTAGAATTATTGCAGCAGCAACATTTGGATGGGGTCTAAATTCCAAGTCTTTGAATATTATTGTCAGTCGGAAGGCAATTTCTCCATGCTTGCCAAAAGAAAGCACCTATCACCACCAGAATATCATTATTCCTAACTCAATGGCTCTGTTGAAAGATTGGCCTGTGATTCCAAACAATATTCCATGCAATTTTAACTGAGAAAAAAGAAACTGGCGTAGGAGTCCATGCCAGTCTATTTTTCATACCATGAAAGCTCAAACTGTATGTGACTCCAAATAACCATTCAACAAGTTGACATTCCATACACCAGCTGTGTTTTTCATACCATGGAACGGCTTTCTGAACCCTGTTTTGGCAATACACTATTAATAGTTGCCAACTTCATCATGATTACTTCTTGCCTTTGGCATCTCTGAAATTGGATCCCTTCCTGTTGACAAGAGGGTTGTTTTTCTAGTACTGCTAGAGAGGTTAATGAGATTGCTGATTCTCTTGCCAAATTAGGGAGTGATGAGAGGGTCACTAGAAGTCGGCTCATTCTTGCTCGACTGATGTTTTTCTTTTATTTTTGTTTTAAAACTTGCGACCTTTCAAAACGAAAACTGTATTTAAGGCCCCATTCTTGGTAAGTAAACAAGCCTTCACATCCCTTCCATCCCTGCCTAGATCCAAGTCCTTTTAGTTCTTCCTCTTATCCTCCTTTAAGTCTCTATAGGACTGCAGTAAATATCTAGGACCGCGGTAGATACTAGATAGGACTTCGATATTGTGGCCTCAGATCACCATGCGGATTCTCAATATTATACTTCTGAGCTGCCCCTTAAGCTACTGGTGATTGCCCACTTGGAAGAATTGTTTACACTGGGAATTGCTTAAATTCAAGGATCTGATTTTTCACACCTAATGTATGTATCAGGTACAAAGGATGTTGAATCACTTAAAGCATTCGTCTTGGAAGAAGCGGAGAAAGCAGCAAGTGGGCAGCTGGTTGATGATAAGGATGAGTTGTGATAGCTTTTTGACACGTGTTCCCATCTGTTTTCCTGCTGTAGCATAGCATATTCATGAAGAAAACAAAGATCCTGATGTCCTTTTCTGCATTTCCCTTCACAAGTGTGATTGGGATGATCCATTTGAAGGACCATTGATATTAGTCTTTCTTTTTTGCATACTCACTTCAAACATTGTTTCTTGCAATTGGCAATGATGTAGAGGGGTTCTGTTTGTGCGGTAGCAGTACAGGGGCTGGGCTGACTCTGAACCTGTAACAGGAAAGGGGAGGTAAAAGGTGAGACTGATTCCCTTTCATCACTTACTGTTTCTGAGGGCTGGAATTGCAGATAAGTTCATGCACACTGGATTTTCTAATAGTCGTGTGAAGATGGTAGGCTGGAATCTAGCAGCATTTCAAAATTTCAAATTCTCAAAAGTCTATATTAAAATGTTAGGATTACCCACCCATAATTTATGAATGATGAGAGAATAAGTGTTCAGTAGGAGCAGTATTGTCTACGACACCTGTTTTATGCAGCGCGTACCACACCCAAGCTCCTCAGGGCCCGTCATGTTGTATTTGGGTAATCCACTCTGTCCATCAGATTCAGGACCCTTATGTTAACATGTAAAGACAAAAGATAAGCCTGATGTTAAACTAAGATGGGCCACACAACTGGGAACAATGTAAAATGGCAACTAAAACCTTTAGTTTTTGGTGGTGTGGCTTGACTGAGTTCTGTGTCAGGCTGATTCTTTTTTTCCCCTTTCATCTTAGCGAGTCAATGAATGGCTTTGATGAAATATACACTCCATGGTGGCCCAATGGCCAACACAAAAACCTATGGTTGCGATCCCATAGCAATTGTTCCCTGTGGTGTGGCTCACCTAAGTTGTGGATCCAGCTGATTCTTGGTCCTGGGGCCTAGCATCGAGGGGGCCCCTGATGAACAGAGTGGATGTC
This sequence comes from Magnolia changhungtana, assembly GCA_030180095.1. NCBI lineage: Eukaryota > Viridiplantae > Streptophyta > Magnoliopsida > Magnoliales > Magnoliaceae > Magnolia > Magnolia changhungtana. The sequence goes on along the minus strand of JASAUF010000552.1, from coordinate 3,220,858 downwards.
CCACAAAAAACATGGTGGGCTGACAGAGCTTTATTGTTGTAGGCACTGCATAAAACAGGGTGTTGTTGAGGATACAGTCATGTTCGGTTGGTAAAAACAATCATTTCCCATAAATTATTCATTGGGATCCCAAGTAGATCTCCTTAAAACAAATGGATAGTTGTGATGATTTTTAATTTTTAATTTTTAAAGATGCTGAATGTTTATATATTTGTTGAGTTCTCAATGAGACCTGGTGACTCTTGAATTGATCACAATCTATTGCAATATCTTCCATCAATTATTCATGCAGCAACTATATGGCCTTGAGCGTTGGGGTATGTGTTCTGAGGCTCCCAAACTTTATAATGTGCCCCATGTTGCATGATCCACACAATTGAACTGATGGGTCCCACAACAGATGTGGATACCCACAAATTTTCAGGACTAGAAGATTCCAGCCATCTGAACTTTTACCCCTTCTCAGTTGAATGTGGACTCTTATGGTTTATTTTCTTTTATTTTCTATTCTTTTTTCCACAACTCACTATTTATAGGTTGATCTTTAAAATCTAGGAGATTTTTAGGATCCCTGTTGTTGACATTGGGACACAAAAGCATGTGCTTCACCTGTATAGATGCTATATACATGCTTTGTTACAGGATCTGATAATTCCTCTTGTATTGGCAGTATATTCAACCTCGTTAGAAGATTCTTAGAGCCAGTTTGGATTCAAGGAATCCTGGGTAAAGAAATCAATTATGCAGCATTTTAAGAATTCTCCCATTTCCATGCAATCCAAGCAGTAGACATGTGAAATGATTGTGAAATTCTTTTCTTTTACCTTGCATTCCTCCAATCGATACACTTGTGGTGTGTTTGGATTGTGGATTAATACCTGGTAAAAGAAGAGAATTTCACAGTTGCTGAAAAGAAATTCAACATTCATGGAAAAGTATTTCTCCCATTTCCATGCAATTCAAACAGTGGACATTTACAAAGAGAGTAGAACATGATGTAGGGATAGAGTAGGTCTGTACATCTATTTTCGTAGTGTTAATATTCACCACATAAGTATTTTACGTATTTTATTTATTTATATTTTTTGGTTGGTGAGATAATTAGTGTTTTACCATGTTTGCTGTATTGGTGTATTTTTCCTACAAACTTGATTTCCCTGTGTTTCTCTATGCTACGACATGTAATTGCGGCCCCATAACACACATCAACTGACATATGGGACCTGTTGTATGTGTCCGGAAAATGGACATCAAATGTATGAGGAAAGGTCGATCTTGGCCCACCTTTGGTGTCCCTTCCCTTCCAAATCACTTTGATTGGATGATCTTAACCATTTGATTAATGGCTATGGAAATGTATGATCCATATTGATAGCACCAGGGAAGGTACAATCATTGATTGGATTGTCCATCATTTGGACCTCACTGTCTCTCTCAAATCACTTTAATCGGATGATCCTAACCATCTAACTAATGGCTTCAAAAATGGATGATCTATATCGATTATACTAGAAATGGTTTGATCATTGATATGGATCGTCCATCATTTGGAACCTACCTTGATGGACCATCGTGCTCAAATCACTTGGATCATATACTCCAGCCATCTGATCAGTGGATATGAAAATGGATCATCAGAATTAATTATGATAAAAGGTTTGATCATTCATTGGCAATCCCTCCTAAATCACTTTGATTAGATGATCTTAATCATTTGATTGGTGATAGGGAAAGTGGAGGGTCCATATTGAATATACTAGAGGTCTAATCATTGATGTGAACCGTCCATCATGTGGGGCCACCTTTAGTTGCCCATCCCTCACAAATTCCTTTGCTTGGATGATCCTAATGATCTGATCAGTGGTTTGGGAATTGATAGTCCACATAAGTATAGTAGAGATGTCAAAAGTACTGATGTGGAATGTCCGTCACGCAGGCCCAGCTTTTTTCTCTCATTCCTCTCCAGTCACTTTGATTGGATGATCCCACATGTTCTAAAAGTTTTATTTTTTTTATTTTTTTTTATTTTAAATCTTCGACTCTTTCTATCAATCAGATTCTTCCCAGGTAAACTCATCCAAATAAAATTTTTGCATAAAGAAAGATGAACCAATCTTCTAAAAGTGAAGTTTTCTTTTTTTTTTTTTTTTTTTTTTTTTTATTTTTATTTCGCAAAATATCCATCTAAAAAAATCTTTTGAAAAAAGAAAAATCTGACTTTCAAAAGTGAAAATTTTAGAATAATTTTTTCTATATCATTTCCTCTCATTTTCATCCCAAACAAGCCAATTTCAATATAACAGTTTTTGCAGGAGAATTATTGAAAAATGCAAAAAGGCTAAAAAACACGAAAGATCGCCAAAGTGTAGTGGTAAAAGAAGAGTTAGCTGTACAAGGGTGATAAAAGAAGGTATGATGGAGAATGTGAAGGAGTATTTTGGTCGGGCAAAGATTTAGAAATGTGTCAGAAGTTTTTTTTTTTTTTTTGTAAGTCTTTGAAAAGAGAGTTTATTTTGGGTTTCCCAACAAACCGTTGGTCTACTTATGGAAAAAACCCTTATTATTATTATTATTATTATTATTAATCTATTTTCTAGAATGGCGCTAGTAAACCAGCCGTGAGATTTTCAATTTTCACAAATGAGGCCTTTGGTCTAGCTATTGACGCCATTACTTTTATGCCTGATCAACCTTATATGGCCGACCTTGTAGGGTCATGGCTAGTGCCGAGGTTCTTATAGTCTAATTTGGGACTAAGTCACATTTGTGCCTCTATATTACAAGGGGCGTTCATGTACAAATTTACTACTACACTTGTTATAGAGTGTTTGTTCAATAAAATTACCTGGGATCCACTTCGATATTCGTGGATGATATCTATTTTATTTTATTTATTTATTATTATTATTTTTTTTTGTGTTAGCATGTTAGTATACCCACTGAGTTCACACTTCACTGCTAGCCAACCCCACTAGGGAATCGGTACCAAGACCTCAGTGTTGAAACGAGGTATCTTTCATTCAGTCTACCACTTGAGCTATGGATCAGGGTGTGGATGATATCTACACCGGGAGCTCATGTTAGGTCATATTCCAAAAAGGGGTCAGATCAAGAACAAGTGTAATGCACCACATAAAACAACCCTTGAAACCTTCCCAGCTACGGATGTGGATGCTGCTTTGGTGGATCTTGACTGGTGATCACAATGATGTATGTGTCTTATATCCATGTTGTCCATCCGTTTTGCATCCTCGTTTTCGGGTATGATTCCATAGACCACACCACAAAAACAGTGGTCATTGAGCTCCTACCATTAAAACAAAAAAAAAATTGGGGCCCACTGAAATGTTTATTTTCCATCTAATCTGTTGATAATATTACACGGCCTTGGATGAAGGAACAACATAAATATCAGCTTGATTCAAAACTTTTATGCCCCACAAGAAGTTTTTAATGGTCAATCACCATTGCCTCCTATGGCGTGGTTCACTTTTTTTTTTTTTTTTTTTTTTAACACATGCACACACACCCCACACACTCACGCAAGTGGAATTTCACCACCCATGGATACTCGAACCCTTGACCGGGTGTTGAAACTCCTGAGAGTCTACCACCCGAGCAAGAGTAAGGATCCTAGGGTGTGGTTCACTTAAGATTTGAATATGCTTCATTTTTGGGTTCATGGCCTAAGTGAGCTAGCGAAACGGATGGACAGTGGGGATATAGGACAAATAGGTCACAATGGGCTCTACAGTCAAGGATTTAACGAAGCTGCCTCAAGAGGGTGGATGTCAAATAGACATTACCGTGGCCAAAACATTTTTTGTTTCCACGCTGGAAAATGAAATTGTGTCAGTTGTCTAATACGACACCATGTTATGCAAAATCTTACAAAGCTTAAGAATTATAGCTAAGTCCCAAGGGGGAGGTAAATAAGACCATTTAAAAATATGTGTCAATTAAAAGCAATTAACACTTAGGCTTTCAAGCCAAGTGGATTCAAGTACATATATTACAAATAATACAATTATATAAGCAACTAGTCTATATGCGATAGATATATCAAGTGTGTGCAGTTGTATTAATCATTAAATATACAATCTATTCATGCATTTATATACAACAATTCAAATCACAAATACAAATAGAAATGTATACAAATTGCAATTGCAAATACAAGGATATATAATAATTGTATAGGTTCACTTCTAATCTTTACAATGGTTTTACATGTTCACCACAAACCTACACGTACACACCCATGTCGGTGGACCACGTACACACTCGTGTCGGTGACAGTGCTACATGTACTCACTCGTGTTGATGGAACACATTTTCACCCGTGTCAGTGGCTCCCGCAGAGACTTAGTTGGTTTTATAGCAGTTCACCAACAACTACTATGGTCCTAATCTAAGGACCAATGTATACTCCCACCAGAGGCTCCCAAGGAGACTAACACGTTTGCACATATGTCCCATGGTGGTCCTACACGAGAACATACATACACTCCAACCGGATGCAGTCTTACATAAGGACCTAGATGAGTTTGGATCTCAAACTCAATAGACTTTAAAATGATAACCTTATTTGTCGAATTAAGCCTGGTTGATGCGTCTTTCTTGAAAGTGTCTTCACTATTTGAATCTGCTTCTCTTGTGTTCCCTCGATCTTTGAAATCGATCTTCTTTCGCTTCTTTGAATCGGTTACCAACAACAATCTTCCTATTAAGATGTCAAGATAATGAGAGAGAGGTTGATTATCCTACAAGTATGAAATAATTGGTTTCAATTTAGTACTCACTTAGATGGACATTCTAGAGGATGATAGACATTATGATTTACCTATAGGATTTACTTATGAGATTAATGTCTACTCTCTAGAGAATGCAAAATACCATGTTTTTCCTCAAATGGAGTTTGGAAAGCTCTTTGGAGTCATGAATGATAAGGAGGAAGGCATGGATCTCTTTAGGTTATAGCCCATGAATGTTGGGAAAGCTTATAATGCAACTCGCCCCATCCATGATTTAGATGGACCACATGATTAGAAACAATTTACAAGGCAACTCGCCCTCCAAACCTTTTTTCCCTTGGTGTGTAATATAATGGGTGGAGTGGGATTTATATAATCATCACAGTGGGTCCTATAAAACTCAAGGGTGGACATATCTCTCCAAATTATGAACCTTTGTAAAACTTTGAAAATCAAACATTTCCTTCAGGCAAAAATAAATTCCCCTGGCATAAATCATGTTATGCAATTGGTTGCAAAACACATTAGAGATAGAGGCTAAAATGTATATGTTGGCTATCTTATCGTCTCTTTTTCATTTTTCATCCACTATTGGTATGGACAACCAGGGATTTCTTATTATCATCTTCATTAGGAGAAGCAAGGGATTGGCTACGGTGAGCACATGCTTTAGCTTCTGGGACCAGTTTGTAGAATTCTTTCCAACAAACTTCTTGAGAAATTTCACATTTAACTTTGACATTTTATTTATTACATGACCAAATCATTGTTGCACATGATGTACATTTCAAATTAAAGTGATCCCATGATGGACAATTTACATTAAAGGTGTGCCCGCATGATGGACAATCCACATCAAAGGTAGGCATCACATGATGGACAGTCCATATAGAAGATAGGTCCCACATGGTGAACATTTACATAGAAGGTGGAACCTGCATGATAGACAGTCCACATCGAAGTTGGCACCACCCAATGGAAAGTTCTCACATTGAAGGTGCACCTAGGTGATGGATGGTCCACATCAAAGTCGGACCTATCATGATAGACGGTCTGCATCTAAGGTAGGCCTCCCATGATGGACAAACCTTCGTGAAGGTGGGCTATGATGAACGGTTCACATAAAAGGTGAAACCCACATGATGGACAATCTACATGGAGGTTGAACCCTAAATGATGGACACTCCATCTGCAAGGAGGGGCTGGCATGATGGATAGGAACGCATCATGTGTTTCATTGTTTATTTTTAAAAAATAAAAATAAACAGTTGCATCCAACAACATTTACATATAAACTTATAAGGAACTAAGTTCTCAAAAGTTATTTTGCAAATTTATATATTTATTTTTATTTTAAGAGCTTTTTCCCTAAGTAATCTTGAGGTCTACTAGGAGACCCAAAATAGCATCCCTTTTGAGAGACTTACTTTCTAGATCTAAAAGTGCTTTTCACTTCTTCTTTTTTTTCTTGGGATAAAAATACCCCTTGACCTTTTTCTCTATACCTTCTTCATTATCACCACTCTTTGGCTACTTCTTTTACTACTGCACTCTGTCAACCTTTCATGCTTTCCAACAACCTTTTGCGGCTTCCGACTACTTTTTTTGGTAGAAACTCATACCATAGAAAAACGGGTTATAAGTTTGTTTTAGAAGATGTGAGTGGAAATGAGATAATAAAAAAATATTGTAAAATTTTCGCTTTAAGAATATGGGTTCTTCTTTCTTTAAAAGATTCTACTTAGATGACTTTTTTGCCAAGAAACAGATACAAAGATGAGATACAAAATAAATAAATAAATAAATAATTCACTTTTTGAAAAATGAAGGCAAACACAAGATGAAATTTGGGCCCACTTTTAAAAGGTCTCACAATGTCCAAATGAAATCATTCCAATTCTATTTGTAAGGTCGTCAAATTATTTTTCCAATGAGCCTAAGATCACCTCGATCTACCCTGTAATAAGAGAGTTATGAACATTTTCATAGAATTATGGGATGGTGGAACAATAATGATCGCTCCTTTGTTACAGCAACGATTGTTCCTGTGTAACAACAACGACCACTCCTTTATTACAAAAGCGATTGCTCATGTGTAATAACAACAATCACTCATGATTGCTCGTGTAAAAACAATGATCGCTCCTTTGTCACAACAACGATTAGTCCTGTGTAATAATAGTGATCGCTCATTTGTTACAACAATGATCACCCTGGTGTAACAATATTGATCACTCCTTTATCACAATAATGATTACTGTTGTAACAAAATAGGAATCCATGCTGTTAAAAAAATGATAATAACTTTCTCATTACTGGTTGAATCGAGATGATCTTAGGCTCGTTGGAAAGATAATTCAAAGACATTTCAAATAGAACTAGAATAATTCTATTTAAACATCATTTGAACTTTTAAAAGTGGACCTAAAGTTTGCCAAGAGCCAAAAGATCCATCTAAGCCTAATCTTTTAAAGAAAAAAGAAGAACCCATATTCTAAAAGTGAAGTTTTACTTTATTTTATTTTTTATTTTTTATTTTTTAAATATCTTGTCTCCTTCTATTATTTTCTTTCCAAGAAAATCCATTTAAACATAATTTTTTTTAGAAAGAAGAACTAATATTCTAAAAGTAGAATTTTTACTATCACTTCTCTTTTCTTTTATCTATTTATTAGCAAAAGAACCATATGCACAAAATCTTTTGAAGAAAGAAGAAAATCCATCTTCTAAAAGTGAAAATCTTATAATATATATATTTTCATCTCATTTCCTCTCATTTTCATCCCAAACAAGCCAATTTCAGCATAGCAAATAAAAAGAAGGGAGTTTTTACCGGTGGCAATCGTCAAAAAGCATAAAGGATCACAGAGTGTAGTTGGAAAGCACGAAAGATCACTAGAGTATAGTAGTAAAAGAAGAGTTAGCTGTAGAACACTGTGAAAAGAAAAAAAGGTATGGTGAAAAGGGTGAATGAGCATTTTGTCCAGAAAAAAATCAAAAGGGTGTCAAAAGTCTAAAAAATAAATTTAAAATTAAAGTTTATTTTAGGACTCCCATCGAAGCCCAGGTCTACTTACAGAAAAAACCATTATTCTAAAAAATTTGTTTTCTAGAATGACCAGTAAACCAGCCATAGATTTTCAAAATTCACAAGTAAGGCCTTTAGCCCAGCAATCCAGACCATTACTGCAGCCTTACAGGGCTAGGGCTAGGGCTAGTGCCGGAGCTCTTTTATTCTAATTAGGGCCTAGGTCATATTTGCACCCCCTATATTATAAGGGGGAATTTGTGCACTAATTTACTACTAGACTTGTTACAGTGAGTCTATTCAATAAAAATTCAGTGGAATCCACTGTGATATTTGTGGATGATATCTAATCTCATAATAGGTCAAAGTCCAAAAAGGCATAAGATCTATAACTCAAGTGTGCTATACCACATAAAACAAACACTTGAAACCTTACTAGGCTCCTGCCCTTACATTAGCTGGCATGGCGGATGGGGATGCTGCTTTGATGGATCCTAACCGTTTTGCAATCTCATTTTGGAGCATGATCACACAGGCCACACCACATAAACAATGGTCACTGAGCGCCTACCATTAAAAACTTCTCAAGGCCCACTAAAATGTTTATTTTTGGTCCAATCTATTAATAAGATCACACATTTATTAAATGAAGGGAAAACACAAATATCAACTTAATTTAAAACTTTTGTGACTCACGTGAAGTTATTAATGATCAATTACCATTATTTCCTGGGATGCGGTTTACTTGAGATTTAAATCACCTTTATTTCTCCAGTTTATGCCCTAAAATGAGGCGGCGAAAAGGACATACGAGGTCGGCGAGGATATAAGACAAACACATCACCATGGGCTTTACAGCCGCCTCAATAGGGTGGATGTCGAGTAGTCGTTACCGTGGCCAACACGTTTTCGTTTCCATACTTGAAATTAGTGCGCATGCTTTACAACACGGGAACGGATTGGCTACTCCCCTTGATACCAGCCATGTGGCCGGTGGTCATTGATCTTTGGGCCTACCATGATGTATCTATTTCATCCATTTCGTTCATCCATTTTTAAAGATCATTTTAGGGCTTTATCCCAAAAATGAGAGGGACATAAATCTCAGGTGGACTACACTATAGGAAAATAATAGTGATTGGATATCCATCATTTAAATCCTACTAAGGCTCACTGTACTGTTTATTTTACATCCAATGTGTTGATTAGGTCAAAAAGACCCAGATGAAGGGAAAAAAAAAAAAAAAGATCAGCTTGATCCAATACTTTTATGGGCTCCAAAAAGTTTTTAATGGTTGACGTTCATTCAACACTATTTCCTATAATGTGGTCCACTTGAGATTGAGATATAACTCCTTTTTTTGTGTAATACAATAAAATGATCTAGAAAAATAGATAGACGGCATTGATGAAACACATACATCATGGTGGAGCGCACATAGCACCGACCATCAGCCATTGGCGGGTGGCGGGGGAGTAGCCAATCCTTTCCGGTAGTGCGTTGGGGAGGCGGATTTCCCGCGAAAGCCTTCCGCAGGAAGTTACTGCGCTGGGAACTTAGGTGAGGCCACTGTGATGTTTGCGAGAAATCCTACCCGTCCATTCGTTTTGTGAGTTCATTTTAGGACATTTAACCAAAAATGAACCATATCCAAAGCTCAAGTGAGCCGTGCTAAAGGAAAATGTGGTTAGGGAAATTCCCACCGATGAAACCTTCCTGGGTTCAACAGTGATGTTTAGATGCCATCCATACAGTTAATAACGTCATTACTACTGGGATGAACCGTAAACAAAAATATTAGCATGAATCAAAACTTCTGTGGCCCCACGAATATTTCAACTATGGACATTTAATGATGACTTTTTCAGCTCACTTGAGCTTTGGATGCGGTTCATTTTTGGCAACATATCCTAAAATGAACTCAAAAGGGGTGGAGAGGAAGGATTTTTTACAAACATTACAGTAGGCCCCACCTGGGTTCCAACGCATTAACTTCCTGCAAAAGGCTTTTGCAGCAAATCCGCCTCCGTGAGTTGGACACTGTAGGGCGCACCATGATTTATGTGTTTTATATCCATGCGGTAGATCTATTTTCGATTTCAACTTAGGACATGAATGCAAAATGAAGCAAATCCAAAGTTCAAGTGGACCACACCGTATAAATTCAGTGGTAAGTGAACTTCCACCCTTAAAAACTTCCCGAGACCCTTAAAAACTTCCCAAGGCACAAAAGTTTTGGATCAAATTGACATTTTTGTTTTCCTTCGTCAAGACAGGCCTGTGAAACTTATCAACAGATTAGATGACAAATAAACATTACAGTGGACCCTAGGAAGATTTCAGCCGCAGGCAACATTATCCCAGGGTTTCGGTTTCCTATAGTGTGGTCCACTTGAGATTTGGATCTTTTTTTTTTTGTTCACATCCTATAGTGATTTGGAAGAATGGATGTACGATGATTATGCGAAATCCACCCGAACCACCCACCAGGTAGAGCTGTACACGAGCAGCAAAAGCTCAGTAACTCGCTCGACTCGGCTCGAAAAAGCTCGACTTGACTCGAATCGAAACTTTGTTCGAACCGAGTCGAGCCATTTTTTGGAAGCTCGGAACATTTCAAGTCGAGTCTGAGCTGGACCTAGATCGACTCGGCTCAACTCGAATACTGCTCGAACTCGGCTCGACTCGGTACAGGGTATATATACCCTAAAAAAAAAAACTCTACTCCCTTTTCAAAATACATCCCGCCCACATGACCCTAACCCTACCCCACCTCTTCCTCCCTCTCTGTCAGTCCGGCCGATGAAGCTCTTCCCTATCTCTCTCTCTACTCTCTGACTCTCCCTTATCCTTCCTTACTCGCACGGCCGTCTTCCTTCTTCTTCGTCAGTTCAGCCGGCGAAGCTCCTCCATCTCTCTCTCTCTCTCTCTCTCTCTCTCTCTCTACTCTCTCCCTCATCCTCCCTTACCCGCATGGCCGCACCGACACATGGCTGACGACCCGTCTTCCTCCCTCTCTTTCTCATTTGTCAGTTCGAAAACTCGGCTCGAACTCGACTTGAACTCTGCTTAAACTCTACTCGAACTCAGTCGAGCCGAGCACGAGCTACTGCCCTGACGCAGGGGAGGACGTGAGGTCGAGCACCGTCTTCCTCAAGAGGATAACTATTCCGAATCCACGGAACTTCTCTAGACTCCTCACAGAGACTTCTCGAATCCACGAGGGAAGAAAGTAGGAAAATAGAATTAAATTCTAATAAATTCGAAATTGATTAATGAATGAATAAAAACGAGTTCACAACCCTTTAAATAGGGGTACCAAGCAATGAGAAAGAAATCAGAATCAAACTACAACTAAAACTCCTAGAAATCGTGACTTATTATAAATAGTAAACATACTATTTATAGACAGTCGTGATGTTTACTAGTGTGCAAGGTTTTCGGCCAAAAATAGTAAGTGTCCTATTTGGCTTCACCAAACTGTTCTCCTAATTATTCTAAGCTCTTTTCACATTGGGCGCAACTCCTAAAGCTCAACGAATGAAGAGTTATAATCAAACTAAAACTTACTATTTATAATAAAAATGAAATTAAAACAGGGAAACGACCGTCGATCCAGGGGTTTTTCACAATTACAGGCGTCATAATCCTGTATAACTGGGTTGGTTGGCTAAAGTAGCTTGTTCTACCCCAAAATCATATATTTTATGTTAGCTAACTCATTCCGGATTGCGAGATACGCCTGATCTAAGGTCCGATGGTCCGGATCACTTCTGTCGTCGAACGGGCCTTTTCTGATCCATCTTGGCCATGAAACTGTCCGCAACCTGCTCTACATCAGTCCCCTCCACTTCAAAAGAACTCGTCCTTGAGTTCTCATTCTGCGCTGGTTTATGATATTCAGTTAAGTTCGCGATGTTGAAAGTCCGTGAGATCGCCATGTCATCTGGAAGATCAACAACATAAGCGTTGTCATTGATCTTTCGGATGATTGACACCGGTCCAATTTTTTTATTCTTTAACTTATTATACGTTCCGATCGGAAATCATTCTTTGCACAGATGAACCACTACTTGGTCGCCTACCTCGAACACTTTTTGTCGCCGATGTTTGTCCGCTTGCTCCTTGTACTTTTCGTTCGAGGCATGTAGCTTAGTTTGTACCTCCGCATGAATGCCCATGATTTTGTCAGCCATATGTTCTGCTACAATGCTCATGCCTGGGAGCTTGGGCAGATGGACCAAGTCTAGTGTGTGGCGAGGTACTCATCCGTAAATAACCTGGAACGGGGAATTTCCTGTCACCATATTGTTAAATGCAAACTCCGCTTGAGACAAAGCCAAATCCCACTACTTTAGTTTTTCTCGTAAAATACATCGAAGGAAGTTTCCCAACGTGCGATTCACAACCTCAGTTTGACCGTCAGTCTGTGGATGGTAGGCGCTGCTGAATTGAAGTCGTGTATCGAATCGAGTCTACAAAGTCCGCCAAAAGTGGCTTATGAACTTTGTGTCATGGTAAGAAGTAATAGTTTTGGGAACCCCGTGTAGCCGCACAATTTCTAAAGAATAGATTCGCCACGTGTGTTGCATCGAGAGTATTCTTACATTGAATAAAAGGCGCCATCTTGGAGAAACGATCTACTACCACGAACACTGAATTCATGCCACATTGTGTTCGTGGGAGACTAAGCACGAAGTCCATAGATAAATCCTCCTAAGGACCGTCAGGCACGGGTAACGAGGTGTAGAGGCCCGTATTATGAGATTGCCCCTTAGAGGTCTGATAAATATAACAACATTGGACTGCCTTTCCCACATCACGTACCAATTGCGGTCAGTAATACCGTTCTTCCACAAGAGCTCGCGTCTTGTCTCTCCCAAGGTGTCCACTGAGGCCACCTCCATGTAGCTCTTGGATTATTTGTTCCCTTAGCGAACTGTTCGGGATGCACAATCGATTTCCCTTGAAAAGGAACTCTTCTTGCATATGTAAGTCGCCGGAGTGACCTTCTTGGCATCTAACCCAAGCGTCCATGAAGTTGTCGTCATCGGCATATATGTCTTTGAGGTGCTCAAACCCGATAACCTTATTGCTCATAGTGACTAACAAAGTTACATGGCTACTCAGTGCATCAGGTACTTTGTTTTGTTGCCTTGACTTGTGTTTTAGTACAAACGTGAATTCTTGCAAAAATGAGATCCATCTAGCATGCACACGGTTAATGTTAGCTTGACTATTAATGAATTTAAGAGCTTGATGGTCCATGTAAAGTATGAATTCCCTTTGAATCAAGTAATGTCGCCAGTGTTGCAGTGCCTGGACCACCGCGTATAACTCGATCTCATATGTAGATCACTTCTTACGTGTATCGCTAAGTTTCTCACTGTAGAAGGCTATCGGCCTACCTTCTTGAGACAAGACTCCCCCAATTCTGACATATGAGGCATCACATTTGACTTTAAACAGTTTGTCGAAGTTGGGAAGTACAAGAACCGTGGTCATGGATAATCTGCGCTTGATTTCGGCAAAGCTCCCGTTGGCTTCGTCTGTCCACTAAAACTGTCATTTCTTCATGTAATCTGTGATTGGTGATACAGTGGTACTGAAATTTTTCACGAACCGACGATAGAATGTCGCCAGTCCATAAAAATTTCGCACTTCGCGAATATTTTTGGGAACCAATCATTCTCTAATTGCCTTCACCTTTTCCTCATCCACTCGAATGCCTGTGGATGTTACGACAAAACCACAAATAATAGGCTATCAGTCATGAAGCTGCACTTTTTTAAATTGAGATACAATTTATTTTTCGTGAGCACTTGAAGGACCTTCTTGAGGTGTTCCATATGGGTGGTTTCGTATTTACTGTATATCAAAATATCATCGAAATAAACCACAACGAACCGTCCAATGAAAGGTTTCAAAACTTGCTTCATCAATCTCATAAATGTGCTAGGCGCATTTGAAAGACCGAAGGGCATGACCATCTATTCGTATAATCCTTCCTTGGTATTAAAGGCCATTTTCCACTTATCACCCGGCCGTATTAGAATCTGATGGTAACCGCTCCTTAGGTCTAATTTAGAGTATTTTTACACCCTCTAGCATGTCCAGCATATCGTCCAACTGTGGTATAGGAAACCTGTATTTTATAGTGATTTTGTTCATGGCTCGGCTGTCGACACACATGCGCCAACTCTCATCTTTCTTTGGAGTTAATAGAGCTGGTACAACACATGGACTCATAACTTTTTCGAATAAGACCCTTACGGATCAACTCCTCTACTTGTCCCTGCAGAATCTCACACTCATTTGGACTCATTCGATAATGAAGACGATTAGGTAAACTGGACCCAGGAACAAAGTCGATATGGTGTTGGATATCCCGCATGGGGGGTAACCCATCGGGAAGGTCATCGGGCCAGATTTATTTGAATTCATGTAACAGAGGCCTTAGTCTTTCAGGGATGATGGTAGGCTCGAGTTCTTTCCATTTTACAATTAATGCATAAGTCTGTCCTGTTTCTTTGGATTCTTCCACGAAGTCCCGTATGGTTAAGAGAAAATGATCCTCCACTTTAGAAGTTTCAAGTGGTCCTTTTGGATCCATAGGGGCTAATATGGTCTTCCGGCTGTCCTTGACGAAGATATATATGTTATCTCGCCCTTTATGAGTGGCGTCACGGTCAGATTGCCAGGGCCGACCGAGTAGTATATGACATACTTTCATATCAACCACATTGCATACTACTTCATCCTTATAATGTTTGCCAATTGAAAAGGATATGGTGCACCGTTCAGTTACCTTTGTTTCGCTGACTTCTTGATTCAACCGATTGGATATGGAGATGGATGACACTCCGTTTTTAATTGCAATTTTTCCACCATGACCTTAGATATGATGTTCTCGCTGCTCCCACTGTCAATGATCACATCACAAACCTTTCGATTCACCGTACACCTAGTGCGGAAGATGTTATGCCGCTGTGGATGCACTTCTTTTCTTGACACATATAATAGTCGCCTCACGACGAGCGACTCGCCGTGATCTTACTGAACCCAACCTGAATCATCTGCATCGACCTCGGTGGTATGCTCCTGTTCTTCAATATTTGGATCTTTGTAAGCGTTATCAGCACTACTATCATTGATGGCGAGGTTTGCCACTTTTTGCTGTGGACAAGTATTTGATAGGTGGCCCGGTTAGCAACAACAATAGTAGTTGTCGAGCCTTGGCCGAGCATAAGGGTTCGAAATTCTACTTGGACCAGCAACAGTCAATATGCCCCTTTGGGGTCTAGCTTGATCCCGGTTCTTAGACGTAAGAGGTTGAGTGCGTGCTCCTACGGGCTCCTTCCCCTTGGGCTCTGCAGTTCCCTAGGGCAAACCTGCCACCGGGATCCTTGCAGTAGGATAGGTCCGTGTGTTAGGACGTTCAAGTTGCGCTTTTACTCGAGTAGCCAGATCGCATCATTCATCGTCCAGACGGACTGCATCTGGACCCGATCCTAGATAGCCATACGCAATCCACCGTTGAATCGGGCATCTCGACCAAATCGTTACATGCCACAAGGCGATAAAATTCTTCTGCGTATTCTCTCACCGACTGACTACCCTATCGATAATTTTGGTATTGTTGGAATAATACCTGATTGTAATCGCTAGGGAGGAATTAGGCACGTATTAGCTGCTTCATCCGCTGCCAGGTGCAGATTGGTGCTTTCGTTTGCCTGGTTCACGCGAGTTGCACTTGTTCCCACCAAGCTGAAGCTCCTCATTTCAACTTATAAGCCACAAGATTGACCTTCTTTGCTTCAGGGATGTCCATATAGTCGAAAAATCGCTCAACTTCAAAAAGCCAATTCAGGAAATCCTCAATGTGTAGTTGGCCATTGAAGCTAGGAATATCAACCCGCATCTTGAATTCTTGATCCGTTCAATCTACTCGATCGCCGCCATGTCTGGGGTGTTGGAAGATTATGTCGTTGGTTTCCTCCTCACTGGAGCCTCCTTCCTCAGGAATGACCCTTGGATGCACTGCCGGTACTATCTTACGATCAAGGCGATTACGAGTTTCAGCAATTGGCGATGGAGGATTACCACCATGAATATGAAGTTGCCTTAGGTTTTTTGCCAAGAGATCCACTATGCGGTCGATGGAAACCTGTAGCCCTTGCATGGTTTGCCGATTATCTTGTTGCGTTACTTCGAAGGCTGTCACCGTTAAAGGTAAATTCCCTGGAGCACCACCCATGAGATTGTTGCCCGACCTGTCTTTAAAAGTCATCGATCCGAGGAGAAACCTCGCTTTGATACCAAACTAACGCAGGGGAGGAAGTGAGGTCGAGCACCGTCTTCCTCAAGAGGATAACTATTCCAAATCCACGAAACTTCTCTGGACTCCTCATAGAGACTTCTCGAATCCACGAGGGAAGAAAGCAAGAAAATAAAATTAAATTCTAATAAATTCGAAATTGATTAATGAATGAATAAAAACGAATTCACAACCCTTTAAATAGGGGTACCAAGCAATGGGAAAAAAATCAGAATCAAACTACAACTAAAACTCCTAGAAATTGCGACTTACTATAAATAGTAAACTTACTATTTATGGACGATCGTGATGTATACTAGTGCGCAAGGTTTTCGGCCAAAAATAGTAAGTGTCCTATTTGGCTTCACCAAACCCTTCTCCTAATTATTCTAAGCTCTTTTCACGTTGGGCACAACTCCTAAAGCCCGATGGATGAATAGTTATAATCAAACTAAAACTTACTATTTATAGTAAAAACGAAATTAAAACAGGGAAACGACCGTCGATCCAGGGGTTTTTCGTAATTCTGGGCGTCGCAACCCTGCGTAGTGGGTTGGTTGGCTAAAGTAGCTTGTTCTACCCCAAAATCATATATTTTAGGTTAGCTAACTCATTCCGGATTGCGAGATATGCCCGATTTAAGGTCCAACGGTCCGGATCACTTTTGTTGTCGACCGGGCCTTTTCTAATCCATCTTGGCCATGAAACTGTCAGTGACCCGCTCTACATCATGCCCCGAGCTCGAAGGCCGAGCTGAGCACGAGCTAGGACTCGAGCGGTCCGAGTCGAGCTCGAGCTGGGCAAAGCTCGGCTCAGCTCGGCTCAACTCATGTACACCTCTACCACCAGGTGTGCCACATCGTGTTAGGTGTTGGGCCCAAAAATCAGCCTCATATGCACCACGTGATTACAAATATTTTACAATGCAGCTCGCCGTCCAAACTCTTTTTTCTTTTTGCTTTTTCTTGGCATGGTCCCACTTGAATCATGGAGGGGTCTGACTTTTAGGCACCGGGCATAAATTATGTTATGTCATCTAATCGTTGGAGTGGATTTTATATAATCATCATGGTGGGCCTTATAAAATTTAAGGGTAGACATATCTCTCTAAACTATTTTCTTTAGTGTGGCACACCTGAAGAACAAGTTACCCTAATATTTTGGACCTATGCCTAAAGTAGGATTATACATCTAATCATCAGTGTGGATTTCAAATAAACATTATATTAGACCCGTCAAATAAACATTATATTAGACCCGTAAAAATCAAGTGAAAGCTTCCCCGTCCCCACCATTAAGATAGAGAGTCTACCGAGAGGTATTAAAAAAAGAGAGAAGGTCAAGTCCAACCGTTCGAACAGAGGTCACGGTCCATCCAATGGATAATTTCCAACTTATTAAATGCATGGGAAATCCAACACATTCAATAGATTGGACCCGCCATGGGCAA
The DNA here is from genome assembly GCA_030180095.1 of Magnolia changhungtana. Taxonomy (NCBI): domain Eukaryota; kingdom Viridiplantae; phylum Streptophyta; class Magnoliopsida; order Magnoliales; family Magnoliaceae; genus Magnolia; species Magnolia changhungtana. The sequence continues at coordinate 3,203,308 of JASAUF010000552.1, read as the reverse complement.
CAATTTATGAAAACATTCAGCCCCATCCACTTGTCAAATCGATCCTAAAGGGTTTATTATTATTATTATTTTATTATATATATATATATTATTTTAATATCAGTGGTTAAGCACTATTTTCTATCATGTGTCTCAATTGGTGAATGGAGAGGACTAATGTTTGCACCAGGTGATCATCACGGTGGGGCCAACTTATTAGATGGATTGGATGTCATAAGGACTTAACAGGTAGGAAGTTATTCACAAGGGGTGTAAACTAATGCTCCAATCGGTTGGCGTGGCCCACCATGTTGTGTGTGGAAGATCTACCCCGACCATTAAATATGTAATCGCATGTTAACTCTAAAAGAACAAAATCAGGCGGACTCGCGCTTCAGGTGGGCTATTCCAAAGGAAAGAGTTGAGAGAGACATCCACCCTTCATTTTGTCAGAGATGACTATGATGATTATATGAAATCCACTCAAGCCAGTAGATGCCACACTATAATTTAGACCAGGGATCTAAAAATCAGGCTCATTAGTGATTCAAGTGTGCCACACCAAAGGAAACAGTTTAGATGGTGCGAATTACCTTATACACTTTTTTCAATCATGCGGTCCACCTGAATAACAAATGGAGCTAATTTTTGAGCCATGAACCTGCACCAGGTGGTCGGAGTGAATTTCACATAAGCATCACAGCAGGCCCATTTAAAGAATGAACCATTTATTCCATTAATACATCAACTAATAGTAGACCGATAATAAGATATAAGAAATCTTAACAGAAAGAAAGATGGTAGACTGATAAAACATCAACTAATGAGTTAGGCTTTAAAAAAAAAAAAAAAAAACTTTTGAAATAGGTGGTGGAATGTAAATTCAATATTAATTAGGTAGTTGGTCTCAAGATTTTCAATTTTCACAAGTGTGGCCTTTGGTCCAGCGATCTAAGCCATTCCAACCGTTTCTGATCAACCTTATATGACCGGGCTCTATAGGGCTAGGGCCGGGGCTCTTTTAGTTTGACTAGGGCCTGGGTTACATTTCCACCCCTATATTGCAAGGGGCGTTCATGAGCAGATTCACCACTACAGCTATTACATGGAGCCTGATCAGTAAAAATTATGTGGGATCCACTTTTATATTTGTGTATGATATCCACTTTAGTAAATTACTTTCCGGAGCTCAAGTTAGGTCATGGTCCAAAAAGGAATGGGAACGCAGCTTCAGTGAATCCTGTGGGGCCTATGGTGATGTATGTGTCTTATATCCACTCTATCTATTTATTTTGAAAGCTCATTTTAGAACATCCAACCAAAAACACAGCAGATCCAAATCACAAGTGGACCGCACCACAGGAAGCAATTGTCATTGAATGCCCGTAATTAAAAACTTCTTAGGTCCCACTGTAATGTTTATTTTCCATCCAACCTGTTGATAAGGACACACGGACCTGGATGAAGGGAAAACACAAATATCAACTTGATTCAAAACTTTCGTGGCCTATTTGAAGTTTTTGATGGTCAATCACCATTGTTTCCTATGGGGTGGCCCACCTGAGATTTGAATTTACGTTATTTTTAAATCATAATGTAAAATGATCTGGCAAAATGGATTGACAGGGTGGATGGATATAAGATACATATATCATGATGGCGCTTAGAGTCAGGAATCCACCAACCGCCTCAAGACATGACTGTGGCCAAGGCTTTTATTTCAAAGCTGGAAATTGGTGCGTAGGCTTTCCAACACCGCCAAGGACCAAGAACAGCAGTCGTGCAGTAATATGGAAATCGGATTGCGGAATGAGTTACTCTGTGCACTCTTATCGTACCGAGTAAACTCAATTGGTCCCACCTTGAATGTATGTGATCAATCCATGCCGTCCATCCATTTTTTTTAAAATCTAATTTGAGAGGTTGAGCCAAATTTTGATGCATATCCAATGATCAAGTGGATCATACTACTGGCGATAATGATTTCCACCTATGAAACCTTTCTAGGCCTCACAGTGATGTTTATTTGTCATCCAACCTATTCATAAGATCATACAGATATGGATGAAGGAAAACACAAATATAAGCTTGATCAAAAACTTCTGTGGCCCCCAAGAATTTTTCAACGGTAGACATTCAATTCAACTGTTCCCTATGGTCTAGCCCATTTGAACATTGTATATTAATCTCTAAAATTATTGGATAAAATGGATGAATGGGCTAAATAAAATACATAATCACAGAGTTTACTCAGAACGCGAAATGGGCTTCCATAAATGTGTTGGGCACTGGGGCATACCATAATTTATGTGTTTTATAACCATTTCATCCACTAGCTCAATTTATGACATAACCCAAAAATAAGCATATCTGAAGCTCAAGTGGACCACACCACATGAATCAGTGGTAATTGAATACCCACCGTTAAAAATTCCCCAAGGCACAGAGGTTTTAAATCAGATATTTGTTTTTTCCCTTGGTACAAGCCCGTGTGACTTGTCAACAGATTTACAGTGGGCCCTAAGAACGTTTCAACTGCAGGTACCATTATCTCCACAGTTTTCTATGGTGTGGTCCACCTGATCTTTGGATCTACTTTATTCACATTCTATAATGATTTGGAAAAATGGATGTACTGCATTGTGTCCAACCATGATGCTTACATGAAATCCACCCGTACCACCAGATGCATCACCTCATGTTAGGTCTTGAGTAAAAAAAATCAGAAAAATCAGCCTCATCTCTGATACGGGTCCGACCACATGATTAGAAACAATGTACAAGGTAACCTGCCCTGCAAAAAATAAAAAATCAAGATCCATAGCTCAACTGGCAGACTAAGTGGACATACCTCATTTCAACACATAAGGTCTTGGTATCTATCCCCAGCGGGTGGCTAACATGGAGTGCGTGTACTGACATGGGTGTCTACTAAGCTAAACCACCCCCCAAAAAAAAACAAAAAAAGAACTTTTTTTTAAAAAAAAATAAATAAAATAAAATAAAATAAATAAATTACTTGGTGTTGCCCCACTTAAATCATGGAGGGCCTGCTTTTCAGGCAACGTGTGTAAACTATGATATGTAATCTAATGGTTGGAGTGGATTTTATATAATCATTATGGTAAGCTCTATATACACTTAAGGGTGAACTAATCTCTCTAAACTGTTTTCTTTGGTGTGGCCCATTGAAGTGCAAGTCACCCTAATATTTCGGCCCTATCTCTAAAGTGGGATTATACATCCATTGACCAGGGTGGATTTCACATAAACATTATATTGGGCAGCTTCCATGTGGGAACTGTAAAGACCTACAGTCGACTCAGATATTAAAAAAGGAGGTCAAGTCCAACCGGTTCAAAGTCCATTCATCCGGATGCATGGGACATCCAACAAGCTCAATATATTGGACCTACCATGAGAAACAATTTATGAAATAATTCAGCCACATCCACTCATCAAGTCGATGGCAATTTTATTTTTATATTTATCGGTGGCTATGTACTATTTTCTATCATGTGCCTCACTTGGTGATGGATAGGTCTAATACTTTCACCAGGTCATCGTCGTAGTAGGGCAAACTTATTAGATGGATTGGATTTCACAAGGACTTATTAGGTTAGAACTTATCCACTAGGACTGTAAACTAATGGTTCAATCGGTTGGACGCTACTCTTGATTTTGACATGGCCCACCATGATGTATATGGAAGATCTACCCGACCATTAAATATGTAATCACATGCTAATCCCAACAGCAAAATATCAGGTTGACCTGAGATTTAGCTGAGCCATGATGAAGGAAAGAATTGAGAGAGACGTCCACTCTTCATTTTTACGGGACCAATGTGACGATTATATGAAATCCACTCAAGCCATTAGACACCACACCATATTTTAGACCAGGGACCTAAAAATCAGGTTCATATGTGATTGAAGTGGGCCACACTGAGGGAAACGATTTGGATGGCGAGCATTGCCATGTACACTTTTTCTAATCATGTGGTCCACTTAAATAATGAATCGGGCTAATTTTTGGACGCCGAGCCTAACATGGCTTGATGCACTTGGTGGCTAGAGTTAATTTCACATAAGCATCATATTGGGCCACTCAAGCTGCATATCATTGGTTCCCATGGCCAACCTAATGGCTGTAAAAATAAAAATAAAATAAAAAATAAAAATAAATTTTTTTTAATAATGGACTGATAGTACACGGATTAATGAGGTAACCTTTTGAAAAAGGAACTGGAATTTAAATTCAATATTAATTAGACAGTTGTTTATAAAATTTTCTTTTAAAAAATCAGTTTTCTAAAATGGCTAGTAAACTGGTCTTAAGATTGTTAATTTTGACAAGTGGGGCCTTTTGTCAGGCAATCCATGCCATTACAAACCTGGACCAAGGCTCTTTTTGTCTGACTAGGGCCCAGGTCACATTTCCACCCTTATGTTGCAAGGGCCGTTCATGGGCAAATTAACTACTACACCTGTTCAATGAAAATGATGTGGGATCCACCCTGATATTTGTGGATGATAAATAACTTTCCGGGCCACGTGTTAATGTCATGACTTAAAAAGGAGTCGTATCAATAACTCAAGTGCGCTGCACTGCATCACATAAAACAACCCTTTGAAACCTTCCGACCTCCCTTGGTTGCATTGCCTAGCCGAGCTGATGGGGACGTGGCTTCGGTCGGATGGATGAGAAGATATCTATTGGAGTTGATTAAGATTTGACGGGAATGGTCCAGTTTACATATGCATTAGGGAATAGACCCTTTTTAGGTAGCCATCAATGGTTCAAAACATTTGAAAAAGGTTTATGAGCATTGATCATTAAGTTAAATCGTTTCTGATTGTCGGATCAAAAGATTTGACCGTTAGATCATCATAACCTGTACATTTTCAAACCGTTGCCCACGCTTTCACCGTATGCGAGTGCGAACGCATGCAAGATCTTAACATGATAATATACAAAAGTCCAAGTAAAAATACTACACACCGCTACATATAAATTATAAGTTTATTTATTTATTTATTTTGGGATAAAAGCATAAATCATACTTTTTCATTTGAAAATTTTCATGACTCAGCTGAAAAAAGAAAATTTTGAAAATTTTTAAATATTTTTTATTTTTCAAAAACTAAAATTCAAAAAGTACATCCATTTTGCAAGCTTATTTTAGAACATTATCTAAAAAAATACAATAGATCCAAATCACCAGTAGACCACACCATAGAAAACAGTGGTTATTGGACGCCCACCATTTAAAATAATTTTTTTTTTAAAAAATAACCCAAACTTCCTAGGGCACTCTGTAATAATTATTTCCTATCCAATCTGTTGATAACGTCTAATCGGCCTGGACAAAGGGAAAACATAAATATTAGCTGGATTCAAAACTTGTGGCCCACAAAAAGCTTTTAATGATTAATTACCATAGTTTCCGATGGTGTGGCTCACCTGATATTTGAATCTGCTTTATTTTTTGATTTATGCCCTTAAATAAGCTGGTAAAAGGTATAAACGGAGTGTATATAAGACATACATCACGATGGCCCTGCAGTAAGGAATCCACCCAAGCCGCCTCCCTCATACGGGTAGAGTGGATGTCAAATAGACATGATCATGGCTAAGTTGTTTATGTTTCCATGGTCGAAATTGGTCCGTTTGCTTTCCAACACCACCACAGATGCGGATCAGGTGGTGTTGCTCACACTACCCCCAGCAATTGTGTAGTGATGTGTTTGGCATTCTAAGGCCTACTATGATTTATGTTTTTTATATCCACGTCGTCCATCTATTTTTCTATCTCATTTTAGGACATGAATCCAAAAATGAATCAGATCCGAAGCTTAAGCGAACAACATTATAGGAAACCGTGGTAATTGAATGCCCACCATTAATAACTTCTGGTGCCACAAAAGCTTTGGATCAAGCTGATATATATTTATATTTTCCTTTCATCTAGGTCAGCCCTAGGTAGTTTTCAAGTGTGGGTGTCATTATTTCCACAGTTTCCTATGGTGTGGTCTACTCGAGCTTTGGATCCACTTATTTTTTAGTTCACGTACTTAAATGATCCAAAAAATTGAATGTATGGCATTGGCCCCACCATGATACTTATGTGAAATCCACCCAGACCACTAGGTGTCTCACCTCATGTTAGACCTTGAGCCCAAAAATCAGCCTCATCCATGATTTAGATGGACCACATGATTAGAAACAATGTACAAGGCAGTGCTTGCCCTCCAACCTAATTCTCTTGGTGTGGCCCTACATCAATCATGGAAGAGCCTGATTTTTAGGCATGGGGCATAAATTATGGTGTGTCATCTAACAATTGGAGTGGATTTTATATAATCATCATGGTTGGCCCTATACAACTTTGGAGTGGACGTATCTCTCTAAACTATTTTATTTGGTGTGGCCCACCTCAATAACAAGTCATCCTGGTATTTTGGCCCTAGGCTTAAAGTGGATTAAATATAAACATCATGTTGGGCCTACGTACAAAAATCAAGTGGCAGATTCCGTGTCCGAACTGTTAAGACAACCCGTCGACTAGTTGATTGAGTTATATATATATATATATATATATATATATATATATAAGGCCTAAGTCCAACCTGTTCGAACAAGGTCACAGCCCATCAATGTATATCTGCCAATTTATGAAATGCAAGGCACATCTGTTGTGGCAGTGGAACTCCAGTGCCATGGTGACGTTCCTAACAGGGAGACATCTTCACGTCTCTTTCTTCCCCTATTCCTCTCCGTCTCTCTCTATCCATCTATTTATGATCGACCGCATGGCCATGTACGGTGAAATCCACTTTTTATATGCTTTATGATATGCAGTGTCTTATAATGTAGTATATATAAGAAGGGCCGTGGAGAAAGATAAATATTTTATTTAGTTTATTTTTTGAGATATTTTTTAGTGTGAGATTTCTCGTATGGGTGAAAGTAAAGTAAGCCTTATATTTTAATTTCTCTTATTCTCAACCCTGTATTTTCGTTTCATTTATTTTAGTGAGGAAAAAAACTCTTTATTAGTGCCAATGTATGCATATTGTCGAACCACGTAAATCATTGTACCTCTTATATCTTGTTTTTTATTTGACTATTTCTTTTGTATTTTAGTATAACACCCCTGTGAACGCTAGGAATCGGCGCCCACACTTTCTGGCGATCTTGCTTTTGTTGTTTTGTTGGGGTGTTTGATGTGGGGGGGGGGGGTGTATGTAACCTTGGTTGTCAATTTGGAGTCGCTACTAGTCACTTAATCTCAAAATTCCACAGTTGGCTAGAACCCGCGAAATATGTAAGCTTAAAGAAATTTGAAGATTCTCCTACCTTAAATTGACTCATGGTCTGCGATCTGGGATTCCGAGTAAGGGACCCCGGTTACAAAGAGGAAAGGTGTTATGGACCCTCTCTGCTCGTACAAATGTACGGTCTCTACTTAGTATGAGAAGGAAATCTCAAGAGATGAATGATGTGGTCGGAGTAGGAATAGGCACACGCGGATTTCTGATGCGGTAAGATCTGAGATTTCCGCAAGCCACAAAGCATACGTTCGAGAATTTGTCTAGAAGGTGGATGTAATGATGCTTATGTAAAAGGTAAAACAAAGTGAGCTAGATCACTAGGAATTTCTAATGTGATAGGATCCGATGTACGACAAGTGATAGAGCATACGTTCACTAAAGATTTAGAAAAGCAGGGGGGTTGAGAATGGAAGAGATGTCATGATGAATGCTTGTATGTAAAAATGAAAGGATCTTTGGCTTGATCTTGAGTAGGCTAGGATATGGATTGCACCATGATCAATCCGGGCTAGACTTGTGGGATTGAGAAGGTTGGGAGGAGGCTAAGGGGTAGCTGAAAAATCTGATCTTGGAGGCTTGGGAGCTCATTCTCAACCTCACTCTCTCTCTCTCTCTCTCTCTCTCTCTCTCTCTCTCTCTCTCTCTTTCTTACTCTCTCTTCCTTGAGATGAGAAGAATTTTTCTCTCTTGGAATTGTTGTTGTGAAATGTGAAGAGGAGAGGGCTATTTATAGCCTTTTCTATTGGCAATGTAGTAATTGTTGGGCTTATGAAGGGTAAAAGCTGACATGACAGGTTGGGATTGGTTGAGGAGAGAGGAATGCCATGTGACGTTCTCTCATTGGCTCTTGGGCGTTGGTAAAATGGTAAATAAGGTGGGTTGGGGGGTAAATCCATATGAAAGTTGACTTTGGGACGAGAGACCATTGTTGCTCAGAAGAGATACCTGTCCGTTTCTGGAGCGGTAGTTGGATTACTGCCCATGGTAGTCCGACTACCGCCCGGGCTTGGGTTGGTCTGGGCTTTGGTCAATGGGCTTTATTTGGTGCTTTGGCTCGTTCGGAAGTCTTCTTTCGTCCGAACGAGCCAAAGCACCAAAGCTTACATGTGAATGGTTAGGTGTGTTTATAGGGTTTGTACTAATCACATGTAAGCTTTGGCTTGGGCGATGGTTTAAGGTTCAGATTAGGGTTTAATCTAGGGTTAGGCTGGGTCTTGGATTTAGGTTGAGGTTCGAGTAAGGGTTAGGCAGCGGTTTGGGTTAGGGTTAGGGTTTGGTTTAGGATATGATCATGATTCCCGGATTGTCTTCACTTTCTCAAGATACTAGCCTGGGTGGGGTGTCTATAAATGCCCCTCTTTAGCCGAGGTTGCGAGCAACCGAGCGCCAAAGCGAGTGGACACCCCACCCTTCTGGTCAGAAAAGGTAGTGGTTCAAATTTGTTGCTTGCCATTGTATCATTGTCAGTCGATTGTTTGAAAAAGGGATGACTCGCATATATCATGAGGGTTGAGGAAGACGTTGTGATTGTCCCTGCGCGTCGATGCGGCATTACGGGTCACAATCACAACCCTTTCACGTCAGATTGTAAATAGCATTGGAGGATAAGTCTGTAAAGTAGGGCCGCTGCGCGTCGATGCGACTTCACGAGGATTCCCATACTGTTTGGATCTGTCGTTTCCTTTGCTACGTAATCACCTTAAGAGTATTCCTTCCGTTTGATCGTCAAAGTAGTTAGTTGCCCTTCGTGTGGATGCGGCCTTATGGGAAACTCAGTACGCCGACTTGGACTCGATCAAACTTTCCGAACATCCCGGCCTAGGTATGTGCGGGTAATCTTTTGTCATGCAGTTTGTTGATTCTAATACTTTGGCTACAATGGATTATCGTTACTTTAAGTTTGATTATTTTTTCCAAAGGTAGATCAAATCATTTTTTTACTCACATTCGTCTCGTACGACTGTCCAGATATGGAGATCGGGTCAATCGTACTTGTATCATATATGGATTCGATCATCTCCCGAGAAAATCGAAAGTGATCAAATCTTATTTTGCTATTTGCACTGATCGCAACTGGAAAATATGGAAGATTCCTCAGTGTACTGCTCGTCACGTGCGTTTTTTTTTTGAAAATTTTTTGTTTGAAAACTATTCTCTTTGGAACTAGATTTCGTAAGGATTTTATTGAAAGTATTTTATGGATTTTTTGAAGAATATCTGTTCGATCTCACTGGTGGGCGTCGTCGTTTGGTTTTTATTTGCGCAAATTAAGTAAACAGTGGCGTTGCCTCCACTAATGAGTTGGCGGGGCTAACAGTTTTTATTTGAAATAATTTTTGGGATTTTTTTTTGAAACATCTGTCGATCGCGCGGGAGGGCGTCGTCGTCTGGTTTTTATTGTATAAGTTAAGTAAACAGTCGCGTTGCCTCCACTGATGAGTTGGCAGGGCTAACGTTGTTTATTGGAAATATTTTTGAGATTTTGAAATATCCGTCAGGTCCCTGGTTGGCATTTAGCGGATGACGCGGATGATCGGGACATTGTTGGTGATGCGGCTTCGTCCTCGTCAGGGGTTAATGACTCTTTTGAGGTGTTCGAGGAGAGGCCTTTTATTAACCCATCATTCTTGCTTGCGACGCACGACCATCTTATCTCTGAGCTTGCCGTCCTTCGTCATGCGTGCAAGGATATGGCCCGTTGTTTGGCAATGCGGTGGTGATATGATGAGAGCATGATTGCGAGTGTTGCGTAGAGAGAGACAAGGTCTTTTACTTGCACATGAGGTAGAGAGACTTAGGCAGATGTTATCGATATATGAGAGGGGATGGAGGCCTACCTTGTGATCCCTAACTTCGTTGGTTGCTTGTCCTGTATATGCATTTATGTTTTTATTTTCATTTTTGTAAAGAAAGGAAAACAATGTACTTGAAAAAAAAGATGTTTTAAAGAAATGAAAATTTTTATTTGTGCCAAATTTGTCCATGTTTGCTTATGTTTGGATTTGTGCTTTGGATGATTGGGATTAGAATATTGGGCTCAGCCCACATTGTGTTCAGTAATCTGAGTTGTGTACTAGAGATCTTGGTTCCCTGAGAGCGCGTATTCAAGATCATGCCCTTTGGATTTGGGCAGAGTCTGATAGAATACTAATTTGGCATTTATCTTTTCCTTACATCTCTTCGTTTTGCTTGTTACCTTGGCTTCTTCTGTACCTGCACTTTTACTTTTGTTTTTGTTTTATTTCTTGCCCTTTTTGCCCGTAGCGCCATTTTAGGTTTTCACTACGACTGGCTTCCCATCATTTTTGCTCGTAGTGTCTTTTTGGATTTTCACTACATCCCAGGTTTTTGTTCTTGCCTGCCCTTTGGCAGCTTGTACTTTTTTTTAAAATTTTTACCCTTGGCACTTTTTCAGGTTTTCACCAAGTCCCCTACATGCCCGTTGTTTTTACTCGAACTGCCCTTTCGGGTTTTCTACTCGCCCTTTTTTTGCTTAGGAATGTTTTTTTTTTTTTTTTGAAGTACCGGGAGAGACCGAGAAACTTCCTTCATAGCCGGCCGACTGGTTACCTTCCTGTCCTTATCTTTGATTATAATCGCAAGTCGTTCTATGTTGGTTGGATTATTTTGGGAGATATAAGATGACCTTATTTTCTTCTCTCCTTTTTACCTTCTTTTTTTGTCTTTTCCTTCCTTTCTTTTTGTGGCAGAACTGATTTTCTTTTTTTCTTTTTTTTGCACTCGTTTGTGGGGGAGCTGATTTTCTCTTCTTTTTTTTTGTGTTTTTGTTAACCTCAGCTTAACGATTGTAACCAAAGACAAAGTTAGGTGTAGTTACTCGTGATAGATTTTCATGTTGTCGGCGTTGATGGGCTTGGGAAGATCTTCTCCTCTCAGACTGGTGAGCCAGAGGGCGCCTCCTTGGAGTACCTCTTCAATGATCAGTGGTCCGTCCCATGAGGGTTTGAACTTTCTTTTGAAATTTGGCAGATGTGGTGGTAGGATACATTTTATGACCATGTCGCCGACTTTGAAGCTCCTCTTTCATACCCTCTTATTGTAGGCCCTTGCGATCCTTATTTAGTAGCATTGCGAGTGGCTTACGCACGAATGCGCTTTTCATCTACCAGATGCAGTTGAACGTATCTTGCTTGTTATCACTCGCCTTCCTTGACTTCAATTTCCAACAATATTCGTAGTGATGATATTTCGATTTCGACTGGCAATACTGCTTTCATTTAATACGCGACTTCATAAGGAGTTGCGCCTGTAGCAGACCATATTGATGTCCGATAAGCCCAGAGTGCATATGGGAGCATTTCCGACCAATCTCGATATGTCTTGACCATTTTCTCCAATATGCGGATGATAGTCATCTTTGCGGCTTCGACCCCACCATTCATTTGAAGACGGTAGGGGCTTGACCGATGACGCTTGATCTTGAACTTGTCGAGGAAATCGCCCATCCTTTTTATTGATGAACGGAGTCCCATTGTCTGTGATGATGGCTTGAGGGATCCCGTACTGGCTGATGACATTGTTCTTCATGAACTTTATCACGTGAGATGCTGCGATGATGGTGTAGGATACTGCCTCCATCCATTTGGTGAAGTAGTCTACTGCCACCAGGATGTACTCATGACCGTTTGAAACTTTGGAGTTGACTTTACCGATGACGTCAAGTCCACATATAGAGAAGGGCCATGATGTCGTCAGATTGTATAGCTCAGAAATAAGCGCATGAATCTGGTTCGCATGCTCCTGACACTTAAAGCATTTCCTAACATGTTTACAGCAATTCGTCTCCATCATTAGCCAGTAATTACCGAGCCGTAGGATCTTCTTTACCATCATATGTCCGTTCATGTGTGGGCCGCATAGTTCCTCGTGGATTTCTGACATGATTTGAGCAGCTTTCGTTTCATCCACGCAGCAGAGAAGGACTTGATTGAATGATCGCTTGTAGATGATGCCCTCAGTGATCGTAAACTGGGCCGCTAGCTGATGGATAGTGCGATGATCGGTTGATGCCACTCCTTCTAGATACTTCTGATGCTCAAGATATTCCTTGATGTTGGTATACCACGGCTGATCATTCGACGATGTTTCGGCTTCGTTGATCTACAGGTAGAATGTGGGTTCTTCCTAGAGTTTGACGGTGAGTTCCTATTCAGCAATTCCTCCCGGGATCTTCAGCATTGAAGCAAGGGTAGCCAGAGTGTCCGCAAATTGATTATTGGCTCAGGGCATGTAAGAGAATGTGATTTCTTTAAATTCCACAGTCAGATTCTTCAGATAAACGTGATAAGAGATCAACTTTTCATCCTTGGTCTTCCAGTCACCATTCGTTCGATTGATGATGAGTTGTGAGTCTCCAAAGACTCGTAACCTCTTCACGTTGAGGATGATGACTTCTCCTAGACCAGCGATGCATGCTTCATATTCATCCACGTTGTTGGTGCAGTGAAATGCCAACCACCTGGAGATGGGAATTGGGACGTTGTTGGGAGAGTAGAGTATTGCTCCTACTTCACTCCCTTTTGAGTTTGTGGCTCTGTCGAAGAAGAGTGTCCACTCTCCTGCCTTTCTTTCTTCTTTTTCCTCGATAAGGAGCATGTCCTCGTCAGGGAAGGTCTTCAGTGGTTGGTAATCAGGCAGAGAGTGTGCTGCTAAATGGTCGACCAGTGATTGCTCTCTAATTATTTTCTGAGTGACATAGGTGATGTCGAACTCGGAAAGCAGCAGTTACCATTTTGCGATCCTGCCCGTTAGTGTAGGTTTCTCGAACAAATATTATAACGGGTCCATGCGAGCGAGCAGAAGGATTCGGTGAACAATCATGTATTGTCGTAGCCGTTGTGTCGTCCAGACCAGGGCGAGACACGTTTTCTCTAAGCTGGAGTATTTGGCTTCATAGCTTGTGAACCGTCGGCTTAGATAGTAGATCGCTTGTTCCTTTCTTTCTATATCATCGTGTTGGTCGAGGATGCATTCGATTGCTTCTGTTGCGATACAAATGTACAGCAGTAGTGGCCTACCTGGTGTAGGTGGCATGAGCCTAGAGGGTTTAGAAGATACTTCTTGATTTTATCGAAAGCCGTTTGACAGTCGTCGTTCCATTCCTTTAACGAGTCCTTCCTTAGAAGCTTAAATATGGGCTCACGTATGGGAGTGAGCAGTGTGATGAATCGACTGATGTACTGGATCCGTCCGAGGAAACCCCGAATTTCCTTCTTAGTTCTTGAAGTCGGCATCTCAATGATTGCTTTGGTCTTGGTCTCGTCCACTCAAATGCCATCTTCACTGATGATAAAACCTAACAGTTTGCCCTTGGTTGCGCTGAAGACGCATTTCTGTAGGTTGATGCGGAACTTGAACTTCTCTAGCCTGTCCAAGAGCTTCTTGAAGTCTTCAAAATGTCCTTCGATCGTACAAGATTTGACAATCATGTCGTCCACATAGACTTCCATTTCCTTGTTTATTATGTCGTGGAATAAGGCAGTCATGGCTCGCTGATATGTAGCTCCTGCATTCTTTAGCCCAAAGGGCATGACTTGATAGTAGAATGTTCCCCATGGTGTGATGAAAGAAGTCTTCTCATGATCTTCGACGACCATCTTGATCTGATTGTAGCCGGAGAAGTCGTTCATGAATGAGAAGATCTTGTGTCCAGTAGTATTGTCTACCAGTGTATCGATGTGAGGTAGAGGGAAATCGTCTTTAGGACTTGCTTTGTTAAGGTTCCTAAAGTCAATGCACATCCTGACTTTGCCATCGTTTTTAAAAACTGGTACGATATTCGGGAGTCATTCTGGGTAGTTGGAGACTACTGGGAATCCCGCATTGTATTACTTGATGACTTCATCGTGGACCTTCAGGGCCTATTCTGGCTTCATTCTTAGGAGCTTCTGTTTGACAGGCTTCATGTCCGACTTTGTTGGCAAGTGGTGTACCACCAATTCTTCATCGAGCCCTGGCATGTCTTCGTAAGAGAAAGCAAAGTTGGATAACCTTGGCTTCAAGAATTCCATCGTCCTCTGCTTGTATTCCGGAGGCAGTGATCTACCAATGCGCAATTCTCTAGGGAGTTTCGACAATCCCAAGTTTACAACTTCGAAATCGCCTGCCACAACATTAGCCTTTGTTTCGAACTTTTTAATGGAGTCCTCAAGTTCAAAAGCTGCATCATCATTTCCCTCATCCTGGGCTTCATCCAAACCCATGAGTTCGAAATCTAACTCTAGATCGAAATCATACAAGTTGACTTCGAATTCTGGTGCTGTGTGTAGTATGTTTGGCACATTGGAGTTTTCTATTGTTTTTTATTTTAGAGGATTTTTTGATGTTTTGTGATTTTGAGAAATATTTGATGTTTTTGTGAATTTTGAAATATTTGTTGTTTTTGTGTTTTGAGAGTTTTTTATTTTTTTATTTTTTTTGTGTCGCCAAGGGATCCCGAACGGGAAGGTGTTGCGAACCATGATTGATCCTTTCCTGATTTGGGATGCCATCTGCTATTTACATTGGCGGTTTTTTTAGACCGGTATCTGTGGATGACTTACCAGTCGATTCGATTATTAAGGGAATGGTTGACCAGCTAGGTTCTTTCCCCCTTTCGACCCTGTTGCCTTGAACTGTTCGTACTTGTGGGTCATCTGTCCCGATGACCATGATGTCTGCTGGACCGGGTTCAGAGTATGTATTTGACCCGATCTCTTCGCTTAGAAGTTGGAGCTCCTCAGGCTCCTCAGGTCCACATTGGGTGAGATCCTGATGTCTGTTTAGTCAAGGGAAGGCCACTTCCCTTTTTCGATTCAATGGAGGGGCTGCTTTTGCCCCTTGTGTTGTTGAGATGATGGCGTGGGTCTCTCCCCTTGGCTGTTAGTGGGGATGGGTGCCTCTCCGCTCTTATCTGTGTGCCTTATAATGAGCACCTTTAGTACTGGGTCCTCCGTGGGTGGCCCTGCTTTCATGCCGCTAGCTTCATTTGGTGGTCCGGGGGTTCTGCCCTTGGTATTGGGTATGCTTTTGAAGTTCTGAGGATCTTATCCCATCGTATTGACGACCAAGGGGACTCCTGGCTAGAGTGTACTGTTAATTTGAGCCGCTGGAGGTGATCCTTGAGAGAGGTCATCATGTCACCACAAACTGTCTCGGATTTTACAAACTTGATGGGCATGCACTTGAATGGTTACCTCTTTTTAGGCCTTGCGGCCTGTTCTTCTGGTGTTGGTTGATATCCCAATCCCCGTCTTCGCTCGTTGGCACGAGCTTGCTTTGCTACCATACCTTTCTCATGGAACTCGGTACGGTAGTTCAAAATTAGTCGTTCAGCCGGGGGGATGGCATATTCAACAGCGAGTGGGTATGGGTTGGCAATGGAGTTCACAATTTCAAACTCGAAACTATGATACGGTATGTCACCCTCCGTGTGCTGGACGTTTATTACTGAGATGTCAGGTTCTGGGATGTTGACCGCTACTGGTTGAATGATCTCCGGTTCGGTTAGTACCGAAATGATTCGATTTCTTGAAACCCTTTAATGGAGGGTGGATGGGATGGCTCCAATAGTATGGAGCCACAGTCGCCTCAACAGAAGGTTAAACGAGGCAGGAATGTCAATGATCTGGAATGTGACAAGAGTCATATCTGGTCTGATTTGTAACTCAATGTCTATCTCTGCCTCCCCTTACCTTCAGGAGTTATCGAAGGTTCTGACACTCATAGTACTAGGCCGGAAGGATGATGGTTTAATCCCTAAACGTTTAACAGTCCTCAAGGGGAAAATGTTTAAGCTTGATCCGTTGTCAATGAATACGAGTGGGACCTTGAAACCCCTGTAATGGACAACTATATGGAGTGAGTTCCCATGTTTGCAGCCCTCAGGTGGCAACTCATCATCGGAGAAAGTGATGGCTTGCAGTGCGAGAAGTTGTCTGATCATGCTTGTCACCATTTCATGCGGTACGTTAGGAGAGATGTGTGCATCGTTCAGAGTTTTTGCAAAGATTTCTCGATGCGATCTTGATCTGCACAAGAGTTCCTAGATGGAAATTTGTGTGGGAATGGATTTGAGCTGAGTTGCTACATCGTAGGCAACATTAGCTTTGTGGGCCGTTCCTGATAAAGTTCCCCGAGTTTCTTTCGGATTCTGATTGTCTCTCTTGAAGTACTGGCCATTGTTGCCAAGTTCGGCGCACTTTGGGTAGTGCCAAGGGACTGCCTTTGTGTTATAGGAGGTAACCGTCCTCCCTTCCAAGTATACCGGTTCTTGAGGCTGTGGAGTTTGTTACTGGTTCTGTTTGTGGTAGACACGAGGCTTTCCCCTGAAGTGTGACTAAATCCTCGTGGGTTTTTACAATGGGACTCTCCTATACATTCTGTGGAGGAGAGATCGTTCGGGCGTGTGCCAATTGGTGAGGTAAGAGGGAACTTGGAGATTGGACTGGAATTGCCCCTTGCAAGGTTGGCGGGGCTGGATCGGGGAGGCCCACTGGCAAAATGAGAGGAGCTTCAGCGTTTAAACTATTTGGATATAGGGGAGATGATGCTGGATGTGCCCCTTGGAGAATGAGAGGTTGAGAGTTTGACCTGTTGGATGTTGGCGGTGCCCCTTGGAGAATGAGAGGCTGAGAGTTTGACCTGTTGGATGTTGGTGGTGCCCCTTGAAGAATGAGTGGCTGAGAGTTTGACCTGTTGGATATTGGCGGTGCCCCTTGGAGAATGAGAGGCTGTGCTGTCAGTACTGCTTCTAGGAATACCTATTGCCTAAGCAGAGGTGCTTGTTAGTATCCCCATGTTTGATTTACCATATCGAGCATGATTGATTGTATGGAGTGATGTGGGAAGGAGTACGCGGAACGCCCTTCCTCAATGTCGTTGACGGTAGATGTCACGCCCTAAACTCGGAAACCGGGCTCACAAAATTCCAAATTGTCGAATCCCGTGTCGACAGCCTCCATTGTACCCCATTCTCGTCTCCCAGCACCTATACACCAGATTCCGATCCTGGGATCCTATGAGGAGGATTTTCTAGAGTACATTTATCTTGTAAGAAGTATAACCACAAGTATACCCAAATCACAAAGGCAACATTGTCATCACATATCCATTAATATAAACTTTGAATACAATGTTAAAAAGGAAATACAATATAGAAATATAAAAGAAAACTCCAGAAGCTCAACCGCACGTTCCTACCTTAGCTCGGCTGCATCATAATGTCACCTGCACACATCTATCATGCATAAGCTTATAGAAAGCTTAGAGGGTGGTGTAAGTGTGTGAGTAGTATATGCGTGCTCATAATGTAATATCAGAGTAAACGAAGATACTGATAAGTTCATGAGCCATACAATGTCAGAGTAAGCAGAAATACTGACAAGTCCATGAGTCATACAATATCAGAGTACGCAATACAAATCAGCTATGCAAATGAGGAGTCAAAGAAAGTCAAATATTAGATGCCAAGGATACAATGCAATATATAAATCCCGCTAAGTCCGTCTAGGCCATATAAGTGTAGAAACATAGTAACCCAAAATGCTATATGCCTGCGGATGTAATGCAATATGCGATGCGAATGAAATGACCAAGTAGGAGTGTGAAGTCGAGATGATAGTACATAGTATCGCAAGCTACGAGATCTACCACAAGGGACTTCTATCTAAACCAGTCCCATACTGAAATTTGGATAGTCAGACTCTATGTGGTAAACTCTTGATCTCAGGTTAGTCGCGCACCCCAACAGAAATCCTGGCCATTATAAAGGTACACGTAACAAATAGTTGCGCACCACCAGCCCGAGTGGATAGTGAATGAATGAATGAATGAATGAATGAGTATGTAACTCCTGCTCAATAAGTCCACATATCAGTACGGTTCCTCTCTGGGAAATCACCGGGGTCTATTACACTCCAAACCAGATTGTCGCCCCATCGCTCGCAACAAGGTGAGTGGAAGAGACCTCACTATCCGCCTGCTAATATCGAGCCCAACTCGTCGATAGCAGACCCATTCTTTGAGCTGGTCAAACTTATCCTATCTTTGCCCCCTCCTCTCAGGTAGGTAAGGCCTCACCCCTCTCTAACCGACCACAACACAATGAGAGATGTGGCCTAATGGTATACGACCCTCATGTGCTCATGCATCCACTCGGTTTAGACGTTGGAGTAACCTCTGAAACCAAGAGGGTTCTGGGACTTTCACCCAGGGATATCTATAACACCTCATGTAGAACAGATTTTCATTGTCCCATCTAGCCATCCACGATATGCCTGTGGAGGCTACGACCTTGATGTCATTAGGGCGTACGGTGGTCATATCACACAAATGTGAGATATACTAGTCATACCATCTACTCATGCATCAAACCTGCGCATATAGCGTGCTCATGTAGGGCAACTTAGCCTATCAGGGAGTCTTATAAATATCTCAGCCCTATGGCATATGCAATGATCAACCATATCTCATAATAAACATGCAGATGATGCGTATGGGCATGTATCATGCTGCTATGCTGTCACATACTCATAATCAGTATTGATAACCAACACTGACAATCGGCCTCGGTATTCGGCCCCAATAATCGACCTCGATAATCGGCCTCGATAAATTAGCCTCGACAATTAGAATCGGCCTCGATAATCAGAATTAGCCTCGACAATCGGAATTGACCTCAACAATCGGAATCGGCCTCGATAATCGAAATCAGCCTCGACAATCAGAATTGCCCTCGATAATCGCCTCAACAATCAGAATCGGCCTTGACAATCGGAATCGGCCTCGACAATCAGAATCAGCCTCGATAATCGAAATCAGCCTCAACAATCAGAATCAACCTCGATAATCGGAATCAGCCTCGACAATAGGAATCAGCCTCAATAATCGGAATCAGCCTTGACAATCGGAATCAACCTCGACAATTAAAATCGGCCTCGACAATCGAAATCAACCTCGACAATCGAAATCGGCCTTGATAATCAGAATCGGCCTTGACAATCGGAATCGGCCTCAACAATCGGAGTTGGCCTCTATAATTAGAATCAGCCTCGACAATCGGAATCAACCTCAATAATAAGAATCGACCTTGACAATCGGAATCGGCCTCAACAATCAAAATCAACCTCGACAATTGGAATCGGCCTCAACAATCGGAATCAGCCTCGACAATTAAAATTGGCCTCAACAATCGGAATCGGCCTAAGGGAAGGTCACAATGTGAATGTTTAACCATCATTGCCCATTAATGTGGACATTTAACCAACATTGCTTCCAAGGAGTGGCCTTCACAGGGCCAAACATATGTGGGCCCATTGCCTCACACAAAGGCCTAATATACATTGTAATGGGCCTCATACAAGGGCTACAAATACATCTTAATGGGCCTCATATCTGTGCTGCATATACATTACTATGGGCCTCATAATTGGGCCTCAAATACATCACAATGGGCCACAACTCATGGGCCTCAGATATATCATAATGAGCCTTACTCATAGGCTTCATGTACATCAAAGTGGGCCGCATGACATGGACAGCTCTGATCAAACTCGTACATCACATGGGGGGCACATGAATGGATGGTGTGAATATATAACACATATATCACGGTGGGTCCTACGTCCTGATGGACCGTGGGAGCTTGGATTACACTTAAAATCATTTCAATAGTGGCAGGTGCAACATGTGTATCACTGTACACTATCATAGGGGTACATGGCTCACTAATGTGATTAGCACTGTCCAAACAATGTCCATGTAAATCAGCACCAACCAAACATTGTCTATGTAAATCAGCACTATCTAAACATTTGACAACACAATCCAAATACTGTCCAGCATTGGATATAAATACATCAAGGTGGGCTCCACACTGCACAGCTGCATCACCACAACAGTTATATAGCTGGTGCATGTGGCAGACAACCAATCCATATCACATAAGGTGAATCCTACATGAGGCCCACCACAATATAATATAATAATATAAATCATAGTAAATATTATATTATGTTATAATATAATAGATATACAGTATGAAAGGCATCTAGGCCCAACCAACGTCCAAAGATGGATGGACGACGTGGATGAAAATATGCAGGTGTGCAAGGTGGCCCTATCCCACATGTGTGGGGTGGGCCACGTCCTGGACGGATGGCTGTGTAGAACACATATAATGGTGGGTCCCACAGAGCTTGGTGATGTCATGACAGTAGCCATGCTGCTACTAGGGTGGATGGACAGTATAGATAAACACATACATGATGTGGGTCCTGCATGGATGGACGACATAGATAAAACACTTGCATCATGGTTGGGACCCACTACACGTGGCAGGTGAGGTTAGAATACATACATCAGGGCCCCAATAGATCAGCTGATATCCATCAAGATGGACGGTCTCGATATAACATGTACATCACGGTGGAGTACCCCTCATCGTCCAAACGTGTCCAGCATCGTCTAGATGATCTGGACAGTGTGGATAAAAATAATACATCAAGGTGGGGCACCACGACATCTTCTCACTGTGTCCAGCACCGTCCAAAGCATTGGACGGTGTGGATAAAATTACATAAATCATGGTGGATCCCACCGTCCCTGATGGACGGTGAGGATACAACAAATGCATCAGGTTTGGGTTCTACTACACGTTGCCCACCAACTGGACAACTAGTACTTGTCTAGCTGCTATCGTCCAAGGCAGCAGTAGCTGCTTGTTGCATGGGACCCAATAAATGAACGGTTTGGATATAACAATACCCCATGATGGTCCCACACAGCTGTTGTCCAAGCAGATGGGCAGTTGGGATTTAACACATACATCAGAGGTGGTGCCACGTCAGTGTGGCCCACCGTCCTAGGATCAAGTTGATATTTGTAGTTTCCCTCCTGCTGGGCAACAAGACAGTCCAGTCGATGGATAGTGGGCACCCCACCATTTGGACAGTTGTGGTCCCACTGGATGGACGGTGTGGATTATACATCAAGGCGGGCCATGATTCAAAGAGAGAGAGAGAGAGAG
This sequence comes from Magnolia changhungtana, assembly GCA_030180095.1. Classification (NCBI taxonomy): domain Eukaryota; kingdom Viridiplantae; phylum Streptophyta; class Magnoliopsida; order Magnoliales; family Magnoliaceae; genus Magnolia; species Magnolia changhungtana. Next base: position 3,181,966 of record JASAUF010000552.1, on the reverse strand, counting down.
AGATCGAGGGGAAGGACCTCGCCACTATGGGCCCTCCCTATATAATACATACATCAAGATGGGTCCCACATATGTGGGCACTCTAATCACAAAATCAAATAATAAAATCACCCACCATTCGATCTTCTTGGTCTATTGGAATCCCTAGCTCCTCGGCTTCGACTTTGATGGAGGATGATGAAGTTTGGAGGGTTAGGATGAAAGATGTGGGGGTAGGAAGATGGGCCACACCAAGCTCTTCTCATAGAGAGCTTGGGCGGTTGCTTGAAAATGGAGGATGGTTAAAGAAGAGAGAGGCTTGTAAGGAGAGAGAGGGATGGGTGAGTGAGTGATGGAGTGATGGGGAGTGAGTGATGTGTACTTAACATCTAAGGGTGTGTAAGAGAGAGAGAGAGAGTTGACATTGGGGGGTTATTTGTACTTGACATGATGTGTACTTAATTGATGAGATTGATGAGATTGATGTGATGTTCTTTTGGGTTTGTAAATGTGAGGCATTTTTCTTGAACCAAACGCGGGCCCACATCTCTTAGCCTGGGTATCGCCTCGGTGCGCGAGACATGGCATCGGAACCGTGGCGATGGCGCGGTCACTAAGGTACAAGTTTCGAGTCGAGCTAACTCTGATATACGGGACACGACTCAGGATCACGAGCAAACACCGATAACAGATTGTGGGTGGCCGAAATTTGACCTGGAGGACCGCGGAGGCCTACAAAACTGTACGAGCTAGGGTACGGGTCTTACAGTAGAGGTGCTGGATGTGCTGGGCCCTGCTTGGTGCGATGGCAGGGGATTATGAGGATGTTGGCCTGAGCCATAGTGTTAGCCGGTGAGGTGATCACACTCTTCTAGCTTTCGATCAAATCCTGGACTGCACGTTTCAAGGCGAAATAACTGTTAGTTGGATAGCCTCGAGATTGGTGTTATGCGCAATACTCATTCTTGTTATAGCTTATGGGCAGGGAATTTGGCAGAGGTCGAGGCTGAAGTGGTTTCAGAAGTTACTTTTGCACTAACATAGTCATGATCCGACTATATGTTTGTGCCAAGGGGGTGACTTCTACCCAACATTGCTTGCTTGCACGAGTTTTACGCATTCCCCTAGGCTGTTGTTATTGCTGTTGATGCGATTGTGCCTGATATCCTTGTTGGGCTTGCTGTAGTTGGTACTGCCTGTTTTGATGTGAATCCGTTTGCGGAGCGTACTGGTTACCTTGAGTATTGGCGACGATGTTGTTAACTTCTGTAGTACGTTGCGGGGGACCAGTTTCGTTTCCATTCACATATCTGATGGGCTTCCCCTCGACTTTACTTTTCTTAATTGAGGGGGCTTGACGTGGCCATGGGGAGATGGTTCTAGCTCTTATCCTAGTTTCTACTTGTTCCCCAGCTTGGATTTGTTGGTAGAAGTTCACATATGGGTATGAGATTAGATATCCAAAGATGTTTGGGTTTGCCGAATAGATGATCATGGATATCTGTTCTTCGTCTTCGATGGGGTTTCTCATTCGGGCGACCATGGCCCGTCATCGTCCCACGTATGCTGATAATAATTCGTCAGCTTTCTATCTCAAGACAGCTAGGTCTGCTCTCCTCGGAGCCATGTTCAAATTATAGGAGAATCCGTCAATGAATGCCTGAGAGAGTCTCTCCCAGTCCTAATTTGATGACTGTCTAATGATGTGTACCAATCCAAGGCATCGCCCTTGAGGGATTTCTGGAAGAGCCGTATCACGGCCCCATCATTCCCTACTATTGCTTGAGTTCCCCACAAAAGGCTTTCAGATGTGCTATGGGGCACTCGTTACCGTCATATCTTTTGAATTTCGGCACCTCAAAGTTTTAAGGCATCCGAGCATCTGGAAAGGGACATAAGTCCATGAATTTAGTGGATGAGTGATCCACTCCTTGCTGCCTCTTCAGCTGATTTTGTACCCTTTGCAGATGTTCCCGCAGCTCCTTAATTTTTGATTTGTTGTGCTGAGGGTATCTTGCCCCTTGCTGTAGGGCTTGGGCTGCTTCCTCCTCATAAGGGTTAATTTCTTCAACCCTTTGATTTTCAAGAATGGAGGGTTGTTGGAAAGAAGATGGACTCCCAGTGGTGGGAGGTATTTGAAATTGAACTTCACTCCCTTTCGAGGGAGGGTGTGATGTATGAAAATGGCTCCCGCCCAGGGTATCTGCCAAATCCGGAATGTGACTCCTGTTAGGGGGAGTGAGATGGACTCGAAACTATCCCCCTTCATGGGCATTCGCCAGTTCTTGTTTGTGACTCCCGTTAGGGGGAGCCTGTGTTGTGATCTGATTGTTGTTCCCGTTTTTGAGGAGATGTGCTGAGTAATGTATTGGAAGATGTGTGGGAGGGTTTCTTCGGTTTGTTTGTTGTTGTTGATCTTGTGCTGATTCTATAGGAAAAGGGAGAACAGGATTTTCTGGATGAATGAGGGAGAAAGCAAAAAGGAGTTTGTGGGATTGAACTGTTTTAAACACTAGGTTGTGTTGCTTACATGTTCGGTACGACACTTAGTACCAAGTGAAGTAGTGGCTCCTGTAATGCCATGAAATTTTGAGCTATCTCATTCAAGGCTGCAATAGCTAGCGAATTTGTTGGAGTAGCCGGAGGTGTCGGTGCTAGAGCTAGTGTCGGTACCAGTGTTGATGTTGATGCTTCAGGAGCTAGCTGAGCTACCGACTCTTCTCCATGGGTAGCCATAGTTGCACAAGATCGAGTAGTCATAGCTCGAATTGATGCCTATACAAGTGTAAGCCAAAGATTTTCATTTTTTGGTTTTTTGTATGCAATGTATGATAAATGTCCCTTGAGATTAGAGTACCATACACTCTCAAGTTGGGTCTCAGCTAGTGCGCTCTAGCATTTCCCTAGTGGAGTCGTCATTTTGTGAATGCTAGGAATCGGCGCCCACGCTTTCTGGTGATCTTGCTTTTGTTGTTTTGTTATGGTGTTTGATGTGGGGGGAATATGTAACCTTAGTTGTCAATTTGGAGTCGCCACTAGCCACTTAATCTTAAAATTCCGTAGTTGGCTAGAACTGGTAGAATATGTAAGGTTGGAGAAATTTGAAGATTCTCCTACCTTAGATTGACTCATGGTCTGCGATCAGGGATTCCGAGTAAGGGACCTCGGTTACAAAGAGGGTAGGTGTTAGGCACCCTCTCTACCCATACAAATGTATAGTCTCTACTTAGTGTGATAAGGAAATCTCAAGAGATAAATGATGTGGTTGGAGTAGGATTAGGCACACGCGGATTTCTGATGCGGCAAGATCTGAGATTTCGACAAGCCATAGAGCATATATCCGGGAATGTGTCTAGAAGGAGGATGTGATGATGCTTATGTAAAGGGTAAAACAAAGTGGACTAGATCACTAGAAATTTCTGATGTGACAGGATTCGACGTACGACAAGTCAGAGTATACGTTCATTAGAGATCTAGAGAAGCAGGGGGGTTGAGAAGGGAAGAGATGTCATGATGAATGCTTGTATGTAAAAATGAAAGGATCTTTGGCTTGATCTTAAGTAGGCTAGGACAGGGATTGCACCATGATCAATCTGGGCTAGACTTGTGGGATTGAGAAGGTAGGGAGGAGGCTAAGGGGTGGCTGAAAAATCTGTTCTTGGAGGCTTGGGAGCTCCTTCTCACCCTCATTCTCTTCCTTTGTCTTTCTCTCTCCCTTGAGATGAGAAGAATTTTTCTCTCTTAGAATTGTTGTTGTGAAATGTGAAGAGGAGAGGGCTATTTATAGCCTTTTCTAATGGCAATGTTGTAATTATTGGGCTTATGAAGGGTAAAAGCTGACATGGCAACTTGAGATTAGTTGAGGAGAGAGGAATGCATGTGGCGTGCTCTTATTGGCTCTCGGGGGTTGGTAAAATGGTAAATAAGGTGGGCTAAGGGGTAAATTCATATGAAAGTTAACTTTGGGCCCTGAGACAACTATTGCTCGGAGGAGACAATTATTCATTTCTGGAGTGGCAGTTGAATTACTGCCTGCGGTAGTCCGACTACCGCCCGAGCTTAGGTTAGTTTAGGCTTTGGTCAATGGGCTTTGTTTGGTGCTCTGGCTCGTACAGAAGTCTTCTTTCAGGCTTCTGGGTTTAAATGGTTGGGTGTGTTTGTAACATTTTTGCTCATTCGCATGTACACTTTGGATTAGATGATGGTTTATGGTTCAGATTAGGGTTTAAGCTAGGGTTAGGTTGAGTCTTGGATTTAGATTAAGGTTCAGGTTAGGGTTAGGCTGAGGTTTGGGTTTGGGTTAGGGTTTGGTTTAGGATATGATCATGGTTCCCGGATTGTCTTAGCTTTCTCAAGATACTAGCTTGATTGGGGTGTCTACAACCTCGTACTTTTCAATACTCAGGTATTACCATGGAGATTTAAATTAGCTTACACGTGCGTAGAAATACACGTGACTAACATTACACACCTCTGTCCAGTGATTCACAATTTGTCCATCTTGAACATTTGATTCAGACTATATATGACGATCCGCAATGTATCTGAAAGGTCTAAGATCAATTCACCTTGAATTGGTCCTGGACTTTTCAACATAGGATTACATCATCAATGGTTATTCGACCCATGATTTAAATCCACCCGTTGACGCTTGTGATAACGTAACTATAAACCTCATATTGATACAGGCACAAAGATATACCAATGTCTCAATTTTGGTCCTAAATCAGCTTGAACAATCTTCATCGTAACCATGGAATAGAGCCAGTCATGCAATCGACATCGAGATCAGCTTATAAACTTTACCATGCATCAATCTAACCGTTAAAAATACTCTTCATCCATAGATCAAGTCATCTACCCGATTAATTTCCAAGATGGACCCCCACATCATCAGAGAAACCTAATTTTCAGATTTCAATCTCCTGGATAGGTGAATCTAATCATTCATCTTAAATTTAAAAGCCTGAATCATGAGATTCACTGTTCATCATATCCACAATGTCCCATTAATCGATATGACACATGATTTCCCTAAATTCAACCATCATGCTTAAACATAGATATTCGTTCACTAAAAATATGATGATGATAATAATAATAATAATAATAATAATATTATTATTATTATTATTATTATTATTATTGTTGTTGTTGTTGTTGTTGTTGTTGTTGTTGTTGTTGTTAAAAATATTATACTAATATTCTGTAACACCCCGTACTTCTCAATACTCGGATGTTACCGTGTAATCTAACTAAATTGAATGATATCCTAAACTAGGCTAAACACCCTAGGAATAGTCAAATAGTTATCGAGTCACCCAACTTGGTATGAACGCTAACCTAGCTTACTTGAACAGTCACCCTCAATCTATCCGTCTTAACCATCTGATGTTGGACTAAGACTACTCACAACACAATCATAAGATTGAGATTGATATGTCCGTTTAACTACCACAACATGATTAAATTGACCTTGTGCTTAAATAAATGAATAAATAAATAATCCCACAATTAGAATCTGGATCATGATGATATTTCAGGATACACCTATTTAGTACAATTAAATCACATAAAGTAAATTAGGGATTGAAGTCACAAGATCCACCATTCATCAGGTTACAATATCTCATTGGATTATCCATTATTTGGATTTGACTACTAGATCACACCTAATTACTTCTTAGGGTTCCTAGGGCTATTAATAACTAACGATTAGTCAATTCGACTACGGATCTTCATCTAGACAAACCTTATGACCCTTAGGACCGTTAGAAGAGATCTCCATCCTTAAATCAAATGATTAGCTTGTTAATTTTAAAGATGTACCATCACACCAACATGAAATCGATGCCAAACTTCAAAAGGCCTAGTTATGGGAATTTGATCGTGATGAAATTTCACTTACTACTCTATTAGAACAATTGAACCATACATCGTTTATTTCGGGACCCAACTCAGCAAATCCGCTATTCGTCAGATCCATAAATCCAATTTAATGGTTTATCACTTGAGTGCCACATTTAGGTGATCAGTCCATTAATCCAACCTCTTGATTTCATATAGGCAGACCCTAGGGTCCTTGTAGCCACTGATGATTAGATTGAACGTGATATGGCCGTAGGATCAAGGCGAGACTACGCATAAAGGATATAAATCTAAATGTATGGCCCACTTGAGCTTTCAACCTGCCTGATTAATGGTCAGGAGTCCTACTTGGACCCATGGAATCTATTGAACAGAGTGGATTTCATCCAAACAATTCCTATGGACCTCACTTAGTCACTCGTGTGTACACTAGCGTGTGCACCTGATGTGCACTGAGCTGAGAAGCTCGGTTAACTGGCATTGACCTGACATTTCCAAAAATGGGAGAATTCCCACCTGTGGCCGTTCGAAAAGAGAAACACATTTGTATTTCCTTGCACATGTTTGATTGATACGTGGGCTACCATACCGTACCCAATGAGAGATCCAGACCTTTCATCTGATCCAGGAGGTGGGGCTGAGCATATCCATGCTATCCGTACCCATCCAGGTATCCATGTAAGCGCACGACTCCTAGTGTGGCAGGTGTGTGCATGCAGCTGTTTTATCGAAAACGGAAAGTTTCTGTCTCCTTTACGGTTTGCCAGCTTGGCAATCCAAGTGAGGAGAATTCCTCTTATCTCAGACTTCCATTTGATGAGATCTCAGCTGTCTCACCTTAGCAAAACAAAACCATGACCGATTTTTCAAAACTGGTCATAATAGAACGTGGCTTCTACCAGACCTCATCTGAGCCATTTGCCATCGATCTGACAGTTCTAATACGTTAGGGCAAACGAATAAAAGGTGCAAGGATAGAGAAACAGGAGTTCACCCTCCATTCTTATAGCCGCAACAAAAAACCGGCCATTTTCTTCCTTCGAACCCACCACCCAAACAGATGTGGAGCTTTGAAACATCTAATATACAAGCTCCACGACATCCATACAAACCCTCCCATGATGTCGGAATGAAGAAAGAAGAAATGGAAGAGAGTCTGCCATTAACAACACTATTCTTCTCCACCGCAGGACGTCAACCGAGTCGAGTCTGTTCGGGCACAGATGGCTTGGGTTTGTGTCTGGCCTCGCCTAGGCCTCACTAGACACATTCAGGAGGAGAAGAAAGGAAGAAATGTGGAGGATGGGTTGCACTCACGTTGAGTACAATGAGATGCCGTACCGAGTTATGGCTTGGATTGCTATCGAGTCGAGGTTGTGGGTCGAGTTTGTTTGAGTCTAGATCCTCCTGGACGTCCTAGCAAGAAGAGAAATGGAGAAGAAGAAGAAAGAGTGCAGGAGAGAAGCTAGCAGCTGTTGCTGTGTTGCACCACATTGGTCTGACCCAAACCAAGTCCTTGACTCGCTCGGACTTGGTCAGGTTGAGTCCCGATCTTATGGATGCTGATAAAAAGGGAAGAAAATGAAGAAAGAAGAAGGGTCGGGAGAAGGAGGATGATGAGGAAGAAGACGGTGGGAGAGGGAGTGAGTCGTTGTCGAGTCGAGCGAGTTTGTCTCGTTGAGACCTGAGTATGGACGAGATGTCGTCCAACAACCTTGTTAGACGTACAGGTTTGGTCTAGTCCAGGTTTCTTGCTGGACTTCCAGCAGGTGGAAAACAGGTGGAAGGAGAAGAAGAAGAGAGAGAGAGAGAGAGAGAGAGAGAGAGAGAGAGAGAGAGAGAGCTCTTTCTTCACCTTTATCTATGATAAATGGAAGATGGTTGGGAGTTCCAACTGAGTTAACTTAGTAACGACTTACTGAAATCCCGGAATGATCTATCCAGGTGCCGTTTACAGTAGCTCACCTTGAAGATCAACCATTCCTTAAACAGGTATAACGTCTAAAGCATCCCTGTAAACTCCATTTCAAACAACTTGTTAACAAGTTGACTCGGTATTTGTTCACAAAATAAGATTGCAACTTAGTCAGCTATTGGAGTTCAGACTTGGGCTTCCATCCTACTGATAATGGAAGATAACTTCCACCGAGATATGAAGCTGAAAAACTCACTAGCTTCAATTAAAATTTCTCTCAACTCAATCATGAGTTGACTTGTCCGATTTCCCAACCGAGTCAACTTGGTGGCAACTTACTGTTGATTGTAATCTTCTATTCAGAAACTACCTGAAATCGTCTACCTCGAATGACATGCCTTCCTTCAACAAGTCTTAACAAGTAGGTATAAATTAAGGTTTATATGAATATTAAGCATGAATAGCCATCAATACGCGCTAATGTTAGTTATTATAAATAAAATTACGATTAATGATATTAGTGCAATATCCATCATTTGAAAATATTATCAGTAATAATGGATTACACTATTTTATTACCACTGTAATACTTAGTATTGCCATGGTCACTAATATTAGTTATATCATTAACGTTAAACTATAACTAACCATATTATTACATTGTGTAAGCTGCACATGCATTATAGTTTAACTCCTAGAACTAAACCCTAGGGTGAAACCCTAAAACTTAGGCAATCCCAACCCTAGGTTAAGACCCTAACCATAAACAGTGTATAAGGCTTGGATCGAACTGTATAAGTTTATAATTCATGGTAAGGTTCGATTCTAAGGGCACAAGTACTTAGCGACACTAGAAGGTGATTCAGTTCAGCAGGTGATGATTTCTTCCCCATGAGCTTTCCATTTTCCCATTAGCTTAAGGGATAGTTTTTGCTTCAATTACGATTGATAATTGATATCTTCATTTTATAATCACTTGTGTTAATTGTTGGAATTGAATTGCTAGATTACATGCTTAATATTTATCTTGCATATTTCCTTATGCTTGTGGATTATTTGTAGATTGCTTATGGGACTTAAACTGGTACATCAGTGGGAAACCCTCACTTATAATTGTACACCCATACTTGGGATGTAACTCAACGGATTGTGATTGTAATGGACTTTCAACTTAGTGGTTATTGAATGGAGGTTTAAATTGAATATCGATGTGGGCTTGCCATCCAGGGGTTGCTTTGTCTAAGTGGTTTTTAAGGATGGTCTTTCATCATATAATTCTTAATATTTGCCCTATGTAGCTTTGTTTTGATATTCGCCCTATGTAGCTTTGTTTCGGTATTTTCTCCTATGCGGGTTTAAAGTTTTATTTTATACAACCATGCAATGGCAAGCCCCATATACTAAATATGATTGGCCACTAGTCGATAGGTTCCATTAAACATCCTAAGGTGATAGCCTCATGAGCCAGGGATGGTGGAATGGGATATTATGCCTGCGTTGTTGGCCTACACTAGGTGATGAACCCCCCGTAGTGACCTTTGAGCTTTATTAAACTAGTTGGTTGTAAACGGAATAATAATTGTTGGGCTAATCATGCATTCATAACATTCGGGCAATGATGGGTGGCCAAATCTGGATACTATAGCACGTGCCTAATAGGATTTAGTTGGGGTATCGTTTCGCTAGCTCTCAGACTATCTACTATCAACCCACCTTCGGTGAGTTTGACATTATGCATGTACTATGTACTTTCGCTAGTGATTGACTACATTGGTGAGTTTGGCACTCTGCATGTACTATGTACTTTTGCTGGTGACTAGCCACATGGTATGGGTTTTGCCCAAAAGCCAACTAGATGAGCATCCCCAGTTGATGTGCACTCATGCATCCATGCATCTAACAAGACTGCATCATGTACTATTTTGTATGCCTTGTTATGTTTTTATAACTATGCTTACCTAATGTGGCTGTGTGTAATCTTGAGGGGAATTCACACTGAGCTAGCCACTCATTCATCGAATATATAACCGTACAGGTAGCACAAGTGGCCCAGTTGATATTCATGTTAATATTGATGAGGAGCAGGGTGCAATCGTCAAGGATGCATGATTGTATTGTTAAGAGTTGCTACGTGATTTTACAGCTCAAGATTTGTTATAATGTATTTTGTTTCACTTGCGATGTTATCTGATTTTGTAATTGTAAGTATTGAGACATTAACTTGTATAAGTCATTATGGGCAGCCGCTCGTAAAACTTTAATGTAAGCGCAAATTTTCCTTAATGTTTGATTTATCCATCTTTCGCTAAATTGCTAACTCTAAAAAATACACACACACACACATACTCGAATTTGACCATCCTTAAAGGTTAACACTCGGGATTTTAGGAAACAAGTCATATACTCAGGTCCAGAAAACACGGGGTGTTACATATTCAATATTATAAATACATATTATGTCATCCGATCGCTAATCAGACCATTGATTTCCATCTAAGTTGTCCCTAGAGCCCTTTTGACCATTGATGTTAAAATTCGGAATGATCCGACCATCAGATCAGTGGAGATCCATAACTGGACACTCCAATCAATTTGTATGGCCCACCTAAGCTTTGGATCCACCTTATCTTTGGTCAAAGTCCCTGATTGGGACCTTCAAAGTGAATGGATGCAGTAGATTTCACTAAGCATCACTATGTACCCCACCCTTGGGAGTGTGTGTACAAATGGGTGTGTGTACCCAAAGAGCACCGAATCAGCCAGCTCGATCAAACAGGGCTAACCTGATAGCCACCAAAAAGAGAGGAATCTCTCTCTCACCCTTCATTTTTCCGCCAGTAATGGACCCCATCTGTTCGTTTAAAATCAGGCCCACCATTAAAGGGTCCATAAGTGATCTGAACTGTTCATCTGGTTTGGAGGGTCGGTACGACAAAAACCTAGGTTGTTCTACATGTTGCGTCACACATGTATACGCACAAATGCGGGCACAAGTATAGGCCTGCATGCGGCTATTTTCTGAAAGTTGAAGGTTTCGTTTTGTTGTCAAGCTGACAATCGAAGAGATCTTCCTCTCTCAATCTTGACCGTTCACCTTGGAACATCCCAGCCCTCTGTCCAATGCTTGTGGATTAGGGTTTTTCTTCCATTGCAAAGCAGAAACAATAGCTGGTTTTACTTTACTGATTGTATGTGGAAGTGGTTGCCAAGAAAATCAAATCCAGGTCATTCATTCTCATCCAACGGTTCTGGAGAGTTAGGGTAAGCCATAAAGGAGGGAGGATCGAACCCCATCCCATTTTCTTCTCCGTTTTTACGGCTATAAGAAAAAAAAGGCTGAATCCTTCTCCCTTCGAAACCACCTACCCAACCTTCCCTAAGCTTCGAAAAAGCTTGTCTGTAAGCTTCCCAGGGTCCATACGAATAGCCCGCGAGCACCAGATTGGAAGAAGAAGTAGCAAGCTCGAAGACGTCATTAATGGTTGTCTTCTTCTCTGCCACATCTAGGGGTGTTCATCAAGTCAAACCGAGTCGAGCTGGCCTCAGCTCAACTCGGCTCGGCCATGGATGACCTTAGTTCGACTTCGGCTCTGCTCGGTCCTCGAGCTTGACTGACCAGCTCAGCTCGATTCGATCAACAGCTCGAGCCAAGATCGAGCCGAGTTCGCCATTTAGCCATTTCCACAAACACCTTGACTGCACCTTCAAAATTCCTTTGTATGTGAAATGTTTAGGAAGAACAAAGATTAGTTCATTAATCATCTTTATAAATTGGATGAAAACTCTTCAAATCCCTTAATATTATAGGTTTGCTAACCCTACTCACCTCTCCACATGCAGCACACATGCCAATGCGGCAAGCTTAATGTGTGTTCAATCTTCTTGGTTTTGTACACTTTCCAGGTTGGCAAGCGTAAAGGTGCAAGTTGAGGTAGTAGCTATTTGGAATATCAACCACAGGAAAAACAACTTGCCCAAACTAGCAAGCTTCTGACATCTGAGTCGAACTAGTTCAATCCGAGTTCGATTCGAGCTGGATTCGATCCAAGTCGAGTCAAGCTGGGGCCTGCTCGAACTCATTTTCGAGCTCAAAAAATCAGCTCGATTCGGCTCGAACTGAGCTTCGAACAGAGTCGAATCGATCTTTTTCAAGTCAAGCGAGTTAATTGAGCTAGCTCGGTTCGTGTACACCCCTAGTCGCATCTACAGGGTTATGGGTGAGTCGGGACCGAGTCCAAAGTCATTCTGATTAGATCTTTGAGTCTTACTAGTGATACTAGAAACAGAAAGAAAGAAAAGAAGGAAGGTTGAGAAGAGAGAAAGAAGGAAGAAGAGGAGGAGAGAGTGAGAGTGTGTTATTTTAAGTGACTTGGTCTGAGTCTGTTGGGTCTGGACCGGGTCTTGTGCTTGGGCTGAGTTCAGGCTGAAGCCAGCCCCTATCTGGCTGAGTAGAAAGAAAAAGGAGGAGAATGGAAGAGACGGGGAGAGGAAGAAGTCAAAATGAGTTGACTCACTCAATTTTTGGTGAGTTGGGTTGAGTTTTACTAAGTCCAGCAAACATGCTGGGCATCGTGTTTTAAAAGGAAGTAGGGAAGAAGAAAGGAAAAGAAGAAAAAAAAAGGAGAGAAAGGGAGAGAGTAGGGTGGTGCGACACTGAGTTCACTTTAACCTGACCCAATCGCGAGTTGGGTCCGGATCATAGGTCCGAGTTGCTGGTCGATCTAAGGAGAAACGAAGGAGAAGAAACAGAAAGAAGATGGTGAGAGAGAAGAAGAAGCAAGACGGAGTTAGAGAGAGATCTATAGGTGAATGTCGCACTACAACCAAGTCACTACCCGAGTTGTGGCGATGAGTTGGGTTGCTGGAGCAAGATGAGTAAAGTCTGGTCTTCTAGTTACTGCTACCAGACCTTCAGCATATATGGAGGAAAGAAGGAAAGTGAGGAAAAAAGAAGAAGATAAAGATTTAAAGAACGAGAGAGAACGAGATCGAAGAGCCAAGTTTGCGACTCATTGTGCCAACTTGCTGTTAAGTCAGACTAGCTCAGGTTAATCCCTGGATGTGGCTGGCTGAGAGAAGTAAGAAAAGAAAACAAAGGAAGGAAAGGAAGAGGAAGGATAAGGGAAGCAGAGAAGGGACAAAGTGAGAGAAAAGGAAGAAAAAGAAGAAGGATCGGCAGTGGCAGATTGACTCGATGAGTTCAGCTAAGTTTAGCTGAGTTTAGCCAAGATCAGCCGAGTCGAGCTACCGAGTCGACTGATCTGAGTCCACTTTCTCATCCCAAATTTGATTGTTTTGATTTACCATTAATTATTATTACCTATAATTATTATGATTATTAAACATGATTAGCCATTAGTATATTATTTATGCTAATATTAGTTATTCTAAACAAAATTACAATTATTAGATATTAGTATTTTATTTATCACTCAATAATATTATCATTAAAAGTAGATTATACCATTTGCTACCATCATAGTGATTATTATTACCATGTTAGCTAATATTAATTATATCGCTAATGTTAATAATTATTTTGTAATTACCCATATATTAACATTGTGCCTAGAACTAAACTTTAGGATGAAATCCTAAATCTAAGAAATCTAAACCTATATTATAATATTAATCATAAATAGAGTATAGAATTTTGATCTAACCGTTCAATTTCATAACTTGTGATAGGATTCGACTCTAAGGGCGCACGCATTCCCTAGTAACAATGGTAGATGATTCGACCCGTAAGGTGATGATTTTTTTTTCCTTAGACTTTCCACCTTCATGTTAGCTTGAATGATAGTTTATATTTTAATTTTGATTGATAATTGATATCCTTAATTCATGTTTACTTGTGTTATTATTAGGATAAATCATCGAATCATATGCTCAACATTTATCTTGTGTAAACACTCTTATGTTGCACATGAATATCTTCACATACATGTAGATTGCTTATGAACCTTGAATTGCCACATCGATTAGTGAAAAACTCCACTTATATATGTATATCCAAATTTGGGATGTAACTTGATTGATTGTGATTACTATGGACCCTCGAACTAGTTGTTATTTTGTGTGATGGATTAAATGGAATTTTGTCGTGGACTTACCATCTTGTGTATCGTTTGTGCCTATGTGGCTTTTGGGGATAATCCATTTTTATCGCATCCTTGAATGGACTATTTGTCTTATATGGATTTGATTTAATATTTGTCCTATGTGGCTTTGATTTAATATTTGTCCTATGTGGCTTGATGATTTATTTTTATATAACATTACGATGGTAAGTTTCACTTGTCGAACTATGATTGGCCACTAGTTGAGGAGGTTACCATTAAACGTTTTAATGTTGGAGTCTCATGAGTCGGAGATGGTGGTATGGGACACTATGCCCGAGATGTCAGACTATACTGGGTGATGAACCCCTCATAATGACCTTTGAGCTTTCTTAAAATGGTTGTTTGCAATTGGACTAATAATGGTCAGGCTAATTATGCATTCCATAGCACGTGGGTGTTATCGAGTGCTTGGTCGACTATTTGGAAAGACCAGTGTACTGTTCGAACGTCCAAATTTTGTGAGAGCTTGTCACTTAAGCACGTGAAAAGGCAAAGCTATATGTCCTAGAGGGGGGGGGGGGGGGTGAATAGGACTATGCCAAATTAAAATAAAATCAGTGGAATAAAATAAATCAATAGCCTTATAATTATAAATCAATTCACAATGCTGAAATTAAATCACCTTAATAAATAAGTATTGAGAGATTGATACAAATTTAGTTCTAAGGACAACCTTACACCATAATAAACAAGGGCTTATGGTAGGACAACCTTATTTCTAGAACGTCTTTTGGATCAAGAACTTAATTTTAATAGAAATAAATGAATAGCAAAGAATTGAAATTAAATGCAGAAATATAGATCTAATTTATTACAACAATCCCCACACTTGTTTGAAATATAAATTGTTACAGCATTCACATCCACATGTACATTCCACACAATTGAATGATAAAAGATATGAAAATTAAGCAAGCATTCAATCTACAAGACAAAGAGTTATAGTGGTTCGCCTGTGTGTACACCAACTGTCTTTCAACAGCCACACAGAATGCTACTCCACTCCTAATATCCTCACACAGGGGATATTAGCGTTCACTATCAAATACGTTTTCACAGGTTCACCCAAAACCTTGACAATTGTGTCTTTTTCACTTGGGCTTACACAATTCAAAAACCCCTATTTTCTGAGTTTTCTAGCTCTCCTCAGATAACCAATACAATGAGATTTTTCTAGCTTAACCTCAAACAAAACCAAAAGAAATGAAATTTTACAGAATTGTAAAATACCTGGATTTCTCCTTTCGTAGCAGCCCGGAGAACCAATCGGAGTAGATGATTGAAAGTTAAAGTTCAATTTCCAATACTCACTTTAATATGGTTCTAAGTTCTAATAGATTTTAGATTTTAACCAAGTTAAGTAGCTATATTTGATTTTGATTCCAAGAAGAAGGAATAAGGTAATTCCTCTTTTCAAATAAGATTGGAATATAGAAACAAAATCAAATTAAATAAGCTAGCAAAAAGAGAAAGCAATTATGCACAAAATAGCTTAAAAACAAACACAAACTTATCTCAGAGTGGAGCCTTGAAAATATTATGAATTAGATTGTAAAACTCTGAAATTCGTGTTCAATTTATAGAAGCAGAAATCGCATCTACGACTAGTCTTAGGAACCTTCGACTGGTCGTAGCTCTAACGGATATTTGAAATAAGGAGCATGATTTTTGAAAGTCGTTCCACGACTGGTCTTAGAGAACCTACGACCGGTCGTGGGTCACCTATGACTGGTCGTAGCTATCTATGACTGATCGTAGGACCATAAAATTGCTTGCTGGACTTTAAGTCGTAGACTTACGACTGGTCGTGATCGAGTCGAAGTCATTCCTACGACTGGTCGAAGGACCACCAGGGCTGGTCGTAGGTGTACCAAAAAATTTTAAAAATTCTCAACAACTTAGAACTAGTCGTGGAATTTCTTGGACTGGTTGAGTCAATGCCAGGACTGGTCGAACAGGTGTTAGGACTGGTCTTAGAATAGACCAAAAACCTATTAAATATATAATTGAGTTATGTATCCAAAATGACCTACTCTAAGGTCAACCTAACGGTCATTCAAACTTGAAACATGTCGTATGGACATTGAACTTCAACCATTCAACGAATGTAGACATTTGAACATTATCAACCTTGAGATCTTGAACTTGTTGTAGCTTTAATCTTAAAATCTTCATCAGCTTGAAAGCTACTTCATGCATTGCTCTTGAGTCTTGAAGTTGTTTCTTGAGTCTTGAACTTCAACATTGTAGCTTTGAACATTGATAGGTTGATGAAGTACACTTTGTATTTTTTGAAGACATCCAATGTCATAAAGTGTTAATGCAGTGTCTTGAACACATATAAATCATCATACAAACACAAGACACAGATAGATGTTTTGACACATCAAAATTTGACAACCAAAGGAGCATGAGATCATAGCACTTACAATCTCCCCCTTTGTCAAATTTATGACAAAACACCCAAATAATAATACTTCCAATAAGAATAAGAAATATACAAGCACAATAGGTTCAATAGTGAATCATGCACCAGTTATATAGACAACATAAGCAACATCCAGCTTACACCCCCTGAATAATAGCTCATCCAAACTACTCTACAATCTCATAATCATAATCATTAAATACAGCCAAAACTTCACCAAACTTCTCCCCCTTTTTGACACAAAATGACAAAGGAAGAAAAAATAAGGGCAAGCTAAGGTTAAGGAAGCTAGGAGATGGAATATAGATGCAAGAGATAAAAAATGCGAAGTGCATAATGCATAATTCAACAAAAGTCAGTCAAGCAAACATAGTGTAGCCATAGAGTAAAGTTAAATACCAGTTATTATAGACCAAACGTAAAATTGTCAGTCAGAACCAGAAGAGGGAGCAGGATTAGATGGATCACTTTTGTGTAAACCCCTAGCAACACGCCTCATATATTTGCGTAAATAAGAAAATTGAGTGTCTTGGGTAACACGAATTTGAGCCACCTGTTCCTGAAGAAAATTCAACCTCTCATCAAAATCAAAAGGCTGAAAGTCAGGATCATCAGCCGAGTCTGACTCAAGGTCTTCAAAAATATCATCCATATTTATGTCTGTAGGAAGATCACCAGCTTCATCTGCATTCCTGTGCTTCAACACCACTGCTACCAACATCCACTTGGCCATCAGCTAATTCTAAATTCATCTTGTTAATATTGGAATTATTAAAAGGGAGATGATGGATGGGTTTCTCTCTAACAGGCATAGCCACGAGCATATGATTGGCTAACATAGTCATCAGATAACCAAAGGGAATATCCCTATGACCTGGATGGAGACGAAACTGAATAATGAAGTGACAAATTAATGAAGGCAGACAGATTTTCGCACCAGAGATGACGGAATGCAAAACACGAACCATAAATGTAGTGAGTTCGGTTTTATTACCAGAACGCGGATATAGATTTGAGATGAAAATCATGTGAAGCACTCTGTGTCTGGGTAACAAATACCTAAAAGGAAGTGCATTACCTTTATGAGTCCAGTGAACATCCAAATTACAAAAATCCCTAGTAAGCATTCGTCTTTCAGATTTTGAGATTTTATCAGATAATATATGAATCGGAATGCCCTTATCATTGATAGGAATTTCCATAAGGTGAGCTATCAAATGGTGATCCACAGTAAATAAGCCTTCTTAAGTATCAATTTTAAAAGATAAATTCTCAAGAGAAAAATCACAAATACAAGCAACCATGGATTGGGCAATGGACTGGTATGCAGCTCCACCCCAATGTAAGATGTTATCCCATCCCACAGATTGCAACAGAGAAAGGATACCAAATGAAGCAATGTGATTAATATTAACAGTATGCTCAACTATAACATTGCGCATACGCAAATCTCGAGCATCTGATGGATCATTTTCGGGAGATCAAAGATGACGTTGCGTAATAGATGCTGATTGAGATGAAGAAGGACCACGTGTAGTTTTCTTTTTACCCCTAGCATCCATTTTCAAAGGAGGAATCAAGGAAACTACAACATTTAAGAAAGAAGAAGTGGGGTTTTGATAGAACAGATTTTTTAAGAGAAAAACCCCCAAACTTGCAATGAAAGAGCAAATAGATTCTACAAGAGTAAAATTTGAAGCACCAATAATAAGAATCTATAAGGAAATTGCAAAAGAACTACTAACCTTGAAGTATCATGAAGGTAGGTTCGATCGGTCGAGGCTAGGCTCGTTGGTGAGACAAAAAGAAATGAAGAAGAAGAGCCAAAACTCCAAAATAAAGTGAATTCACGAGTTTCACGAACGGTCGTGGATGTGCTCAACTGGTCGTGTACACTCACGACTGGTCGAGTACCGATCAAAATTTGTAATTTTTCAAATGATTTCAAAATTTAAGCAAATAAGCCATCAAATATATGTACATTATGATACACCAAAGCATGCAAATTCAATTTAAATCGCATATACCGAGATCAAACTTTAATTTATTAAACCTACTTTTGTCGAGCGGTTTAGTGAAAATGTCTGCAAGTTGAGTCTCGGTTGGAATGTATTCCAAAGATATTAATTTTTCTTCCACTAATTCACGAATGAAATGAAATCTAATGTCAATATGCTTAGTACATGAATGCTGAACTAGATTTTTTGAGATATTTATTGCACTGAAAATATCACAATACAAAATCATAGAATCCTGTATAATTCCATAATCACTTAATATGCGTTTCATCCAAACAAGCTGAGTACATACATTTCCAGCTGCAATGTATTCAGCCTCAGCTGTTGATTGCGATATAGAACTTTGCTTCTTGCTAAACCAAGAAATAAGACAATTTTCGATGTAGAAACAACCACCACTGGTTGATTTTCTATCATCAATGTTTCCAGCCCAGTCAGCATCTGAGTACCCGGCTAATTAACACTAGTCTCATGAGGATACTAGAGACCCAGTTTAGCAGAACTTGCGACATATCGCATAATCCGCTTAACAACAGTTAAGTGAGATTCTTTAGGATTTGATTGATAACGAGCACAAATACCAACACTCAAAGCGATATTTGGTCTATTTGCAGTCAAGTAAAGTAAACTACCAATCAAACTACGATATAATTTAGGATCCACATCTTTACCTGTAGAGTCTTTTGAGAGTCTCAAAGTTGTACTCATAGGAGTATCAAAATTTTTACCATTCTCAAATCCAAACTTCTTAATTAAGTTCAGAACATATTTGGTTTGAGAGATAAAAGTTCCATCAGGTTGTTGTTTCACTTGCAACCCTAGGAAATAATTTAATTCCCCAACCATGCTCATTTCGAACTTAGATTTCATTAAATCTGCAAACTCAACAGTCATGTTAGTATAGGTTGATCCATAAATAATATCATCAACATATATTTGAACCATTAGAATATCATCGTTATGTTTCTTAACAAAGAGCGTCTTATCAACACTTCCCATTTGAAAATTATGACTCAGTAAAAACTTAGTCAATTTTTCGTACCATGCACTCGGAGCTTATTTTAGACCATAGAGAGCCTTTTTAAGACGATACACATAATCAGTAAACTTGGGGTCTTCAAACCCTGTAGGTTGTTCAACATATACCTCTTCATGTAAATCACCATTTAAAAAGGCACTCTTTACATCCATTAGGTAAATTTTAATTTTCCTAAAGCAAGCAATGGAAATAAAAAGTCTGATTGATTCAAGGCGAGCTACAGGGGCAAAGGTTTCATCATAGTCAATACCTTCAATTTGTGTGTACCCCTGTACAACTAGCCTTGCTTTATTTCGAATAATATTTCCAAGTTCATTAGACTTGTTTTTAAAAATTCATTTTGTTCCAATAATATGTTTATCTTTAGGTCTAGGAACAAGGTCCCAGACATCATTTCTGACAAACTGATTAAGTTCTTCCTGCATCGCAACTGTCCAGTTTTCATCAGAAAGTGCTTCTTTCACGTTAACTAGTTCTCTCTGGGATGTAAAGCATACGTAGTTACATATGTCCTCTAATTATCTACGAGTGCGCACACCAGTGAGAGGGTTTCCAAGTATTTGAGAAGTTGGATGATCTTTAACAGTCCTAAATTGAGAATTGGTTTCACTTGATGAAGTTTCTGGTTTTTCAAGTATAAGAACTTCATCATTATCTGAACTAGGGGCAGGTGTATTCAAATGATCGTCAATTACAACATTTATTGACTCTTGAATCACACCGGTCCTATTGTTCAGAACACAATATGCACGACTGTTTAAAGCATATCCTAAAAAGATCCCTTCATCACTTTTAGTGTCGAACTTTCCCAAATTTTCACAGTCACGTAAAATATAACACTTGTTGCCAAAAACTCAAAAGTATTTAACAGAAGGTTTTTCTCAAACCACATTTCATAAGCCGTTTTAGCATTAGACTTGCAAATATAAACACGGTTAATAATGTAGCAAGCGGTATTCACTGCTTCAGCCCAGAGATTCCTGGGAAGCTTCATGCTATTTAACATAACACTTCCCATTTCTTGAAGCATTCTATTTTTTCTCTCGACAATTCCATTTTGTTGAGGAGTCTTAGGTGCAGAGAATTCATTTGATATTCCCTGATCGCTACAGAATTTCTCAAAACTACAATTTTCAAACTCGGATCTATGATCACTACGGATTTTACTAACTTGAGAACATTTTTCAGTTTGGATCCATTTTATAATCTTTTTCACTTCATCAAGGGTTTCTGATTTGTCCCTCAAGAATGAAACCCAAGTGTATCTTGTATAATCATCTATGATAACCAAGATGTATTTTTTGCCACCTCGACTTTCCGTTCTCGTTAGTCCTATAAGATCCATATGAAGAAGCTCGAGTGGTCTTGTGGTGGTATTGAAGTTCACCTTTTTATGAGAGCTCCTAGTTTGTTTACCATACTAGCATTCACCACAAATCTTGTCTACTTTTTGCATCTTAGGTAGACCTCTAATTAGTTCTCCTTTGCTCAATCTGTATAAATTTCGGTAGTGTATATATCCGATGCGTTTATGCCATAATTCTGTCTCATTGGTATGGACCATGTAGCACGTTTGGTTAGATGAGCTACCATCCCTTACTATATAGCAGTTTTCAGAAGTTCTGCGACAAGTTAATATTATAAAACCCTTTTTGTTTATAATTTCACAACCTTGATTAGAAAATTTAACACTATGGTTGTTATTGCATATTTGAGATATGCTTAACAGGTTGTGTTTTAAACCCTCAACATATAAAACATTTTTAAATAAGGGAAGGTTATAGAGTTAAACCGTACCTTTGCCAATTATCTTGCAGTTGCTACCATCACCAAATGTGACTGACCCATCAGTCATATCTTTAAGATTGGTGAATAGAGCCTTGTCACCTGTCATATGTCTGGAGCATCCACTATCTAGGTATCATTTTGAATGGCTTGAAGCTTTAAAAGCAGTGTGAGCAACCAAATAGGCAACCTTAGGAACCCATTTCAGAACTGTTTTAGGTTTAGGAGTATAGTTGATCTTCTTTAGTTTATAGTTGTAAGAGTAACCTACAGAGTTAGATTTTAAGAGCTCCTTTAGTAAATCAATTATCTTTTCAGCTAGTGGGTTTCTGATCTGATTTTTAAAATCTATATAGCTGCTTTTAGGTTTTTGAAAAGTTTTTATATTTTTAGAAAAAACTTGACTAGTACCTTTTCCTTTTGAGTTAGAAGTCTCTCCTTTCACAGAGTTGGGAGGAGTATTCTTCTGTTTAGGAGATGTATTTTTATCATAGCCCAACCCGGATCGATCACCACATTTTTTTGATTCGGATAATAATTTTTCTAATTTTGGATCACCTTGGGCATATCTCCATGTGTGCTTCAAACTTAGAAGAGAAGATACTTCATTTTTAAGTTTCTCATTTTCAGATTTCAAATCTTCAATCAGGGAGATTTTGAATTCCAAATCACACTTTGATTTTTCAAAATAATCTGAAATTTGGGATTTTTCTAAAATAAGAGTTTCAAAACATTCTTTGAGTTTAAAAAACTTTTCTTTTTGAAGTTTAAGTTTGACACCAATTTTACAACTTTCTTTATATAAGGCATTACAAGCATCTTGAAGATCTTCTTCATTTTCATGATCACTATCCAAATTTTCTTCACTTGTTGAATCATCGTGATTTGAAAAAGTAAACTTGGCTAGAGTCATAAGGGCTTTAACTTCACTGCCCGACTCGGTTTCAGAATTTTTTGATTCAGAAGATGCTTCAGAATCAGACAATTCATCCCAAGTAGTCAACATACCTTTCCTTCTGGGTCTGTCCTTTTTAGGACATTTGTTTGCTAAATGCCCATATTCTTGGCAGTTGTAACATTGACTATCTTTCAAAGACTTCCAAGTTTTGGACTTAGGTTTAGATCGTTTCTTTTAATTTGCCTTTTGAAAGTCGACCCTTTTCTTGCTTTTGAAAATTTTATAAAACTTTTTCGCTAAAAGAGCCATATCATCTTCAGAATTTTCTAAATTTGAGTTTTCTTGAGAAATATCTTTAGATGATTTCAAAGCTATAGATTTACCTTTAAGAGCTTTAAAATTTAATTCATAGGTTTGTAAAGAACCAACTAGTTCTTCTACCCTCATATTATCCTTATCACGAAGTTCCTGGATCGCGGTTATTTTAGAATTGAACCGTTCAGGAAGTGAGTGTAGTATCTTTGCACACACTTTATTTCTAGAATTTTATCACCAAGACCCCACATTGAGTTTACAATGTCATTTAGTCTAATGTAAAAGTCCATAAACATTTCATTTTCCTCCATATGAATTTCTTCAAATTTGGTTGTGAGGAGTTGGACTTTAGACTTTTTAACAATTGATGTACCCTCGTGTGTCATTTCTAGTATATTCCAGGCTTGCTTTGCAGTATCACAGGATATAATTCTTTTGAACTCATCCGGTGATAGTGCGCAAGTGATTGCATTTAGTGCTTTAGCATTGGCACTATACTCAGTTTTCTGAAGGGTAGTCATAAATAATAAGCAGGTACAGACACAGTTTTTGAACCGTCGGATTCAGTTACTTCAATGGTAGGAGGGTTCCATTTAGTCACTGTGGCTCGGCACACACTCTCATCCATTAATTTGAGGAAGATCCTCATTCTCGCTTTCCAATAAGCATAGTTGGAGCCATCAAATGGTGGAGGCCTAGTGTGAAAGGCGATCAAAATTTGACATCTTTTTATATAGCTTAGATCGTTAGCTCAGGAAATAAATCCAAATAAAAATCAATAAGAACGAGCTATTAGGCTCTGATACCACTTGAAAAGGCCAAGCTATATGTCCTAGAGGGGGGGTGAATAGGACTATGCCAAATTAAAATAAAATCAGCGGAATAAAATAAATCAATAGCCTTATAATTATAAATCAATTCACAATGCTGAAATTAAATCACCTTAATAAATAAGTATTGAGAGTTTGATACAAATTTAGTTCTAAGGACAACCTTACACCATAATAAACAAGGGCTTATGGTAAGACAACCTTATTTTTAGAGCGTCTTTTGGATCAAGAACTCAATTTTAATAGAAATAAATGAATATCAAAGAATTGAAATTAAATGCAGAAATATAGATCTAATTTATTACAACAATCCCCACACTTGCTTGAAATGTAAATTGTTACAACATTTACATCCACATGTACATTCCACACAATTGAATGATAAAAGATATGAAAATTAAGCAAGCATTCAATCTACAAGACAAAGAGTTATAGTGGTTCGCCTGTGTGTACACCAACTGTCTTTCAACAGCCACACAAAATGCTACTCCACTCCTAATATCCTCACACAGGGGATATTAGCGTTCACTATCAAATAGGTTTTCACAGGTTTACCCAAAACCTTTACAATTGTGTTTTTTTCACTTGGGCTTACACAATTCAAAAACCCCTCTTTTTTGAGTTTTTGGCTCTCCTCAGATAACCAATACAATGAGATTTTTCTGGCTTAACCTCAAACAAAACCAAAAGAAATGAAATTTTACAGAATTGTAAAATACCTGGATTTCTCCTTTTCGTAGCAGCCCGGTAGAACCAATCGGAGTAGATGATTGAATGTCAAAGTTCAATTTCCAATACTCACTTTAATATGGTTCTAAGTTCTAATAGATTTTAGATTTTAACCAGTTGGGCGTAGCTATATTTGATTTTGATTCCAAGAAGAAGGAATAAGGTAATTCCTCTTTTCAAATAAGATTGGAATATAGAAACAAAATCAAATTAAATAAGCTAGCAAAAAGAGAAAGCAATTATGCACAAAATAGCTTAAAAATAAACACAAACTTATCTCAGAGTGGAGCCTTGAAAATATTATGAATTGGATTGTAAAACTCTGAAATTCGTGTTCAATTTATAAAAGCAGAAATCGCATCTATGAATGGTCTTAGGAACCTTCGACTGGTCGTAGCTCTAACGGATATTTGAAATAAGGAGCACGATTTTTTAAAGCCGTTCCATGACTGGTCTTAGAGAACCTACGACCGGTCGTGGGTCACCTATGACTGGTCGCAGCTCTCTACGACTGGTCGTAGGACCATAGAATTGCTTGCTGGACTTTAAGTCGTAGACTTACGACTGGTCGTGATCAAGTCAAAGTCATTCCTACGACCGGTCGAAGGACCACCAGGACTGGTCGTAGGTGTACCAAAAAATTCTGAAAATTCTCAACAACTTAGGACTGGTCATGGAATTTCTTGGACTAGTCGAGTCAATGTCAGGACTGGTCGAACAGGTGATAGGACTGGTCTTAGAATAGACCAAAAACCTATTAAATATATAATTGAGTTATGTATCCGAAATGACCTACTCTAAGGTCAACCTAATGGTCATTCAAACCTGAAACATGTCGTATGGACATTGAACTTCAACCATTCAACAAATGTAGACATTTGAACCTTATCAACCTTGAGATCTTGAACTTGTTGTAGCTTTAATCTTAAAATCTTTATCAGCTTGAAAGCTACTTCATGCGTTGCTCTTGAGTCTTAAACTTCAACATTATAGCTTTGAACATTGATAGGTTGATGAAGTATACTTTGTATTTCTTGAACACATCCAATGTCATGAAGTGTTGATGCAGTGTCTTGAACACATATAAATCATCATACAAACACAAGACACAGATAGATATTTTGACACATCAAAATTTGACAACCAAAGGAGCATGAGATCATAACACTTACAACACGTACTTATTGTACTTTCTCTAATGACTAGCCACTTATGGTTGCATGTGGGTTTCACCCCACTCATGGGTTTTGCCCAAAAGCCAACTAGATGAGCATCCCCAGGCTGATGTCCATTCACGCATCCATGTGCTTAAGTAAGATTACGTCATGGATTATTTTGTACGTTTTATTGCTTAAACTATACTAAATTAATATGGTGGTGTGTAATCTTGAAGGGAATTCACACTGAGCTGGTCACTCATTCTTTGATTATATGATCATATAAGTAGTGCAAGTGGTTTAAACGATACTCATATTCAGATTGATGAGGAGCAAGATACAATTATCAAGGATGTATGGTTGCATTTTCCAAAGAGAATCTACGTGATCTTACAGCTCAAGTCTAGTTGCATTTTTATCTATTTCATGTGTTAAATTGTTTTATTCCTGTATTTGTTAGCATTGAGACATTGTTTTGTATAAGCCCTATGAGCAGCTGCTCATATATATGAAATGTGTATGCAGACTTCCTTTTATGCTTGATTGTTTCTCTTCTGTTAAAATGGTCACTCTTGAAAAGAAAAAGAATACGTGAATTAGGATATATTTAAAGGTTAATACTCGGGTTTTCAGAAAACGAGTATTAAACTCAGGTTACGAAAACTGGGACATTACATTTGGCCTTACCTACATTGATCATGTGCGGGTGTTTTTCCATAACAATTAGTATCAAAGAACAGGTTGAGAAACCCTTCAACATAAGATCGGTGTTGGCATTTGTTTTACAATTGTGTTTTAAATGGCTAGATCAAGTTCTACCAGATTTGAGGTGTCGAAGTTTGACAGATCCAATTATGCGTTGTGGAAATTTAAGATAAACACGGTATTGGTGAAGGAAGGATGTGCATTTACGAATCAAGGAAAAGAAAAGAAGCTTGTAGATATGTGTAACATCCTAAATTTTTGTTATTTTATATTAAAAAAATCCTCAAAAAATTTTCTCTATAATTAGCTTATTTTCTCACTTGTTGTCCTTGAACACTAGATGTTAACCTATACATGGGTATTACCTATACAAAACCACACAAATTCGATTATTTAACCGTATGAA
The DNA here is from genome assembly GCA_030180095.1 of Magnolia changhungtana. Classification (NCBI taxonomy): domain Eukaryota; kingdom Viridiplantae; phylum Streptophyta; class Magnoliopsida; order Magnoliales; family Magnoliaceae; genus Magnolia; species Magnolia changhungtana. The sequence continues at coordinate 3,155,772 of JASAUF010000552.1, read as the reverse complement.
GCTAACAAATCCACCCAACCACTTAAACCTTGAGTCTAGTATCATGATTTATTCATCTATGGTCCAAATGTAACTGACTTATCACCGACTAATTAAGACAACCATAACTAAATATATACCAACCTAAAGACAACACAACTTTGGGTCGAATCTTGACTAACAAACCAAACTAATCCAGTTACTCTTTTTGCCTAAGAACTAATGATTTAGGGTGATTAGGATCAAATCACTATTTTCACTAATTGCTAATAGGCCATACTATGAACTTAGCTAATCTAAACTCTAATCATCGCGCACAAGAAATCTTGCTACCCAATTCATTTTAAAAATGCCTTGATCATCCGAACAAGCTCTAGACCGTTCGTTAGTGGGCCACTAAACCCGAAACTATAGATATATGTTCGTCTTAGCGGGCTTAATGTTCACTATTAGATATCGAACCAATATCGCATCTCAAATCGCTCAATTTGGGCTCGCAGAGCTAGTGCATGAGATGTATAAATATTCTTGAAATTAAATAGGAACTTAAGTTAATTGTCTGTATCTGATTTTTGCCAAAGTTATGCTTTTCATATCATTCGATCCTGGCCAAATTTAGGACACCAAACTAAATCAATATCCTACAAAAATCTATATAGTCTTAACCCTTATCGATGATCGGTGGCCATCAAATAGAAATAAGATCATACACATTGATCGTCACATCCGAATGTCAGAGCGATCATTTTTAAGCATAGATCACCATTAGGTTCACTTATCCCATGGCATAGATCGACTCGTATACCTTCCTATAGGCCCTAGTGGTTGGAAATAACCTCTCATAAGTTTAGTATTCATTATATGTAGCCCTTAGGGCCAAAACACCACTTCACGTACTATAAATACATCCAATTTGGGCTTCATTCCCTAAATCCGAATTTGCTAGGGTTTGAGAGAAGGAGAAAGAGAAAGAAGGAGAGAAAGAGAGAAAGAAGAAGAGAAAGAGGGAGAGGGGGGAGGGATCTTGGAGCTTGTTCTTGTTGGGTTTCCTTTAATCAAACTCTTATTGTTATCACATCTTCCGTCAAATCCACCTCCACTTGCTATTAGAGGTAAGAATTTCATCTAATCATTTGATTTATCAAACTAAACATAGATTCCTCGTTCCTAACGAGTTCCTTTGGGTTTTAATTTAGGAATTGGTGATTTCCTCAAAAACCCCAACCCTCTTGTGATTAGCTCACATAATTCTCTCCTAAGGTGCAAACCATTCTTCTAAGTTTTCTTTTTATCAATCATTAATAGTGTTAGATAATGACTTTTTGTATTGTTAGGATTTCATATGTTGTGTTCGTAAATTGCTTTATTATCCCAACCCTAATGTTACTTATTGTTAGTAGTCAACATGTTTGATGAAATGCTTGGTAAGTGATATTGATATATATTAAATTGTATCAATATCAATTATCAATGTCATTTTATTTAAGCATTTCATCAAACATGTTGACTACTAACAATAAGTAACATTAGGGTTGGGAGAATAAAGCAATTTATGCACACAAAACATATGAAATCCTAACAATACCAAAAGTCATTATCTAACACTATCAATGATTGATAAAAAGAAAACTTAGAAGAATAATTTGCACCTTAGGAGAGAATTATGTGAGCTAATCACAAGAGGGTTGGGGTTTTTGAGGAAATCACCAATTCCTAAATTAAAACCCAAAGGAACTCGTTAGGAACGGGGAATCTATGTTTAGTTTGATAAATCATATGATTGGTAAGTGATATTGATATTAACATTTCCTACTGTTAAAAGTATTCTATGCAAATTGGTTAGCGATATTGATATATATTAAATTGTATCGATTCGTACATATGTTTGGTTGATGCGCCATATTATGGTATTGAGTTATTTCGTGATGTTTATGTATTTGATAATCTTATTTATAGTCATGTAGATCAAGCCCTACAAAATGTTAAGTGGATGGCCTACTTTGGGTTGGCTATGTCGGACTTATATGTTAACCGAGGTTGAACCTGGACAACCGGTTGTAGTTGGAGCTACATGGGATGCTTCACACCCAATGTCAATTTTGTCCGGGATCTCCTATTGCCGATCGGATCAGTCTAATACATGGCCTGATCATTCTTATGTTTGATAGATGTATAACATTAAAATGAATCTAGGATATCACTGTTACCATTGAATTAAGTTCATTCATAACCGTTAGTGTTTTACAATCCTATGAAGACTCATGAGCCAAGCGTGATGGTATGAGACATTATGTCTGAGCTATCGGCCTATCTTGGGATGATGTACATTCTATATTGGTAGAAAAATGGGGGTGACGATCTTATCATATTGGTACAAAATTGAGTGACAAGCCTCCTCATAGTGACTATTGAGTATTTTTTAAGGCCATGAACCTATCGTATTGTAAGTAGAATTAATGTCGTGACTTCGCTACATTTGTGTTTGGGTGACAATCCTTACATTATTCGTGGTCATCTTTGGGTGATGAACTATAAAATGGATCAAGGAACATTGGTGAGGAGTCGTTACTCCTGTAACGAGCCTTATGATCCTGTTAGACTCATGATAAAATGGTGGTACTCTAGCTTCACCAATATGTTGTTTGAATAGGTACTAATAAACATCTAACTAATCATGCATATCATGACATTTGCAGTATTGTGGCGAAAGGTGTTGGAGTCACTATGATGAGAGAGTGTTGGAATTGTGAGTAGAATACATTTGCATATCATGACACATGCACTTTATAACACCCTGGTTCCCGAAACCTGAGTACACTACTCGTTTTTCCAAAAACTCGAGTGTTAACCTTTAATAGTGGCTCAAATTTCACGTACATTTTTTTCCTTTTATCAGAGTTAACAATTTTAGCGGAATAGAATTAAATCAAGTATAAGAGGGAGTCCAAATATACATAACTAAGATTTCAAGTGGTTACCCAAAAACTTATAGAAACCAGTATCTTAACTTTTACAAAACATGACAATACAAATTAAATAGAATTGAAATCAGGAATAGAGAGTCGTAAGATCATCTAGTTCCTCCTATTCCACATAAATGCCAGTATGCGCATTATCTGCTTCTCCTACACCCTAAATACAGTTTGATAGCGTCAATGGCTATCCCAGTGAGGTATAACCTGCAAGATTTATCGTATCATCAAGATAATTAAGCATAGTTATCAGGAATAGTGTATAACAAATATTTCACAATGATTATCATAGAATTCAGATAAGGTTCATCATATATGTATTTATCAGATAAATTCTACAAAGATAATTTTATTTAAATGCATGAATGTATGCACATGCTCACAGACCTGGGGATGCACATCCAGTTGGCAAAAGGTTGCATAAGAAGAACTAGCTACCTGAAAAAGTACTCAAAGGTACGCCCTAAGGAGAACTAGCTACCTGAAAAAGGTCATGCGATGAGGACACCCATGGTGAATTAGTCTCCCAAAAAAGTACTCAAAGGTATGCCTTAAGGACTAGGCACCCAAAAAATTCCATGCAACAAGGACAACCCATAGCGGTCTGAATGCACGCAATAATAACTTAGGATCACCCGGTAAAATACTCTATAGTACAGCTCATAGTAATCCAAGAAAATTCCTGTGTCTTATATCGACCACCTGGTAAAGTCTGTATGCCATGAAAATGCATGATTAGCCCAACCATTATTATTCCAATTTCAAACAACCATTTTAAAGAAGCTCAAGGTCACTATGAGGGGCTCGCTACACAAAATAGGCCGATAGCTCGGGCAAAGTGTCCCACACTACCATCCTCAGCTCATGTGACTTTTAACAAATAGGATGTGTAAAGGTAGCATTCACAACTAATGGCCAATTATAGTTCTACAAGTGAAACTTACCATCGCAAGGATTTATAAAGACGATCTATTAAAGCCACATAGGGCAAATATTCGATCAAGTCACATTCGACAAACAATCCATCCTAAGGATGTGATAAAAATGGATTATCCCAAAAGCCACTTAGGTAACAAATGATCCATAAAATGGTAAGTCCACCGTATAATTTTATTTAATCCATTTTACAAATGGCTACTAATTCGAGGACCTTTAAATACACCATACAGTAACCACAAGTGGTGAAATAGGCCATGTAAAATATCAATAGCGCTTATCCATATGAAATATTTCATTTAAACCAGGTTAAGAATTTACGATTTATAGCATGTTCAGATACTTGAATGTAAATCCAATGATTAATCATTTAGGAAGAATTCACTCAAATATAAACTAGCATTCATCATCATTTTTACAAAATATTAAATTAAGCAATTAATAGAATAAATGAACTAGGATAATTATTATGATGTAGAAAAGCTTGAAGGTAATCCTCACCTTAGATTAGAGGTTGTGCTTTCGTGGTTCAGGAGGTGTAAATGTAAATCGTAAGAGAGAAAATCTAGAGATGGAATTAAACATCTCTTATTAAAATCAAAATTCTAAAACTAATTTACATAAATCAGGTCACTTTAAAATTCTAAAGAAGACTTTAGGAATTGACTCAACAAATTCTACTACTCCAATTCTAAGCTGAGTCAAGGTGGATCAAGAGGTCGAGTTTTGATGCCAAATTCCCTATATACTATTTAAAATTCAACCATGACTAACCCTAACCTAGATTTAAACTTAAATTCTAAATTAAGAGGTTAATTCACTTCAAACAAGATGATCAACTCCGTTTATTGAGAGAGGTAAATTCCAATATGACGAAGATGATCTTTCTTGCACTCAAGGCATTAATAATTATTAACATTTCTAATATGACCGTTAATTTAGTTTATGAAACATGAAAGCGAAGAGTTAACTCACTAAGTTCATAACACAACTCACTCGGTTCAAGCTTATGAAGATCCAGATTCCATTTGGACCCATAGAATGGATGCCTCGCCAAGCATTCTCTCCAAAAGATGTTAAATCAGATCCCAGCCTTCAATAGATTTCAATCAATACAGACCACAAAGAACCCACTGAGTCAACTCAGCATCCGACCAGAATATCACTTAAACTTGGCTCTGAACTTGAGTTTGAGCAGTGGCTATAGCAACTCTTTGTCAACATAGCTGAGGTTGATCTCATCTTTGTCTGCAGATGAAAATAACCGAACTTAGGATAGGCTTATGCTAAACTCGTTACGTGACTCGTTGAGTCAATCCAGAGACGAGTTACACAACTCGATCTCTGCCTAGATTTGAACCAGCAACCCAAGCATTCCATCTCCTTCTTCTCCCTCTCCTTTCTTTCTTCCCTTTGCTTCTGTTGAACCAACCAGACTCTAGACTCAACTCGACAGAGCGTGAGCGAGTCAGCGACTCAACTCGAATCGAGCTGGTGAAATAAACTAGCGTACTCCCTCTCTCTCTCTCTCATGCCTCCTTCTTCTTTCTCCTTCCTTTCTTTCTTTGCTGGAAAGACCAAGTGAATCCTTGGACCCGACTCGAACTTGCAGTGACTCGGACCGAGTCGAGTCGACTTGGTGCAGCAGCTTGATGCAGCACGATCGCTCTCTCTTTCGAATTTTTAGGGTTGGCTTCCCAAAATGGAAAGGGAGTTTTTATAACTATCCTAATTAACTTCTAACGCCTTCTACCATAATTAATCCGAGGATTAGTTGGGTGTGCGATATTAAAATGGTTCAACCCAAGGTTTAAATTAAATATTGGCTATTACTTGTTTGCATGTTTGTGATCAGACTACATGGATGGATTTATGGGACTATGGGCCACCTGGTGGATGACTTAGATCAAGGAATGGAGTCCATTTCCTAGTGATGGGTTTCCACGGTTAGACAGAGAAGATGATCTCCTCTATGATGGTGAATTCAGATCTGATGGGTAAGCTCTTGATCCAATGCACATGGAGGGCATGGATTAGATCACTAAACCCTTTGGGACCATCCAAACGGACGGTTATTAGCTCTTAGCTAATGGGCTCGAGGTTAGCATGTGATGGCGTCTCTCCTAATGCGATGAGAACCCTAAAGTTGGCTTGGAGTGTATGGCAAAGATGTGTTGAGGTGGATGGCTAAGATGGAAAGGAAAGAGGAACGAATCTCCAGCGTGGCAGAAACAAAGTTTCCATTTTAGTGAAATACCGCGTGTGACTCCTCTTTGTGTCAGAATCATTCGTGTGCACTCGCATTTCGACGTGCGATATGAATTGGGTTTTGTCCGACCCATTGCTCTGATCATGATGGACGGTTCAGATCGTCAATTTTATTCGTGATGGTGGGCCACCAAGGACGCCAGCGAGCTGTGGCTCGTTCAAACGGCCTTCGAGCGAGAAAAGTGGAGGAAAAAGAGAGAGTTTTCTCTTTTCAGATTGTAAGTTCGGTGTTGCGCGGGTACACCCCGTTTATGTACATGTGCTCCTAAAGATGGGGTCCACGTTAGTGCTTCTGAGAAATCCATTCCATCCATTTACTTTGAAGGTTCCAGAAAGGCCCTCTGATCAAGGGTGGGTAGATCGAAGGCTCAAAACAAGGGTAGAAGCTGCTAGAAGTTACGGTAGAAGGTGCTAGAAGTTTATCGATCATACAATTATCGGATTGTAGAAGGCGCCAGAAGTTTATCGATCATACCCAAGTATAGAGACTTCGATCCCGAGTTTGTGCGCCAAACCGCATGTTTACCAATCATACAATTGCCGGATTGTAATAAAATTAGTTTATCATTGATCTCATAAATCCCCAACAACATTTAAGGAGGATTTAACTATTAATTAAGGGTTAGTTATCAAGATGTTAAGGATGTGATGACCGGTGAATTTGGCATATTGGTCTTGTTTTAAAGATGATTTAAGGTTAGGACCTTCCATAGTCCTAATTGAACTGTATTAGTGATTTATAGGGCTGTCTAATCGCCACCTAATGGTCAATTTTATAACTCGATGGTCGAATTAGGGAAATCACATGTTAGATCATTTCATATATGACCCATATGGGATCTCAAGTCTCTGAGAATTACTGGATTGGAATCCAACTGCAGTTTTAATGATCGAGTGGTCTCATGGTGATGATCAGGTGGTGGATTGGCAACTCAAGGGTTGTGCACTCAAAGGACGATGGATTTAATGTTTTAGGTCCCGATAAATAGTGGACCTGATGATTTGATTATCCAGCATCGAAAATTAGCGGATGGATGACTTGATCCATAGATGAAGATTACTCCTAACTATTAGATTTAGGCTAGAATGAAGATGAGCGGTTCCATAAGTTAGGTTATTGGATAACACCCGAGTATTGAAAAGTACAGGGTGTTACACACTTAATAAACTAGATTAGGAAATTGTTTGTTTTATTATGCTATCATTTCCTATACTTGATTGTATTAATAACATATGTAACTTAGACAATGGTGCCACTAAGTTAGTTACTCACTCTCGCCTAAGATGGTGTATTAAAACACCAACCAAACGATATTATTGATGTAGGTACCACTGAGATCTTAGACGTGCAGGAATAGACCGGCTTGCACTTCTACCGTGATGTTTTAGAGCATTAGGAAAAACAGAATACCATGTTTATTGTGGCTTGTGTAATTTCTATTTAGACAGACATCACTTTTGGAATTATACATGTTGAGGTCAAAATCTGGACCACCCTCTACCCAATGTTGCAAACCTTCAACGAACCCTGGTCCTGCACAAAAGGGTGAGTAAAGGAAACCTTAGCTTAGTCGGGGGACCCTCCGATGCCTAAGTTAGACTAAGGAATTTGGGTCTAAGTCGAATGTAGAGAGAGGGTGCGAGATCTTGTGTACCTGTAGCAATGGGGTCCCCTAGTATTTATACTCATGGGTTGGACAATCCACGTCTGTTAATCTCTACATGATTCGCTCAATTAGTGAGATAACGTAATCGTGGAAATATTATCCGCAATCATTGGATTGTGCGGCGTATCTTATCTTAAAGGCACGTATCCTTGAGTAAGATCTTCGGTCACGTCTGCGTCTTGGTTGATCTCCAGGTTCGGCATACAGGGTATCCTCACCAAGGCTCTGCCTCAGCCTTGGCATACAGAGTATCCTTACCTAGGCTAGGCCTCAGCCTCATCGTATGGAGTACTAATACGCTGAGTCTGTCGATAGATCACTAAGGTCGGAGCTCGCTGAATGGGGCTGAGGACGAGGGTCGGAGCTTGGCTCAGTCATCCTTCTTCGGATGAGGACGAAGGTTCGGGTCGGCCATTCAGGGTTGTAGTTCTAAGTTGTGACTCATTAGTGGGGAGCTTGTCTCATCCATCCTATGGTCGTTACTTAGGGGTCGGTTCATACTTGATGTGGAATCCTTTTCTTGAGGCCGATTCGGGTAGCTCAGGCCCACCCTAGTTATCCTTGTTCAGATTTGCCCATCAAAGAAGTCCCCTACTCTTTGACTCCGAGTCCGGACTTGAGGGAGTAAACACTTAGGAAAATGAAACATCATCCCCACGCCTTTGCTTGTGATGATGCTCGGGGCGCAATTAATGTGATAAATGCGCCTCAGATCCCGCGTGCTATACGGCGGCCACAACCCTTTGGCTTATGTCCTTTCGGCAAATAACATGTGGTGACAGTTGCAATTCGTAATCAGTGGATTGAAGGAGAGAACGCCACATGTATGCGGAAGGATGAGGGTTTTCTCACATCATTAATGACATTAAATGCTGAAAAGACTCCGACCTCGAAGTATGGGTTCGGACGTATAGCTCTCTTCCACGTGTCCATTGGTGCTAGCGCCGAGTAGCCTTGGCTTCGGGAATGGTCGCTTGCAATGATGGTGCCGAGTAATGAGGCAGTTATATAAATCCCTCCCATTCCCACTCTTCACACTTCTCGCGCACGCAGTCTTCACTTTCTCTATTCTTTCCTCCCGAATCGCCCTTTGCCGGAAATCGCCTTATGGCAGAAATCGCCCTTCGTCAGAAATCGCCCTTTGCCGGAAAAAGGGTTTTCATCGCCGAATAAAGGATTTTCGACCATCGAAGAAGGGACTCAGCTCAAAGGAAGCTATTGGAGTTGGGAAAGTTTCTACCGGAGATCGCCTGCAATGCTATGAGACTTCTAACACTTTAGCACCTTTTTCCTTCATATCGAGCAAGAAGAAACGGAAGAGTCCGAGGGGCTGGTTTAGAGTCCGAACTAGAGACTACTGCCTCAGGAGTCTGAAGGCCCTTTTAAGGCTATACCCCTTAGCACTACGGCCCCGGCCCAAAGAACCGCGAGTCAGAGGGCCAAAAGTTGAGGTAAGAAACTGAAGAGGGCCCTCAGAGATCCCGTAGGGTGGTCGAAACTGCTAGTTCCTGGGGCTTGATCCTAGTCGAGTCCCAGATAGCTCAACTCTATGAAGACTACTAAATTCTTAGCTCGGTGCACATCTGAGCCCCTGCCCCCATGAACCGAGCAGGCTCTCCAGCTGAGGGGGAGATTGCTATCTTCATATGTGCCCTTCAATGCGGGCTCCATTTCCCCATCCATCCATTCTTACATGAGCTGATTGCACAACTGAGAAAGCGTCGAGGTAGCTGGTTCTGAACTCTTGGAGGATCCTAGCCTCCACTTTTTTCCTCTAGCATCGAGTGGAAAACCAGAGGCTAACGCCGGATGAGTTCCTGGTTTTATACATGACTAAATTCGATAGTTCGGATAAGGCCTGATGGTATTACTCAGCTAGGCCTCCATGCATTCCGAGTCTGGTAACCCAACTTCCCACTTCCAACAAGGATTGGAAGAGGAAGTGGTTCTGGGCATCTAGGAAATTAGAGTCCCCAGCCTCTGAATTAGACAGACTGCCGGTTCGAGTCTCCACGAAGTTTGCCAACCCAAGTCAGACACTTCGTTTAGTTACACTGCATGGTCGATCCATCCTTCTATGTTTTAACTCATACTTTATTTCTGTTTGCAACTCAGCTGAAGGGGGCCCCCAACCTCTCTGTTCTTCAAAAGTGGTAGGTCGACCAAGTCCTAGTGCTCCCTGAGGACCAGCGTGTCTGGTTCAACCTCATCAGCAAAGGGAACTTGGTGTCGTCTGGCTTTTATCGAATTCAGCCTACTCTTTTTGCTTTGGGTAAGCGGGGTAAGGACCCTCAGGAATTGATTTGCTGATATTTAGTCATTCAGTAGTTCCTACTTGAGCTAATTCCCTATTTTGAGCAGGAATGGAGGTAGGCAGTTCAAAGCGGAGGAGGCCACTGTGCCCTTCAATGGACGTCGTCCTTACCTCCGAGCCGAGGATGAAAGTGACATCGAAGAAGAGGAAAACTTTTGAGGCCAAAGCTTTTCTAGCTATATCCAGGACCTCAGCCGAAACCGCACCCGTCATGGCCCCAGCTGAAGTCGTGCCTACCGCATTCCCCTCCAAGGCCGTCCCTGCCATTGCTCCGATCCTTGCTCCTGAGGCACGAGCACTAAAGGCCCCTATCAGAGTCGAGCCTATCACCATCTCGTCGCCTTCTGCAGAGCACCAAGCCCTCAAGGCTCCACCTTCGGCGGTTGCAGGTCCTCCTGGGGTAGGGAGAGAGGTAGTGGGGGAGACTCCTAGCACGGCTGCCCCTGCACGTTCCGTAGCCCCCCACACTGCCACTAAGGCCGAGTTCTTAGTCTGCCGAATCGACGCCCTTGTCGGATATGCCACCACGCCCGAGGCGACTGCTCAAGCTTCCGCGGCCAGTGAGGTCGGAGGAACTTCTGAGCCTACTCCAGAGATTCTGTGTCCCAGTTATCACATGGCTCGGTTGAACTCATGGGCGGCCAAGCACGTCCCAGAGTCAAAGATAGCCAAAACGCTCTCCCGACACCATGTCAGCTTCATAAATGATTACGCAATAGTCTGTTACCAGTCGATGCCGATGATTGTGGAGGTGAAGGAGAGGTTGAAGGAGATGGAACGACTTGAGGCAGAGCGGGACAAGTTTGTGGTCGAGAAGGCAGAACAAGAATCAGAGCGGGCCAAGTTTGGGGTCGAGAAGGTAGAACAAGAAGTAGAGCGGGCCAAGTTTGTGGTCGAGAAGGAAAAATAAGAAGCAGAGCGGGCAAAGTTTGTGGTTGAGAAGGCAGAACAAGAAGCAAAGCGGGCCAAGTTTGTGGTGGAGAAGGCAGAGCAAGAGGCACGGAGGGCCAAGCTCGAGAAAGCGTTGGAGGCTTCAGCTGCAGAGTGAGAGGAACTGAGAAAGGCTACTGCGGAGGGTAAAGCGAGGGAGCTTGCGCTCCAAGGCGAGGTCAACAAACTTTAAGCTCGCTTAGACATTGCCGACCCTGAAGTCAGGCATTTACATCAAGCTAAAAAGCACCTGGAGTTTAGGATCGCTGAAGCCGAGTTGTGGCTTGAGGATGTGAAGGGGAGACTTGAGATAGAGAAACGGATGACTGTGGACCAATTGGCCGAGTAATGGATTGTCCTTGAGGTTACGGCATCTGCATACTAGGTGACACTATGGGAAGAGCTCGAGGCTCGAGCAGCCTTGCAGGCTACCTCGGCCGTGGTCAAATACAAGGATTCGGCTGAGAGGGCCAAGGAGGTGGACAAACCGTACTACTTCAGCTACAATATCGACTTCGATGCTTTCCTGGTTGAGGTCCGAAAGCTTCATCTGAGCCTCGACCTTGTCGCTCTCACGGTAGATGATGCCGAGAATGCTAAAATGGTCACGGCTGATGAGCATGAGAGTGCTAAGCTGGTTGCGGCATATGAGCCTGAGAATTCCCCTCTTGTCGCTAAAGTTGCCCTTGACGCTCAGCCCCCCCAGCTCGGTAGCTGGTCCCTCTACTCGGAGGGAATGAAACTTGTATTTTTTTTTACAACGTTGATGGATAATTTTTTGTGATAACTTTTTGATGAATGATAATTATTGGGAGATGGTACGTTTGCATGCATTGATTATCGTGATGATTCTTATATGTTAGTGTTTAAGGACCGACCCCTTGAGGGGTCACCCCCCCTCCCCTCCCCCACGAATGCGCTCCTTAGTTGTTTTTGTAGATTTGTCACTGTGTGATGAGCCGACCCCTTTTTCAGGGAATAGGGTCGTCTCCGGGCTTTTCCCCTGCGTATGAGGGAATCCCTATGTAGATTTTCATGGGTTTAACGTTCCAACCCCTTCTTTAAGGGATCGGTCCATTAAATTAGCCTCTGCTTTGAGAGGTAACTTTTTCGTTTGTAGATTGCACACATAGACGATGTAGAAAAGGAGAAACTTTTATTAAAGGCGTTAAGAGGCTAGTAGTTTCGAGCAGTACATTTATTGAGGGCCTTCAATAGCTAGTAGATTTTCATGGGTAATAGATCTTCTAGTGCTCGACATTCTAGGGATGAAGGAGCTGACATCCCTAGAGGTCTTCCAAATGATAGGAGCCTGGCTGGGTTGATCTAACCACATGGTAAGGTCCTTCCCAGTTGGGCCTGAGTGTCCTAGCCCCCGGCTCTACTGTATTTTGAAAGATACAACGGAGAACTAAGTCTCCTGGTCAGAATCGCCTTGTCTTGACCCTCGAGTTGTAGAATCGGGCCACTTGATGATGCCTAACAACGACTCAGAGTTTGGTGACATCTCTCGCTTCCTCAAGCAAGTCGAGGTTTCCTGCGATCTACTCTACGTTTTGATCCTCCTGGTAGCTTCTGACCCGAGTCGTTGGGAGGCTGATCTCAACTGGGATGATCACCTCTAAGCCATAGGATATCAAAAAGGGGGTCTCCCCACTAGACGACTGGGCTGTAGTTTGGTAGGCCTAAAGGATAAATGGGAGCTCCTCAACCTAGTTGCCTTTTGATTTTTCCAACTTCGTCTTAAGATGGTGCTTGATGACTTTGTTCACGGCTTCCACCTGTCCGTTAGACTGCGGATGCCGAGGTGAGGAATAAGCATTGAAGATGCTGAGTCCCCTGCACATGCTTCTGAACTTATCATTGTCGAACTGCTTGCTGTTGTCAGAAATGATGGTACGCGGGATCCTAAACCGACAGATGACATTCTTCCAAACAAAGTCAATCACTTTTTGTTCAGTAATCTTGGCCTCAGCCCATTTAGTGAAGTAATCAACTACAATAATAGCAAACTTCACCTGTCCTTTCCCTGTGGGCAGATGTCCAATGATGCTATTACCCCACTAAGCGAACAACCATGGCCCACTCATGGGGGTCATTTCTTCTGCAGGCTTCTTTGGTATAGCCGCGAATCTCTGACACTTGTCGCACCTTCAGACATAATCTTTCGAGTCTTCTCGAATGGTTGGCCAGAAGTACCCTTGATGGACTATCTTCAGAGCCAAGGCTCAGCCACCCAAGTGATTTTTGCAGATGCCCTCGTGAATCTCGCGTATCACATAGTCTGCTTTCTCAGATCGGAGACATCTGAGGTAGGGCTGTGAGTGCCCCTTCTTGTACAAAGTCTCATCCAAGGTAATATATCGGGCAGCTCTGATCTTTAGGCATCAGGCCTCCAATTTATCTTGGGGGACCTCATCAAACACAAGGTAGTTGTAGATCGAATCCATCCAACTTGGGATAGTCTCCAGCGGGTTTACTTCCTGGTCCATTCGGTCGATGCTCGGGCTTTCCATGAATTCTACAAGAATGACCTGATGAATCTTTTCTTCAGTGGCCGAGGCCAACCTTGCGAGGGCATCGGCCCAAGAATTCTCTGTCCTCGGAATCTGGCTGATGGTGCAACTCCAAAACTTTTTTTTTATCAATTTCCTGGCCTCAGCCAGATAGGCTATCATCCTAATTTCCTTGGCTTCACACTCGGTGGTGAATGAGATTCACATCGCACCTCAAGGGACTGAACCCCCAGACTAGTCGCCAGTCTGAGCCCTGCCAACAGGGCCTCGTACTCTGCTTCATTATTAGAGGCCCTGAAACTAAGCCTGATGGCGTACTGAATAGTCGAAGAGTCGGGTGCGACCAGGATGATTCCTGCCCCATCTCGCTTGGCATTGGACGATCCGTCGACATGAAGGACCCACCTCTGCTCTAACTTCGTATCCTTGATAGGCAAGGGAACAGACGGGGTCGCGACAGTTGCTTCTGCTTTGGTATAAGCACTCAGGATGGTAAACTCTACTATGAAGTCAGCCACAGTCTGGCCCTTGATTGTAGTCCTCAGACGATATTGGATGTCGAACTCCCCGAGTTCTATTGCCCATTTCGTCAGCGGACCTGAGACGTTTGACTTCTAAAGGACTGCCTAAGGGGGGAGTCGGTCAGGACAATGATGGTGTGTGCCTGGAAATACGGGTGCAGCCTCCATGGTGAGAAGACCAAGATGAGTGCCAGTTTCTCCATGCTTGGGTATCTGGTTTCAGCGGGTACCATTGCTTTGCTCGTGTAGTAGACAGGATGCTGCTTGCCTGTTACTTCCCTGATGAGTGCAGAACTAATGGCTAAAGTAGAGACCGCTAGGTATAAGAGTAGGGGCTCGCCCTCTTCTGGCTTCTACAGCAAGGGAGGTGAACCTAGGTATTGCTTCAGCTGTTGGAATGTTGCTCATATTTAGAGGTCTACTCGGCTTTCTTGTGACCTTTCAGTTATTGGAAAAGGGGAGACATCTGTCTGTAGCTCTAGAGATAAACCGATCGAGTGCTGCTACTCGGCTAGTTAGACATTGGATCTCCTTCGTTGTTCGAGGCGAGCTTATGTCAAACAATGCCTTGATCTTCTTGGGATTAGCCTCGATGCTTCTCTAGTTGACTTGAAACCCAAGGAATTTGCTCGAGCCGACGCTGAAGACACACTTGGCTGGGTTCAGCTTCATGCGGTACTCTTGGAGGATCGAAAATGTCTCCCCGAGGTCCACAAGGTGGTCGGATGCTCTGACGCTCTTGACGAGCATGTCATCAACATAAACTTCCATTGTCCGACCGATATGCTTGGCGAACATCTGGTTCACCAATCTCTGGTAAGTTGTCTCAGCATTCTTCAGGCCAAAAGGCATGACCCATTAACAGTAGAGCCCTTTGTCGGTGACGAAGGTAGTCTTCTGCCTGCATCAAGATCTGATTGTACCCAGAATAGGCATCCAGAAAGGAGAGTCGCTCGTGTCCAGCCGTGCTATCAATTAGCTGGTCGATTAGAGGAAAAGGGAAGTTGTCCTTAGGGCAGGCCTTGTTCAAATCTGAGTAATCTACACAGACCCGCGACTTCCCACTTGACTTCTTCACTAGGACCACATTGGCGATCCAGTCCGAATAATGTACTTCCTTGATGAAATCGACATTGAGAAGCTTAGAGACTTCATTGGCTATGGCTGTATACCTCTCGGTGTCAAACGCTTTTCTCTTTTGTTTCACAGTTTTGTGGTCCGGATCCACGTTCAACCTATGAACCATAACTTCGGGAGAGATGCCCGGCATATCCTCATGCGACCATGTGAAGATGTCCCTGTTTTGTTGTAGGAAAGTCAACATCTGAGATCTCTACCCGAAATTCAGCGAAGACCCGAGCTGAACAGTTTTGCTCGGGTCAGCTTCCTCAAGAGGGACGGTCTCTAAGTCCTCAGGGGGATCTTCCGTGGTATCAAGGATGTTAATGGTGAGGGCCTGCTTCATCGACCCTTTTCTCATAGCTATCGCATAACATCTCTGAGCTTCACGCTGGTCCCCTTGGAGGTATCCAACCCCATCTTCGGTGGGGAACTTCATCATCAGATGGTATGTGGACACAATCACCCTCATTGCGTTAAGGGAAGGTCAGCCCAGAATGACATTGTGCACTGATGACACATTAACAACAAGAAAGTTTACGAGAAGTGTGACTTGATGCTGCCCTTCTCCTGTCGTTACGGGAAGAGTAATGGCTCCCTCGGAGATCACCCTATCTCTGGCAAACCCATGCAGAGGGGTTTTCACGAGTCTGAGGCATGACCTTTCGATTCCTATTTTCTCGAATGTTTCGAAATAGATAATGTCAGCCGAGCTCCTCGTGTCAACCAGAATGCGGTAAACTTTATGGTTCGCTATGGTCATAATCACCATGAGGGCATCATCGTGCGAATGTTAGATTCTGTGCGCATCCTCTTCTATGAAAGTCAGATTAAAGGGACTGATTCGGAGTTCTTTCTGTGGCCTCTCGGCCAGGTGGACATAGTGCTCGGGATCCGAACTTTGAGAATGGGCTTTGCGAGCCCAGTTTGAGTCGCCTTCACTGGAAGAGCCGCTGTAGATAGTGCGGATCTCGGCAAGTTCTTCTGCAGTCTTGCTCGGTCGTTCTTCTTTTTAAGCCGACTTCTCTTCCTTAGTGTATCATCGCGAATGACCCCTATGGATAAGCAGTTGCTCGTATTGTGACTGTGGTTACGATGAAAACAGCAGTACTTGCGCTTATCTCAGTTCTCTGAGTCGGTCTTCATGCAAACCGGCTAGTTCAGGAGTTTTTGACCCCTGATGTCCAGAAGGATCTTCTCAGGAGATGTATTGAGGGGAGTGTAGGAACGGAATTTGCTCTCAGGCTTCCTACTTGGCCGGCGATCGCGAGTGGTGCGATCATCAGGCCTCTTGCTAGATGACTGAGGCTCTTCGTACCTTGGTCGCTTTTCTTTGGACGACTGCTCGGCTACTTGCACGTTCCTGCAGGAGTTGGAGAACTCCTCGGCATTGGTATATTTCTGAGCCCTGCTAATGTAACACCTTGTATTTTTGCATACTCGGGTGTTACCATTATAAATTATAATTGCATATCTATACGAGGGTACACAAAACCTAAGTTATTAACCATTATTTAACAAGTCACAATACTCACAACCCACTGCTAAAAACTCGACAGTTAGAATACCAAATTCACAAATTCAACCATTAATTTAAAATAAATCGATAACAGTAGGTTGAGACCCTTGTACAGGAAATTTTAAATATTATAACACAAATAATAATAATAATAATAACAATAATAATAATAATAATAATAATAATAATAATAATATCCTATATCTTAACTTACCAATAAGACTAGTACACCAAAGCTTACAGTTCGTGAATCAGCCAATCAGCCCTTGTAGACCTGAAATCTAGTAAATCTTTAACCTAAGATAGGGAGTTAGCTTGCTAAGGCGAACAAATGGTGTAGATCACGCCGACCATGACAAGTACCCCACCTTTAAACCCCTACATGTGCACAGATTATGTACACCCTCAATGCATGGGACTATCAATACAGTTAAAACGGGCATTGACCTGATACCTTTCAGAAAAGGAAGTTTTCTTCCTTCCTTTTAAAACTCCCACCCAAAAATTTTAAAATGGACAACCATCCGCTGTGGTGTTTATGGCCCATCATTAGAACCCATTCATGAAATCTGAGCCATTCATCACATCAAGCACATGATTTCCTTCAAACCCTCATAAGTTCCACACGTTGATACTTTCATGCAAACTCACAACGTTGATCGCAAATAATTGGGCGTATTTAACTGACCTTATCTGTTTGATGCTCTAAGGCCCACCTCCGTGATAGGCTCGCCCGATCCAGACCGTCTATCACGGAGCTAGAAACGTACTGATCAAAACCTTGTTGATTTCACGTGAAACTACACATGTGCGTCTATCACTCAAGCAGAGTTTCGTGCGAGTGTTTTTTCCCAAAACGGAAATTCCGTTGCGCTGCCAGGCTGGCTACGCACATGCAGGATTCTCCCTAAATCCTAGCCCTCCACCTCAGCAAATCTCTGCCTTACAATCCACGTAGACTTTAGGGCTCCCATCCTCTCACAAGAGATGTTGCCGCTGGATATTGAAACCGAGACTTAAAGCATTAATGGGAATGCATCTAGTGGGTCCCACAGTGATAGGTGAACTCATCCAAACCATTCATATGAATCATATCATCAAATTAGCCATTCATCATGAAACCGCCATTACAGATGAGATCTTCTTCTCCGTTTAACCGTAGACACCCATCACTAGGAAATGGGCCATTTTTCCTAATAAGAACCATTCACCTGATGGATCATGGTGTCAGAAATCCATTTGCGAAATCAGATTTCAACCATACAACCAAAGTTGGAGATACTACCCTGAATTCTCGTGCTTTAGAGCCAATAACTTGTAACTAATCGACGATTAATGTTGCTTTTGAAACATCTAGAAAGTGATTAATGGGGTCTTTAAAAAGATTGTTTTAGGGCTACACTTTCCGAAAATGGGAAGCCTTAGAGATTGGAAAGGAGCATCGTTCCTCCTTTCCGTATTGGTCGACTCGGTTTGAATCTGAGCCGAGTTCCATGCCTCGAGTTCTCCTAGTAGAAAGAAAAGAGAGAAAGAGAGAGAGGGGGAGAAAGAAAGAGAGATAAAGGAAGAAGGAAAGAGAGATAAAGCAAGAAGGAGAGGGTATGAGAGGGAGAAAGCATGCGGCTGAGGTGAGTTGTGGCCATCTGTACATAGCTGACCCATCTCACTGACTGCCTTGCTCGAATCCTCGACCCATCATGCCATATCCAGGCTCCTTTCAGCATCCAAACACTGTCCCTAGTTAGGTACCCATATGCTTGTCTCTGTTGTTATCAGATTTCACCCAACCAACCGGCTGGTTTCGCAGTCAACTCAACTCAGATCCGAGCTAGGTGACTCAGCCCCATTCCAGCTCTATTCTAATGAGAATGACCTGTCTGCCTCCATGGGAGTGGTTAGTTTTCCTCCTAGAGCTGGGACTGATGCTACTAGTCTAGCTTTGGTTCGCTAGATGCTGAAAGTTGCATTGCCTTTGCATTATGGCACTACCGAGTCTGTGACTCAAGTTGTAGTGCAGGAACTGACTCAAACTAACCCATGAACGAGTCCCCTGGTTGAGACTACTCAGTCAGGCAGGCCTCATCCAACTGAGCTCTAATGCTCTTGAGGACGTGAGTTGTGGAGAGTTCGGGCCGAGTCGTTACTGAGTTAGTTACTCAGAACCAGTTCTGAATCAGAAATTCTGACTTAGTGGAAACTGGGATACAAGTTTCCCTATCAACCCAAACCCCTAACTCGTGGCAACTGAGATGTGCCCATTTTGGGGCTGAACCAACTATTTTAAATTAACCAAGTCAACTCTACTCTCAATTGCAAGTTGGCTCATTTAGTTTTTCATATAACTCCAACCATCTGTGTATAATTTGATCAAGGTTGGATAAATTTGAATCATGCATAAGGCCTTGAAGTGAATTAAACCCTTGTAATTAGCTTAACTCACTGTTGGTTAGAAACCCCGACCGAGTCAACTCGATCGTTACTCACTAAAGTCTTGCAATGTTTCATCCAGGTTCAACCAACAACTGGTTACCTTGGAAGACACTCCATCCTTCAATCAATCCAAACTAGATCATCACAGTCACCACTTAGGAACATTGTAAATCAGAGAAAATACTCCCAAGGTGAGGAGCATCCCTCATTGCCTCTTCCATTCACTAATCTCCATGCGGATTACATTTCTAATGTAGAGAATTTTAGAGAGTTATTAATTCTTAGTTATCTTGACTTTCATGAAGTGTCTTAATGCCATATTTCTATATGATTATGTGTATGATGTGTCATCTAGAAAACCCCATGCCACATTTATAATTACTTACCTATGTGTGTATCTCCATTAGACATGATACTAGAATATCTGTAAACTGTGTAGTGAGACATTTCCTTCATGATACTCTTTATTCTTTAATCTCTAATTTTTGTAAGTACCATCATGCGAATAGTTCTTATAATATAGAAAATGAGAATTTGTTTACATGTGGTGTACAAAGAGACGATTGGAACTCCATCCTTCATAATTATTATTGATTTGCCATAAGACAGAAATTCCTCTCGTCATCTCTACATGGCATGACTCTAATGAAACGATTTGAGTCTTACAAATTCTTATTTCATTATATGTTGTGAGTAGTATAAAGTATGTGTATGGGTAGAGTCCTCAAGGGATTTAGAAGAACTCTTAAATAATTCAAATGATGTGTCCTCACCTAAACATCTACATGACACTTAGTGAACTCTCCTTTGAAGGTAAAGAAATTATGGAAGTCTATATTGAACTCATGGTTGGATATCTCGTATTTGAGATTGAAAGTCATTCCTATTTAATGTATTTAGTGTCATGGTACATAACATCCATGCATGACATGTGAGCTTTTCCGAGTGCTTAATGTGAGCCGCATTCTGCTTGATTTACTGTTAGATTAGTTGAATGACCAGAGTTGTGCAATTGAGTCACTTTGGGTGCTCTTATTTTACATGAGGCTTTTTCAGGATTTTATACCTCCTCGGGCATACCCCGGGTATTTTTCCAAGAGGTCATCCTTGGGCGCACTCTCCATCATGGCCTTTTCTAGATAGTCTACCTACCACGGGTGGTCTTTTATTTTGACAGCTGGATTGCATACCCAAATCTGTGACTTGAACATACATTCATACATTCATGCAAATGATATGTATTGTATTGTCTTATGAATTAGAATTGTTAATCTATTTTGGATTGATGTGTTATGGTTAAATCTATGAGGGAAGTTCCCATTGAGTTTTCACTCACCCAATCGTGCAGTTGCACCAAATAGACACAAGTACGATGAACAAGTGGAGACCCCTATGACGGGATTCTAGGGACGGCTAAGGTGGAGTTAGGCAAGGAGGGCCTCTATGCCATTACAGTTAAGCCGTTGGAGCTTGACTAATAATTTAGGATTTACTTGCTTTCATATTTTAGATTTTGTATCTTGTTTGAATCGTAATAAAATACTTCCCATGTTGTGGGATTTCATTTTGCTCCCATTTACTTATATTAAACTTCCTTGTTGTCACTCTTGATATTCTTAGTTTATCCAATGTTGTCTTACTTTATGCTTTAAAATTTACCATTAATTGGATGTATGTTAGTCCACTTCATAACATAATACTCGGGTTCTCAATGACGAGCGACTATCCTCGGGTTTTGAGAACCAGGGTGCTACAGCTAATGAGTTCGGCTAGGGTGGTCGATGGATTCTTATTGATTGAGAAACTGAACTTCCCCTCTTTGAGCCCGTTGAACATGACTGAGAGTGTCATTTTGTCATCATAGTCTTTCATTAACAATGCCTCCTCGTTGAAGCAGGCAATAAAGTCCTTCAGTGACTTCTTATTCCCCTGCTTGAGGGTAAACAGATGGGTAGTCGGCTTCCGATTCTTCTTACCAGATATGAACTGGGTAAGGAACAACTTGCTGAGCTCGGTGAAAGAGCTGATCAATTTTGGTTTAAGTTGTCGATACTAACTCTGAGAAGATTCAAAGAGGGTTATCGAGAAGGCCTTGCACATCATTGCGTCCGTGGCTGACTGGATTTGCATCCACGAACAGTACGACTCTACATGCTCTGACGGGTCTCCACACCTAGAGAATTGGATAACGGGAGGCATCCTGAACCTTGATGGTATCACCTCACTCAAGATTCCTAAGGTGAAGGGAGGCTCGGTCTCTTCCATCATCGCATGGACTACAGTTGGGATGGATGCAGATCGTTGATTCTTCTGAAACGTCTCAAACTGGTCGCAAAGTTCCTTAAACCGTGCTTCCCAAGGATTCTGATTCTCAGCTACTGTCTCTTGGGAGGCCACCGCCACCTTGGGTGCTCTGCCCTGTCTGCTCCTCTCCAGCCAATGGCGGAGGTCGATGGGGGCTAGAGCCGAAGTGGCGGATACATAGGACTATTCTGCATCCCGAGTAGGTTTTAGAATTTAGGCGGATCGTTCCTAGGATGCTGCATTGTGCGCAGGGTCAAGAGCTCGTACAAACTGTGCTGGGCAACCTCTGGCCCAGGAATTGACTTGCTGTGGTCGTCTGTCAGGCACCGGGATGGCTTTCACCAACTTAAGAGGTGGCTGCAGATTCTATTGCGCCTTCATCCAGTTGATTTCGTCCTTCAGCATCTGGACTTCATTTTCCAGCGCCTTGTATTTCCCTTGGCTCCGAGCCCGTTGAGACGGCCCTATCGGAGCTGACTCAGTGTGCAGCAGCAAAGAAGACTGATGCTACCCGCTAGGTTCGGGCTCCACTACTGTCACATTTTTCTTTCCTCTTGCCATTTCTGGAAAAACCTTCTAGCTTTTTGTTTGCGTTTCCCACAAACGGTGACAAAAAATGTTGAGGTCAAAATCTAGACCACCCTCCACTCATTGTTGCAAAGCTTTAATGAACCCTGGTCCTGCCAGGGGACCCTGGCTTAGCCGTGGGACCCTCCGATGCCTAAGTCAAGCTAAGGAATCAGGGTCTAAGTTGAATGTAGAGAGAGGGTGCGAGATCTTGTGTACCTGCAATAATGGGGTCCCTTGGTATTTATACCTGTGGGTTGGACGATCCACGTCCGTTAATCTCAGCATGATTCACTCAATTAGCTAGATATCGTGATCATAGAGATATTATCCGCAATCTTTGGATCGTGCGGCGTATCGTTTCTTAAAGGCGTGTATCCTTGGGCGAGATCTTCGGTCACGTCCGCATCTTAGTTGATTTCCAAGTTCACCATACGAGGTATCCTCACTAAGGCTTTGCCTCAGCCTTGGCATACAGAGTATCCTTACCCGGGCTTGGCCTCAGCCTCGGCGTACGGAGTAACCGCACTCTGACTCGACCTTAGACCATGCAGACCTGAGGCCGAGTACTAATAGTCGGAGTTTGTTAATAAATCACTGAGGTCGGAGCTCGCTAAATGGGGCTGAGGACGGGGGTCGGAGCTCGGCTCAGTCATCCTTCTTCGGATGAGGATGAAGGTTCGGGTCGACCATTTAGGGTTGCAGTTTTGAGTCATGACTCATTAGTGGGGAGCTTATCTCATCCATCCTACAGTTGTTACTTAGGGGTCGGTTCATACTTGATGTTAGAATCCTTTTCCTGATGCCGATTCAGGTAACTTAGGCTGACCCCAATTATCCATGTTCAGATTTCCCCATAACAATACATTTTAAATATTAGCCATATATTGTTAACTTTAGTTATCTCTACTTAACTTTTGATGTTGCTAATTCAAAGCTAATCTAATAATTGATCATGAGTGAATGTTAACCGGACTACGCGGGCACATAAGAACTTTTCCACTTGCATTTTTCCTAGGTTCACACTTATAAACTCGGGATCGGAGTCTCTATACTCGGTTACCAAATTTTTGGGGCGTGACAATATAAATGTAACATCCCATGCTTTGTAGTACCCGGGTGTTACCAAGTAGACCTAACTTAGTAACTCAAATTTAGTTTGCTTAGACAATCGCCTTTATTCTAGTCTAAATCCGACTGTTGGGGGTAGCCTTCACCCATGGATCAAGTCATCCATCCATTGATATTCAAGATGGACCACCACTTCATCAAATCCACTATCCATCGAGCCCATAATTCTTAACCTAGCAATTGATCGACTGTTGACAACCATCAAACCATCATAATTTGAAAACAATCATTGAAATCTCGTTACATTGAGCCAGGAACCCTGGGAAACCTGATGTTCGGGTTCCAATCTGACTATTGAAGTCAAAAATATATCATCAAATTTGAGATCAGTCATTAGACTGGGACCTAATATCATTCAAAGAGGGGTGTAATAATCAAAATCACCCTTTAGACTCGTCTAGATACTCTAAAGGATTCATGGACCATTGACAATCCGTTCTAAAACAATCCAGCCATTCAAACAAGTAATCATTCATCCAATTAAGATATAGGATTAGCTAGTCATAGAAATAATTATTAAATTTTCACCGAATTGAGCTACAAACCTTCATAACCACTTACGGTCATTTTCAAATACAATCGGGCCATCGAATTACTGAAAATCCATGATTTAAGGCTAAAATTATAGCAGTGTGGACCACTTGAGCTCTGGATCTGCCACATCTCCGGCCAGATGTCTCAATAAGGCTAACAAAAACTGATTGATGGTGTGGATCTAACTGAGCATCAACTTGGGCCCCACACTCACAATGTGCGTGCACCAAAGGTTGTACACTCGTCATGCATAGGACCATAGTCTGGGTCAACAAGATGTTGACTCGATGAAAGCCAAAAACGGGTGGATTCTCTCCTCTTTTCTCGCTTTCACAAATGTTTGAAAAACACCGTTACTGGGGTGAATGTGGCCCACCATCATGGATCATATCAACGATCTAAACCGTCCATTAGGAGCGGAAGGTGAATCTGACCAAGACCATTGAATATTCCACACAAGTCTCACACACATGGGTGAGCAATTTCATCCGCAAACAGTGCCTTGTGCACACGAATCTTTAAAAAATGAAAAGCTCTGTTTCTTCTTCTATTTGCCAGGTTGCCAATTTGAACTAAGTGAAACCCTTCGATCTCAGCCACCCATTTGACGAGATCGCCACCATCATTCCCCGCTGCACATTCTAAGGCTTTTCCTACAAGTAGGATGAGCTAACGAAAAGAATCCCACTGTTTCATTGTTGGTGTAATCTCCGCCACCAGACTCCTTTTAGAAGCCTCTCCGACAAATCCTAAGCATTCTTCCTAGGGCAACCAAAGCCCTGCTTATAACAGTTTTCAAATCTCGGATGAGATATCGACAACTCACGAGATATTGCTCGCATTTAAGAATGCCGAATCGTGGGGGAGTGTAATGGTAAATGATGGCCCCACGATGATCAGCGATCACATCCGAACCATTCAAACGCATTAGATCAGAGATTGGGGCCATGGATCAGAAATTGTCATGATCAACCTCAGCGTTTTCTCCAACAGACCGAAAAAACCCATTTTCATAGGTGGACCCCATTCTCCTGATCGAAGACATCCTTTAGGTGGGCCAGAGTCCCAGAAATCTATCCATACTGTCCGATCACAGCCATACAACCTATTTTAATCTGAATCATCAGATTACCACCATGCCACATTTAGATTCAAAACCGACGTGGCTAACTAATCTAGTGATCAGTTAGCATTCGAAAGATCTAGAACCAGATTAGAAAGACCAATATAAAGCTGCCTTTTAGGGCAACACTTTTCAAAAACAGAAAGGAAATAAGAGAGAGGGAGAATGCGTCGTTTTCGTTACAACATTGAGTTGGGTCGACTCAGTTCAAGTTGCGGCTGAGTCCAGCTTCCCATCAGGCTTTCCATCAGAGAGAGAGAGAGAGAGAGAGAGAGAGAGAGGTAGAAGAAAGAAAAGAAATAAGAAAGTCCAAAGAGACTAAAAGCAGAAGAGGAAGAAGAAGAAAGAAAGAGGAGCGAAAGAGAAAGTCGAGGCCACTATTTTCGTGTCGTACCAACTCGACTCGTTGTCGAGTTGATGGGTTAGTCCAGGTCTACTGGATGAGTTTGGCAGAGAAGAAGAAATTTAGAGTAGAGAATAGGGAGAGGAAGAATGAAGAAGAAGAAGAACAGGGAGAAAGGAGAGAGGAGATTGTTGATATTGAGTCTGCTGGCGGGTCACAGCCTCGAGTCAAGTCAAGTTGGGATGTAATCGGTTTGTGTTGTTCAAATTCAGGTTGGGCCTGGATTGTTCAGACCTTCTTGCTGACTGATCAAATCAAACAGAAGGAAAGAAGAAGGAAGAGAGAGAGAGAGAGAGAGAGAGAGAGAGAGAGAAGCTTCTTGGGCCGCACCACGTCATTATCTCCTTCACCAATTCAAATTTTACTGAGTCTGATCGAGTCTCGACTGAGTCTACCCTAATTTCTACCCATTTAGAGAGAAGAAGGAGAAGAAGAAAAGGAGAGAGAGTGGAAGAGAGCATAAAGAAAGAAGGACAAAGAGAAGGAAGATAATAAAGAAGAGGAAGAAGAGAAACGAGTTGGTGAGTGGACTCAGTTCAAAACCGAACTGGGTCTCTGACTCACTGTCTGGTTGGGTCCAGACCCTACTGGAAATTCATAGCATAGTAGGAAAAGAAGAAAAGAAAAGGGAAGGAAAGGAAGAAGAAAGGAGAGAAAGGAGGACTGAAGATCATGTGACTCACCTAAGTCAAGTCGCCGAGTCAATAATCAAGTCAAGTAAATTTGATCCCATGAATTTTAGTTTTAAATTTTTTTTATAGATAGAGAAAAAGCTGATCTAGATCCTTGTTTGAAATATAGGAAGTGTTGATTACCAAACACCTCCTTAGGTTGTGAAATGGTTACCGAGTTGTGTTAGAAACTAACTCAAGTGAGTCGTTATGCTTAAAATGGAAATGAGCAAGTAAATCTGACTTGAAAGGTGGGGAATTGCCCTCATTGCTTCTTACATTCATTAATTTCCATCTTAGTTTGAAGCTAAAGTGTAGAGAATTCTAGAATATTGTGAATATTGATTCAATTCTTTCATTCCCATTTAGTGTTGATGATTTGAAGTAATGTTTTAAATTCATATTGCTCTAATTCTATATTTATTAACCATGTGTATAGAATTTTGTCTTATAATTTCTATGCCTCATTTGTAATTGTTTATTTATGGGTATACTTTTACTTGTCATTGAAAAGGGCGAGCTCTCAGTCCTAGAGGGGGGGAGGGGGGTGAATAGGACTATGCCAAATAAAAAATAAATGTGGAAAATAAATGCAAATAGCTGAAACAAACAGCAACCTCAAATGCAATAGTATTGAGAGGTTGATGCAAATGTTGTTCAAAGGACAACCTTACACTAAAAACCAAGGTTTATGGTAGGACAACCTGATTTTTTGAACGCAGTAAGGATAAAAAACTCAAACTAATGCAAGGAGCAATAGAAACAAATCTAGTTATAACAACATTCACCACAAATACATAAAATAAATACAAGTATTCACTACATACATTATCACCATCCAAACTCCAAGAATTATAGTGGTTCTGTCTATACACCAACTGTTTTAAAACAGTCACACCTACTCCACTCCCAATAATCACAACCCACATGATATTGGCTTTCACTATGAAAGAAAGTTTTCCAAGGTTCACCTTAAAACCTTTACAATTGCGTTTTCAATAGGCTACCACAATTAAAAACCCCATGGTGAGATTTTCTGGCTATCTCAGTCAAAACCACAATAGAGATTTTCTGGCAATCTCAAAAACCAAAATCTGTAATTGAAAATACTTATCTGTAGATTCTCTTTAAATGTAGCCTAGAAGAACCACTTCTTGATGATGAAGATGTCCAATGTTCAATCACTCAAATGGAAGGGTTCTAGGTTTAAATGATTTTTAAATCTTGGGCTACTTTGATTCAATTTCTTGGATCTCAAGTGGTGGCTTGAATTGGCTTAGAATAAACAAAAAAAGCTGAGAAAAGTACTCTATTTATAGGTTGAAAAACGGTTCCCTCGATTGGTCAAAGGTCAACCTCGACTGGTCCTGGGAGCAACCACATTAAAAAATTCTGCATCAGATAAAACTAACCATTGACTGGTCAAGTGGGGCTTAAAATAGTTGCTGGAGTTCGAGTCGAGCCCTTCTCAACTGGTCGAGCTAGTCTTCACTACCGGTTGAGCAGGGTGCTCGACTGGTCGAGGACCCACCAGAAAAATTTGAAAATTTTAATTAAAACTTAGACTGGTCGAGAAAAACCCTAGACTGGTCGAGAAAAATCTTGGACTAGTCGAGCCAGTGCCTGGACTAGTCGAACATTGACTAGGACTAGTTGAGCACAGCCTATAGAAAGCACAATGACCCATTTTCAATATGCAATCTGAATGACCTAATCCTAAGGTCTTTCTAAGGTCATTTATACTTCAAATGTTGAACATTAAACTTGTCGCTTTGGTAGATCTGGTAGATCTTCTTTTTGAAGTACTTGAAGCTTGATCTTATATACTTGAAATTAGAACATTTTCTTGACCATGAAGTACCGCTCGAACTTGGTCTTGAACTTGATCATGTACTTGAGCTTGGTCTTTGAACTTGAATATGAACTTTAACTTGACCTTTGAGCTTGATGCAGCACTTAAAGTTGAAGTAGGACTTGAACGTGAACTTTCCATCACTAGAAGAAGTCCATCATACCTAAGTGGTTTGTCACTACAAAATTTAACAATACAGGGTGTTAGACATACAACATATCACTTACAATCATGATATGAGACAGGAAATTTCTTTTCATGTTATCTTATAAATTGTATGATGAAGAATATGTGTGGATTGCCAACTCTTGTAAGAAAGGTAGAATAAACTTTAAATTGTTCTATTGGGTTAATCATACTTGATCTTAATATGCCACATTTGTGGGCCCTCATTTGAGCTTAGAGAAATTATAAAGATCCATGTTGAATTCATGGTTGGATGCTTAATCTTTTACTAAGAACCTTATGATTTGATTATGTTTACAATTTGAGCAGCAATCTTGTCAAATCTACGGAATGTACATAGATACCATGGTGCATAACATCCATGCATGACATGTGAGCTTTACCGAGTGCTCGATGTAAGCCACACTCTGCTAGGTTTACTAAGAGTTCTAATACTTCAGTTAAACCCTCAGAATATGTGCATTTGTACCACTATGGGCCGCTCTCCCTTTACACAAGGCTTTTTCAGGTATTAGGACCTCCTCAAGTGTATCCTGAGTACTTTTTCAGGAGGTCAACATCTTTGGGCGCACTCATTTATATGGTCTTTTCTAGGTAGTTAGTCTACCGCGGGTGACCTTTTCTTTTGATAGTTGGATGTGCTTCCCCAGATCTGTGACTTAAACATACATTCATTCATCCATGCATATGTACATATGATATTACAGTCTTTATGGAATGGATATGTTGGTTTAAACTACATTGAAATGCTTTGATATGCATGAATCTTTGAGGAAAATTTCCACTGAGTTTATCACTCACCCTATCGTGCAGTTGCACCAACTAGATGCAGGTTTGATGGTAGATGGTGACCCATATGACGGGACCCCCTTTAATGGGATCTCAGGGACTCCTGAAGAGGAGTTCGGCGAGGAAGGACTCTATGTGAATATAGTTGAGCTATTGGAGTTCAACTGACATTTTAGGATTTATGTATTTTCATGTTTCATACTTTGCATTTTACTTAAATTGTAAATAAATAAATAAAAATCCCGCTGAGGGATTTCACTTTTCTTCCACTTACTTGTATTAAACTTCCTTGTTATTACTCTTGATATCCTTAGTTTATGCAGTAGTTACCTCACTTGATGTTATGAGATTTGTTACTAATTAGATGTATTCTGGTTCACTTCATGACGTAATGCTCGGGTTCTCATACGCGAGAGATCATCCTCGGGTTATGAGAACCAGGGTGTTACAATAAAAGACGGGGTATTTGACAAGAATAATCAATTAGCTATGGAAGATCATCTTGTGCTGGATTATTTGGTTTTATTCAACGTATATAATCAAACTACTGCAAAAGCTTAGTGAGATAAATTGTGAAACCTATATGAAGGGAAATTGATGTTGAACAAGATAGTTTTTTCGATGGCAACTATATAACTTGAAGATGGAGAAAGGGTCCTCTTTGCAAGAACACTTTAATGGGTTTAATACCTTAATTAGCAGATTGATGGCGTTTGATGTGAAAATTGACAGTAAAGAAAATGTCACACTCCTACTCTGCTTCATTCCAAAATTGTGAGATGGTTTGATTATGATTCTCAATAACAGTCTTGACCTCACTATGGAGTCAACCAAGTCCACATTGCTTACTGAAAAGTCTTGCAGAAAAACACATGAAGAATCTACTGGTAATGCTATGATGGTCAGAGGAAGATCTATTGAGAATGGTACCTGTTATGGGAAAAATGGGCCAACAAAAAAGATAGGGTCAGGTCGGGACTTTGTACACTTCACCAAGTCGGACAACGACAAATATGACTAAAAGGTTTAACCTCTGGCCCTGAACCAAGTTGGAGATGAGGTCGAGCTCGGCCAACTCGTCAGTGGGTTGGAAGACCCACTAGTCAGCCCTGTGATAAAAGGAACTCGACTGTTGCTCACCAAAAGAGTCAGGTTGGCACAACCCTTCTTATGCTAGTTTTGACCTGATCCCAACGGTGTCTACCCAAGATCCCAGCCGAGGATCTAGGGAATAGACCACAATATGGACTTGCTTGAGATCCTAGCCAAGAATCTCGGAAGATCCTCGTGATGTGTATGGGATCTGAATCCTACTACAATATGTCCCTACTAAACAGGGAGATCTCCTCTATGCCACCACCTCCCCTCACCTATAAATAAGAGTCCCTCCAATGGTGAAAGGTACGCACAATCTTTAGCCTAAACCTCGTTTACCACTAAACCCAGATTCCCTGCTTAACTTCGGCATCAGAGGGTCCCTTATGCTAGCCAGGGTCTCTTTGTCCATTCTTTGTGCAGGTGTTCAAAGGTTTGCAAAAGGCTAACTAGACTTCTACATCAACAGTTTAGTGTCGTCTATGGTAACGACATCGAAAGTCGTTCTCATTTCCACCGAGGTGCTAAAATGATGAAAGGGAGAAAAAAGTCCAGATCTCCACTACTGCATCAATCGCGTTTATGTGTCGAGCGTTCTCCTTAACCTTAATAGGAGCATCTCGGAAGTGGTTTCGACAATTGAAGCCATAGTCTATCAGCTCATTTATATAACTCAGCAAAGAATTCTTTATCAATTTTATAAGAGGAAAGGAGAGGTTCAGGCCGACTACTCACCTCATCACTATTATCCAAAAGGAAGACGAGCTACTAGAGGTCTACATTAAGCGCTTCAACCTGGAAGCAATGCAAGTAGAAGGACACTCAGAAGAGATCACCCTAGCTTCCATGATGAGAGGCCTAAGAGGAAGGAGGTTCCTCTTCTCACTTGACAAAAACCTACCAACAACATTGGCTGATGTAACACCCTGTACCTTCAGTACACGGGTGTTACCTTTTAAACCCACACTGAACTAGAAAAATTATTTGGGTTAACCAAAAACTTGAACTTGGCATGCACAGGATGGGGATTCCGATTGACATTAAAGCCATCCATTAGGATCTTCAGGAGTCAGAACATGCCCAATGACAATCGGGAAGGTAAGACTACTCGAGCACTCTAAATTCGAGCCATTATGTTAATTAAATATAGTTGCAACACACTTGTCACCAACACATAAGGACTAGTTAGTGACAAGCCAAGCCTTCATCGTGACTAGTACCTGATATTAACCGTTGAAAACAAATATCGGGTCTAACCGATCAACAGATCATGTCAGATGGGCCAAAAATAGCTCAAAGAGGTATGTAACAGCCCACCTAGGGCTCACCATTGACCCAAAGTGGGCCAGGATCCCTGAGTAAGGTCCTCATTGCAAATAGATGGAGTGGATTATGGTAATAACATTTCAGTAGGCCCCTACATAATACATGTGCACAAAGAGTACTTGTGCACAAGGTGCACTAAAACCATTGGCTCGGTCAAACTAGCTTTGACTGAGCATATCTCAAATATCTTCCCGCCCTTTCTCTCTCTGTTTTAAACTGACTCACTTCAAGCTTCTAGGTAGCCCACCACGGCCACTTTTCGAGCTATCCAAGCCATCCAATCTCTTCAAGGGACCCACACGAACAAAACGGTATAGCTGTTTGATCACTTATAGGCGGAGGAAGGAGATTGAATGCCACCATCCATCCTGGCCAAAAAATCGCCCGACCGAGAGCCCGTGGTGAGAAGAGAGAGAGGACTGCTTTTCCTCTTCGGGAAGGACGAATCTCAGCCATCCACTAGGGAAATAATCTTAGTCATTCCCTCTCTCACTCCCTCTATAAGATGGGTCTTGTAGCCCTAGGAGATTCGCATCAAGAGAAGGAAGGAAGAGAGTGAGAGAGAGAAACAGGGAGTCGTTCTCTCCTGTTGTAGTTCGTATTCAGGGTCAGCATCCACCACCTCAGATGATCCTTCTTCTTCCCTTTCCTTATAAATTCTAGCTAGGTAAGGGGTAGCATTGTCAAAACCGGAACCATGCCAAGCAAATGGTTGGGTTTGGTCCAGCCACAGTAATGTCGGGACGAGCCAAATAATGGCCATTTCAGACCACATTTCAAGCCCCAGTTGATGTCTGTTTGAGCTCTCTGTAGAGCTTCGAACCAACTCAGAAAAACACGTCAATTAATGCTTGTGAGGCGAACCAAGAAAGTAGTGAACTGGGTCCCTGATTTTAGGCTGGAACGGAGCCAACCCATGGCCCTGTTTCCGGTCTAAAACTGAGCTGATCAGTAACTCTATTCCAAGCTGGAAACTGACTCATTTGCAGCATCTGTTTCGGGCTAAGACCCGACCAAACCATGGCCGAGCGTCGGTCCAATAACAGAGAGAAAATGCAAGCTCTGTTTGAGCTCTAAAAAAGGCTGAAAGGTGGCCCTGGACGCAGTTCGACTGCATGCCGCAGAGGTGCTGCCTTCATGAAAGGATGTTGGGTTGTCTGGCTTTGGGCCCTACAAAATGCAGGTGGGCTGCAGTGTTGGGCCTCACCAAGACTTCGGGAAGGACGCACCGTGCATGCAGCGGTGGGCAACTTCCTACTCCATGTAAAATGGGTGGTGCCCAGTATAGTAGCCTTTTGAGAAATCCACGCCGCCCACCGTCTTCCTCTTGAAATTTCGACTGTGACCATAAATGGCGAGCTTTAATCATCTGACAATGTGGCCCACTTAGATAATCAAGCCTCAAAAGCAGCCAAACGGTCTTCTTTCGATCGCCGTAGAGACCACGTGAATGTACATGGCTAAGAAAGATCAACATGGTTCTGAATGGTTTTCCTCCCTCTACCTGATGAATGGTTCAGATCCACCTTTCACTCTATGATGGTGGCCTACAATGAAGGAACAGAACCTCTGTTACGAATAGAGTCGACTCTGTGTAACGTGATGGCTGCATCAGTAATGGGACACGATCTGGACTTGAAAACGGGCCTCGAGTAGACCCTGGTTCTAGTGCAAGCTCAGGTCAGGTCGGTGCCGAAAACTGAGACTGGCGGAGGTTCCAAACGGCAACTCAATGGTGACCGTCTTCTTTTCCTCCTTTACGTTGCATGCAGCAGGTGGGCTGTCTACCGACCTAGGCCCTGCAAATTGTAGGTGGGCCTCACTCAAATCCAAAGTGGGCTCCATGTGGGCCATCTGCAGCAAGAAACTAGGGGTGAGACGCACATGAGATCCATCTCAGTAGACCGTACCATAGCCAGCCAAGTGGGCTAGGCCACGTCCAAACTCAAATAGGCCCCACCATACACAAACTGTAGGCTGCACTATGTTCAACGCCATGTGGGCTATACCGCATACAATGTCAGCGGGTCCCATGGGCGGCACCCTCCATCGGATTAGTGAGCCATGTTTGAGACATTTGGTGTGATGCATATGTAATGTATACAATGTATACATGTATACCACATGATGCAGATATTATGTATATGGTGTATACGTACATACCATATGATACAAATATAATGCATATGATGTAAACATTATGTGCCATGGAATACATACATAGTATATAATATGTATGCATATATATGCCATGTGTTACATATATACATATATACTATGTCACGAACTCGTCCTAAGGATCTAAGGAGAAAAATGAGACTGATCTAGTGATTAAATGGGCCTTGACTGGACCCAGTTTAATTAAAAACAAGGGCTCATGCTTGGTGAGCTTGATTGCCTTCGAGTACGGCCCAAGACAACTTTGGTTTAGGGTTTTCCTACCCTCCACCTATCCTCGTATTTGACCTTGTGGCTCACTATCTATCATGAATAAAATTGTACAGGGAGATACGGGAGCAGTGTAACTCACTACGTTCTCATGAAAACTTCCATCTAGAAGCACTCTACGATTCAACTGGTGATGATTTCTTTCCCCTTAAGCTTTCCACCCTTAACTAGACCAACAATAGCAGCTTTATTAGTGTAAATGGCTAGCTAGACTAATGATAAACTATGTGTAGAGATAAACTGTATTCACTTGATTTATCTGTCTAACATGATAATTCTCATGCTTACTATTATTTAGATTCTTGATTTCTCTAAATTGCCTAAGTGAATAATCTAGTCATTTATGTCATGTAAATTCAGTTGTTGTATATTGATAGGAATACAAGTGTCATTCCTTATTCCCCTTCATATCATAATATATGTTGCTATGACACACATACTGTTAAAATCTCTCCATGGGAAGTCTTAGCAAAGGAGAGTCCGTGCTTACGGTGTAACTAGATTGGTTGTGACATAAGTAGGCCTCTGACATGGAGGTTTTGGTTGTGGTGCTTGACCATGGGGTTTATCATCCATATGTGGTTTCACCTAACTGACTTGGGATGGACTCCATAACCCTTTCAAATACCGTTGTTTACTCGGTTTTGAATCTTTCATGCCGACATATTTAAATCGTCACTTTTGGGTAATTTCAACATTTAACCCCTAGTCAGCATTGGTGGTATCCCCTTGATGTTGAATTGATTGACCACATGTTAGTGGGTGCTACACACACACCCTAAGACGGTAGTCTCATGGGCCGAGGATGGTGAAATGAGACACTATGCCTGAGCCGTCGGCCTACACTGGGCCATGTGCTCCCCGTAGTGACCGTGAGCTTATAAAAATTAACTGGTTGCAATTGGACTAATAACGGGATGGATAATCATGCATGCATGGCACATACTAGCATCTATTATTAACATACATAACATACAGATTCGCCTGTCTAGATATTTTACCCGAGGCACCAACCATCATCTATTATTATTGTACATATTTGCCTATCTGGATGTTTTACCCGAGGCACAGACCATTTGTATGTTTTATCCGGGTCAATAATTGCATGGGTGATGACCCTTATGTCTGTCTGGATGTTTTACTCGGGACAACGATTGCATTCACTCATCCATGCACTTAATAAAACTGCATCTACTGTGTTTTGGATTATTTGTATGCTTTTATGTTATTCCTTGTTTAAGGCGGCGGTGTGTAATCTTAATGGGAGATCACACTGAGTTAGTCACTCATTCATCAATATTCAACCGTACAGAGGACACAGGGACAGAGGGACTTACGGAGGATCTAGAGGTGGCTGAAAACGAGGAGGAGCCTTACAACGAGGAGCCGTACCAGGAGGTGGCTACTTATTAAATCAGTAGTCTACTTGCTTATTAACATTTCAATTCATTTTGGGAATTAAGGTTTTGTATATGGGCCCCAGCTAAGTGGCTCAAGATATTGATAATATTTGGGTTTTTCTACACTACGCTTGGTTCCGTTAATCGCACTTTAATTGGGTTTAATTATCCTTTTGTTTACCAGTTAACACCTTGGTTTTTAAGAGACGAGTGGTACACTCGGGTCTCGAAAATCATTGTGTGACAGCCGACCTCCTCAATCGAGCTCAAAAATACTCCAACGTTGAAGAGCTTTTGAGCTTGAGGAAGGCCACTCGGAACAAGGGAAGCTCGGCCAGGAAAAAGTGGTCGAAGGAAGAACTAACCTCGAGTAATAATAACAAAAGGAGAAAAGATGATGAGCCGACTAGAGGCCAGCGCTCGAGAAGGTGACCCAAGATCAGGTACGGTTCGTACACCCCCCTCAATGCGACACCCAAACAAGTCCTCATGGAAGTTCGGGATAAACGAATCCTTAAGTGACCGAACGAGATTATCACGCCCCAAACTCAGAAATCGGGCTCTCAAAATTTTCAATCACCGAATTCGGTGCCGACAGCCTCCGCAATGCCCCATTCTCAACTCCAAACACTCATATGCTGATTTCAATCTAAGGATCCTACAAGGAGGATTTTTAGTATGAATTTTTTCTGTAATGGAGCATAACTACAAGCATAACCAAGTCAAAAAACAACATCACCACATATCCACTATATCAAAAACTTTAAATACAATGCAAAAAGGAAATACAAGGTGATTAAAAGGCTCCAAAATAATCTGATGCGCACTCCAGCCTCAGCGCTGCTGCGATCTAACGTCACCTACACGCAACGGTTGTGCATAAGCTTACAAAAGCTTAGAGAGTGGTGTAAGTGTGTGCGCAAGGCAAGTGCCAAGTATGCGGTATCAGAGTAACGCGAAAATATGTTGGTAAGTCGATGAATACTATCAGTGGTACCAAGGCTATGTGATGCAAGACATGAATGCTATCGGTCATACCAAGGCCATGCGATACGAGGCCTACGTAGCCGAATGTCATATGCGAGATGCAATACAAGCATGTCAGTCCTCATCAAATACATATATCGGTATAGTTCCCCTCTGGGATATCACCGGAGTCTAATACACTTCACATGACTACTGCCTCCCTAGCCGCATAGCCCAGCGAGTGAAAGAGACCACACTATCCGCTTGACCAGTAGTCTGCCAATTCCTACCCAGCTCGTCGATAGCGGACCCATTTGTGAACTGGTCAAACTCAACCTAGCTTATAACCCCCTCACTCGGGCGAATAAGGCCACACCCCCATCAGACCGACCACGACGTAGTGGGAGACGTAGCCTACTGGTATTCGGCACTCATAAGCTCATGAATCCACTCGGTCTAGACGTTGGAGCATCTCCTGATACCAAAAAGGTTCTGGGATTTTCACCCAAGGACATCCTATGTGCCCATGTGCTAAAGCCAATATTTTTGGTATCCAATCCGACCATCCACGATGTGCCTGTGGAGGCCACAGCTCTGATGTCACTAGGGCATAAAATGCACTAAAATCCAAGTTCATAGAACTGCGATTTCAGATCCTACATGGTATCTTCGCTTCAAACATCTATCCTAGAAGTACCAACGGTTCCGATCTCACTGGGTTTATGACCATGATAGTCTACTCCATAGCCACAGGGATCAAGGTCTGCCTCCCTACTCTTATTATGCACCAGTTAGTCTATACCATTCATATGCCCAGGGATGTTCAGTTGCCTTATCCTTGGATTATACACACTGTGTGCAACACCATCGGCTCTCCAACTACCAGCGATTCGGAACTTCTCCTTCATGTCTTCAACAAGAGCAACATTCGAAGGATGGACTTAAAGTTCCATAAGTTTCCTGAGGATTCACCAGAGGAAGGAATTCAGGAAGAAGGAGAAAGAGGTGAAGGCAATGCTCCCGCTGAAGGGACTGGAATGGCTGAGGATAAACCTCCTGCGCCCCATCAAGCACCGTCCACATCAGAACCTGGGCATACGAAAAGGTTTAAGCTCCATCAAGACAGGATTGGCACTATACAGCGAGATGTTGCACAGCTAAAAGAGTTTGTGAATACCAAGTTCACTATATTGGAACGTCTGGTAAATGGAGTGCAGCAGACCGGGCAACAGTTGGTTGATCTGATCACCTGTCGTCGAGATGACACGGCACCATCTTCCTCTGCTCCTCTACCATAGTGCTAGTCTTTGGATGCTATCACATACACCTTACTCTTATCTCTGTGTATGGGCATTAGTATCTTTTTGGATGCTCTACGCTCCTATGAGTGTATGTGATAACTCACTAACCTGCACAGTCTGACAGTTTTTTTTTTCCGATGTGTTGTATATGCCCATGGACGAGCTAAATATTGATGGTTGGTTTTAGGTGCCCATGAATGGGCTTGGTAATTTTTTTTAGATAACTATTATACTACTACCAATTTTGGGCAGTATATATGTTTTTGGATATTTTGGACATGGTTGGTTATGAATCACATATATTTTTTGCCTTGCTTATATTTTGCCAACCCCTGTTTTATCTGATCATCGTTTAAATGGTGTGGAAGGCATGTGATGTTTTGATCATTATTCTATCTGCTTATATCACTGCTTTATTTGGTCTACTATACATACATAGTTTCTGAAAATGATGTCTGATTAATCAACTGTTTTGATTATTATACATCTATCTTTTACATATGTATGTTCTCTGTATGTTAGTTCTCCCAAATTGCTTCAACGTTAGTCAATATCAACTATCACATTATCCTTTGCCAATGACTGACAAAAAGAGGGAGAACAAATCAACACCCCGAACCCCGACGGAAAAATGTATATCTACTTGAATGGTGATGCAGGTGTTAGGGGGAGTAGCTGCACCAAGAAAGGGGGAGAATGCTGTTAGGGGGAATAACTACTGATTGTATATATGGGTTCAATAGATATTGTAAAATTATATAAAGTGCATGTACACACAATTTAGGAGGTTTTTCTAGATATTGTTTTAGGGTGTTTTGGTATTTTATCACATAATTGACAAAGGGGGAGATTGAAAGTGCCCTAGTTTGTCAATTAGCGTGAGTGTTGAGTCTATGAGACGGAAGAGCCTCATAGGAAGATTGATCAAGCGTCTGCCTCAACCGGATGTGTGCCCGAACTCGTCATAGGTAAATCTAAGCCTCACATCCCATGTCCCAAAATACCAGGTAATTAAAACCCTTAAAATCAATTAAAACATCATAGGGTTTATAGGTAAGAAGACTTGTTCAAAACTTCGAAAAATCTTTAAGTTTTCTACTTCTGTCGATTTATCAATAGACTGATTAATAAAATTGAACAGTGCCGTCGATGTCCTCGATGACCAACCAATACCATCGAAATGTGGACAAAAGATGTCCCACAACCACATATATCTCTGGATGGAATTATCGATGTATCGATATACCTATCGATATCATCGAAGTTTGAATCTCGAGTCTATCGAAGTTGACTGGAAAAAATCGATAGCACATCTGCTGTATCCCTATTTTTGCTAAGGAAAATCATAAAATCTTTGATATATCGAAGTCCTCAATATCCTTGGAATTCAAATCTCGATGATATCAGAAGGCCTTCGATGATATCGGTCTTGGACACACAGTTATCTAGCAATATTTTTAGGTTGTTTTATCTTGTATCGAGGGTCACTCGATAGAATCGATATTCAAATATCGATGATATCGAGGTCAAGTCGATTGCATCGAGAAAAGACATAAACTGTCCAGCAAGCTTACTAGGAAATCCTTTGGATTTATTAATGTATCGACACTGTCATCGATATCATCGACATTTAAATTCCGATGATATCGAGTAAACCTCGATCATTCTTTTGACCTGAAATATTTCAAAGGCAAGTCTTTCACATTCTTCAAATGTCGAGGAATCGATACTTGTATCGATGAAATCGGAGTTCGAAATTCAATGACATCGATGATTGTTTTAATTTCCTCGACTAGTTGGCAAAAGGTTTCAAAAGCGTATGACATTTGAGTTTGTGTCATCAAGCGGCCAGTCGATACAATCGAGAGTATACGCTCGATGATATCGACCCTGCTCGATGATATCGAACTCTGTCATAAATGTGACCGTTTTATATCCGTTGGAACCTTTTGCCTATTTAATGAGAGTTTATCCTTAGTTGCTAGTAGAGAAAGAAGAGAGTACTTTTGAGTGTTTAACCTTAGATCATATACCCAAAGCCCTTTCTCTCATGGAAGTTCATCCTCTACTCCACCCTCATCATTAACATTCAATAGGGTGGATTGGGGAATGAACTTTCACATTCAAGGATCCTCCAGCTACTACCTTAATGGAAAATCATTAAGTTGGGATGCCTTGAAAGCATAGATGATTGGAATCACTCTATCTTCTTTATAGGAAAACATTTAGGAGAGTAGGATTCCATCATAACCTTGACCCAACCCGTCGCCTTGTATTGGTACATCTTCTGAGTTGTGGTTCAAGGAAGCAGAAGATTCTTCATCAATAAAGGAGGAGATCTTCGACATCGTGCTGAATGAGACTCATCTACTTATCTGTAAGTCATTATAGTCCAGTGGACCCTTGTGATCATTCCTTTATAGGATTGGGTCTAAGGTGTTTCTCACCCATTGCAAGTCCTCTAGGAGGCCTCCGGCGGGAGTGTACGTGGTGGGTGCGTTGTGTTGACCCTTACTCTGTGGAGAGCATAAACAGAGGTTCCTTGTGTGGATCCTTGGCCAGTGTGCCTAAAATCGGGTGCTATGTGTTGACCCTTGCTCGTGGGAGCATAAACTGTCAGCCTAGGTGTAGGTTGTACTGGTTAGAGGTGAACCTAATTTAAAACCTCGGGTTTGAGGTGAACCATGTGAAACCTCCTTAGTGAAATCAGGCACAGTTAGGGGTCGAGTGCGTCTGTCGGGAGTGGAGTAGACAAGTAGTCGAACCATTATAAAAATGACTGTGTTTGTGATTGATATTTGTCTTTGATTACTTATGTGATTTCTCTAAATGCTTGCATATTTGATCACACCTTACACACAGTCACATCTATCATAAACTCTGACTTCTATCTTATTTACTTTGCAAAGTAGTTATATGATTGGACCTCTAGCTGGCTTGGAAGCCATTAGAGTTACTCTGATAAAATCCTAATTTATGTATATTTTCTCAGGATAGGTTTAATAGGATTTTGAATAACCATAAAATATTTAAAAAAGTCCTATTCACCCCCCTCTAGGACATATTGGCATATTCCTACTTCAACTTAAGCGATCATTACCGCAATTTCAATTGGTATTAGAGCAAGTCTCTCTT
Source organism: Magnolia changhungtana (assembly GCA_030180095.1). Lineage (NCBI taxonomy): Eukaryota > Viridiplantae > Streptophyta > Magnoliopsida > Magnoliales > Magnoliaceae > Magnolia > Magnolia changhungtana. The sequence continues at coordinate 3,115,370 of JASAUF010000552.1, read as the reverse complement.
AAAGGGCTTCACCGCCTAGAGAGTGATCTTGACTAAAGTTGGGAATATGGCCAAAGGAGAGGGCTCATCAGTCTCTAGACCTCCAATTTTTTATGGATCAAATTATGCATACTAGAAGGCTAGAATGCACTACTTTCTGAGATCTTTAAATCATGATGTTTGGGATATAGTTGAAAGAGGATATGTGCCACAATCTGAACAAATAGTACTGGACAATGCCACAACTATCACCAAACCAAAATCCAAAGAGAAGTGGACAACATTCGATAAAGAAAATCAAACTGCTGAGGCTAAAGCTATGAATGCTATCTACTGTGCGGTGTCCCAAGATATTTTCAATCAAATCAGTATGTGTGGAACAGCCAAAGAAGCATGGGATTTGTTGGAAACAACCCATGAATGAACAAGTACAGTGAAGAGATCAAAACTACAACTTCTAACATCACAGTTTGAAAGTCTCGGAATGGAAGAGCATGAGACTTTTATGGAGTTTTTCACGAAACTAAATATCATTTGCAACTCCATGGGTAGATTAGGTGAGAAAGTTCCAATTCCAAAAATATGTAGGAAAATATTCAGATCATTACCAGAATGGTTCAATCCTAAAGTAACAACCATTGAATAATGTAGAAACATAGATAAAATGAAAGTAGACAAACTAGTAGGTTCTCTACAAACATTTGAACTACACTTCAAACAAACCCAAAAGTCCAAAACTACTGTCCTCAAAACTTCAAAGAAAACAACAAATGATAATATTGAAAGTGAAAGAGAAGATGAAGATGAGGAGGTGGCTTTACTGGATCAACGGTTCAGAAAGTTCTTTTAGAAAAATCGTGGTCGTCCATTGAAAGGAAGAAAGGTAGACAACAAGCATTCTGCAGGTAAATTTGGTAAAAAGACCAAAGAACCATAATGTTATGCCTGTCAGAAGTTTGGACACCTGTCTACTGAATGCCAAAATAGAAAAACTAAGGGTAAGGCAATGGTTGCCATATGGGATAATACGAAAGAGGTCAAACTCAAAATCTAGCGACTCAAAGAGCGATGGAGACCATAAATCCTTAAAAATCCTTATGATCTTCACGGCTCTAATCATTCCCACTGAAACTGAGAACAAGGAAGAACCACAAGCCACTGAATCATTTCCATTAGACAATGAAGAAACTGAAAGGAAGAAGAAGAAGAACCGAATAAACTACAAGATGCTTACAATCAACTTTACATTCATAGCATCAACATTGTTAGAAGACTTGCTGCAAAAAGATTTGGATAAAACTCTGAAAATTAATACACATCTAATCATTGATTTACAGCAATATCATTTAGATAATGATAGACTTGAAAGAATCAACACCTTCCTTACATCCGAGTTTGAAAAACTAAACAAACAGGTTGAGCTATTAAAAGACAAAAACATGCTCCTTCAAAATGAAAATCACATACTCATGTTTGATTTAGAAGAATCTAGAAAATTTGCTAAGCTAAACTATAAGTTTTCCCAGAGTGGTGAGAAATTAGAGAAGCTCTTAGGGATGGGAAGACCCGATAAGGACAAGAGTGGCTTAGGATATGAAAAATCTAAAACAAAAACTGAAAAAGCAACACAAATGACTGAAAGATTTGCCGCTTCGGGAAATAACACTAGAACTACTCCAGTTTGTCATTTATGTGGTGATTCAGGTCATTACAAGTTTAAATGTTTATCACCTAGGAGGACATAACCTAATTCTGGACAAAAATTCAAACCAACCAGGAAAATACAAGACATCAAGTGTCCACCTAGGAATATGAGAAATACACACCCATCATCGCCTAGAATGAATGGCAGAGTAGAGGAAGTACTAAATCCAGTTGCTCTCCTGTCACAAAATGGGTTCCAAAAGAAAAGAAGAATTGCCTTATCACTCATTCAAATCATATAATAAGCAATAATACTAAGTGGTACCTGGATAGCGGCTATTAACGACATGTCACAGGTGACAAATCCCTCCTTTCAAATTATTCACATCTTAATAATGGGATAGTCACCTATGGAGATGGAAGCATCACTAAGGTAGTTGGACAGAGAATTATTAAAGGAATAGATTTACTCAAAAATGAGAATGCCTTTTGCATAAAAGGATTAACGCATAATCTTTTAAGCATTTCTCAAATATGTGACAATGAGCATGTGGTTACATTCAACAAAGAACAATGCAAGATCCTAGACCTTTCAGGTAAATCAGTGATGAAGGGTTCTCGCACAAATAACCACTGTTATGTCATTACAGGTAAAGGAAAGACTGATCCATATGCTCAGAAACATTGAGCTTAAAAAAACCAGTCCAGGTCTTGCATCTAGATTTGGATAGTTGCTGAAAAGATGCAATTTTGCTGAGCTTTAGATGATATATCTGAGGTTTCTCACCTCAATCTTTTTGTATATAAACATTCTAATGTTTATAATTTTGATGTATACAATGCTTGTACAAAATTTTACTGTATATACCATTGATTCAAAGATATTCTATACTATACATGAAAGCTTGTGGAGGTGTGGAAAAATGAAAATTATTCACCTTCGACATGTCTGTCGATAAGTCATGTGAATTCTCGATTAATCGATCAAAGTCGATATCATCGACGCCTCTTTGGAATGAGAAGAGTCATATGATCGAGAAAGATATCGAAGACAGTTTTGATAACATCGAATGGGGTATCTCGATATCATCAAAACACTGGTCAATGATATCGAAGATTGCTGCCCGATAGAGTGGGAAAAATTACACTTTTCATCAAAAGTCATTTTACCTTCTTCTTGCTCGTCTCCTTCCGTCGGTTCGCACGAAACTTCATCAAAAAGCCATCGAAGCTCCTCAAAACCAGTATTACCCCTTCCATTCTTTCTCTTCAAGATTTCATCTTACTTTTCGATTGGGTATTTTTAGATTTTTAAGAAGAAATTTTGTCCAATTATCCCCAAAATCTCTCAAATTTGTGTATAGGTGTCATCAAATGGGTAAGGACAAGGGAAAGGTGTTTGGTCCGGAAGAGTCATCTAGAGCCTCTCGACAAAGAATTCTTGCTTTAAAAGAAAGAGCAAGAGCTCCCAAACGGGGGACTCCCACTAGTCAGAGGACATGGCGAACTTCACGTGGTGAGTCCTAATCCAAAACACCAGCCCCTCCTCCGGCTAGAGTAAATCCGATTCTGGCTAAATATACCGGTAAGAAGCTTATCCATGAAAGAAAGGTTGACAAGGAATGTTTAATACCGTATAATCTAGAATCCCTTTTTGCTAAAATTGATTGGTTGCATGTTCTTGACTTTGTTGGGCCATGTCATCTTGAACAGACATACAACTTTTTCGCATCTTGTCATTCTCCAGTGTCTGATCTGCCTTCTATCATTGTGTCTATTGATGGTGATGATGTGGAGATCACCCCTGAGTCAATTACAGAAATCCTTGGTCTCACCCTGTCACCTGTTGGTCTTCCGAATATGGATCTTGAAAATATTGAAACTCGATCCAAGGTCACAAAGTTTCTTTACCATGGTCATGAAATTCCTTGGTACCAAGGAAATGCACTAAAATCCAAGTTCATGGAACCGCGATTTTGGATCCTGCATGGTATCTTCACTTCAAACATCTATCCTAGAAGTACCAACTGTTTCGAACTCATTAGATTTATGACCATAATAGTCTACTCCATAGCCACAGGGATTAAGCTCTGCCTCCCTACTCTTATTGTGCACCAGTTAGTCTATGCCATTCATACGTGTAGGGATGTTCAATTGCCCTATCTCTAATTATACACACTGTGTGCAACGCCATCAACTTTCCGACTACCAGCGATTTAGAACTTCCACTTCATGTCTTCAATAAGAGCAACATTTGAAGGATGGATTTAAAGTTCCAAAGTTTCCTTAGGATTCACCAGAGGAAGGAATTCAGGAAGAAGGAGAAAGAGGTAAAGGCAATGCTCTCGCTGAAGGGACTGGAATGGCTGAGGATGAACCTCCTGCGCCCCATCAAGCACCGTCCACATCAAAGCCTGGGCATGCAAAAAGGTTTAAGCTCCATCAAGACAAGATTGGAGCTATACAACGAGATGTCGCACAGCTAAAAGAGTCTGTGAGTACCAAGTTCACTGTATTGGAACGTCTGGTAAATGGAGTACAGCAGACCATGCAACAGTTGGTTGATCTGATCACCTGCCGTCGAGACGACACGGCACCATCTTCCTCTGCTCCTCTGTCATAGTGCTGGTCTCTGAATGCTGTCACATACACCCTACTCTTATCTCTGCATATGTGTATTAGTATCTTTTTGGATGCTCCACGCTCCTATGAGTGCATGTGATAACTCACTAACCTATACAGTCTAACAGTTTTTTTTCCTGATGTGTTGTATATGCCCATGGATGGGCTAAATACTGATGGTTGGCTTTGGGTGCCCATGAATGGGCTTGGTAAAAATAAAAAATAAAAATTGGATAACTATTACACTACTGCCAATTTTGGGCAGTATATATGTTTTTCGATATTTTGGACATGGCTGGTTATGAATCACAGATATTTTCTGCCTTGCTTATATTTTGCCAACCCCTGTTTTATCTGATCATCGCTTAAATGGTGTGGAATGCATGTGATGTTTTGATCATTATTCTATCTGCTTATATCACTACACTATTTGGTCTGTTATGCATACATAGTTTCTGAAAATGATGTCTGATTAATCAACTGTTTTGATCATTATACATTTATCTTTTATATATGTATGTTCTTTGTATGTTGGTTCTCCCCAATTGCTTCAACTGTAGTCAATATCAACTATCACATTATCCTTTGCCAATGACTGACAAAAAGAGGGAGAACAAATCAACACCCCGAACCCCGACGGAAAAATGTATCTCTACTTGAATGGTGATGCAGGTGTTAGGGGGAGTAGCTGCACCAAGAAAGGGGGAGAATGCTGTTAGGGGGAACAACTACTGATTGTATATATGGGTTCAATAGATATTGTAAAATTATATAAAGTACATGTACACACAATTTAGGGGGTTTTTCTAGATATTGTTTTAGGGTGTTTTGGTATTTTATCACATAATTAACAAAGGGGGAGATTGAAAGTGCCCTAGTTTGTCAATTAGCGTGAGTGTTGAGTCTATGAGACGGAAGAGCCTCATAGGAAGATTGATCAAGCGTATGCCTCAACCAGATGTGTGCCCAAACTCGTCACAAGTAAATCTAAGCCTCACATCCCATGTCCCAAAACACCAGGTAATTAAAACCTTTAAAATCAATTAGAATATCATAAGGTTTATAGGTAAGAAGACTTGTTTAAAACTTCGGAAAATCTCTAAATTTAATACCTTTGTCGATTTGTCAATAGACAGATCGATAAAATTGAACAATGTTATCGATGTCCTTGATGACCAATCGATACCATCGAAATGAGGACAAAAGATGTCCAGCAACCACATATATCTCTAGACAGAATTATCAATGTATTGATATACCTATCGATATCATCAAAGTTTGAATCTCGAGTTTATCGAAGTTGACTCGATAAAATCGACAGCACATCTGCGGTGTCCCTGTTTTTTCTAAGGAAAATCATAAAATCTTCGATATATCGAAGTCCTCCTCAATATCCTCGGAACTCAAATCTCGATTATATCAGAAGGCCTTCGATGATATCGGTCTTGGACACACAGTTATCCAACAATATTTTCAGGTTGTTTTATCTTGGATCGAGGGTCACTCGATAGAATCGATATTCAAATATCGATGATATTGAGGCCGAGTTGATTACATCGAGAAAGGACATAACTGTCCAGTAAGCTTACTGGGAAATCCTTTGGATTTATTGATGCATCGACACTGCCATCGATATCATTGATATTCAAATTCCGATGATATCGAGTGTGCCTCGATCATTCTTTTGACCTGAAATATTTCAAAGGCAAGTCTTTCACATTCTTCAAATGTCGAAGAATCAATCCTTGTATCGATGAAATCGGAGTTCGAAATTCGATGACATCGACGATTGTTTTAATTTCCTCAACCAACTGGCAAAAGATTTCAAAAGCGTATGACATTTGAGTTTGTGTCATCGAGCAGCAAGTCGATGCAATCGAGTGTATACGCCCAATGATATCGACCCAGCTCGATGATATCGAACTCTGTCATAAATGTGACCATTTTATATCCGTTGGAACCTTTTGCCTATTTAATGAGAGCTTGTCCTTAGTTGATAGTAGAGAAAGAAGAGAGTGCTTTTGAGTGTTTAACCTTAGATTGTATACCCAAAGTCCTTTCTCTCATGAAAGTTCATCCTCCAATCCACCCTCATCATTGACATTCAATGGAGTGGATTGGGGAATGAACTTCCGCATTCAAGGATCCTCCAGCTACTACCTTCATGGCAAATCATTAAGCTAAGATGCCTTGAATGCATAGATGATTGAAATCACTATATCTTCCTTATAGGAAAATATTTAGGAGAGTAGGATTCCATCATAACCTTGACCCAACCCATCGCCTTGTATTGGTACATCTTCTGAGTTACGGTTCAAGGAAGTAGAAGATTCTTCATCAACAAAGGAGGAGATCTTTGACATCATGCTGAATGGGACTCATCTACTTATTTGTAAGTCATTAGAGTCTAGAGGACCCTTGTGATCATTCCTTTATAGGATTGGGTCTAAGGTGTTTCTCACCCATTGCAATTCCTCTAGGAGGCCTCCGGCGGGAGTTACGTGGTGGGTGAGTTGTGTTGACCCTTGCTCTATGGAGAGCATAAACAGAGGTTCCTTGTGTGGATCCTTGGCCAGTGTGCCTAAAATCGGGTGTTATGTGTTGACCCTTGCTCGTGGGAGCATAAACTATCAACCTAGGTGTAGGTTGTACTGGTAAGAGGTGAACCTAATTTAAAACCTCGTGTTTGAAGTGAACCGTGTGAAAACTCCTCAGTGAAATCCAGCACACTCAAGGGTTGAGTGCGTCTGCCGGGAGTGAAGTAGACGAGTAGTCGAACCATTATAAAATGACTGTGTTTGTGATTGATATTTGTCTTTGATTACTTGTGTGATTTCTCTAAATGCTTGCATATTTGATCACACCTCACACACAGTCACATCCATTATAAACTCTGACTTGTATCTTGTTTACTTTGCAAAGTAGTTCTATGATTGGATCCTCTTGCTGGCTTAGAAGTCATTAGAGTTACTCTGATGAAACCCTAATTTATGTATATTTTCTCAGGATAGGTTTAATAGGATTTTGAATAACCATAAAATATTTAAAAAAGTCTTATTCACCCTCTCTAGGACATATTGGCATATTCCTACTTCAACTTAAGCGGTCATTACCGCAATTTCACCAAGTCGAATGGGCCAATTCAAATAGGCCAAACACAATTCATCTATTTTTAGAAATCAGTATAGAGTATTATATATATATATATATATATATATAATGAATCATATCAAAAGATCAACTAGACCATACCATATCTAACTGTGGTGATAATGATTTCCACGGTTAAATTCCAGTGGGCCCCACCATAGGGTTTATTTCCTATCCAACCTATTCATAAGGTCACAAAGACCTGGATTTAGAGGAAAAATAAATATCACATTGGTCCAAACCCTGTAGCCCAAGGGTTTTAATGGTGGACGTTCAAACCCACTGTTTCTACAGTGTGGTCCACATAATCCTAGATCTATTTTTTTTATCTCAAGCCTTAAAATTATCTTTCAAAATAGTTAGACGTTACGGATACAACACATGCATCATGGGGGGTCCCACCGTCCAAGATCTGGATGGTGTGGATTGGACCCACACATGCATCACGTCAAGGGGCACACGGATAAACAGATGGATGGATTGCACATACATCACGTGGGGCCTGTGGCTGGGACCCACAGTCCCTGCCCTCTCTAGTAGCGGAGCAGGATGCTGCTGCAGCATCCTTTGGACGGCAACAGCAACAACGCCTGCTACCTTATAATTTATTATTATTATTATTTTATTTTATTTTATTTTTTCTGCGGTTTTTCCTAAGTGGGGCCCATATCAAGAGGATCCACTCCATCCATTGGGTTCTATGGCTCAAGACAGACCAAATAAACCCAATATTCAGCATGTTTTGGTGTGTAGAAAAATTAAAGTGGCCCCTAATAGATTTTAATGGTAAAAATCATTATTTTCTATGTTATGGCCCACCAGATAATCAGATTGGATTCATTTTTTGGCTCAACGTCTAAAATGAGCTGGGAGATAGGACGGACGGCGTGGATTAGATACATACATCAAGGTGGGACCTGCATGAGCGGCCCACCTAAAACTTTTGAATTAAGCTAATATTTTTATTTTTCTTTCCAACGTCCAGACCCTGCTGGACGGTCTGGACAGCAGACGTCCAACAGGTTCTGGGCTGGCCCATCTGGCCACACTGGGTCCACCTAATATTTGTATTTTCCCATCATCCAAACCCTCCAAAAAAAGGGGGTAGTAAGGTGGGTTGGTCCCCATGTTGGACAGCGATGTGATCCGTTGGATGGACGGTTTGGACATCACATACACTTATCAAGTGGGCCACAAAATATGGGAAGGAGAGAGAGAGAGAGAGAGAGAGAGAGAGAGAGAGAGAGAGAGAGAGACGTGCGATGGAGGGCTTCACCACTATGAGCCCTCCCTTTCAATGCATTTCAATCATACATTAAGTGGGTCCCAATACATGTGGGCCCACCAAATCAAAATCAATGGTAGAGATTCCTTCTTCATCAAAATGGAAGGTCTAGATGACCCCTTTCAAACTAGAAAAGTAATACATGTGGGCCCACCAAATCAAAATCAATGGTAGAGATTCCTTCTTCATCAAAATGGAAGGTCTAGATGACCCCTTTCAAACTAGAAAAGTAAACATCATGATGGGGTCCATGGAGAATGGCCCCATCATGGAATGATCATGTGAATCATGGTGGGCCATCAGCCACATCTAAGGTCCAAAGTAAGATCCATACCATCAATCGGTAGGCCCCACTTGGCCCATCATCAAAACACGAAATCTAGGCCTATAAAACACCCACCGTTTGATCTTTTTGGTCCGATGGAACACTAAACTCCTTGTGTCTCACTTTGATGAAAGATGATGAGAATTGAAGGGTTAGGATGATGGATCTTAGGATAGGAAGCGGGCCACACACAACACACTTTTCTCTCCTTGGAAGTGCTTGAACGTGCACCTCTTGGTTGCTTGGAGAATGTGAAGAGAAAGAGAGAGAAAGGGTGGTTGTAAGAGAGAGGTGATGGGTGTAAGCAATGGATGTGAGTGATAGATGTACTTGACTTGAGAGTTGACTTAGGGTAGGTTGCTTATCTTGGGAAGAAAGATAGCATGGGTTGTGTACTTTGATTGATTGATTGATTGATGGGATGGGTTGTAGAGATTCTTTTGGGTTCGCAAATGTACGACGTTTCTTCGAAATAAACGCGGGCCCACATCTCCTGACAAAGGTATCAAATCGGTGTGCAAGATGCGGCGTTAGAACCGCGGCGACAGCACAGTCGCGATGTTATAAGTATCGGATTAAGCCGACTCAAATATATGAAATACGACTTAGAGTCGTGCACAAACATCAATTATAGGTCGCGTGTTGACAGAATTCGACGGGAATGATCGTGGAAGTCTATGGAATGGTACGGACTAGGATATGGGCCTTATAGAGATGAAATCCGATACCGACAAACGGGACAAGCAGAAGTACTGCTACTTCCATCGCGACCACAACCATTCAACCAATGCTGCTTCAATTTAAAAGATGAGATTAAGGCCCTCATCCGTAATGGGCACTTGCGAAAATATGTCAACAAGAGGGAAGAGCGAGCAAATCCAAAAAACAAGCGACCCATCAACAATGAACCTACCGGGGAAATTGGCACTATCTTTAGCGGGCCCGCCAAGGGAGGAGAGCTCATGCCCAAGTATCAGTCACTGTAGCTCGGAGCATCAAATTCACGTCACCAGTAGGCCTCTCAAGCCATAACCATTTGCTCCTAAGTACTCTTGACCGAAAGGTAGTGGACTTTACGGTACATCGATTAACGAGATAGCCTTTTGATTATGAGAACGGATTAGGCCAGGACGGTGCAGAACGACCATGGGATTATTGTAGGGCCCACCTAGATGTACCTAGATGTATGTATTATATATCCATGCCGCCCATCTGTTTTTCCATATCATTTTAAGGTATCATCCAAAAAATGAATCAAATCCAATTATCAAGTGGATCATACTATAAGAAACAGTGGTGATTAACCATCCAACCATTAAAAACAGTGGTGATGAAGGGAAAAAAATTTCAGATTGATCCAAATCTTTTGTGGCCCATTAATGGTCAATCACCACTATTTCTTATGGTATGGTCCACCTGATAATTGGATCAATTTCATTTTTGGAATAATGCCCTAAAATGATATGAAAAAATGGATGAATGGTGTGGATACATAATGCATATATCAAGGTGGGCCCCTTAGTAACCCCATGGTAAGGTCCTAGGCGAGTCTCATAATCCTCCCTCTTTGATTAGTAGAGGTGGACACCGGACAACTCGATCCACCTAACTCGACTCGTCCGACTCGTTCAGATCCGACTCGACCCGAACCAAATGGGTGAGTCGGTCCAAACCGAGTAGGCTTCACCCAATCTGAACTCAAACCGAGTCTAGTTCGAGTTACCCAGTAACTCGACCCGACTCAACCCGAAACTCGATTAGGTTTGACTCGACCCGATCCGAAACTCTAATCGACCTGACTCTCTAACCCTACCCGCCGCACCCTACCTCGACCCTATCCCAAACTATCTTTCTCTCCCTCCCTCATCCTCCTCCTCTTCCAAGCTCGACAACCACCCACCCCATTACCCTCCTCCTCCTCCTCTCTCTCGTCTTCACTCCCTCCCTCATCCTCCTCCTCCTCCTCCTCTCTCTCCTCTCCACTCCCTCCCTCATCCTCCTCCTCTTTCCTCTCTCTCCTCTCCACTCCCTCCCTCATCCTCCTCTTCCAAGCTCGGCAACCACCCACCACCATCAACCTCCTCCTCCTCCTCTCTCTCCTCTCCTCGCCACTCCCTCCCTCATCCTCCTCCTCCTCCTCCTCCTTCCTCTCTCTCCTCTCCATTCCCTCCCTCCCTCCCTCCCTCCTCTTCCAAGCCAGGCAACCACCCACCACCATCAACTTCCTCCTCCTCCTCCAAGCCCGGCAACCACCCACCACAATCACCCTCCTCCTCCTCCTTCCTCTCTCTCCTCTCTACTCCCTCCCTCCCTCATCCTCCTCCTCTTCCAAGCTCGGCAACCACCCACCACCATCAACCTCCTCCTCCTCCTCCTCTCCACTCCCTCCCTCCATCCCTCATCTCTCAATCCGACTCTGTGCCAACTCAACCCGACTCGGTACTTCCAACCGGATTGTACTCGGTCCGGATCAATTCAGGCCAAATCGAACTCAAATCGAGTCATATCAAGTTTGGGTCGTGCCTATTTCAAAACTGGATTGATTCGAGTAAGCCCTAACTCGGTCTGACTCAAGTCGATGCCAAGCTCTATTGATTAGGTAGTTGTTTGTAAAATTTCCTCTTAATCTGTTTTCTAGAAATACGAGTAAATTAGTCATGAGATTTTCAATTTTCACAAACGAGGCGTTTTTTCCAGCTATCCACGCCATTACTACCATGCCCGATTAACCGTATATGACCGACCTACTCTTTTACCACTACACCCGTTAAAGGAGCCTGTTCAGTAAAAAAATCACTGGGACCTACCGGATATTTGTGGATGATATTTACGTTAGCTCATGTTAGGTCATAATAGCCCCACAAATAAGTCAGATCGAGAACTCAGATGCCATCATATATAAACTGTAGAAGATCAAAATCACAGGTGGACACCACAGGAAACAGGTCATTGAAGCCCACTATTAAAAACTTCTTAGGGCCCACTGTAATGTTTATTTTCCATCCAACCTGTTGATAAGTTCACACAGACCTAGTTGAATGGAAAACACGAATATCAGCTTGATTCAAAACTATTGTGTTCCACTATAAGTTTTTAATTATCAATCACCATTGTTTTCTACGGTGTGGTCCACTTGAGATTTGAATCTGTTTCATTTTTTGATCCATGCGCTAAAATGAGTCATAGAAACCGATGAATGGCATGGATATAACAAAAAATACACTAAGATGGCCCCACAGTCAAGTATCTATCGAACCGCCTCTAGTGTACGGATGGAGCAGTGTCTAATGGACATGACAGCGGTCGAGACGTTTTTGTTTACTGTCTAGAATTTGGTGCGTAGACGCATGTCACATGAAACAAAAACAAAGATGTTGAAAATCTCGAGTGTACGAAACCGTGGTAATTAAACACCCACTGTTAAAAACTTGAGGGACATAAACCTTACGGGCCTACGGTGGTTTTCATTATGCCTGCTGTTTCCTATGGTGTGGTCCACTTCAGCTTCACATGTACTTCATTTATGGGTTTCTGTACCAAAATGATATAGAAAAATGGATGAGAAGAGAAGATATAAAACATATATACGGTGTGGCGCACCATGCCCAACACATCACCGCACCACCGCTGCGGGTGGTGTGCACCACCTAATCCGCGGGAAGTGCGGGGCCCTGATTGCGGGGCCACCTTGATATATATTTTATATCCACCCGGTCCATCCATTTTACTTGATCATTTTAGTTACGAACCCAAAAATAAAGCAGCTCCAAATCTCAGGTGGACCACACGATGGGAAATAGTGATGATTGAACGCCGGCTACTAAAAACTTCACAGGCCTACATAACGTTTATTTTCTATCCAACCTGTCGGTAAGGTCACACAGGATGAAGGAAAAAAAAAAATCAAATATCAACTTGATCAAAAACTTTTGTGGCCCACTAGAAGTTTTTAATGGTAAATCTTCACTGTTTCATGTGGTGTGGTCCATTTGTAATTTGGATCTACTTCAATTTAGGGTTCGTGACCTAAAATAACTTTTATAAACGGATGAACGGAGTGGATATACAATATATACATCAAGATAGACCACACCTAATCCACTCTTATCATAAAGACAGCATTGCAGGCGTTGTACTGTTCCAGAATGGGCAGATAAAATGATGAGAAAATGACCACTGTAGACAAACCCTTTTACCCAGCGGTTTCTATGAAAGAAAACAAACTTTAGTTACCAATCTAGACTATCACGTGCGGACAGCGACGTTGAGGACGAAACTATCCCTCCTTTTCGTTGCGAAGACGTGCGCTAACGCTCCTCCAACTGAGAGTTGTACGAACGGCTTAAAAGAGATCAAAGTTACATGGCCGCACAGCTATATATTTATTATATCCACAACGTTCATCCATATTTCACGATCATTTCGGAGCATTATCCAAAAAAAAAAAATCATATCCAAAACCACACCACAAAGAGCAGCGGGGAAATTGATTTTCACCGTTAAAAATTTTGTAGGGTCCACCATAACATTTATTTTCCATCCAATCTATCCATAAGGTCACAAAGGCCAGGATGAAGAGGAAAAACAAGTTTCATAATGATCCAAAACTTCTGTGACCCTAAAAGGGTTTCAATGGTAGACGTTCAATCATCCACAGCCTTTAACAATGTGGTCCACTTGATAGCTAGATCTGTCTTATTTTTTGTCTCAAACCTTAATACGAGTTTGCCAAAAATATGAACGGTTTGGATATAACACATACCTCATAATAGGACCCACAAAAAGTGGTGGGATTACTACAGCAAAAAATTTTTAAAAAAAAAAAAAAAAAAAAAAAAAAAAAAAAAAAAAAAAACTGTCGATATATCGACAGCCAGTCGATATATCGAAAATGGTCCAGAACTGTCCAATGAGTTTCTTCAAAAATCTTACAATTTTCGATATATCGACCGTCTGTCGATATATCGAAAAAGGTGTTTTACCTTTAGCTATGGATTATAACCGTAGCTATAACTGTACACTGTGTTCGTCTTTGAAATTTTTTATTTTTTACATAGAAAAATTTATTCTACCTACAATTTTCTTTAATACATATTTATATAAATAAGTATATATAAGCATATAAAAATTTTTTCCCTCTTTTTTTTCATTTATTTCTTTAATCATTTAACAAGAATATCTTTTAAACCAAAATTAGTTACTTGACGTACCACATATGATTTTGGGGTAAGAGAAGCTACTTTAGCCAACCAACCTAGTTATTTTCCAAGATTCCATCAGGTCGATGGTTGAGCGAGGCAACGTAGAAATTGAGCGAGGCAACGTAGAAAACGAGCGAGGAACCTACGATTTGAACTAGGCAACCTAGGAATTGAGCGAGGGAAGCTAGAAATTGAGCAAGGCAACGTAGAAATTGAGCGAGGGAAGCTAGAAATTGAGCGAGACAACGTAGGAATTGAGCGAGGGAAGCTAGAAATTGAGCGAGGGAAGCCAGAAATCGAGCGAGGCAACCTAAAAATTGAGCGAGGGAAGCTAGAAATTGAGCGAGGGAAGGTAGAAAATGAGCGAGGCAACCTGAAATTGAGCGAGGGAAGGTAGAAATTGAGCGAGGAAGCTCGAAATGAGCGAGGCAACCTAGAAATTGAGCGAGGAAGGTAGAAATTGAGTGAGGCAAGCTCGAAATTGAGCGAGGAAGGTAGAAATTGAGCGAGACAACCTAAATTGAGCGAGGGAAGGTAGAAATTGAGCGAGGGAATGTAGAAATTGAGCGAGGGAAGCTCGAAATTGAGCGAGGCAACCTAGGAGTTGAGCGAGGGAAGGTAGAAATTGAGCGAGGGAAGCTCGAAATTGAGCGAGGCAACCTAGAAATTGAGCGAGGGAAGCTCGAAATTGAGCGAGGCAACCTAGGAGTTGAGCGAGGGAAGCTCGAAATTGAGCGAGGGAAGGTAGAAATTGAGCGAGGGAATGTAGAAATTGAGCGAGGGAAGCTCGAAATTGAGCGAGGCAACCTAGGAGTTGAGCGAGGGAAGGTAGAAATTGAGCGAGGGAAGGTAGAAATTGAGCGAGAGAAGGTAGAAATTGAGCGATGCAACCTAGAAATTGAGCGAGGGAAGGTAAAAATTGAGCGAGGGAAGGTAGAAATTGAGCGAGGCAACCTAGAAATTGAGCGAGGGAAGCTCGAAATTGAGCGAGGCAACCTAGAAATTGAGCGAGGGAAGGTAGAAATTGAGTGAGGCAAGCTCGAAATTGAGCGAGGGAAGGTAGAAATTGAGCGAGGCAACCTAGAAATTGAGCGAGGGAATGTAGAAATTGAACGAGGGAATGTAGAAATTGAGCGAGGGAAGCTCGAAATTGAGCGAGGCAACCTAGGAGTTGAGCGAGGGAAGGTAGAAATTGAGCGAGGGAAGCTCGAAATTGAGCGAGGCAACCTAGAAATTGAGCGAGGGAAGCTCGAAATTGATCGAGGCAACCTAGGAGTTGAGCGAGGGAAGCTCGAAATTGAGCAAGGGAAGATCGAAATTGAGCAAGGCAACCTAGAAAATGAGCGAGGGAACCTAGAAATTGAGCGAGGGAAGGTAGAAATTGAGCGAGGCAACGTAGGAATTGAGCGAGGGAAGGTAGAAATTGAGCGAGGGAAGCTCGAAATTGAGCGAGGGAACCTAGGAGTTGAGCGAGGGAAGGTAGAAATTGAGCGAGGGAACCTAGGAGTTGAGCGAGGGAAGGTAGAAATTGAGCGAGGGAAGGTAGAAATTGAGCGAGGCAACCTAGAAATTGAGCGAGGGAAGGTAGAAATTGAGCGAGGCAACCTAGAAATTGAGCGAGGGAAGCTCGAAATTGAGCGAGGCAACCTAGAAATTGAGCGAGGGAAGGTAGAAATTGAGCGAGGCAAGCTCGAAATTGAGCGAGGAAGGTAGAAATTGAGCGAGGAACCTAGAAATTGAGCGAGGAAGGTAGAAATTGAGCGAGGCAACGTAGGAATTGAGCGAGGAAGGTAGAAATTGAGCGAGGAATGTAGAAATTGAGCGAGGAAGCTAGAATTGAGCGAGGAAGCCAGAAATTGAGCGCGGCAACCTCGAAATTGAGCGAGGAAGCTAGAAATGAGCGAGGAACCTAGAAATTGAGCGAGGGAATGTAAAAATTGAGCGAGGCAACCTAGAAATTGAGCGAGGGAAGCTCGAAATTGAGCGAGGGAAGCTCGAAATTCAGCGCGGGAAGCTAGAAATTGAGCGAGGCAACCTAGAAATTGAGCGAGGGAAGGTAGAAATTGAGCGAGGCAACGTAGGAATTGAGCGAGGGAAGGTAGAAATTGAGCGAGGCAACCTAGAAATTGAGCGAGGGAAGGTAGAAATTGAGCGAGGGAAGCTCGAAATTGAGCGAGGGAACCTAGGAGTTGAGCGAGGGAAGGTAGAAATTGAGCGAGGGAAGGTAGAAATTGAGCGAGGGAGGCTAGAAATTGAGCGAGGGAAGGTAGAAATTGAGCGAGGGAAGGTAGAAATTGAGCGAGGCAACGTAGGAATTGAGCGAGGCAACCTAGAAATTGAGCGAGGGAAGATAGAAATTCAGCGAGGTAACGTAGAAATTGAGCGAGGGAAGCCAGAAATTGAGCGAGGGAAGCTAGAAATTGAGCGAGGTAACGTAGAAATTGAGCGAGGGAAGCCAGAAATTGAGCGAGGAAAGCCAGAAATTGAGCGAGGTAACATAGAAATTGAGCGAGGGAAGCCAGAAATTGAGCGAGGGAAGATAGAAATTGAGCGAGGTAACGTAGAAATTGAGCGAGGGAAGCCAGAAATTGAGCGAGGGAAGCTAGAAATTGAGCGAGGGAATGTAGAAATTGAGCGAGGCAACCTAGAAATTGAGCGAGGGAAAGTAGGAATTGAGCGAGGGAAGGTAGAAATTGAGCGAGGGAAACTAGAAATTGAGCGAGGCAATCTAGAAATTGAGCGAGGGAAGGTAGAAATTGAGCGAGGGAAGCTCGAAATTGAGCGAGGCAACCTAGGAGTTGAGCGAGGGAAGGTAGAAATTGAGCGAGGGAGGCTAGAAATTGAGCGAGGGAACCTAGAAATTGAGCGAGGGAAGCACGAAATTGAGCGAGGGAAGGTAGAAATTGAGCGAGGCAACCTAGAAATTGAGCGAGGGAAGGTAAAAATTGAGCGAGGGAACCTAGAAATTGAGCGAGGCAACCTAGAAATTGAGCGAGGGAAAGTAGGAATTGAGCGAGGGAAGGTAGAAATTGAGCGAGGGAAACTAGAAATTGAGCGAGGCAATCTAGAAATTGAGCGAGGGAAGGTAAAAATTGAGCGAGGCAACCTATGAGTTGAGCGAGGGAAGGTAGAAATTGAGCGAGGGAGGGTAGAAATTGAGCGAGGTAGAAATTGAGCGAGGGAGGGTAGAAATTGAGCGAGGCAACCTAGAAATTGAGCGAGGGAAAGTAGGAATTGAGCGAGGAAGGTAGAAATTGAAATGAGGCAATCTAGAAATTGAGCGAGCGAGAAAGGTAGAAATTGAGGAGGCTCGAAATCGAAATTGCCGAGCGAGGAAGAAATTGAGCGAGGCAACCTAGGAGTTGAGCGAGGGAAGGTAGAAATTGAGCGAGGGAGGCTAAAAAATGAGCGAGGGAAGGTAGAAATTGAGCGAGGGAACCTAGAAATTGAGCGGGGGAACCTAGAAATTGAGCGAGAGAAGGTAGAAATTGAGCGAGGCAACCTAGAAATTGAGCGAGGGAAGCTATAAATTGAGCGAGGGAACGTAGAAATTGAGCGAGGGAAGGTAGAAATTGAGCGAGGAAGCTAGAAATTAGCGAGGAAGGTAGAAATTGAGCGTGGCAACGAAATTGAATGCGAGGAAATAGAATTGAAGCGAGTAACGTAGAAATTGAGCGAGGAAGCCGAGAAATTGAGCGAGGAAGCTAGAAATGAGCGAAGTAACGTAGAAATTGAGCGAGAAGCAAGAAATTGAGCGAGGAAGCTAGAAATTGAAGCGAGGTAACATAGAAATTGAAGCGAGGAAGCCGAAATGAGCTGAATGCGTAGAAATTGAGCGAGCGAAAATTGAGCGAGGGAAGCCAGAAATTGAGCGAGGGAAGCTAGAAATTGAGCGAGGCAACGTAGGAATTGAGCGAGGGAAGCTAAAAATTGAGCGAGGGAACATAGGTTCCCTCGCACAATTCCTACGTTCCCTCGCTCAAATCCTAGATTACCTCGCTCAATTTCTAGCTTCCCTCGCACAATTTGTAGCTTCCTCAAATCAAATCTATGTTGCATCGTTTTGAATTTCTAAGTTCCTTGTCAAATTCTAGCTTCCTCGCTAAATTTCTAACTTACTCTTCAATTCCTAGGTTACCTCATTTGAAATTCTCGGTTTCTAGTGAATTTTTACCTTCCTCGCTCAATTTCTAGCTTCCCTCGCTCAATTTCTACGTTGCCTCGCTCAATTTCTAGCATCCCTCGCTCAATTCTTACGTTGCCTCGCTCAATTTCTGGCTTTCCTCGCTCAATTTCTATGTTGCCTCGTTCAATTTCTAGCTTCCCTCGCTCAATTTATAGCTTCCCTCACTCAATTTCGAGCTTCCCTCGCTCAATTTCTAGATTGTCTCGCTCAATTTCTAGTTTCCCTCGCTCAATTTCTACATTCCCTCGCTCAATTTCTACCTTCCCTCACTCAATTCCTACGTTGCCTCGCTCAATTTCTAGCTTCCCTCGCTCAATTTCTAGCTTCCCTCGCTCAATTTCGAGCTTGGCTCGCTCAATTTCTACCTTCCCTCGCTCAATTTCTAGGTTGCCTCGCTCAATTTCGAGCTTCCTCGCTCAATTTCTAGGTTGCCTCGCTCAATTTCTACCTTCCTCGCTCATTTCTACCTTCTCTCTCTCGAATTTCTGGTTCCTCGCTCAATTTCGAGCTTCCTCGCTCAATTTCTGGGATTGCCTCGCTCAATTTCTACATTCCCTAGCTCAATTTCTACCTTCCTCGCTCAATTCCTACGTTTGCCTCGCTTCAGCTTCCTCGCTCAATTTTTAGCTTCCTCGCTCAATTTCTACCTTCCTCGCTCAATTTCTAGGTTGCCTCGCTTCAATTTCTACCTTCCTCGCTCATTTCGAGCTTGCCTCGCTCAATTTCTACCTTCCTCGCTCAATTTCTAGGTTCCCTCGCTCAATTTCGAGCTTCCCTCGCTCAATTTCTAGGTTGCCTCGCTCAATTTCTACCTTCCCTCGCTCAACTCCTAGGTTGCCTCGCTCAATTTCGAGCTTCCCTCGCTCAATTTCTACATTCCCTCGCTCAATTTCTACCTTCCTCGCTTAATTCCTACGTTGCCTCGCTCAATTTCTACCTTCCTCGCTCAATTTCTAGGTTGCCTCGCTCAATTTCTACCTTCCTCGCTCAATTTCGAAAAACTTGCCTCGCTCGCTCAATTTCTACCTTCCTCGCTCAATTTCTAGGTTGCCTCGCTCAATTTCGAGCTTCCTCGCTCAATTTCTACAGGTTGTCTCGCTCATTTCTACCTTCCTCGCTCATTTTTACTTTCCCGGCTCAATTTCTACCTTCCTCGCTCAATTTCGGTTTCCCAAGCTCAATTCTACGTTGCCTCGCTCAATTTCTAGCTTCCTCGCTTCAATTTCTACGCGTTGCCTCGCTCAATTTCTAAAACTAATTCCTCGCTCAATTCTAAGTTGCTTAGCTCAAATCGTAGGTTTCCTCGCTCGTTTTCTACGTTGCCTCGCTCAATTTCTACGTTGCCTCGCTCAACCATCGACCTGATGGAATCTTGGAAAATAACTAGGTTGGTTGGCTAAAGTAGCTTCTCTTACCCCAAAATCATATGTGGTACGTCAAGTAACTAATTTTGGTTTAGAAGATATTCTTGTTAAATGATTAAAGAAATAAATGAAAAAAAAGAGGGAAAAAAATTTTATATGCTTATATATACTTATTTATATAAATATGTATTAAAGAAAATTGTAGTTAGAATAAATTTTTCTATGTAAAAAATAATAAATAAATAAAATAAATAAAAATTTCAAAAACGGACACAGACTCCCGTTATGGCTACGGTTATAATCCGTAGCTAAAAGTAAAGCACCTTTTTCGATATATCGACAAACAGTTGATATATCGAAAATTGTAAGATTTTTGAAGAAAACTCACTGGACAGTTCTGGACCATTTTCGATATATCGACAGGCTGTCGATATATCGACCGTTTGTTTTTTTTTTTTTTTTTTTTCGCTGTTGTAATCCCACCGCTTTTTGTGAGTCCTATTATGAGGTATGTGTTATATCCAAACCGTCCATCTATTTGGCGAGCTCGTATTCAGGCTTGAGACTAAAAATAAGATAGATCTAACTATCAAGTAGACCACACTGTAAAAGGCAATGGGCAATTGAACGTCTACCATTGAAACCCTTTTAGGGGTTATAGAAGTTTTGGATCATTATGAAATTTGTTTTTCTTCTTCATCCAGGTCTTTGTGACCTATGAATGAACTTAGACGGGGAGGATTTCTCACGAACATCACAGTGGGCCCCCAAAAAGTTTTTAATGGTTGACGCTCATTCAACACTGTTTCCTATAATGTGGTACACTTGAGATTTGCATATACCTCATTTTTGGTCGTATACCATAAAATGATATGGAAAAATATATGGACGGCAGGGATGAATAGCATACATCATGGTGGGGCCCACGGACCACCGACCATCCGCCATTGGCTGGTGGCAGGGGGAGTACCCAATCCTTTTAAGCCGTTCGTACAACTCTCAGTTCGAGGAGCGTCAGCTCACGTCTTCGCAGCGAAAAGGAGGGGTAGTTTCGTCCTCAACGTCGCTGTCCGCACGTGATAATCTAGATGGGTAACTAAGGTTTGTATTCTTTCATAGAAACCGCTGGGTAAAAGGATTTGTCTACGGTGGTCATTTTCTCTAAAATGATCTCCAGCTGGTGTGAAGGTATGGTAGCCCGCCAAACCAACAGAGGCTGTAGTAAATAGGCTTCCCCTCAGCGCAACCGGTCTCATCTGAGCCGTTCGATTGGTGGGCCCACTGATGCAATAATGCCTGGACCAATACGGATTGCATATTTACCCTGCCAGCAGCGACCTCCCTACTGGTCGGTGCTGGAAAAATTCTGTGAACCGTATCATGACATGTATTTTATCCATGCCGTCCATCCATTTTCCCGGCCCATTTCAGGACATCCAAACCTTAAGTGGCCCAAGAAGTTTTTATCGGTGGGCGTTCAATCACCACTGTTTGTTTCCTGTGGTGTGGCTCATCCGGGATTTGAATCTGCCTACTTTTTTCCAATGAAGATGGACAAAACACATACATCATGGTGTGCGTCTGGCGGTCCGGACATACCCCATGATCCAGTGGATCATTGGTGTTTCTTTTTTCTTAAAATGTTCAAATGTCAAGTGGACCACTCATACCAAGATGGGACGTTGGATGTGAAAGACCAACAGTTTTGTTGGACATTAGCCATGTAGCCATGTTTGATCCAGCATGATGAACGGTTCTGATCATGGTGGCGGGCCACTCATTACAAGTAAATTTTTAATATTTATGTGGACTGTTTTAACATAGGACAAAACCCAGACATACGCAGGTTACGTACTTAGGTGGAAAAGCAAATATTTTCGCAGAAAAGTACGCAATAATGGAGGAGATTCACGGAGGAATAGCTACATTCATACGTTACTTCTTTACCATTTAAGAATGAGTCGGGATCCTCTCTTTTCCGGTCAACAGGCATTTCCTGTTACCCTAATGGTTTGGCGTCGAAGCTTTCTTTTATTTTTTTATTTTTTATATTTTTTAGAGAGTGATGACGTGGACCAATGAATATTAGGGTCTTTAAGGGCCCGTTTGGCCGGGTGGATTGGAAGGGATTGAATGGTGTTAGGGTGAATGGCATAGATTTCAAGGTAATGATGGTGTTGCCGGTGGATTGTCTTAAGATCCATGGGATTGCTATATGGAGTCGGATCTTCGGATTAAACCTTCTAATCCCTTGAGCCAAAAGCGTCACATGCAAATTTGCACGGATTAGGGTGGATTGGATGAGATTTAAAGGTAATGATGGTGTTGCCAGTGGATTGTCTTATAATCCATGGGATTACTATATCACAGGGTCAGATCACACAGTCTGTTTGGCACGCCTGGCCATTCCCCGGATTTAACTTCCAATCCCTTCCAATACCATCCAATCCCTTCCAATCCGCCCGGCCAAATGGGCCCTAAGAAAATGGTGAAGACCCTTTGACCGTACAATGATATAGTAGAATCCTAATCCAAACGATCCAGTTCGCTGATCCCAACTGTGGATGGTGCATGATCGAGAAAATACTCTCAGAAGACAATATTAACCATCCGCTATTGCCTTATAATGTGGACTAGTTATTTGTTTATTTTCATCCATCCATTTAATAGCTATTAATTGATGTTTAAAATTATTTAATCAGTGAGATTTTGGAAGTACGGTCCATCGATAAGGTCACACCGTAGGGCCCACCTAGATGTATGTATTATATATCCATGCCGCCCATCTATTTTTCCATATCATTTTAAGATATCATCCAAAGAATGAATTAAATCCAATTATCAAGTGGATCATACTATAAGAAACTGTGGTGATTGACTGTCCAACCATTAAAAACTTCCTAGGGCGCACCATAATGTTTCCGTAGTGTTTATTTACTGGCCAAAGGACGCACCTTAATGTTTCCATAGTGTTTATTTACTGGCCAATCTGTTGGCGAGGTCACATAATCCTGAATGAAGAGAAAAAAAATTAGATTGATCCAAATCTTTTGTGGCCCATTGATGGTCAATCACCACTATTTCTTATGGTATGGTCCACTTGATAATTGGATCAATTTCTTTTTTGAAATAATGCCCTAAAATGATATGAAAAAACAAATGAATGGCGTGAATACATAATGCATATATCAAGGTGGGTCCCTTAGTAACCCCACGGTAAGGTCCTGGGTGAGGCTCATAATCTTCCCTCTTTGATTAATAGAGGTGGGCACCGGACGATTCGATCCATTAACTCGACTCGTCCGACTCGTTTTGTCATGCCACAAATCCATAGACGGACAGCTTCCGTGATACATCGAATTCAGCACTCGACTTCCATACACCAAGTCCCGAGTTCGGCGCATCACAAGGAAGATTTTTGACTCTCTTTATATATATATATATATATATATATATATATATATATATATATATATATATATACACTTTAAATGCATATAATAATACCTGAGCATGAAGATCAATGATCAAAATACCAAGCAACACTCCATTATAAATCCTGATAGTTACAAGTACAATTGTAAAACCCCGGATTTTTTGCCAACTTGGAGTTAGACGTACTTAGGCAATGGGTCGATCCTAACGCCTTAATTACTTCTCAAAAACTCAATCTCAAAGTCTTAAATCCCTTTCAACCCATTTTCTTCAAAATCTCCCATTTCCTTCAAAAATCTCACATTTCACCACCTTATTCTTCAAAATTTTCAAAGTACTTTCATATTAGACACAAATCTTAAAGTTTAGGTGATGAAGAACAATACTTAAACTAAAAATTACTATGAATTGTAAATAAATAAATAAAATAGGTTTTTAACCATTAACCTTTTGGAATCTCATAAAATAAATAGGTTATTTGGATAGAGCAGCTTCTCCTACCCCAAAATTATATATTACACATTGAATAACTCATTCCGGTTTACAAAAATACATCTGTTTCAAAATATCAGGTGGCAAAACCACATCAAACAGACTTAGGGGGCCAAACGACATAAATCGGGAGGACTTAAGGTGGGTCCCACACATTTTCGACACTCCCGGGGAACATAACATCGCCCTTAGGGCGAGCCATCGCCCCAAGGTCCAAGGACCGGCGATGGCATCGCCGGATCGGCGAGGCCTCGCCGTTCTAGCGGGCCGGGTGGCCCGTTTTCTGCAATTTTTCTGCACTATTTGTCTAACTTCCAAAAATCATATCTCCGTCGTTATAACTCCGATTTAGGTGATTCAATCAGATTAAATATTAATAAGTCTAGTTTCACATAAAAATAAGTAAAAAATATAATAAAAATTTTAATATAGTTAAATATAGGTCGTTGTGACAACTGTCCGAAAATCATCAGTTTGGACAGCTACGTTTCTAGAATTTTTAGAATTTTTCTACAACAAGAAAGCTAATGAAATTTGGTAGAGATGAAGTAGACTTAATGACAAACTACTAAAAAAATAATTAAAATAATATACTACCTAAAAGCACCAGAAAGGGACGTAGAACTGCCTTAGGACCTTATTCTGTCGTAATTAAGGCATAATTTAGTTAAGTACTAAACTGAATAATCAGTAGAATTAGCTTGAACCACTTTAAATATGAACTGTAAGACCCAAAACAAGTAGAACCGCTAACGCTACGTTACCTAAAAACCTAGGATCAATCTCAAAACCCAGTTGCTCTTGGGAGCATCTTGAAACTCCGTATCGGACCTGGACCGCGCATCAAAAGTCCGATGACGACGAAGCTATACGGTTATGACCGCCTTGCTGGACTTGACAACCATCTTGGAAATCAAATCCAGATAATACCCAAAAGCGTACAACTTGAGCTCAGAGCGAAGTGTGTAAGAAACACGAATATCTTTAGAATTTGAACTCAGATTTAAGTAAACTGGGTCGTTCACTTGTGAGCCAATTTTAAGGTTCCAGACCGTTAGAATCTGACCCAAATACACCCTCGGATTAGAAAAAATTTCATACACATGTCAATGTACTTGTGGCCCTAATCGAGTGGCGGTGACCGTTGAACTGAAACTGGTCCACCACAGTTGATCTGTAAATCCGATCGGACTGAAAACTTAACTCAACCTAGATCCAATGTGTAAGACTCGTATCCTAGTCCGTACCATTCTTTAGGCTTCCACGATCCTTTCAGTCGAATTCTGATAATCCTCGACCTATTTCCAAAGATTGCGCGCGATCCTAAGCTGAGACCTGCATGTCGAATTCGGCTCAACCCTAGACATGTACCTTGGCGACCGCGCCGTCGCCGCGGTTCTAATGCAGCGACTTGTGCACCGAACTGATACCCAGGCTAGAAGATGTGAGCCCACGTTCATTTTGAGAAAAATGCCGCGCATTATAATTCCGAGAGAATCAAATCAATCAATCAAATCAAATCAATCAATCAAACCAACCCAACCCACCCCTCTCTTACATCACCTTACCTAAAGTCAACTCTCCCTTACATGTCAGGTACACCTATCCATCACTCACCATCACTTCTCTCCCATCATCTCTCTCTCTCATTCTCTCTCTCTCTCTCTCTCATTTTTCCCAAGCAAGGAACCGTCCATGGCATTCTATGAAAGAGAAACTAGTGTGGCCCACCTTCCTACCATCCAATCCCACCCTCCATGATTGATCTCAACCGTTGAAGTCCATCCATTAGAGCTTTAGAGGCTATAGGAGGAAGAAGAAGATATGATCCCAAGGTGGGTGCCTCTCTCTCTCTCTCTCTCTCTCTCTCTCTTTCTCTCTCTTTCTCATTTTTGTGTGATGCGTGGCCCACTCGAATGGACCCCACCTTGATAATACCCCTTTAAATTGATGTCGTATATCTGTTTTATCTAGGCCATCCAGTGGGCCTGGATGATGAGAAAACACAAATATTAGGCTGATCCAAAATATGTGGGCCATCTAGGACCCACCTTGATGAGATATATACGACACCGTGCATCAGTGAAGTGTAGCTAACAGTGCAGTGTTAACTGATAGTGAAGTATGAACTGATGTGGGTTTGTAGGACCCATCCACGTTATTCATCCATTTAGATGGACCACACCATCATGCGTGTGGATGTGATCCACACCGTCCAATTATGTGGGCCCCACCGCATGATATATGTGTTGTATCAAATCATCCATATATGTGGGGTCCACCATCAGCCGTCCGTCCAGCGTCTCTGGACGCTGGGCGCTAACAGCGCTGACACTACCCCTCCCTCTCACGTTCGCACACATGTACCATATAATATAATACTTTATATTATTATTTTATAATATAATATATATATATATATATATATATATATATATATTGACCTTTTGGGGTGGGCCACTCATACAGGTCACACCTTGATGTATGGAGTAAATCCACGCCGCCCATTCCATTCCCCGGATCATTTCAGGCATTGAGCCGAAAAATGAGGCTGATCCGATTTTCTGGCGGGCCATAGCATAGAAACTAGTGGTTTTAACCGTTAAAATGCACTCTGATCTTCCTACACACCGAAGCATGCCCAATATCGGGCTTGTTTGTCTTGCCTCAGGCCACAGGAACCAGCAGACGAGGTGGATTTTACTGATGCGGGCCCCACCTGGGAAAAACCGTGGAAAAACACATTTCTTTTTAAAAAAAAATAAAAACAAGGCAGGAACACTGCTGCTGACATCCTCAGCAACATCCTGCTGCGTACCGACCAAATGGGCAAGGACGTGGTCCCACTTGTAGGCCCCACCATGATGAGTTTTGTTCATCAACACCGTGCATTTGTTGGGTCCCTTTGGGATAGTGGGGCCCCTAAAAACATCACCTGCATTTGGGACTCAGATTGCCCACATGGCAGGAAACAATGTTTCAACGACTGCCATTTAAACCCTTTGCAGCAGAAGTTTTGAATCATATGAAATTTGTTTTTCCTCAATCCAAGTCCGTGGGACCTTATCAACCGGTTGGACAGCAGATAAACATCACCATGGCTCCTGATCAGTTTGGATGGTAAACAAACATTACGGTGGGCCCCAGTCCCACCTCAGGTCCACGCGGCCTTATCAACTGGTTGGGTGGAAAATAAACGTTATGGTGGGCCCCTAGTCCAAGTGACCATATGAACAGTTTGGATGTCATATAAACAGTACAGTGGGCCCTAGGTCTGAGTGACCTTATGAACAGTTTGGAGGTCAAATAAACATTACCGTGGGCCCCCAGGACTGAGTGACCTTATCAATGGGCTGGATGGAAAATAAACATTACAGTGGGCCCCACATGAGACCCACTAATGCATGTATTGTAATCCACACTTTCCATTAGTGTGGGCCCCACCATAAGGTATGTACTTCATCTATGCAGACTATCCTTTCCATCCCTATGGATCCACCATGATGCATGTGTTTCATCCAAACCGTCCAACCATTTTGAAGATTATTTCAAGGCCATGTGATGAGGCCCATCTTGGTGTATTTGTGAGCCGTCCATTGAGGCCCACTTTGATTTGTATAAGGCCCATTGTTGAGGCCCATCTTAATGTATTTATGGCCTGCCCACTAAGGCCCATATGTGAGGCCCAAAATGATGTATTAGGGGCCCATTGGCGTGGCCCATCCATGGGGTCCATCATGATGTATTTAAGGCCCATGTGATGAGGCCCACCTACCTTGTGTTTAAGGCCCATGTGTAGGGCCCACCTATTATGTATCTGTGGCCCATGGGTCGTGGCCCATTGCGAGGTATTATGCCCATTAATCTGGTCCATTCGATGTATATGAGGTCTGTTGGTGCGGCCCATTGACACGACCCATATTGATGTTTATGCGACACAGATATGAGGCCCATTATGACGTATTGGTGGCCGTTGTTGAGGCCCACTTTAATTTATATGAGGCCCACGTGATTAGGCCCACCTTGATGTATTTTGTGGCCCATTTGTCGGGCCTACCTCGATATATTTATGACCCATCCTTGAGGCCCACCTTAATATATTAGTGTAGCCCATTGATGCAGCTCGTTTAATGTGTATGATATGAGGCCCATTAGTGCGGCCCATTGTGATGTATGTGGCCCACCGTGATGTATGTGGCCCACCGTGATGCGGCCCATTGGGACGTGTATGAGGCCTATCATGATGTATTTTGACCCATGTGGCAGGGCCGACCTGCCTTGTATCTGAGACACAAAAGATGGGGCCCACCTATTTGAATCGCAGGCCCATGGGTTGAGGCCCATTATGATATATTTGGGGCCCATGGGTCGAGACCCATTGAGATGTATTTAGGGCCTACGAGTTGAGACCAATTGAGATATATTTAAGGCTCACTTGATTGTATTAGGCCCATATGTAGGGCCCACCTATTGTGTATTTGAAGCCCATGGGTTATGGCCCATTGTGATGTGTTCGAGGCCCATGGGTGAGGCCCATTGTGATATATATGTCTAGGGGTGTACACAAACCGGGCTAGCCCGGTTAGCTCGCTCGACCCGGCCCGAAAAAGCCCGACTCGGCCCGACCCGAAACTGAGTTCGAGTCAGGACGGGCCAATTTTCTAGGCCCGAAAGTGAGTTCAGGCCGAGTTCGGATACCTCCCAGTTCGGCCCGACTCGGTTCGAAATCCGACTCGCCCTGGCCCGATTCGACCCGGCCCGGCCTGACCCGTGTATGACTTGTATTTAATTTGTATAAAATATTTTATTTTATGCCTTGTCAAATGTATGTAAATGTCCTGACTAGTTAGATTTTTTGTGGAGTCTATAGTTCAACTATCTAAACCGTTGATCGAGGGTCTTGTAATGGGACGCGGATTACCTGCCAAAGCCCTTCCCATGAATTTGCTGTAAGATTCAAAACTGGCCCGAACTCAGGTTCGAAACTGGCCCGCACTCGAAGGTTCGAGACTGGCCCGAACTCGAACCGAACTCGCGTCGGGCCCGGTTCGGGCTAAAGATGTTGGCCCGGTGACTAGGCCCGGTCGGGTTCGGGCCTTGTGTGGCTGTTGAACGGGCCTGGACGGGCTGAGGCCAGTTCGACTCGGCCTGACCCGTGTACACCCCTATATATGTCCCTTGTGTGAGGTCGTGGGCCCACTGTACATTTGGCTTTATGTGGGCTATTCTTTGGGAATAATGTTGGTTAAATGACCACATCGATGAACAATAATGGTTTAATGTCTACATTGTGACCTTTCCTTAGGTCTTGTTAGGCCCATTCTTATCATTCTCTTAGTGGGTTAACCTTAATTAGTGGGCCTCATTTGCCATAGACGGATGGTTTTACACTATCGGATTTGATATAACCACGGTTGAGGCCAATTCTGACTCTAATTGTCATGACCGATTTGCCGACTTTGATTATCGATCGATTCTGATTAACGTGACCGATTACCGATCGAGGCCGATTATCGTGACTGATTACCGATCGTGGCCGAATGCCGATTCTGCTTGTCGTGGCCAATTAACCGATTACCGATCGAGGCCGATTATTGTGACTGATTACCGATCGTGGCCGAATGTCGATTTTTCTTGTCATGGCCAATTGACCGATTACAGATCGAGGCCGATTATCGTGACTGATTACCGATCGTGGCCGAATGTTAATTCTGCTTGTCGTGGCAAATTGACCGATTACCGATCGAGGCCGATTATTGTGACCGATTACCGATCGTGGCCGATTGTCGATTCCGATTTGTCGAGGCCAATTTCTGAATTTTCAAGGTCGATTGTCAAGACCTATATGATGTATATGCAACCCGTAGTTGAGGCCCATTGTGGTGTGTATTCGACCTGTGTGATGTATATACAACACGTATTTGAGGCCCTTTGCGATGTGTATTTAGCCCGTGTGTAAGGCCCAGCATGATGTATATTAGGCCCATGTGAGAGGCCCATCGTGATGTGTAGTAAGCTTTTGAGAGAGGCCCATGGTGTTGTATAATTGGCCCTTAAGTGAGGTCATGGGTTCCCTATATGTTAGGATCCGTGAGGGTCATTCCTTGGGGGCAATGTTGGTTAAATGTCCACATTGTCGAGGTCGATTGTTGATGCCTGTTATTAATACCGATTATGAGTATGTGACAGTATAACATAATGATACATGCCCATACGCATCATCTGCATGTTTGTTATGAGACGTGGTTGATCATTGCATATGTCATTGAGTGTGTTGTTATGAGACTTCCTGATAGGTGGAGGTTATCTCACATGAGCGCATGGTATGCGCAGGATTGATGCATGACTGGATTGTATGACTCATGCATTTTACATTGTATGTTGTGATTACTATACGCCCTAGCGACATCAGGGCCGTAGGCTCTACAGGCATATTGTGGATGGCCAGAGGGGAAACCGAAAATATTTGGTTCTAGCATACGGGCGCCATAGATGTCCCTGGGTGAAAATCCCTAAACCTCCGTGGCCAGGAGACGCCCAAACGTCGAGACCGAGTGGATATATATGAGCGCGTGAGGGCCGTATACCAATAGGCCGCGTCTCCCACTGTGTTGTGATCAATTGGGAGGGGTGTGACCTTACTCGCCTGAGTGAGGAGGCAATATCTAGGTTGAGTTTGACTAGTTTGAGGAATGGGTCCGCTATCGACGAGTCGGGCCCGATATTGGCAGGTGGATAATGAGGTCTTTTCCACTTACCCAGTTGTGTGCTCGGATAGGGGTGGCAAGTTGGCGTAGAGTGTAATAGACCCCGGTGATGATCCTAGAGATGAACCGTACTGATACGTGGACTTATTGAGCAGGAGTTGCATACTCATTCATTCATTCATTCACTATCCACTCAGGTTGGTGGTGTGCAACTATTTATTACGTGTACCTTTGTATGGCTAGAATTTCGGTTGGGCGCGCGACTAACCTGAGATCAAGAGTTTACCACATTAAGTCTGACTATCCAAATTTAGGTATGAGACTGGTTTGGATAGAAGTCCCTTGTGATGGACCCCATAGCCTGCGATACTATGTACTATCATCCCGACTTCACACTCTAGCATGGTCATTCCATTCGCACCGCATATTGCATTACATCTGCGGCATATGGTATTTTGGGTTATTGTATTTCTGCATTTATATGGTCTAGATATGATTGACGCTATTTGTGGATTCATCAGGAATTACATATTGCATCGCATCCTCGGCATTTGATATTTGACTCTTTATGACTCCTCATTTGCATAGTTGTTCTATATTGCGTGATCTGACATTGATTGACTCATGGACTTGTCCATATTTCTGCTTACTCTGTTATTGTATAAATTATGATCTTGTCAGTATTTCTGTTTACTCTGATAATTACTGCTCTTGTCAGTATTTCTGCTTACTCTAGTAATTCATAATCTTGTTAGTAATTCTGCTTATTCCGATATTATACGATTTATGGATTATCAGTATTTTTGGTATTGTATAATGATGGCATTGTATTGAATACTTGACACTTACTTTGTGCACACACTTACACCACCCTCTAAGTTTTCTATAAGTTTATGCACGATTGATGCATGCAGGTGATGTTAGGTTGCAGTAGTGTTGAGCTTGGAGCATGCAGCGGTTCTTCTGGAGCTTGATTTTTGACTTATGTATTTCCCTTCAGTATTGTATTCAAATAATTATATTAGTGGATATGTGATGATGATGTTGCCTTTATGATTTGGGTATACTTGTGGTTATGCTTATTACGAGTTAAATGTACACAAAAAAATCCTTCTTCTAGGATCCCAGGATCGGAATCTGGCGTATGGACTTTAGGAGCCGAGAATGGGGTACTACGGAGGCTGTCGGTACCAGATTCAACGATTGAGATTCGTGTGAATCCGATTTCCGAGTTTGGGACATGACACAATGCCAGGTAGCTTAAGTCCGACCGCATTTAGAAAAAGGGCTTTCAAAAGTGCTCCGTTGGACCGGAACAGTCCATCTTTGACTATAACCTAAGTCTACCATGGCCCTGGGGCTATTCCCATCACTTCTGGGCCTATATAAGTGCCTTAAACCCTCTCTCTCTCTCTCATTCCAAACGAATTTAGAAAACCCTAAGAGAGAGAAGAGAGTGAAGAGAGAAGGAAAGAGAGAAAAAGTGAGAGACCGTCCCTAGGAACCTCCCTATTGCTCCACGGGTTGAATCAACCCATCTATATCGTTATTCCGGCGATTCCGACTCCATACTTGGGTAAGAAATCCTAACCCTAAGCTGTTATAGGGATTTAAATAGATTAGATGGTAAAATGGCTAACCTGTTTCATGTTATAGGTTGTCGTTATGCCGTAGACAAAGGCTTAGTGTTTAAACTGAGTTCGTTACGAGTCTATCGGCAAAAGGTGTGGACTATAAATGTTTAGGTTATGGTTTTCAAGGCTTTTAATGCCGGTTAATGATTTATAATTGATGTGGGTGCCATTTCACTTGTTAAATGCGATGCCTGTTTCACTTTATAGATATATATGAACTATATTTAAAATAGTGTATTCCATGTGTTTGTTGATATGACTGAATGAGTATGAAATTTGGATTTGTACTGGCCATGATTATTCGTCGTGAATATATGGCCGTTATGCGTGTGACAACTCCTTGGTGAAAGGATTTGTCTTAATTCCTATTATCTCCACCATACATTACGTATGCTGTAATGTGTAGTCTAAGTGTTTGTAAAAATGTCTGAATGGATATGGAATTTGGATTTGTGTTTGCCATGATTATTAACTATAAATATATGCTCGTTATGTATATGGCAACTCCTTTGTAAAAGGGCGTACCAGGATATGCGTTATAACTAGCCTAATACGTGTATGTTGAAATGTGTAGAGTAAGTGTTTGATAAAATGCCTAAATGAGGAAATGCTTGTTTAAATGTGATATAAGGGCGTTGAGATGGGATTATCAATGCCCTTACCTACAGTTATAGTTTCCTTTATAAAACTCCTCTTACTATTATGTGATTTATGGATGAAATGTTAATATATGTTAACACGAACACTACATGTTTGTTAAAATGTTCAAATGAGATCTTTATGTGGTTTGGTTGTCACATGTTGCGCTTGACTATTACAATGTGTATGGAATTGTTTTGGAGTGTGTTTGGGACTATGGTATGGTCCAGGTAATCGGTAACAGGCCCTAGTTTGGTGGTTGAGCTTGTTCGCCACACAAGACGTGTTCGATGAATACGAGCCGTACTTGGGTCGTCGACAGTGGTTAGGCCACACAAAGTGCTTACGCACTTCATGTCGATCAACTCGAGGTGCGCTCATACTAGTCGAGCTCGTGAAGTAACCTGATTAGCCTTATGTATGTTCACCATGTATGGACGCTACTGCTTGAACCTAAGGTACCAAATTCACCAGTGAATCCCGTTAACCTTGGTAGCTCGATCCGCTAAGACTCATGAGCCAGACATGGTGGTATGGGACACCGTGGTCGATCTATCAGCCTACGCTGGGGTGATAAGCTTCCCCATAGTGACCAGTGAGCAATACCGTCTCATGAGCTGAATACGGTGGTATGGGACACTGTATTCGAACTGTCGGCCTACACTGATCAGGTGACGAGCCCTTTGTAGTGACCTTGGGCATATTTTAAGACCGCGTTGAGGCGACGAGCCTTCCCGTAGTAACTAGAGTATAAACTAGGCCTACACTGATCAGGTGATGAGCCCTTTGTAGCGACCTAGAACCGTAACATCGTATGAGATTTACTAGGACTAACGACTCTAGAATGAATCATTGTTTGGAAAATGATATAAGGGAGGTACCTTAGTTTTCCAATCCTGTTGTATGAAAAGAACTAATAAGAACTTGGAAATCACGCTCATGCACCGTATTACATGTCTTGTTTGGCGTTGGGTAGAGCACTGAGGAAGTGACTGACATGTCGCGATCGTAAGATGAAGATCGCAGAGGGAGTGCAGGCGAGGGCATGCATCATTATTACATACCATTCTTGCATTAATCATAGTACTTAGGGATGTTTGATTGTATTTCTTTATCAGTACTGCTTGACTGAATTGATAACATGTTAACCTTTGCTTTATAACTCCACTGAGTTGATCACTCACTCACACATTACGGGACAATGTTTTAAACACCAACCAGACCTTATTTTAGTTTCAGATGATGGCGATACTTACGAAACGGAGCCAGACTTTTATAATGTCGAGAAGGGTTTCTCCTTTATGCAGCTATTAGGCGAGTCTATGTAGACCATGTTCTGATCGACGAGGTTACAGGGGTACTGATAAGATACCATTGCACTTGTTATTTTACACTTTTGGAACACCCATGTATATTCATTTTTGTTCATTTTTGGTGTATACATGTATATATTTAACCTGGTAACATGTTCACACTCTGGAGACTTACAACAGTTTATATATTTTATATATCTATCACAGTCTTCCGCTTGCATAATTTAACTGTCTCTGGAGTATGATATGTTGTTTTGGTATAATCCCATTCATGTTTAATGCACTAACATGGACAACATTTAATCATCATTATCTATGTTGCATAAGTGATGCATTGGAACTCGGGAGTGGAGCTTATGCTCGACCCCCGATTTTTCAAGGCATTACAACAATGCTTTCCAAAAGGTACACAATGTCAACATTCCCAAATCCACTTAGGCAAGTATGTCATCCAAGCTACTCCAGCCCTAAAAAATGGGAAATAGGAAGTTTAGGCAAAAAGCCTAGTGAGTACACTCGTGTGTGCAGTGTCCTACATGCAAGGAAGATAAATATGCCACAAAAAAATCATGTATGGTGAAGTATAATGTCAATGTCAATACAATGCATATGCAACATAGAAACACTTCGAGTTAATGTTACCAGCATCACTAAGTCATATTTTCATTTCTCATATACCACAGCCATAACCATATTACACGCATCCGTAATTACATCATCATCATCATCATACTGTCATGCTTAATCATACAATATCGGAAATACTAACAAGATCATGAATTATACGATATCAGAGTAAGCGAAAATACTGATAAGTCCATGAGTCATATAATATCAAAGTACACAATACAGATCAGTTATGCAAATGAGGAGTCATAAAGAGTCAAATATTAGATGCCGAGGATGCAATGCAATATACAATTCCTGATGAGTTCACGAATACCGTCAGCCATATCTAGACCATATAAATGCAGAAACATAGTAACCCAAAATGTCATATGCCACGGATGTAATACAATATGCGGTGTGAATGGAATGACCATGCTGGAGTGTGAAGTCAGGATGATAGTACGTAGTATCGCAGGCTATGGGGTCCATCACAAGGGACTTCTATCCATACCAGTCTCATACCTAAATTTGGATAGTCAGACTTAATATGGTAAACTCCTGATCTCAGGTTAGTCATGCGCCCCAACCGAAATCCTGGCCATTGCGAAGGTACACGTAATAAATAGTTGTGCACCACCAGCCCGAGTGGATAGTGAATGAGTGAATGAATGAGTATGCAACTCCTACTCAATAAGTCCACATATCAGTACTGTTCATCTCTGGGATCATCACCGGGGTCTAGTACACTCTACACTAGCTTGCCACCCCATCAAGCGCACAAATAGGCAAGTGGAAGAGACCTCACTATCTATCTGGCCAGTAGTCAGCCAATATCTACTCGGCACATTGATAGTAGACCCATTCATGAGTTGGTCAAACTCAGCTTAGCTATGCCTACTCCCTCACGCGAGTAAGGCCACACCCCCTCCCAACCGACCACGACATTGTGGGAGACGCGACCTACTGGTATACGACCCTCATGCACTCATATATATCCACTCAATCTCGACATTGGGGCATCCTCTGGTACCAAAAGGGTTTAGGGATTTTCACCGAAGCCCGATGCTAATAACAGATTTTTGATGTCCCATCTAGCTATCCATGATATGCTTATGGAGGCTACGGCCCTGATGTGGCTAGGGCATACAACACACAATGCATGAGTTATATAATCTAGTCATGCATCAATCCTGCGTATATCGTACGCTCATGTGAAACAATCTCCACCTATCAGGGAGTCTCATAACAATCTACCCAATGACATATGCAATAGTCAACCACATCTCATAATAAACATGCAGATGATGCGTATGGGCATGTACATGATGTTATGCTATCACATACTCATAATTGGCATCGACAATCGGCCTAACGAAGGGCCTAAGGGAAGGTCACAATGTGGACATTTAACCATCATTGCCCATCAATGTGGACATTTAACCAACATCGCTCCCAAGGAGTGGCCCACATAGAGCCAAATGTATAGTGGGCCAATAGCCTCACACAATGGCCTAATGTACATCACGTTGAGCCTCACTCAAGGGCCTAATACACATCAAGACGAACCAAATACACGGGCTTAATATACATCACCATGGGCCACGACCCATGGTCCTCAATATACATCATAATGGGCTACGACCCATGAGCCTCAATGTACATCATAACAAGCCACATAATCATCACATCGGGCCTCGTCAAATGGGCCGCAAATACATCATATGGGCCTCAACACATGGACCATAAACACTAATGGGCCTCATATACATCAAGTGGACCGCATCAATGGGCTGCACTAATGGGGCAACTGCTTTACTTAAACTTTCACATAGTCAGGCGGCTAGTACCACAATTTCACTTAGTTTAATATGTATATGATTACTATCATGATCTAGTGTCCACATTTCAAAATATCCAAATATAATTGAGCAATCATAATCCTACATATGAATACAAGACTACATCAATTATGATAGCTCTTATACTATAACCACATCACCCGTCACATAATTAATGACTCATATTTGGTGTCGCATGGTTAAGGGCCAAGGGCCACATTTCATCATATCATTTAGGGTTTAGAGATCACATCACATAGAATCCAGGACCTTAATAGCATTAGCTTGGGTCACATAACCCTACATCACATTCGGTCTAGTGTACAACTTGGTCATACGTGATTTAAGTGGTGGTGTCTATATCAATAAGCACAAACCTACGTTGTTGAATGGTCATCAATGCCACTTGATTTCATATGGTTAGGTGGCCTTGTGCGTGTTTCACATTCTTACAGTTAGATGACTACATATACTCCACCATTGCCTATAATTAGGTGGCCATACATACGTCGCATGCCTACATGATTAAGGGGCCAAACACTTATAAGGCACCCTCACACAACTAGAGCCTACACATTTGTTATAATTGAACATATTTAAGGGTTTAAACACATATCATATGATATTACTACTTAAGGCTGCACTCTAACCAAAGTGTCAAGTGATCAAGGGCTGTCCACAATCAATCCATTTAAGGGATTAATCATCATTACTTCAAAAAAATTACAATACCAATTCATCATACATTCAATACATGAAGATTACAAACTCTTGTCGACGAGGTCCAATGGTTGGCTCAAACAAGGCTACCATTGACGGACCCACATGGCATTCACTCAAAATGGGCCTTAACGTTCTTGGGCCCACACACTAATGGAATTCACAATGGGTCCTATGCGATGAAGTCCATGGGGATTTCCCATGAGGTTGAGTTGTGTGTGACCCACTTGAAATTAGGATCCGCTCCAACAATTCGGTGAAGTCAATGGATGGTAAGGATATACATTGCATCATTAACCTCGGTCCTAGGAAAATTTTAGTGATAAGAGTTCGTTCCTTATTGTTTCAGGTGGTAGAGTCTAGGTGGACTTTAGATCAACCTGATTTTTGAAACCATACCATGCAATTGGTTGGTCAAGGATGATGTATGGACTCAATAAATCAGATGCATCGTGGTAGACCCACAAGGAGTCTTTAATGATAAATATTCAATTTCTACTATACGTGTGGTGTAGCCTACCTAAAATTTGGATCAGCTTTATTTTTGGGCTCATGTACTAAAATGGTCTATCAAAGACAATGTACGGTGCAGATCTAATGTAGACATTATGTGGGCCTCTTGGCTTAAAATCAAGTCAATTTGTGGCTCATGTGGGCCACACCAC
This sequence comes from Magnolia changhungtana, assembly GCA_030180095.1. Classification (NCBI taxonomy): domain Eukaryota; kingdom Viridiplantae; phylum Streptophyta; class Magnoliopsida; order Magnoliales; family Magnoliaceae; genus Magnolia; species Magnolia changhungtana. The sequence goes on along the minus strand of JASAUF010000552.1, from coordinate 3,077,562 downwards.
ACACAAAATTTGAGACGGTTACCCTCCATTAAAACATTCACAATCATTTGTTGGGCCATCGGGACGTGGTTCACAAATCTACTCTATCCATTATGTGTGTCCCACTTGGTTGAGGGTTCAATCCAAGTTTTAGATGCATCCAAATTTCAGGTGGACCCCAGCAAGTGCTTTTATATGCTCGAGCTCGCACCAAGTTGTACAAACGGTTCAAGGAGATCAAAGTTACATGGATCCCAAAGTGATGTATTTATTATACCTACACTGTTCATCTATATTTAAAGATCATTTTAGAGCATTATCCAAACAAAATGAATCATATACAAAGATTATTTGGACCATACTACAAATAGTAGTGAAGATAATGATTTCACTATTAAACCATTCATAGGGCCTATCATAACATTTATTTTCCATCCAATCTGTTCATAAGGTCACAGAGACCTGAACTAAGAGGAAAAACAAATTTCATATTGGTCCAAAACTTCTATGACCCCAAAAAGGTTCCAATGGTAAACGTTCAATCCCCTGCTCCTCTTTGTAGTGTGGACCACCTAATGGTTAGATCTATCTTTTCTTTTCTTTTCTTTTTTTTTTTTTTTTTTTTCTTTTTTTAAGCCTTAAGACGACTCACCAAATGGATGGATGGTTTGGATATAACACATACCTCGTGATCAGACCCCATGAATATTGCTGATTTATTCAGCTTCGTATATTTATTTATTTATTTATTTACTTTGATGGTGTGGGCCACCTGAGTTCCATGTACTGCTGAATTTTAGGGCATCCCACTTTCTAAAGGGGACCCATCAAATGCATGGTGTAGATGCTCAACATACATCATGGTGGGGCCTGTGGTGGGGCCCACCTCCCTCTAGCGTCTAGCATCAGGACACTGCTTGCTGCAGCGTCATCTGGACACTGACAACAATAGCGTCCAAGTGATGTTGTTTATTTTTTTGTGGTTTTTGAAATATGGGGCCCACAACAGGACGATCCAATCCGTCTACTGGGTTCTATGGCCCGGGACAAATGTAACAAGCCCAATATTCAATATGTTTTGACGCACAAAAACATCATAGTGGGCCCTAACAGTCTATCATTATTAAAATAATCCTTTTGATGGTGTGGCCTACCAGAGATTTGGATTCACTTCATTTTTCAACTCAATGCCTAAAATGAGCTTGCGAATCGGATGGATGGCGTGGATTAAATATATTCATCATGGGTGGGGCCCGTTGTGGGCCCACAGCCCCTGCCCCTTTGTATCAAGCAGCTGGGATGGTGCTCGCTGGTAATAGCGTCTCTCCCCTTTTCTTTTTTTTTCTTTATATATATATATATATATATATATATATATATATATATATATATATATATATATATAGGTGCACTTGTGTGCATGGGTGTGTGTGAGTTTGGCCAGCCCAATAGGCCAATGCTTGGATGATTTGGATGTCATACTAACATTTTGGTGGGACCCACTATTAATGGGTCCACATGAACTCTATAATAAATTGATTTTATATGTTTTCTCCTATGCATCTACACCATTAATAACATCATTATCATTATTGCAATTATCTTCACCATCAATCATACTATCTTCATCATCCACACCATTCCTAACATTAGAGTATCATATTCACCATCCATAAACACAATGAAAACAAAAGTAAAAATAAGTGGAGAGGGTGTACTCACCTTGATGGACTAGATGGATGGTTGAGATGAATGGAAGGGATGGGATTGATGGAGTTGATGGCCCACCATGATCACTCCTCTCTCTCTCTCTCTCTCTCTCTCTCTCTCTCGTGTAGAAAAATGATGAAATTCTAAGGGATGGAGGGGTATTTGTAGAGAAATAGATAAAAATTTGGTTATGTTAGGCTAATGTGATTAATGTTAGCTTAGGCTAGGATTATGAAAAATTGTGCATAATTAAGAACTAATGGTGGATTAAAGGGACATGGGATGACATGGTATGATGATGTCATGCATAAGGTATGGTATGGAGAAGAGTTGACCTTGCATACACATGAGAGAGGGGAGGTATGAGTGTGTGACATCACACACATGGGTAGAGATTCTCTCACCCATGTGTGGCATGTGCATGTGTGCATGACATGTGTTGTGCACATGTGTGGAATGGAGTACATGGCGCCATGCGCACATGATACACTAATGATTCTTCACGGCATATCTCACTAACGAAGTGTCGTACAGACGCACGAGTTGTACCTATATGATTGCGGCAATGGAGCGATCGATATGAAATACGTTTCGAGGTCTTGGAGTTCCGGTCAGTTGGGTGTACACTATGAATGGTCAATTTAGGTCTAGCTAAGGGTGCGGATCATCGTGCACATATGCATAAAAAATGATACGGAATGGATGGGGTCTTACACGTTCAGATCTGACTTGACCCGAACCGAATGGGTGAGTCGGTCCGAACCGAGTAGGCTTCGCCCAATCCGAACTCAAACCGAGTCGAGTTCGAGTTACCCAAACTCGACTCGACTCAACTCGAAACTCGACCGGGTTAGACTTGACCCGATCTGAAACCCCACTTGACCCGACTCTCTAACCCTACCCGCCGCACCCTACCCCGACCCGATCTCAAACTATCTCTCTCTCTCCCTCCCTCATCCTCCTCCTCTTCTAAGCCTGACAAGCACCCACCCTGTCACCCTCCTCCTCCTCCTCCTCCTCTCTCTTCTCTCCACTCCCTTTCTCCCTCCCTCATCCTCCTCCTCTTCCTCCTCCAAGCCCAGGCAACCACCCACCACCATCACCCTCCTCCTCCTCCTCCTCCTCTCTCTCTCTCTCTCTCTCTCTCTCTCTCTCCTCCCTCCCTCCTTCCTCCCTCCTCCTCCTCCTCCTCCTCTTCCAAGCCCGACAACCACCCACCTCCTCTTCTCTCTCCTCTCCACTCCCTCCCTCCCTCCCTCCCTCCCTCATCTCTCAATCCAACTATGTGCCAACTCAACCCGACTCGGTACTTCTGACCCGATCGGACTCGGTCCGGACCAATCCAAGCCAAATCGAACTCAAATTAAGTCCAATCGAGTTTAGGTCAGGCCTATTTCAAAACCAGATCGAGTCGAGTCAGCCCTAACTCAGTCTGACTCGACTCGATGCCAAGCTCTATTGATTAGGTAGTTGTTTGTAAAATTTCCTCTTAATCTGTTTTCTGGAAATACTAGTGAACTAGTCATGAGATTTCCAATTTTCACAAACGATGCCTTTGGTCCAGCTATCCACGCCATTACAACCATGCCCGATTAACCATATATGACCGACATACTCTTTGACTACTACACCCGTTAAAGGAGCCTGTTCAATAAAAATTCAGTGGGACCCACTGGATATTTGTGGATGATATTTACGTGAGCTCATGTTAGGTCATAATAGCCCCACAAATAAGTCAGATCGAGAACTCAGATGCGCTGCACCACATAAAATTCATGAGCTGGCGCAGCATATGGGGATGGAGCTTTGGTGGATCTCTGTGGGCTCCACGGTGATATATGTGTCTTATATCTACTCCGTCTATCCGTTTTGCAAGATCATTTTAATGCATCATATAAAAATGATAGGAGATCTAAATCATAGGTGGACTACACCACAGGAAACAGTGGTCATTGAAGCCCACCGTAATGTTTATTTTCCATCCAACCTGTTGATAAGTTCACACAGACCTAGTTGAATGGAAAATACAAATATCAGCTTGATTCAAAACTATCATGGTCCACTAGAAATTTTTAATTATCAATTACTATTGTTTTCTACGGTGTGGTCCACTTGAGATTTGAATCTGTTTCATTTTTGAATCCATGCGCTAAAATGAGACATAGAAACTGATGAATGGCATGGATATAATAAAAATACACTAAGATGGGCCCCACAGTCAAGCATCCATCGAACCGCCTCCAGTGTATGGATGTAGAAGTGTCAAATAGACATGACAGCGGTCGAGACGTTTTTGTTTCCTAGCTAGAATTTGGTGCGTAGACTTTCCAACACACGCATATCACATAAACCAAAATTAAAGATGATGAAAATCTCAAGTGTACTATTCTATAGGAAACCGTGGTAATTAAACACCGACCGTTAAAAACTTTTGAGGGACATAAACCTTAATGGGCCCACGGTGGTCTTCATTATACCTGCTGTTTCCTAGTGTGGTCCACTTGAGCTTCAGATCTACTTCATTCATGGGTTATGTACTAAAATGATATAGAAAAATGGATGTAGAGTAGATATAAAACATACATATGTTGTGGCACACCATGCCCAACACATCACCGCACCACCGCTGTGGGTGGTGTGCGCAACACCACCTAATCCGTGTCCCGCGGCCAACTCATATATACGTGCGGGCCCTGATTGCGGGGCCCACCCTGATATATATGTTTTATATCCGCCCGGTCCATCCATTTTACTTGATCATTTTAGATATAACCCCAAAAATAAAGCAGCTCCAAATCTCAGGTGGACCACACGATACGAAATAGTGATGATTGAACGCCAGCCACTAAAAACTTCTTAGGCCCACATAATGTTTTTTTGCTATCCAACCTGTCGATAAGGTCACACCGACCTGGATGAAGGAAAAAAAAAAAAAAAAAATCAAATATCAACTTGATCCAAAAATTTTGTGGCCCACTAGAAGTTTTTAATGGTCAATCGCCACTGTTTCATATGGTGTGGTCCACTTGTAATTTTTATCTAATTCAATTTTGGGAATATTAACTAAAATAAGCTTTATAAACGGATGAACGGAGTGGATATACAATATATACATCGAGGTGGGCCACACCTAATCCGCTCTCATCTTAAACACGCCCAAGTACTGTTTCCTTTTGTTGCAGGTATTGTTTGACCGTTCCAGAATGGGCAGATACAACCATCTCCAGCTAGGGTGAAGGTATGGTAGACCGCCGAACCGACCGAGGTTATAGTAAATAGGCTTCGCCTCAGCGCAACTGGTCTCATCTGAGCCGTTCGATTGGTGGGCCCACTGATGTAATAAGGCCCTGACCAACGCAGATTGCATATTTAGCCTGCCAGTAGCGACCTCCCTACTGGTCGGTGCTGGAAAAACTCTGTTTACCGTATCATGACATATGTATTTTATCCATGCCGTCCATTCATTTTCCTAACTCATTTCAGGCATCCCATCCAAACCTTAAGTGGCCCACGAAGTTTTTAACGGTGGGCGTTCAATCACCACTGTTTCCTGTGATGTGGTCCACCCGAGATTTGAATCTGCCTATTATTTTTGGCCTCATGCTATAAAATGGGCTGCCAAAATGACGATGGGCAAAACACATACATAGTGGTGGGGCCACATAAGTCGGTACGCAATTTGCGTCTGGCGGTCCGGACAAACCCCATGATCCATGATCCAGTGGATCATTGGTGTTTCTTTTTTCTTAAAATATTCAAATGTCAAGTGGACCACTCAACCATGATGGGACGTTGGATGTGAAAGACTAACAGTTTTGTTGGATATTAGCCATGTAGCTATGTTCGATCCAGCATGATGAACGGTTCTAATCATGGTGATGGGCCACTCATTACAAGTAAAATTTTAATATTTACGTGGACTGTTTTAACATAAGGTAAAACCGAACCATACGCAGGTTACGTACTTTGGTGGAAAAGGACATCTTTTCGCAGAAAGTACGCAAGAATTGGAGGGGATTTACGGAGGAATAGCTATATTCATACGTTACTTCTCTACCATTTAAGAAAATGGTGGAGACCTTTCAACCGTACAATGTTATAGTAGAATCCTAATCCAGACCATCCAGTTCGCTGATCCAGCTGTGGATGGTGCATGATCGAGAAAATACTCTCAGAAGACAGTATCAACCATCCGCTATTGCCTTATAATTTACACCAGTTATTTGTTTATTTTCAACCATCCATTTAATAGCTATTAATTGATGTTTAAAATTATTTAATCAGTGAGATTATGGAAGTACGGTCCATCGAGAATGGGACCCACAATTCAGATGGTCTGCATATATGCACATCGATCCGTACGCAAATGACTACGACTCACCACCAATTTTCAAAATATGCAAAGCTGCTGTAAGGGAAAGAAAAGGGTAATTTTTTTTATTATAGACCTGACTTATTACTCACGTTTTTTAATTCGACCGCAAGAAAACTTAAATCACTAAATTAGACCTCTAGTCGCATGAACGATTTCAGAAAGGTGAAAACACCGTTGCTTTTCTCAGCTACTTTACACTAACAAATAAGGGCATATTAAAAATTTACTTTAATGTGATAAATTTTCTGTGAAAAAAAATACTAAACCCAACACTAATTTTTTCGAAGGAAGTACATACATGGCCAGATCGGAAGGTGCGCGTCTACATCTGGATCAGCAAACCATGGGCACAGCTGTGCAGTTAAACAATAGACTAGCAGTTGTAGCAGTTATGAACCATAAAATCAACGGCTGAAATTCGGCAATCAAAATGGGTCTTCCTAGATGTGCTCCAGAACTGGTTTGGATGGTTTAGATTGACTAATTAAAGCCTCGTGTAAGTAGATTGTATTAACGTGTATGATTCACTATACTCTCTCAGACACGCATGCTTTAATTCCTCGTGATAGCAACGACTCCGACCGACCTTACCCACCGCCTTTCCGAAAGGCACTGATACTCTATGTCAGATTGTTGGAATCCCTACGTATGCATAACGCTACTGTGCAATGCCTAATACAACTCAATCCATTCCATTAGGATTGTGGGGTCCACTTTAGAAGGGCTATATGCTTAAATTTAGTTTAGATTACAATCCTAACCGTCCATTAATGGGCATTTGTTTTTTGAATTAAGATCGCTGGCCATTTTTGTAACATCATTTTCACGGTTGAGATCATCTGGCAATGCGTTTTTTTTCGGGTAATACTGCATTGGGGTGATTTGAACGATCTGGATTGAGATATAAATATGCCATGTGTACAGTGAATCTTTACGCGGCGTGGATGTTCGTTTCTGACAGCGTACCACACACCCCCTCTTTTTCGGGCCATGCTGTTTCCTGATATTTTTGGCGTCGCTTTCCAACTTGGCACACGTGTCATGCGGTTTATTCTAATTGGCAATGAGTGCTTTGTCGAAACGACCCCAGGCCGTGTATCGAATCCGAGACCGAGCAATTAACAACACCGAGGTCTTCGGATCGATCCCTAGTGGGGTTGGCTAACAGTCATGTGTGAACTCCCGACAGGGTGTACTAAACAAGCTAGCGAAGAGAAAAATAATAGTAACAGTTATAATAATCGTAATCTGAAACCGGGCAAGCACAGTGCAAACACTTCAAATTTAAGCACGAGACTACAGTAAGTACTATAAAAGTAGAGATGACTAGAGAGAGAATATCCAATTTGAACAAGCCTTGAATCACCCTTGCAAACCCTTTCAAATCTTATAAATGAATTAGAAAGCTCTAGATACATCTCAATCCCAATTATACTCTTATATATAGCATCCAGGAGAATTCCAATCAAAATCGAAAATAAATCCTGTAATTTCGTAAATTTGTGTAACTCTGCAATATGATCGATGACACATTTGATTTGACTTTGATGTCATCATATTGAACCTTCGATAATATCAAACCAACTTCGATGGTATCAGAATGTAACACCCTAAATTTTAAGGGTCAAGTAATACCCAATTCCTGAATTTTCGGGTGCCACTTATGCTTGGCAGATTTAACTATTTTAGATTTCATTTAATTGGTGTATAAGCATTTGAAAATAAAAAATAAAAAATGGGTCATGCAACGTAAACTAAAACCAACTTAACTAAATTAGAGCATGACTAACAAAATAGTGAGTTTACGTTCAGTGTACAGGACCACATCCCAACAAAATATGTACAGTCCAGAAAAATACAAAATATCATTGCCTTAAGGCCCCATCACTGGCTCTAAGGCAGCCTATGGTGACCTGCGCAGCAACTAAAAGTATGAGAGCTCCTCATCGGCATCTATGATTGCATCATCCAGCGCGTTAGTCTCTGTGATACCTGTATTTAAGATAGGGTCTAGTTGGTGTTTTAAAACATCGTCCCAGAGTAAGAGTGAGTGATCAACTCAGTGGTTCCATTAGCATCAAGTTACACAAGTTATCAATTTCACATGCACAATTAATAAAAAATAACTAAGCATAAGATCTCTAGATACTCTTGTTAATGCACATGCATGTTGTTATGATATGATGCATGCCCTCGTAAATCAACATTCCCTCATAGTGACTCCATCTTATGTTCGCAAATGACTAACACTCCCTCATCATGCGACCTCAACTGCAAAGTTGCCACTCTCTAATGAAATGCGACATGATCATGTTAGCCGAGTGTTTAGTTAAGTCCGTTCATCCAGAAAGATTAGGGAAATTAATGAGCTCCCACGAAATCAAAGACCCTATCCCAATCGCGAGGCTCAGGACGACAATAGCGGCCCTGCACCTACGATCCTTAATCTGTCTGGGTTCGTCACTCCCAGCTGAGCTCATATGATAAGCATGATTTAAATTAGATTGCTCGCGATCAATATGGGGAGGCTTGTCACCCTAGTGTAAGCCAACAACTTGAACAGTGTCCCATACCACCATGCCCGGCTCTCGAGACTTGTGGATCATATGACCAATGGTTGTAAGTGGATGTTCTAGGGACATGGGGTGCCCCAGGTTCAGATGGGCGTGATCATACATGGTAAACACATATGGTCGGCCAGTTGGTGGACTAATTGGGCTGATTCATGCGAACTGCGGCATAATCGGCATTGGGTGCGAGCATCCTATGTAGTCTAACTACTGTCGATTGTCCATATTCGACCTGGATCAGTCGGATTGGCCCTCAGGCAACTAACCTAATAGGGTTGCCCATACGGCTTTTGCAATTTGTTGGCCAACCCGCAGTTAACATTTCATAGCAGGTCACATACATACTTATTTCAGAAAATTGTAGGTATGCATGACATTAAATTTGGACATTCTATTCGAATCGAGCATCATGTCAGACATACGGATACATTGCCACAAATCATCGCATACTTCACAATTATCAAGCAATTAGTTGCATGAGTCAGAGAATAGGGTAAATCATGGACAACGATTCAATAATTATAACCTAATTTAGTATGAAAGCAAATTTCGGCTACACTAAGTATGATTCGCAAATTCATGGAAGATGAACAATCGAAGGATACTCGCTGATTAACATTCGCATCACAATTTTCACAACACAATCATTAATTGTGACCTAGGTTCGATAATTGGTCACCTAAGGATAAGGTCTGTACTTAGGGGAAATTTGACGATTCTCTGGTGCTGCACCTAGGATACTGATTGAGCAATTGGTGAATCGACGACCTACGTCACAAAGCTTAAATTTCAAAGGGGGCTGGGGGATTACCTCTCTATTGTCGTCGGGCTGCTCTCTATGATGGGGCACTGTTACGGGCTCCGATGTGGGCAGTGGCAAGCGGGAAATTCCCCAAATTAGCTCCCCAAGGAGCTCTCTCTCACTTCTCCCCACTTTCTCTCTCCCTTGCAACTGAATTTTTTTATGGGATGAGGGAGTGTGATTTTGAGCTTTAAATAATCTAGATTTTGTGTTTAAATGACCATGTGGGTCCTTTTTCTAACATGCATGCCCCCATCGGGCTAAATTTTGGTCCACAGGGCCCCTACAGGGGTCCGCTGGCTCATCCGCGCCATGGGACAGGTGCCCCATCATATGATGAGCAATCCATCCAAATTTGGTGGAGATCGGATGCCTTAATTGACCGTGGGGACCCTACTTGCGATGCACGACCATCAGCATTCGATCGGGGCCACTGTTATATGGATATGAGCAGAGAAATATCTCTCGATCATGACTCGAGTTTAGTCGCAACTTCACAATTTAATAACAGGGCCAACTTCACTTAAGTTTATTCATGTCCAGGAGAGTCATGCTTTTCAAGCATTTCCTTCCCGGCCCAAGTTGCGCAGTGCAGGGCACCGTCTAAACTCGTCATCCCCATTGGACCTCAAGCCTAGTGAGGCCGACAATTTCCTATAGTTTCGAACTTAGTAAAATTTCGACAGGTGACCCACACTCATTTTAGTCTGTCAGAGCGGATTTTGGGAGGGCCAGCTCTCACGCTCCTTACTGAGTCCCGGTAGGGCTAGTTGTGTCTGCAATGTTATCCTCTTAGAATTTTTAGAATGTGGTTGCTCTACATTATTCACTCTCACTTCCCGAAGCTACGCCTGTTTTCCATAAGAACTGCCTAATACGGTCCTGAGGCGGCTCGCTAGTGGACGCTCTAGGGTCTGGTGTCATTTTGGCTCGGGTGTTACACAGAATAATACCAAAACATTCCAACGACCAAACATGAAAATCTGGATTTTACTGATGGCATCAAAGAGCCTTCGATGACATCGAAACTTACTTCGATGGCTTCGAACAACCTTTGATGGCATCGAGCAAGATACTTAAAGTGTCCAACAACTAAATCGATTTATACCGAAAAATCTCCATGGCATCGAACCTGTCATTGACAGACTGTTGAATTACATATTTAAGACATCTATCGACATTTTCTGCATGCCCATAATCTCTTACATAGCAAGAAAGCACTTGAAATACGAAATGGCCTAGCCGGGTAGGCTAGGCTGAATACACAGCCCAAGCTTAGCTTAATTGATACATGGGTTTAAATTTTAGGCCTAGGCTTAACTTTTAGGGCTCGATTGGATACCACCAATTAAGTTTTTTTTTTTCCTTACCATAGTAGGTAAGATATGTAACTTATTTGAGATAATTAAGTTTAGTTTATAATTAATTGTAAGTAGCTTTTTTACTTAAAGTTATTTAATCACTTCAGTTTACTAAGTAGAAATCAAGATAAGTTATTTAATGTACGAGTAGCTTACTTTGAATAACTTATGATTCAAAAGCTCCCTTAAATAGCCATAAACTGGTAGATTAAATTGTTCAATAAGTGGTTGTATGAATATTTTGTAAGTTGTATTAGGGCTTATTTGGTTTATATGGTACAATGGTAAATATTTGTAAAAGCATAATGATTATTTAGTTTTTTAATTATGCGATGACATCGCTTATATTCTATTTGTAATGATGATTTTGCTACATTATTTATTTCACTCTAAAATTTAAGTGTGTATATATATATATATATATATATATATATATATATATATATATATATATATATATATAACTTTAGAATTAAAAAATTATAAGAATTGTAATTTATTTTATGTACTCTTTTTACATGTCTAATTGACTCTTGATTTATGAGCCATAATTTTTTACTTAAACAAACACTTAAAAATAACAATAATAACTCATTTACCTTTCGTTTCTTAGGAAATTGAAAAACTAAACAAACCTTTAGTTGTAAAAGATTGGTAGATAATTCACTTGTGTGAGCATCTTGATTTAAAACAAAAATAAAAAAATCAGTCATGAGTAAATTACAAATTGTTGGTCATTTATACTAATTTTCTATCATACTTGAAATTTGTTGGGATTTTTGGCCTGCGGAATCACACAGATCTAGATCTAGGATAACAATTCAATGGCACCAAGCACATATAAGAGAACACATAGATTTAACGTGGAAAACCCTTTCGGGAAAAAACCACGGCACAAAGCGACAGATCTCCACTATGAAAATAGAAATTATAAAGAGAGAGGACTTACCCGATTCGAACAACCTCGAATCTCACCCTTGCTACACCCTTTAATTTCCCTAGAACCCCTTTAGAAAGCTTTAAAATTATTTCTCATCCTTACTAGAAAAACCCTAGGGACCCCTATTTATAGTTTAGGCAACTTCCTTTCATACCTTGTGAAAGACTGACTCAAATTTTCGCAGTCCACATCAGATTCGAAAACGAATCTGTGTAACTACGACTAGTCGAGCCGAGGCCACGGCTGATCGTAGGATCCCTACGACCGGTCGAGACATCCCTACGACCGGTTGAACAGCTCGAACACCAAAAACCCCAAGTCGTTGGACTTTGAGTCAAGCGACTCCCATGACCGATCGTACCTGACCCATGATCGGTCGAGCAACACCCAAAAAACAGATTTAAGACTTTTTCAACAATCTCCACCAAGTCTTTAATCTTGAACTGTGTAGCTTCTTAACCTCTTCTCTTATTCTGTATCACATCATAGCTTCTTGTGCACACTCTGTCTTTCTTTTTCGTCATTGCCAAGCCCAGAAAAGTTATACAGAACTTGAACTTCCCTATAGGAACGATCTAGGTGAGCATGTCTGCGAGATCAAAATCCACAAGCTCAACCACCTTTGCTCTTCTCTTCTCAAAAGAAAAGACGTAGTCTTCTTACCATCTCACTGCTACCCATCATTGCTTGCCGGGGTACTTGCTCACAACACTGATAGCCTGTGAAATAACCAGTCTAATCCAGACCATGGCATATACTGCCAACCGCATTTGAATAAGGCTCATGAGATATCCTACTTTTCCTCATCTGTTTTGGGACATGCCCTGAGAAAAACTTGAGGAGAGACGCGTAGGGAATGTTTTCTGGCTTTACCTGGCCCATCACATCCTTGATCAATACCTACACATAAGGTATTCATCCTGTGATTATCACAACCTACTCTTCCTTCAGTCTCAATGCCAAGAACCATCTTTGCAGCCTCCCGATCCTTCATTCATAAAGGAATCAAACCACTGCCTAGGGGGCAGGTCGAATCATGACCTCCCGTAAAGTCTTTTCTCAGCCCCTTTAACTTTGAACTGCTCTGATTGCTTCATGTAGATCTGCTCTTGATTTTCCCTTACAGAAGTGCAGACTCTACATCCATCTTTCCAGCTCAATATTACATTGGCCAATCAGCGCCAATCACGGATGTAATAGACACCTGTTATACCGTCGGCGCGAATATCTTTAAGAAGTCGATCCCTTCTCTCTGAGCATAACCCTTCGCTACCAACCTCGCTCTGTATCTATGCCGTATCCTCCTAAAGATCCACTTGCATCTAATCGATTTTCGGCCCACTGAAAGCTCCACCCGCTCCCATATGTCGATCTAGTACAACGAATCCATCACATCACCCATAGTCACCTTTCACTTCTCAGCACCAGGTTCACCTAGAGCCATCTGAATAGAAGATGAATCCCCTGCAATATTGGAGTCGTCCATACACCTCATCGATATCCTATGATCATGCCGTGTGATTCTTCTCATAGGTGACTGCTTCACCTGTTCTGTATCCTTATTCGCACGTCTCAACCCTCCTGCCCTGCCCGCTCATGTGGTCATGCCTAACATGTCACACACATGCAGAGGTGAAATTCGATACATCCACAACAGCTTCACCTTTTGAAGTGCTCCCGATCAACCTGTACAAGTTACCCAGTCGTTGTGCTTTCATGATTTCGTGTGCCCCCTTAGATACCTTAAGGGCACCATCAATACCTGTGTACCTGTATCCTTTTACCTCAAGCATACCAAGAGAAATCAGATTCAACTTCAGATCAGGAACATGTCTGACATCAGTCAAGGTAAGCTGCACCCCATCAAACATCCTGATGTGCACCGTACCAATAGCTACAACATTACAGACAATGTCATTGCCCATAAATACCTGTCCACCATCGCACTCCCTGTAGCTGGTGATCCAACTCCAATGAGGAGTCATATGAAAAGATGCCCCTGTGTCTAGCATCCACTCGTCCTTACGATCATTGTATTACCGTCTAAGCGAAGACACAGATAAAACATCACCATCACATCCATCTGACGTGGCAGAATTGGCCTCCATGTATGAAGCCTCAGAATCTTCCTTCTTCGATTTAGGATTTTTACAATCCTTCTTCACATGTCCTTCCTTCCCACAGTTCCAGCACTTTACCTTTCCTTTGCCCTTGCCCTTAGATTTGGATCTAGAACCTAAAGAACCTGTATCTTGTTCAGAATTCCTACCAACTGTAAACAGTGCATCCGAAGATATCCCCATGTCACTGTTTAGCTGTCTCATAGCCTTCCCTTGAAGGGCTAAGATAACAGTGTCGACACTCAGGGTTTTATTCATGCTGCACATAGTGTCCTTGAATGACTCATAAGACGTCGGAAGAGAATTCAGCAATATACATGCTTGTTCTTAATCTTTCATTACTTCCTTCATATCTAGCAATTTGCAAACTAATTTATTAAAGTTGCTAACGTGAGGCTCCAAATCTCCATCCTCTGTCATTATGAAGTTATACCACTGCCGCTTCAAGTGCAGGCGATTTTCAGAGGATTTTTTCGCATAAACATCCTCTAACTTCGCCCATAACTTAGCCGCAGTTTTCTCCCTCATGATGTTGTAGAAAACTTCATCCGTGAGACATAAATGGATTGATGATAAAGCCTTCTTATCAAGAGCATTCTACTCGTCATCAGTCATAGTAGACTTCCGCTCCTCAAGAGCACCATTTTCGCCTTGCTTGATTAAAGAACTCATTATCTTGATTTTTCATAACGCAAAATTATTTTTCCCTGAGTACTTTTCAATCTCATACCTAGTGCTTCCCATTATTACTAATCCCTCATATTCAGATTTGTGCCACAACGATTGCTTTTGATACCACTTGTTGGGATTTTTGGCCTGCGGAATCACACAGATCTAGATCTAGGGTAGCAATTCAATGGCACCAAGCATATACAAGAGAACATACAGATTTAACGTGGAAAATCCTTTCGGGAAAAAACTACGGCACAAAGCAACTGATTTCCATTATAAAAATAGAAATTACAAAGAGAGAGGACTTACCCGATTCAAACAACCTCGAATCTCACCCTTGCTATATCACGCCCCAAATCCGAAAATCAGATTCACTGGAATCCAATCGCCGAATGCGGTGCCGACAACCTCCGTAGTACCCCATTCTCGTCTCTTAGCGTCCATACGCTAGATTCCGATCCTGGGATCCTATAAGGAGGATTTTTCAATGTATATTTAACTCATAATAAGCATAACCACAAGATTACCCAATTCACATAGGCAACATCATCATCACTTATCCACTAATATAATCATTTGAGTATAATGCGGAAAGGGAAAATACATAAATCGAAAATCCAGCTCCAGAAGACCGCTGCATGCTCCAAGCTCAACACTATTGCAACCTAACATCACCTGCACGCATCTATTGTGCATAAGCTTATAGAAAGCTTAGAGGGTGGTGTAAGAGAGAGAGAGAGAGAGAGAGAGAGAGAGAGAGAGATGGGTGTGATGGGTGTGAATGAGTGATGTGTACTCGTGTAAGAGAGGGTTGACTTTAGGGGAGGGGTGGTTGTACTTGGGGATGTGTGAGTGATGGAGTGTGATGTGTACTTTGATTGATGGGATTGATGAGATTGATGTGATATTTTCTTGGGTTTTGCAACGCGCGATATTTTTTCTCAAACTGAATGCGTGCCCACATCTCCTGGCCCGGGAATCGCCTTGGCGCGCGAAATGCGACGTTGGAATCGCGGCGACAGTGCGGTCGCAATGATATAAGTCTCGGGTTGAGCTGATTCTAATATATGGGACATAACTCAGGATTGCACGTAAATGCTGATAACAGATCGTAGGTCACCAAAATTCGACCGGGAAACTGCGGAAGCCTACCGAATGGTACGGTCTAGGATACGGGCCTTACAACTCTCCCCTCCTAATAAAAATTTCATCCTCGAAATTTACAAAACAGACAAGGGAAGAGGAAAAATCTTTAAGTATATAAGTCAAGTTACAATCAATCTGTCAAAGGATGAAGATAACGCTCTCTAATCTCAACCTTGTGCTCCCAAGACACCTCCTTAACAGAATGGTGAACCATACTAATCCTCGGATCCCGGATCAGAAACGATCGAAATGAGAATACTATGCAGCCTCATAATCTCAATGGTAGGGAGCTATATCAGAAAATCTCTAAGTTATTCGAACGCAAGGATCTAACTATTCTAAGTTCTTTAACAACCATAGAGTGCAGGGTGCTATCAGCAGATATGTGATGTTATCTTCAGGTATTCCCAAGTTATGCTCTGATACCAACTTCTGTCACGCCCCAAATCCTAAAATCGGATTCACTGAAATCCCAATCACCGAATCCGGTGCCGACAGCCTCCGTAATACCCCATTCTCGGCTCCTTGCGTCCATACACTAGATTCCGATCCTGGGATCCTACAAGGAGGATTTTCCAATGTACATTTAACTCATAATAAGCATAACCACAAGATTACCCAATTCACAAAGGCAACATCATCATCACTTACCCACTAATATAATCATTTGAGTACAATGCTGAAAGGGAAAATACATAAATCGAAAATCCAGCTCTAGAAGACCGCTGCACGCTCCAAGCTCAACATTATTGCAACCTAACATCACCTGTACGCATCTATCGTGCATAAGCTTATAGAAAGCTTAGAGGGTAGTGTAAGAGAGAGAGAGAGATGGGTGTGATGGGTGTGAATGAGTGATGTGTACTTATGTAAGAGAGGGTTAACTTTAGGGGAGGGGTGGTTGTACTTGGGGATGGGTGAGTGATGGAGTGTGACGTGTACTTTGATTGATGGGATTGATGGGATGTTTTCTTGGATTTTGCAACACACGGTATTTTTTCTCAAACTGAATGCGTGCCCACATCTCCTGGCCCGGAAATCGCCTTGGCGTGCGAAATGCGACGTTGGAACCGCGGCGACAGTGCGGTCGCGATGATATAAGTCTCGGGTTGAGCTGATTCTAATATATGGGACATAATCCAGGATTGCGCACAAATGCCGATAACAGATCGTACGTCACCAAAATTCGACCGGGAGAACTGCGGAAGCCTACGGAATGATACGATATAGGATACGGGCCTTACCGCTCTCCCCTCCTAATAAAAATTTCGTCCTCGAAATTTACAAAACAGACAAGGGAAGAGGAAAAATCATCAAGTATATAAGTCAAGTTACAATCAATCTGTCAAAGGATGAAGATAACGCTCTCTAATCTCAACCTTGTGCTCCCAAGATGCCTCCTTAACAGAATGGTGAACCATACTAATCCTCGGATCCCGGATCAGAAACGATCGAAACGAGAATACTATGCAGCCTTATAATCTCAATGGTAGGGAGCTATATCAAAAAATCTCTAAGTTATTCGAACGCAGGGATCTAACTATTCTAAGTTCTTTAACAACCATAGAGTGCAGGGTGCTATCAGCAGATATGTGATGTTATCTTCAGGTATTCCCAAGTTATGCTCTGATACCAACTTCTGTCACGCCCCAAATCCTGAAATCGGATTCACTGAATTCCCGATCGCCGAATCCGGTGCTGACAGCCTCCGTAGTACCCCATTCTCGGCTCCTAGCGTCCATACACTAGATTCCGATCCTGGGATCCTACAAGGAGGATTTTCCAATATTCATTTAACTCATAATAAGCATAACCACAAGATTACCCAATTCACAAAGGCAACATCATCATCACTTATCTACTAATATAATCATTTGAGTACAATGCTGAAAGGGAAAATACATAAATCGAAAATCCAGCTCCAGAAGACCGCTGCACGCTCCAAGCTTAACACTGTTGCAACCTAACATCACCTGCACGCATCTATCATGCATAAGCTTATAGAAAGCTTAGAGGGTGGTGTAAGAGAGAGAGAGAGAGATGGGTGTGATGGGTGTGAATGAGTGATGTGTACTTGTGTAAGAGAGGGTTGACTTTAGGGGAGGGGTGGTTGTACTAGGGGATGGGTGAGTGATGGAGTATGATGTGTACTTTGATTGATGGGATTGATGAGATTGGTGTGATATTTTTCTTGAGTTTTGCAACACAGTATTTTTCCTCGAACTGAATGCGTGCCCACATCTCCTGGCTCGGGAATCACCTTGGCGCGCGAAATGCGACGTTGGAACCGCGGCGATAGTGCGGTCGCAATGATATAAGTCTCGGGTTGAGCTGATTCTAATATATGGGACATAACCCAAGATTGCGTGCAAACGCCGATAACAGATCGTAGGTCTCGGAAATTCGACCGAGAGAACTGCGGAAGCCTACGGAATGGTACGGTCTAGGATACGGGCCTTACAGCTCTCCCCTCCTAATAAAAATTGTCCTCGAAATTTACAAAACAGATAAGGGAAGAGAAAAAATCATCAAGTATATAAGTCAAGTTACAATCAATCTGTCAAAGGATGAAGATAACGCTCTCTAATCTCAACCTTGTGCTCCCAAGACACCTCCTTAACAGAATGGTGAACCATACTAATCCTCGGATCCCGGATCAGAAATGATCGAAACGAGAATACTATGCAGCCTCATAATCTCAATGGTAGGGAGCTATATCAGAAACTCTCTAAGTTATTCGAACGCAGGGATCTAACTATTCTAAGTTCTTTAACAACCATAGAGTGCAGGGTGCTATCAGTAGATATGTGATGTTATCTTCAGGTATTCCCAAGTTATGCTCTAATACCAACTTCTGTCACGCCCCAAATCCCGAAATCGGATTCACTGGAATCCCGATCGCCGAATCCGGTGCCGACAGCCTCCGTAGTACCCCATTCTCGGCTCCTAGCGTCCATACGCTAGATTCCGATCCTGGGATCCTACAAGGAGGATTTTTCAATGTACATTTAACTCATAATAAGTATAACCACAAGATTACCCAATTCATAAAGGCAACATCATCATCACTTATCCACTAATATAATCATTTGAGTACAATGCTGAAAGGGAAAATACATAAATCGAAAATCCAGCTCCAGAAGACCGCTGCACGCTCCAAGCTCAACACTGTTGCAACCTAACATCACCTGTACGCATCTATCATGCATAAGCTTATAGAAAGCTTAGAGGATGGTGTAAGAGAGAGAGAGAGAGATGGGTGTGATGAGTGTGAATGAGTGATGTGTACTTGTGTAAGAGAGGGTTGGCTTTAGGGGAGGGGTGGTTGTACTTGGGGTTGGGTGAGTGATGGAGTGTGATGTGTACTTTGATTGATGGGATTGATGAGATTGATGTGATGTTTTCTTGGGTTTTGCAATATGCGGTATTTTTTCTCAAACTGAATGCGTGCCCACATCTCCTGGCCCGGGAATTGCCTTGGCGCGCGAAATGCAACGTTGGAACCGCAGCGACAGTGCGGTCGCAATGATATAAGTCTCGGGTTAAGCTGATTCTAATATATGGGACATAACCCTGGATTGCGCGCAAACGCCGATAACAGATCGTAGGTCACCGAAATTCGACGGGGAGAACTGCGGAAGCCTACAGAATGGTACGGTCTAGGATATGGGCCTTACAGCTCTCTCCTCCTAATAAAAATTTTGTCCTCGAAATTTACAAAACAGATAAGGGAAGACGAAAAATCATCAAGTATATAAGTCAAGTTACAATCAATCCGTCAAAGGATGAAGATAACGCTCTCTAATCTCAACCTTGTGCTCCCAAGACGCCTCCTTAACAGAATGGTGAACTATACTAATCCTTGGATCCCGGATCAGAAACGATCGAAACGAGAATACTATGTAGCCTCATAATCTCAATGGTAGGGAGCTATATCAGAAAATCTCTAAGTTATTCGAACGCAGGGATTTAACTATTCTAAGTTCTTTAACAACCATAGAGTGCAGGGTGCTATCAGCAGATATGTGATGTTATCTTCAGGTATTCCCAAGTTATGCTCTGATACCAACTTCTGTCACGCCCCAAATCCTGAAATCGGATTCACTGGAATCCCTATCGCCGAATCCGGTGCCGACAGCCTCCGTAGTACCCATTCTCGGCTGCTAGCGTCCATACGCTAGATTCCGATCCTGGGATCCTACAAGGAGGATTTTTCAATGACATTTAACTCATAATAAGCATAACCACAAGATTACCCAATTCACAAAGGCAACATCATCATCACTTATCCACTAATATAATCATTTGAGTACAATGCTGAAAGGGAAAATACATAAACCGAAAATTCAGCTCCAGAAGACCGCTGCACGCTCCAAGCTCAATACTGTTGCAACCTAACATCACCTGCACACATCTATCGTGCATAAGCTTATAGAAAGCTTAGAGGGTGGTGTAAGAGAGTGAGAGAGAGATGAGTGTGATGGGTGTGAATGAGTGATGTGTACTTGTGTAAGAGAGGGTTGACTTTAGGAGAGGGGTGGTTGTACTTGGGGATGGGTGAGTCATGGAGTGTGATGTGTACTTTAATTGATGGGATTGATGAGATTGATGTGATGTTCTCTTCGATTTTGCAATGCGTGGTATTTTTCCTTGAACTGAATGCGTGCCCACATCTCCTAGCCCGGGAATCGCCTTAGCGCGCGAAATGCGACGTTGGAACCGCAGCGACAGCGCGGTCGCAATGATATAAGTCTTGAGTCGAGCCGATTCTAATATACGGGACACAACCCAGGATTGCGCGCAAACGCCAATAACATATTGTAGGTCGCCAGAATTCGACTGGGAGAATTGTGGAAGCTTACGGAATGGTACGGTCTAGGATACGGGCCTTACATGCTAAACTCTTTGATTTCCCTAGAACCCCTTTAGAAAGCTTTAGAATTATTTCTCATCCTTACTAGAAAAACCCTAGGGACTCCTATTTATAGTTTAGGCAACTTCGTTTCGCACTTTGTGAAAGACTGACTCAAATTTCCGTAGTCTGCATCATATTCGGAAATGAATCCGCGTAACTATGACTAGTCGAGTCAAGGCTACGACTGGTCGTAGGACCCTTACGATCGGTCGAGACATCCTTATGATCGGTCGAACAGCCCGGACACCAAAAATTCCAAGTCGCTGGATTTTGACCGGTCGTAGTTGACCTACGACCGGTTGAGCAACACCCAAAAAACAGATTTAAGACTTTTTCAATAAAATTTTTTAAAAAGAAGTGGCCTTACATGTGTGTGAAGTAACATGCTTACCTTTTAAAAAGTCATGGGCATCAAAATCACACTTAAAAGTTATATAAGCATCCAAATGACACTTATGAGTAATTATTTTATGTATTATTATATTAATATAATAAAATTAGTAATGATTATAAATTACTTTAGTTATTTCTTATGAATAACAGCATTTGGTCGTAACGATATTAATTTTACATTATTTAATTTATTCAGGGAAAAATAATGACAATGACAATATTACATTATTTCAATATCAAATTATTATAAAAATAAACTTATATTTTTGTTTGACAGTATTTATTAAAAAAATGTATAATAATTAATTGATTATAAATAACTTTTCTTGCTTGTTGAATCATTTGCATTTGGCTGCCATTTTTGATTTGGCAAAATGGTAATAAAATCACACTACTAGGCAAGTGGCCAAAACAGATAGGCCTTCAATGTAACTTTAATCCCATGCCCTATCCGCAGACTTCTTTGATATTTAATGTCTAGTACGCCTTAGATATTTAATGTCCACGTACCCAGAAGGTGGACACGTGGACGGTAGATGAGTCACCACAACTTAAGAATGGATGGAGAAGCAACAATTCAATCCCTTCTTTGAGGTATTTTACACTCCATGCCCCCCATGATCACTTACAAGAAGAACGAGTAGAGGGGATAAAAATAAGAAAGAGAGAGAGAGAGAGAGAGAGAGAGAGAGAGAAAAAAAGAAAGAGTATCAAAGATGAGAAAGAGTAATAACTTGGTTGGATTCGTAAACTTCCTAACGTTACTATTATCGATTCCGATATTGGGTGGAGGAATATGGCTAAGCAGCAGAGCAACTCAAACAGATTGCATGAAGTTCCTTCAATGGCCACTCATCATTATAGGAGCGACTATCATGGTAGTCTCTCTCATGGGTTTCGCTGGATCTTGCTATCGGATTACATGGCTTCTTCGGTTATACCTGTTCGTGATGTTCTTCGTCATCGCTGCACTTTTCGCTCTCATCATTTTCTCTTATTCTGTAACATCTAAAGGATCGGGTCATCAAGTACTTAATCGGGTCTATCTTGATTACTCACTATCCGATTACTCGGGTTGGCTTAAGGATCGAGTTTCAGATGATAAGTATTGGACAAAGATCAGTTCTTGTATTAGGGATGCTAAGGTGTGCCAGAAGCTTGGAGCTGGTGTTGGTGGGTTCTCTGAGGCAGCTGATACGTTCTATCGCCGTCATCTCTCTTCCATTGAGGTGATGATTCACCTCTCTCTCTCTCTCTCTCATTCAGATTTATTATTATTATTATTATTATTATTATTTTTAATTTTTAAATCGGCCCTTAATCATCATCACATCCGAACCCGACGGACCCAGCTGGAATTCGGGTCGTGAAGGTCCTCGAGTTGGGCAAATTCGGGTCGGGTTTGGAGTAAGCACATGTATTGAGTCGGGTACAGAGGACTTCCGGTTCGGCGCTCGTGTTGGAATGGGATCGGGGAACCCTCCGGTACCGAGGTCTCCGTGCTGTGGGCCTACCATGATGTATGTGTTTTATCCTTGCCGTTCATTCATTTTTTTAAAGCTGATTTTAGGGCCTGGCCCAATCCAAATCTCAGGTGTACCACATGAAAGGGAAGCAGCGGTGATTGAACGTCAACCATTAAAGTCTTCGTAGGGGCCACTGTAGTTTTTGTTTGCCTTTTAACCTGAAAACATAAATATTAACTTGATCCAAACCTTTATTGGCGCCCAAGAAAATTTTAATGGTTAAGAGTTCAATCACCACTCTTTCCTATAAGGTGGTTCACCTGAGATTTGGGTCTGCCTTAGTTTTGGGCTGATGCCTTAAAATCATATGGAAAAATGGATGGACGGCATGGATGAATCACATACATCATCGTGGGTCCACAGGACCGAGGGTTTACTGCCGAATCCGATTCAGGGACCCGACCCGATCCAACCCGCCAAAGTTTCACTACTAATAATCAGATCCGTTAAAATTACAAATCATTATGTGGAAAGTTTTTGGGTTTTTTCATTATTTATTTCTAAACATGACGTAGACCTTTGTAGACGCTGTACTTGTCTGTTCTCAGATTTAGAAGATTCTGCTCTATCCTTGGATTATCCAGACCGTTAATCTAGAAACTCTCACTGTGGATTTTCAATCACCACTCTTTCCTATAAGGTGGTTCACCTGAGATTTGGGTCTGCCTTATTTTTGGGCTGATGCCTTAAAATCATATGGAAAAATGGATGGACGGCATGGATGAATCACATACATCATCGTGGGTCCACAGGACCGAGGGGTTACTGCCGAATCCGATTCAGGGACCCGACCCGATCCAACCCGCCAAAGTTTCACTACTAATAATCAGATCCGTTAAAATTACAAATCATTATGAGGAAAGTTTTTGGGTTTTTTCATTATTTATTTCTAAACATGACGTAGACCTTTGTAGACGCTGTACTTGTCTGTTCTCAGATTTAGAAGATTCTGCTCTATCCTTGGATTATCCAGACCGTTAATCTAGAAACTCTCACTGTGGATTTTCAATCACCACTCTTTCCTATAAGGTGGTTCACCTGAGATTTGGGTCTGCCTTATTTTTGGGCTGATGCCTTAAAATCATATGGAAAAATGGATGGACGGCATGGATGAATCACATACATCATCGTGGGTCCACAGGACCGAGGGGTTACTGCCGAATCCGATTCAGGGACCCGACCCGATCCAACCCGCCAAAGTTTCACTACTAATAATCAGATCCGTTAAAATTACAAATCATTATGAGGAAAGTTTTTGGGTTTTTTCATTATTTATTTCTAAACATGACGTAGACCTTTGTAGACGCTGTACTTGTCTGTTCTCAGATTTAGAAGATTCTGCTCTATCCTTGGATTATCCAGACCGTTAATCTAGAAACTCTCACTGTGGATTTTCAATCACCACTCTTTCCTATAAGGTGGTTCACCTGAGATTTGGGTCTGCCTTATTTTTGGGCTGATGCCTTAAAATCATATGGAAAAATGGATGGACGGCATGGATGAATCACATACATCATCGTGGGTCCACAGGACCGAGGGGTTACTGCCGAATCCGATTCAGGGACCCGACCCGATCCAACCCGCCAAAGTTTCACTACTAATAATCAGATCCGTTAAAATTACAAATCATTATGAGGAAAGTTTTTGGGTTTTTTCATTATTTATTTCTAAACATGACGTAGACCTTTGTAGACGCTGTACTTGTCTGTTCTCAGATTTAGAAGATTCTGCTCTATCCTTGGATTATCCAGACCGTTAATCTAGAAACTCTCACTGTGGATTTTCAATGTGAAAAAAAGGAATCTCACTTTTCAAATATTTCATTGTCGATAGCTAGTGAGTTAGAAACAGAAGGTCTAGAAAAGCAGGTTTCTAACTCAACTTGTTATGAACGCTGTTGATCCCAGTCAACGAGTCGATGAACGGTCTGGATCATAGCGTGTTGGGGCAGGAATGGCCAGCATATCAGGGGGAGAGCGGGACCCGGATTGCCTACTGACGCTGCCAGCAGCGAGCTCGCTACTGGTCGGGGCTCTGTGGGCCCACCATGATGTATGTGTTTCGTCCGCCCTGTTCATCAATTTTTCCAGATAATTTTAGGGCATGAGTCCAAAAATGAGGCAGATCCACATCTCAGGTGGGCCACACCACTCACACCACAGGAAAACAGTGGTGATTGAACGACCACCGTTAAAAACTTTTTTTGGGCCCACTGTAATGTTTTGTTTGCCTTCCAACCTGTTGATTGGGTAACAAAGAACTATATGAAGGGAAAACACAAATATCAGCCTTATCCAAAACTTTTGTGGCCCCTAGAAAGTTTTCAATGGTCGGAATTCAATCACCACTGTTTCCTGTGGCGTGTTCTACATGATACTTGTATCTTTCTCGTTTTTGGGAATTATGCCATGGAATGATCTGACGAAATGGATGGACAGCGTGGATAACATACATACATCATGGTGGGGTCCACAGAGCAGCGTCAGTAGACAAACTCCGTCCGGGAGAGCGACCCTTTCCAGCAATGAGCAATCTCTGTTATTATTATTGTTATTATCAAGGCTCGCCTCTTGGGCCCCACCATGTGATGATCCAGATTCCACATCTGGAAGCGCGTTACTTTTATGGTTAGAATCGCAGATCTCAATGAAAGTACATTCTCACCGTCCATGCTATGCCCTCAGCGGACCCAATTTGCACACTATCCTAACACGTGTAAATTCAATGAGATGGCTCTACGGTTCTCATCGCCCCCATGTGCGTGTGACATCCAACTCGCCCAATCGGTAGGCCCAGCACGAGATAACCGTGTGAAAAAAAATCAACCACATCCACTGATCAGGTGGGCCACACTCGTATTTTGTTATTTACCAACGGTTGGATATTATTTTTATGGTGTAGCCCACCTAATTAGTGGATGGGGCTGATTTTTTGCACAAGGTAATCCTTAAGTGGGCCCAACCTATTGGAAGGGTTGGATGTCACATGAAAAATGATAGGTTGGAAGTTAGTCACTGGTGGGACCGCGAAATGTGGTCCAACCGGTTGGACCTGAGATCTCTTTAGAAATTATTTTGAAATTGCATCTGCATCTGCATCAGACAAGCAATTTAAATTAAAATGTACAAATAAGGGTACCTAATGAGAAAAAAAAAATTGTAATTATTTTGAGTTTTATAGTATCATTTTTTGTGGACATTTATTGGACGGTTAAAAATGAAAAAAAAAAAAAAAAAAAAAACCAGTGGTCTTATCCTAACAAAAATGTGTCCACAGATCAGATAAATCTGATATTGGATTGTAAATTAGTGCTAGTGGAATCTGAGTCAGCATGCCACGTGTACCATTTCTACTACCAAGTGTCCTAAGCATGCAGTGTATCAAATGATTCCTCATGTGCCAGGCTTGCTTTATGTGGTCACTCTCTGTGGACGGTGAGATCTTTGTCTAGTGAGATTCTTTTCATGTGTCACAACTGTGGTGGGCCCTTGTGGCTGGATGGTATGGAATCAAATGGAGCCAATTTTTATTTAATAAAATAAAAGTTTATAATAACTTGAATTGGAGTGTAAAAAAAAAAAAAAAAAACAGAAAAATTAAGACAAACAATAACTTTTTTATTTAATAAAATAAAAGTTTATAATAATAATATTTTAAATTAATAAATTCATAGGAGTGTAAAATCATCTCTTGGGTCGTCAATACAAGAATTGGAATCAAATTGAGCCACATAGGACTCAGTCTCGACCGAGTCCAAGGCGACTCGAGTCACATCCCACTCAAACAAGGTTCTCAAACCATAGTTAGCATTCCTCATTTTCCACCTAGCGAAAAGTGACTAACTGAATTTTTATTTATTTATTTATTTATTCTTCTGGGTATCACAGTCCGGTTGCTGCAAGCCACCAACAGCCTGTGGGTACACTTATGTGAGGGAGACGGTGTGGGACCCGTCCGGAGCACAGGGGATGGTCACCGACGCCGACTGTAACCGTTGGAACAATGACCAGAGTCAGCTGTGCTATAGTTGTGATTCATGCAAGGCAGGTGTATTGGCAAGACTCAAGAGGAGCTGGAGGCAGGTGGCAGTGCTGAATATCGTAGTACTAGTCCTTTTGGTGATAGTCTATGTCATTGGTTGTGCTGCCTTCCGAAACAACAGGAGGATCGACAACGACGAACCTTATGGTGAGAATAGGATGACTAAGTCACAGCCAGCTATGGTCCACTTCTAATAACACTCCTACTTAGGCATGATAACAAGCACGTAGTCTGGGGCTTAGGATTTGGGGTTTGGATTTCTACTTGTTTGGTAGAGACAAGGGAAAGGGTGGTTTTTGTTTTTAATTTTCTTTTGTACACTTAGGATTTGATTACCTTCTTCAACATGAGGTTGGTGATGAAGGTACTCTATAGATTTGGAGGCCATCTCTTGGGTGGTCCAGTACCAAAGAATAGGATTTGATGGGATGATCCTTGCCGGTCGAAACTCACGTATCATTACCATTGATTTGGATAGTCATCACAGTACGGTTTTCCCGAAATTGTATTGACCATCTAATTAATGGGCATTGTAGGTGTGAATTTGCTTGGTTCATATCATTGAGACAATATAGGCTTTTGTACTGGTGGCCATCATGATGGATTATCCAAATCAACGGGTGCTTGATCCCCCACGTCATGTCGGAGTGGTCATCAAATCATTTTTTGGCTTTGTTTTTAAGATAATCATGTTGTATAATCTATTACATAGTAAATGCTTGCTTATTTGAAGGAATTATATCATGTATTATGTATAGAAAGGCTTTGTTTATTTCTTCATGCCATAATAATCAATTTCTCTTGAACTCTTTATGGTTCCAACTTCTGTGGGACCTGTGTGGGCCCACTTGAGATCTTAGTGGGCCATTGGCGACAAACGTGTTGGATCGGATCGCAAATGAGCTTAAAAGCATTCAGTTGAATAACAAGCCATTGAATTAAGGTATGAAATATTTGTAGGAGATCATGGCTACTATAAACATATAGCTGATGCGGATTCTTATTGAATATTTTGTTCATATGGAGGAAACCATTGGACAGAAGACTTTCAGACTCTTGTAGAGTATTACTTATAAATTGCATATGTGGCATGCAAGTCTGATGCGGATTCTTATTGAATATTTTGTTCATATGGAGGAAATCATTGGACAGAAGACTTTCAGACTCTTGCAGAGTATTACTTGTAAATTGCATATGTGGCATGCAAGTTATTCAAATTAAACTTGTCAGGCCTATTTCAAAACCGGATCTAGTCGAGTCAGCCCTAACTCAGTCTGACTCTACTCGATGCCAAGCTCTATTGATTAGGTAGTTGTTTGTAAAATTTCCTCTTAATCTGTTTTCTAGTAAACTAGTCATGAGATTTTCAATTTTCACAAACGAGGCCTTTGGTCTAGCTATCCACGCCATTACTACTGTTATGGGGAAATTTGAACATGGATAATCAAGGTCGGCCTGAGCTATTCAAATCAGTTAACAAGGCCTCGGAAGAAGGATACCGTGTCAAGTATGAGCCGACCCCTGAGTTACGACTGTATGTTAGTTGAGACGTGCTCTCCACTAATGAATCATGACTCTGAACTACAACCCTGATTTGCCGATTCGAACCCTCATCCTCATCTAAAGAAGGATGGTTGAGACGAGCTCTGATCCTCATCCTCTGCTTCATTCAGTGAACTCCGACCTCGGTGATCTACTGACAAATTTCGACTACTATTACTCGGCCTTGAGTCCACACAGGTTGAGGCCGAGCTTGGGTAAGGATACTCCGTGTGTCGAGCCTGGAGACTAACCTAAATACGGACGTGATCGAAGATTTCGCCCGAGGATACGTGTCCTTAAGACACAATACGCCGCACGACCCAAAGATTGCGGATAATATCTCCACAATTATAATATCTGCATGATCGAGTAAATCGTGCTAAGATTAACAGACGCGATCCTTTCTGCCCATAAGTATGAATGCCAAGGGACCCATTGCTACAGGCACGCAAGATCTCGCACCCTCTCTTTACTTTCGACTTAAAACCTAGATTTCCTAGTCTGACTTAGGCATCGGAGGGTCCCTCAGCTGAGCCAGGGTCTCTTTTGCTCGCCTCGTTGTGTTGGACCAGGGTTCGTTAGAGGTTTGCAACATTGAGTGGATGGTGGTCTAGATTTTGACCTCAACATTTTTTGGCACAGTCTGTGGGAAGTGCAAACAAAAAGCTAGGAAATTCTGTCAGATATAGCGAGAGGAAAGAAAAAGGTGACAGTGGTGAAGCCCGAACCTAGTGGACAACATCAATCTTCTTCGCTGCTGCATACCGAATTGGCTCCAATAGGTCCATCCCAACAGACTCGGAGCCGAGGAGGAATGTAAAAAGCATTACAAAATGAAGTTAAGATTCTGAAGGACGAAATCAGCTTAATGAAGGCGCAGCAAAACCAGCAACTGCTTCTTAATATGGTGGAAGCCACCCCGGCACCCGAGGAATGACCACACGAAGTCAGTTCCCGGGCCAGAGGGTCCCAGGCACAGTCCGCACGAGCTCTCGACCCTGCGCGCAATGCAGTGTCTCAGAATCGGTCTGCTCGAGTCGGGAACCTACTCGAAATGTAGAGTCATCCTATGTATCCGTCACTTCTGCTCTGGCCCCCACCGAACTTCGCCATCGGCTGAAGAGGAGAAGAAGACAGGGCAAAGCCCCCGAGGTGACGGAGGCACCCCAAGAGACTGTAATAGAGAATCAGAATCCTTGGGAAGCTCAACTTAAGGAACTTTGCGACTAGTTTAAGACGTTTTAAAAGAATCAGTAGTCTACGTCCGTCCCAACTACAGTCCAGGCGATGATGGAAGAGACCGAGCCTTCTTTCACCTTAGAAATCATGGATGAGGTGATGCCGTCGAGGTTCAGGATGCCTCCCGTCATCCAATTCTCTGGGTTTGGAGACCCATCGGACCATGTAGAGTCTTACCGTTCATGGATGCAGATCCAGTCGGCCACGTATGCAATGATGTGCAGAGCTTTCTCGATAACCCTTCCTGGGTATGCTCGGAGTTAGTATTGACAGCGTAAACTAAAGTAGATCAGCTCCTTCGCAGAGCTCAGCAGATTGTTCCTTACCCAATTCATCTCTAGTAAGAAGAGTCAGAAGCCGACTACCCATTTGTTTACCCTCAAGCAGGGGAACAAGGAAACACTGAAGGACTTCATTGCCCGCTTCAACGAGGAGACGTTGTTAGTGGAAGATTACGATGACAAAATGACACTCTCAGCCATGTTCAGCGAGCTCAAAGAGGGAAAGTTCACTTTCTTGATCGGGAAGAATCCATCGACTACCTTGGCCAAGTTCATTAGTAGGGCTCAGAAATATACCAATGCCGAGGAGTTCTTTAACTCCCGCAGGAACATTTAAGTGGCTGAGCAGATGTTTAAGGAGAAGCGATTAAGGAACGAAGAGCCTCAGTCATCCAGCAAGAGGCCTGATGATTGAGTCATTCGCGAGCGCCGACCAAGCAGGAAACTTAAGAGCAAGTTCTACTCCTACACCCCCCTCAACAC
Organism: Magnolia changhungtana; assembly: GCA_030180095.1. NCBI lineage: Eukaryota > Viridiplantae > Streptophyta > Magnoliopsida > Magnoliales > Magnoliaceae > Magnolia > Magnolia changhungtana. Next base: position 3,047,467 of record JASAUF010000552.1, on the reverse strand, counting down.
ATCTCCTGAGCAGATCCTGTTAGATATCAGGGATCAGAAACTCCTGCATTGGCCAGTTTGCATGAAGACCGACGCAGAACAGCGAGATAAGTGCAAGTACTGCCATTTTCATCGTGACCACGCTCACAATACGAGCGACTGCGTGGATCTCAAGGATGAGATCGAAACTCTCATCCGTATGGGTTATTTACAACGATACGCCAAGGAAGAGAAGCCAGCTCGGAAAGAATAACGACCGAGCAAAACTGCAGAAGAACCCGATGGCAGTTCATCTGGTGGAGGTGACTCGAATAGGGCTCGCGAAGCTTACTCTTGGAGCTCGGACCCTGAGCGTTACGTCCACTTGGCCGAAAGGCCGAGGAAAGAACTCCGATTGAGCCCTTGCAGCCTAACCTTTACAAAGGATGACGCACGCGAGATTCAACATCCACATGACGATGCCCTCATGGTGGCTATGACTATAGCTAACCACAAAGTTTACCTCATCCTAGTCGACACTAGGAGCTCGGCCAATGTCGTTTACTCCGAGGCATTCGAGATGATGAGTATCGATAGGTCACACCTCCTACCTGTGAACACTCCCCTACATGGCTTTGTCGGGGATAGGTGATCTCCAAGGGAGCCATCTCCCTCCCTGTAACAGCAGGGGAAGGGCGGCATCAAGTCACCCTCCTGGTGGACTTTCTTGTCGTCAATGTGCCGTCGGTGCACAGTGTCATTTTGGGCTGACCTTCCCTTAATGCAATAAGGGCAGTTGTGTCCACATACCAGTTGATGATGAAGTTCCCCACCAAAGGTGGGGTTGGATACCTCCGAGGGGACTAGTATGAAACTCGGAGATGCTATGCGATAGCGATGAGAAAATGTTGGTAAAGCAGGCCCTCACCATCAATGTCCTCGACCCCAGAACTCCCACGGAAGATCCCCCCTGAGGAGGACCTGGAGACCATCCCGCTTGAGGAAGTCGACCCGAGAAAAACTGTTCAGCTCGGATCTTCGCTGAATTCCGAGCAAAGGTCTCAGGTGCTGACTTTCCTTCAACAACATAGGGATGTCTTCGCGTAGTCGCATGAGGATAAGCCAGGCATCTCTCCCGACATCATGTTTCATATGTTGAACGTGGATCCGGATTATAAACCAGTGAAACAGAAGAGGAGAGCGTTTGACGCCGAGAGGTACACGACCATAACCGATGAAGTCTCTAAGCTCCTCAGCGTCGACTTCATCGAGGAAGTACATTATCCAAATTGGATCGCCAACGTGGTCCTAGTGAAGAAATCGAATAGGAAGTGGCAAGTTTGTGTAAACTGCTCAGACCTGAACAATGCCTGTCCTAAGGATAACTTCCCCTTGCCTCGGATCGACCAGCTGGTGGACAGCACGGCTAGACATGAGCGACTCTCCTTCCTGGATGCCTATTCAGGATACAATCAGATCCCGATGTACCTCCCAGATAGGCAAAAGATAACCTTCGTCACCGACAAAGGACTCTACTGTTACCGAGTCATGCCTTTTGGCATGAAGAACGCCGGGGAAACATACCAGAGATTGGTGAACCAGATGTTCGCCAAGCAGATCGGTCGGACATTGGAAGTTTACGTCGATGGCATGCTTGTCAAGAGCGTTAGAACATCTGACCACCTTGCGGACCTCGGGGCGACATTCTCGATCCTCCGGGAGTACCGCATGAAGCTGAACCCGGCCAAGTGTGTCTTTGGAGTCGATTCGGGCAAGTTCCTTGGGTTTTAAGTCATTCAGAGAGGCATCGAGGTGAATCCTGAGAAGATCAAGGCGTTGCTCGATATGAGCTTGCCTCGGACAATGAAGGAGATCCAGTGTCTGACTGGTCGAGTAGCAGCGCTCGGTTGGTTTATCTCCAGAGCTACAGATAAGTGTCTTCCCTTTTTCCAGCAACTGAAAGGTTATAAGAAAGCCAATTGAACCCCAGAATGCGAGCAGGCATTCCAACAACTGAAGCAATACTTGGGTTCACCTCTCTTACTGTCAAAGACGAAAGAGGGCGAGCCCCCATTCTTGTACCTAGCAGTCTCTGCCTCAGTCGTTGGTTTTACACTTATTAGGGAGGTAGGAGGCAAGCAGTATCCTGTCTACTATGTAAGCAAGGCAATGTTACCCGTCGAGACCAGGTACCCAAGCATGGAGAAACTAGCACTCTGTTTGGTCTTCTCATCACGGAGGCTACGCCCGTACTTTCAAGCACACACCATCGTTGTCCTAACCGACTTCCCCTTCAGGCAAGTCCTTTAAAAGCTAGATGTCTCAGGTTGGCTGACAAAATGATCGATAGAACTCGAGGAGTTCGACATCCAATATCGTCCGAGGACTGCAATCAAAGTGAGGCTGTGGGTGACTTTATATCCGAGTTTACCATTCCGGGTGCAGACACCGAAGTAGAAGCAGCTCTCGCGACCCCACCTGTTCCCCCGCCTATCAAGGATATGGAGTCGGAGCAGAAGTGGGTCCTTTATGTCGACGGGTAGTCCAATGTCAAGCGCGCTGGGGCGGAAATTGTCCTGGTCGCGCTTGATTCTACGACTATACAGTACGCCATCAAGTTTGGTTTCAGAGCTTCTAATAATGAAGCAGAGTACGAGGCCCTGTTGGTAGGACTAAGACTAGTAGCTAGTCTGGGGTTTAGTCCCTTGAAGTGCAGTGTGATTCTTAACTTATGGTGAACCATATCTCTATCAAGTATGACGCTAAGGAAACCAAGATGGTGGTCTATCTGATCGAGGCCAGGAAACTGATAGAAAGATTCTAAAGATGCATTATTAACCAGATTCCGAGGGCAAAAAATTCTTGGGTCGATGCCCTCACAAGGTTAGCCTCGTCCACGAAAGGAAAGATTCCTCAGATCATCCCCATGGAATTCATAGAGAGCCCGAGCATCGACCAAACAAATTAGGAAGTGGTCAACCCTGGAAACTACCCAAGTTGGATGGATCCGATATACAACTACTTTATATCTGGTGAGGTCCCCCAGGATAGATTGGAGGCCCGACGCCTGAAGATCAGAGCTACCCGATACATTGTCTTGGACTAGGTCTTATACAAGAAGGGGCACTCACAGCCCTACCTCAGATGCCTCCGACCCAAGGAAGTGGACTATATGATACGTGAGATCCACGAAGGTATTTGCGAAAATCACTCCAGTGGCTGAGCTTTAGCTCTAAATATACTCCGCCAGGGGTACTTTTGGCCGACCATTCGAGAAGACTCGAAAGATTACATCCGAGGGTGCGATAAATGACAGAGGTTTGCCGCTGTGCCGAGGTAGCCTACGGAAGAGATGATGAAAAGGCCTAGCTATATGTCCTAGAGGGGGGGTGAATAGGACTATGCCAAATTAAAACTTTAACAGCGGAATTTAAATGAATAAGATAGCCTTATAAACAATTGAATGAAAGATAGAACTTTTAAACAAATCATAGTATTGAAATGTAAAACACTAAAATAGAGGTTGATACCAATGTTGTTCTAAAGACAACCTTGCACCATAAAAATCAAGGGTTTATAGTAAGACAACCTTACTAGAACAATTTGAATATCGAAAACTCAAACTGAAAGGAAATAACAAGAAATTAAATTCTAAACTATTATAACATTCCCCACAATGCTTGAAATGTAAAAGATTAAAACATTCACATCCACATATACATTCCACAACTTTGAATGATAAAAGATATAGAAATTCAAACAAACATTCAAACTACAAAACACAGAGAATTATAGTGGTTCGCCTGTGTGTACACTAACTGTTAAACAATAGCCACAGTGATTACTACTCCACTCATAATATCCTAACACAGGGGATATCAGTGTTCACTATGAAAATAAGTTTCACAGGTTCACCTAAAACATTCACAATTGTGTCTTTCAAATGGGCTTACACAATTCAAAAACCTTACTTTTGAGTTTTCTGGCTCTCCTCAGATAACCAACACAATGAGATTTTTCTGGCTTAATCTCAAAATAAAAACCAAAAGCATAAATGATTTACACAAATGTAAAATACCTGGATTTCTCCTTTTGTAGCAGGCCAGAAGAACCAATCGGAGTAGAAGTTTGAATATAAAAGTTCAATTGTCCAATACTCACTTTGATATGGTTCTAAGTTCTAATTGATTTTAAATTAATACCAGATGGGCTAGATATATTTGATTTTGATTCCAAGAAGAAGGAATAAAACAATTCCTCTTTTCAATTTAGATTGGAATGCTGAAATAAAATCAAATAAATAAAGCTAACAAAAGAGAATATTAAATATGCACAACGTAGCTTAAATAACACAAACTTATCATAGAGTAATGCCTTGATTTTACTTGAATTCAATTCTTAAAAACTGTTAAATTCATGTTCTATTTATAGTTGTAGAAATCACATCTTCGACTGGTCGTGTAGCCACCACGACTGGTCGTAGGTCGAACTGCATTTTGAAATTTAAAGCTTGATTGGATAAAACCGTTCTACGATTGGTCTTAGGGTGTCCATGACTGGTCGTGACCATCCCATGACTGGTCGTGAGAAACCAGGAATGGTTGCTGGAGTTTGAGTCGTAGTTGCAGGACTGGTCGTGAATGAGTCGACACTGTTCCTATGACTGGTCGAGCAGACTCCAGGACTGGTCAAAGCTCAACCAAAAAATTCTGAAATTTTTCAACAACTTAGGACTAGTCTTGGAATTTCTTGGACTGGTCGAGCCAGTTGTAGGACTAGTCGAACAGAGTGTAGGACTGGTCTTAGAACAGACCAAACACTTATAAAAATATTCTATACGAATTATGTATTCAAAATGACCTACCCTAAGGTCAAACTAAGGTCATGTAAACCTTACATGTGAAGTATGGACATTGAGTCTTCACTTCTTATAAAGATGGTTGACCTTTGAAGATTGTGAAGCTCGAGATCTCTGATATAGCTTGAACTTGAGATCTTCTTAAGCTTGGACTTCATCTTGTACTCTTGTCTTGAGTTGTACTTGAGACTTTGAACAAAAACATGCCTTTTAATGTAGTTCTTGTGAAAGTTACAGAAGTAGTCAAAGAACTTGAACTTAAAGTAGATCACCGTTCTTAACTTGTAGCATTGATGCAGTGACTTGAACATACAAATCCACAAGCTACACAAGACATATAATGTGTTTTTGGCACCACACCTAGATTGTGTTTTTGGCACCACAAAATTTGACAACCAAAGGGGCAAATAACAATTGCACTTACAGATGACCCCTATGAGCGGATTGACATCATCGAACCTCTGCCCACGGGGAAAGGACAAGTCAAGTTTGCTGTTGTAGTGGTCGACTATTTCACCAAGTGGGCCGAGGCCAAACCCGTGGCAAAGATCACAGAGCAGAAGGTGATCGACTTCGTCTGGAAGAATATTATTTATCGATTCGGAATCCCTCGCACCATCGTCTTCGACAACTGGAAACAGTTTGATAACGATAGATTCTGAGGCATGTGCAGGGGGCTCAGTATCTCAAATGCATACTCTTCGCATTGGCACCCACAGTCCAATGGGCAGGTCGAAGCTGTAAATAAGGTCATCAAGCACCATCTGAAGACTAAGTTAGAAAAAATGAAAGGTAACTGGGCAGAGGAGCTCCCATTCGACCTATGGGCCTACAGGACTACAGCTTAATCGTCTACTGGGGAGACGCCATTTTCACTATCCTACGGTTCGGAGGCAATTGTCCCGGTTGAGATCAGCCTCCCGATAGCTTGAATCTATTAAGCCTTTTAAGGCTCTTAATAAAAGTCTATTTCTACATGATCTACTCGTGCGATCTGTCTACAAACGAAAAGAATTGCCTCTCATATGTAGAGGTGAGCTCAATAGACTGATCCCTTACAGAAGGGGTCGGTTCGTTAATCCACGAAAATCTACAAGGGGTCCTCTCATATGCAGAGAAAAAACCCAGAGGTGAACCGATCCCTTAAAAAAGGGGTTGCCTCATCATATGATAAGATCTAAAAAAATAACTAAGGGTCACGCGCCATTCGAGGTCGGCCATTAACATCAACAAATCATCACAACAATTAGCACATGAGAATATGCCCTCTACCAAGGGGTCAAAAGATCATTATCCATTCAAAAATTTATCTATGACATGTAAAAAAAATATACAATACAAGCCTCACTCCCTCCGAGTAGAGGGACCAGCCACCGAGCTGGGGGGCTGAGCGTCATGGGAGGCTTCGGCGATAGGAGGGGCACTTTCAAGCTCATCTGCCACGACCGGTTCAGCATCCTCAGCCTCGTCTTAGGCGAGAGCATCAAGGTTGATGGTTGCATGAAGATTTTGGACCTCAACAAGGCAAGTATCAAAGCCGGTGTTATAGCCGAAGAAATACAGTTTATCCAATTCTCTGGCTCTCTCCGTCGATTCCTTATATGCTGCCACGGTCGCGGCAGCTTGTAAGGCTGCTCGAGCCTCAAGCTCCCTTCATAGCCTTTCTTGTTCTGCAACAGCCACGACCCCGAGAATGGTCCACTACTGAACCAACCCCTCGACAGCTTGTGAGGCATCACCTTCTGCATCCTCGACAAAGACCTCTAGATGCCTAACAACCTCCTGTAGGCGCCTGACTTCAGGGTTGTCCACGTCCAAGCGAGCATGAAGTTGGTTAACCTCGCCCTGGAGCGCTAGCTCCCTGACTCGACCCTTCGCAGCAGCCCTTCTTAGCTCCTCTCACTCCACAGCCGAAGCCTCCAACGGTTTCTCGAGCTCGGCCCTCCGTGCCTCTTGGTTTGCCTTCTCCACTACAAGTTCGGCTTTCTCCGCCTTGAGCCGTTCCATCTCTTTCAACCACTCCTTCACCTCCACTATCATTGGCAGCAACTGGTAACAGACTGCCGCGTAATCATTCATGAAGTTAAAGTGGCGTCGGGAGAGCGTGTCGACTATCTTCGACTTTGGCACATGCTTGTCCACCCATGGGTTTAGCAAAGCTATGTGATAACCTCGAGGCAGTCTCTGGAGTGGGCTCGAAAGCTCCTCCGACCCTACTAGTCGTGAAATCTTGGGCAGCTGCCTCGGGCGTGGTGGCATATCCGACAAGGGCTTTGCTTCGATCGACTAAAAGCTCAGCCTCAGCAGCAGGGTGGTGGGCTGTGGATCATGCGAGGATGACATTATCAGGAGTCTCTTCGACTGCCTCTCCCCCTACCCCGGAAGGGCCCGGGACCGCTAAAGGCGGAATCTCGGGGGCTTGCTCCTCTACCAATGACGTCAAGATGGTGATAGGCTCGACTCTGACAAGGACCTCAAGGGCTCGTGCTTTGGCAGCAGGGGTCGAGACAGCGGTGGGAACAATGTCGGTTGGGGCTGTAGTAGGTACGACTTCAGCTGGGGCCCAGCTGAAAAGGTTATGGTTGCAGCCGAAAAAAGTTTGGCTCCGGGAGCAAATGTCATAACTGCAGCTGGAGCAGGTTCAACCTCGGAAGTCTTCCTCTTTTTTGGCGTCACCTTCGTCCTTGGCTCAGATAAGAGGACTACGTCCATTAGAGGGCGCGGCACCACCGGCCTCCTCCTCTTCAAGCCGCCTTCCTCCATTCCTGACCAAAAAAAGGGGTCAGCTAGAAAAATCTATTGAACGTCTACAAATAAATTCCCAAATCCTTACCCTACTTACCCAAAGCAAAGAGAGTAGGCTGAATTCTACATAAGCCAGACGACACTAAGTTCTCTCCGTTGATGAGTTAGAATCGCGCTAGTCCTCGAAGAGCAACTTGGCTCGGGAAACCTGTTGCTTTTGAAGAGCAGAGAGGTCTGGAGCCCCCTTCGTCAGGGCTGCAAACAGAAGCAAAACTTGAGTTAAAACATAGAAGAATGGATCGAGCATACAGTGCGACTAAAAGAAGTGCTCGACCTGAGTTGGCAAACTTGGTGAGGACTCGAACACACAATTCGCCCAATTTAGAGGCAGGGGCTTCCCATTCCCCCGAGGCCCAGAACCACTTCCCTTTCCAATCCTTGTTGGAAGTGGGAAGTTGGGTTACCAGACCCGGGATGCATGGAGGCCTAGCCGAAAAGTAGTACTAGGCCTTATTCGACCTATCGAATCTGGCCACATACAAAAACAGGAACTCATCTGGCGTCAGCCTCTGACTCCCTGGCCGATGCCAAAGAATAAAGGTGGAGGCGAGGATCCTCCAGGAGTTCGGAACCAGCTCCCTTAGCGCCACTCCCAGCTGTGTGGTCAGCTCGCGCACAAATGGATGGATGAGGAATTGGAGGCCACACTAAAGAGCACAGAAGAAAATAGAGATCTCTCCCTCGGCTGGAGAGCCCGCTTGGTCCATGGGGGCAGGGGCTCAGATGTGCACTGAGTCGGGAATTTGATAGTCTTCGCAGAGTTGGGCCATCTAGGACTCGACTAGGATCGAGCCCCCAGGGACTAACGGTTTCGACCTGCCTCCCGAGGGGCCTGCCTTCGACCGCCCTGCGGGATCTCTAATAGCCATCTTCGGTGTCTTACCTCAGCTTTTGGCTCTCTAACTCGCGGTTCTCTGGGTCAGGACCGTAGGGCCAAGGGGTATGGCCTCAAAAAGGCATTCAGACTCTCCGAGTCCTGAGGCGGTGGTCTCTGGTTCAGTCTAAACTAGCACCTTGGACCTCTTGTACTTCCTCAGAGTTGCTCGACATGATTCAAGGAAAAAAGGCTTTAGTGAAGGAAGACTCACAGCGTTACAAGCGATTTCCTCCAGTGAAAATTTTCCTAACTCCGGCAACTTCCTCCGAGCAGAATCTCTTCTCCGATAGTCGGAAACCCTTTATCCGGCAATGAAAATCCTATTTCTGACAGAGAGCGATTTTTGGCAGAGGGCGATTTCCAACAGAGGATGATTTCCAACAGAGAGCGATTCGAAAGAAAAGAGCAAAGGAAATGAGAAGCGAGAGCGCGAGAAGTGTGAGAGCGAGAATGGGAGGAGTTTATATAACCCCTCATTATTCAATACCATCATTGCAAACAATCGTTTCCGAAGCCATGACGGCTCGGCACTGGCACCAAGGGACACGTGGAGGAAAGCTATACGTCCGAACCCGCACTCCCGTGCCTGAGTCATCTCAGCATTAAAAGCTATTCATGGCGCAAGCGGCCTCTAGCCTCCCTACGGGCACGTGACATCATTTTCATCGATCAGCTGATTGTGAATCATAACCGTCGCCATGTGTCCTTCGCTTAAAGGCTACAGTCCGAAGATTTGCGACTGTCGTACAACATGCGGGATTCGAAGCGCAATCGTTGCATTGATTGCATCCCGGTTATCCCAATCACCATCATGAGCAGAGGCATGGAGACATCGTTTCATTTCCTCAGGCGTTTACTCTCTAGGTTCAGACTCGGACCAAGGGAGTAGGGGTCTTCTGTTATGGGAAAATTTGAACAAGGATAATCAGGGTCGGCCTGAGCTACCTGAATCAGTTAACAAGGCCTTGGAAGTAGGATACTGCGTCAAGTATGAGCCGACCCCTGAGTTACGACTGTAGGTTAGCTAAGACGAGCTCTCCGCTAATGAATCACGACTCCGAACTACAACCCTGATTGGCTGATCCGAACCCTCGTCCTCATTCGAAGAAGGATGGGTGAGCCGAGCTCTGATCCTCATCCTCGGCTTCATTCAGCGAACTCCGACCTCGGTGATCTACTGACGAACTCTGACTACTATTACTAGGTCTCAGGTCCACACAGGTTGAGACCGAGCCCGGGTGAGGATACTCCGTGTGCCGAGCCTGAAGACTAACCTAAATACGGATGTGAGTAAAGATACGATACGCCGCACGATCCAAAGATTGTGGATAATATCTCTACGATTACAATATCAGCATGATTGAATAAATTGTGCCGAGATTAACAGAAGCGATCCTCTCTGCCCGTAAGTATAAATACCAGGGGACCCCATTACTACAGGCACGCAACATCTCGCACCCTCTCTCTACTTTCGACTTAGACTTAGATTCCTTAGCCTGACTTAGGCATCGGAGGGTCCCCCGGTTGAGTCAGGGTCTCCTTTGCTTACCCCTTTGTGCAGGACCAGGGTTTGTTGGAGGTTTGCAGCATTGAGTGGAGGGTGGTCTAGATTTTGACCTCAACAACTACCATGCCCCATTAACAGTATATGACCAACCTACTCTTTTACTACTACACCCGTTAAAGGAGCCTGTTCAATAAAAATTCAGTAGGACCCACCGGATATTTGTGGATGATATTTACGTGAGCTCATGTTAGGTCATAATAGCCTCACGAATAAGTCAGATCGAGAACTCAGATGCGCTGCACCACATAAAATTCATGAGTTGGCGCAGCATACGGGGATGGAGCTTCAGTGGATCGGCCCCACGGTGATATATGTGTCTAATATCTACTCCGTCTATATGTTTTCCAAGCTCATTTTAAGGTATCATATAAAGATTATAGGTGCTCTAAATCACAGGTAGACCACACCACATGAAACAATGGTCACTGAAGCCCACTATTAAAAACTTCTTAGGGCCCACTGTAATGTTTATTTTCCATCCAACCTGTTGATAAGTTCACACAGACCTAGTTGAATGGAAAATACAAATATCAGCTTGATTCAAAACTATTGTGGTCCACTAGAAGTTTTTAACCATCAATCACCATTGTTTTGTACGGTGTGGTCCACTTAACATTTGAATCTGTTTCATTTTTGGATCTATGCGCTAAAATGAGTCACAGAAACCGATGAATGGCATGGATATAATAAAAAAACACTAAGATGGGCCCCACAGTCAAGTATCCATCGAACCGCCTCCAGTGTACGCACTACACCAAAATCGTCATTTAGGAACGGTTTTAAACCGTTCCTAAATGCTTCAGGAACGGTTTAATACCGTTCCTAAATGAGGCGTCGCAGAAAATCAGGAACGGTTCAGAACCGTTTTGGGTACCGTTTCAATTTTTAGAAACGAAATTTTCGGAACGGTTTTAAACCGTTCTGGTGCCAACGGTCACATTTTGGGCACAATTTTAGAAATGGTTTTGAATGCTTATTAATGTTGCCAACGGTCAGATTTTAGGACGGAATTTTAAAAACAATTTCAAACTCTGATAAACACGAAATTTAGGGTCAAGGGAAATAAATTAACATAAGTTTATTGCATTCCATCAAAATAAAGATTAATCCAAAGAAAAACGTAAGCTAATCTATCCAAGGCATTTCCAAAGTCCTGAAATAAGCAAAAATCATGAACATCCTTGGACGAACTTTGAAACAAGAAAGGTCCCTTACAATGAAAGAGAATTACTTTCAATAAAAGATGATTTACGTCCATAACCCCTCATCTACAAATCAAGAAGAACAATGCCATGCCCACCGCTACTTGTACAATTGGATAGGATTGCTGAGCAGGAAAAAATCTAGAAAAACATCAATGCATGCTAATATCCAAAAACGCAAATGTGAGAGAGAGCATTTGAATTTTGAAATAATAAAAACATAGCAAAAGAATTCCACAAAAGGATATTAAGCAAATTAACCAGAATACATCCTTCGGAGGTTTCTACTAAAGAAAGAAAAAAAAAAAACCTTAAGAAGGTTCTCCCTAAGAGATGTAAAATAGAATATGGAAAGCATTACTCCCTTCTAGATTCTACAAGAAGAGCGCGCTCTTCAGGAGTTTTATCCGAACGTGTGTCTTGCTCGCTTGCAATATAGCTGTGCATAGATGATCAGGGTGACTAAGTTAGCTGATATATGCAAAGCTGAAATTGAGGACACTGTAATAATAGACAGAAGCTTTTGTTGCAAAATAAAATAACCATAGTCAACACTATCGCATGCATGGTGGTCAATCAGTAATTCTAAATGAAAAAAGGGACATTGTCATCATTACTGCGCCAAAAAAATAATAATAATAAAAATAAAAATAAAAAATAAAAATAAAAAATAAACAAACATATTTTGAATAGCAAAAACAGCGATATCATGGTCATTGTTAGGGAGAAACCAAAATAAACAAATAAATAAATAATAATTGTGGAAGTCCATTCTGATAGTAAGCAAAGGTTCTCTTTCCTTGATATGGGAGTTTTGCAAGCCACAAAGGCATGCTTGCTCCACGAACCATTACAGCAGGCATATGCCAACCTGCCAGGTGATCCACCACTTTACAAAAAGAATTTGGCATATGTGACTTTCTCCTGATTTTTGCAGGGCATATGCCAACTTGCCAGGTGATCCATCACATAGAAATGTTCATAGGAGTACTTGTAGAAAAAAAAAAAAAGAGCGGGGGGGGGGGGGGGGAGGGAAATAAAACAGGAAATTGACAGATGAAGTTGACTCTTGTGCTATGAATCTTACTGCAGGAAGCGTTACAATGGACAGATGCATTAGGTAGTGTCACCTTTAATCCATAGTTGATGCATTAATATATAAGAATCAATTCTCTTATGCTTAACCATGATAAGAAATCATTCTATAAGAATCAATTCTCTTGTGCTTAACCATGATAAGAAATCATTCCATATCATTATTGCGTAATGTATTGTACCGTTAGGATATGGAAACATATTGGTTATTGCACAGGATATATCAGTTTTTTTTTTTTGAAAAGAGAACTGATTTTTTTTGTCAGGCTGCATTTTTGAAACAGTGATTGCCACAAAGACACAAATCCCTTAAATTAGTTACAGGTTTTATTGGTCCATTTGCTATAATTTCCAGATTAAAATTAATTGTATTTCCAAAAAAAAAAAATTGAAAAACAAAACATATTAAGCAGATTGATTAAGGAACTCAGAAGAAAATCTTACACATTATAAAGAAAACCCAAATCATGCATTAGTAATTAAAGGGATAGAAAATGGAATAATCCTGACACGGAAGACGAACAGAAAAAAAAAAAAACAAAAACAGAGAAAATGGATTAAAACAATCAGTTCATGACTATGTAAAATCAATGCCATTTGCAAATATCACACCATATGCTTTTGCTGATTCCGTATGATCCCTTGACAATTATGAATAAGAAAAATTGTAGCAATATAAGCCTTACATTTGCTTGGAAGGCTCTGATCCCAATTTGTAGATATAGAAGAGGAAAAAAGAAGAGCAAGCTTGTTTAAGGTACAATGAGGTAATTTTTGCAAGTGACTGCACATCAATCTTGGAAGAAACTCACAGTTTAGTCGGCTTAGAACTTCTCTTCTCCTGCCTTCCAATTTCTCCTTCATATCAGAAACAGACTCAAACTTTGGAGCATATGAAACCTGTAGCTGCATATCTGCAACTAAAACATGTCAACATGTGAAAGCAGTTAAACCAATTACCAAAATCCAAACAAACAGCATTCCAGCAACATAACTGAAACTTAGTTTCACCTTACCTTGCCACAGACCACATTGGGTTCCAAGTCTCTGAATGAACTGAAAGAAGATGAAAAGAAAATTTTCAAGTTATAAGAAACATTACAACTTACAAATATCACACCAATATCATATAGGCCTGCTACTAACAGGCCAGCAAATAATTTTAAGAACAAAAACATCGAAACTGGTTAAAGAGAGATCACACATTTATCAAAAGGATTAATAAAAAAAAAAAAAAGGTAAAAAACAAAAGAAAAGAACAGAGAACGACTATTGGTACCTTCAAGAAGCAAACTTCCATGACCCAATGATTAAATTTAGAGAAAATATGGATTAGCAACAAGCTGACACATACCTTCACTGAACTTTGATAATCAGATGTCATTTCAACTTGTAAGCTAAATAGTTTAAATCTCCTTTCTCCAAACATAGTGATCTTTATAGCACCTATTGCAGATGGCCCACAGTTTCTTAAATCAAGAAAGATACAAGAAATTCCATGCACATGGACACCCTCAAATACATGAAACGAGTTCAAAATCTTCCCAGCTTTGACATCATATAGAGACTTGAAACAATCAAAATCATTCAATCCAATAAAGAAAAAACAACCAAATTGTTAATCACTGCTCAGCTTGTAGATTAGAAATAAAATGGTACCACCTTAGATTTGGCCTGCATGGTAGTTTTCTCCACTTCCTTTGCATGAATCTTTTCCTCAAGCTTAGAGTAGAACTGTTTAACAACATGGTGGAAATATCTTCAGTTGATGAAGTGTGGAAGCTGTGAGGAATGACCATGTGCAAAACTAGAACATATCAGACGAACCTCCCTTCTTTTATTAGCTCGTTCGTTGCATCTAAAATTAAAGCTATAGGAAGCAGTAGAGCCCACTCTTCGGGGTTGCAAACCTGAAGCCATGGGACTTCTAAAATGCACTTAAGGATAAATGAAAAAACCTTCAATGGATTCTCAATCGCTAGATAAAATAGATATCAAAGAAGCCATACAACTCGACATAAAACAGTTTATAGATATAAAGGATACAAAGAAGAAGAACGAGGACGCTCTTCAACTTTATTGGGCATCCCTTGTTTCAGAGGCTTAAGATCTTTTATCTGCTCCCTGCATCAAAATAGCAATTTCTCACCTGTTGAATAGCTCTTTTCTTCCACTAGATTAATATTAGAGCTAATGGTAAATGCATATACAATTAGTTTAATAAATGTACGACAGGAGGCGTCCATGTTAGGAACTTTTTCTAATACTGATCTAGATGAGCCAGGAAGCCTTGATGATAGTACTTTCGATCTCGGCAGTTGTGTGAGTAGAAACAGCTGTCTTCCATTCTTTTAAGATGGACTTCTTTCATTCTGTAACGTAGATCCTCACATTCTTCCTGCAACCACAAACATGCAACAAAGAACAATTCAAAGAGATGGTGCTGGCATGGGCATTGATATGTACTAGTTCTAGTGATTTATCACAGATAGATTCTACGACCTAATGTCGTCAAGTACAAAAGATCAATAACAATCTGCACACATATACTGATAGCAGGCTTAAAAACCCACAACATGATGAAGAAATTGGCCAGTCAACCAACGCATAAGAAATTCTACAGAAATGCAATTTGATTTCATACTCGGAATCAACTAAACTGAGTCGCTCTAGCTGAATTCCAAGCCAATTAATTTGGTAGCTTGTGAAAATTGAGATCAACTGTTGAGTATACTTGCCACAATATCTTTAAAACATAAGCAATTGGTGACAACATTTACCTCGGAGAAGTCATCGTCTGATACCATGCAAATGTGAATATCCTTCATCAGATTGGACACACTCAGGACAATGTCTGTACTAATCTCTCCTGTCTCAGAAGCCCTCTTTATGCCTGAGAGGATAAAACGGAAATCACGAGCTGCAAATCCAAGAACAGAAAGGAATTCCAATCATCTTATTCTGTGTATTTTCCAATTAATGGAAACTCATCATCACTTTTTTGGTCCATTTCACCAACATCAAAGGTTAAATCCCTTTCATCTTCAGGGAGTTCCTCATAGTTCTCGCCCTTCTTCAATAGGGCATCTGCAGCATGAAGATCTTGCACTGATAAGCCTTCATGCTGCTTTATCAAATCCCAGTATTCCTTAAACAAAAATTCACATGTCACTGTGTCATTAAAATCCACTTTACCCTGAAAAGAGCATGATAAAGCCACAACAAAGAAGGACAATATCAGACGGCATCAGAAACTTATCATAGGGATGAAAGTAGCATAAGACACGAGAAATTAGAACAGCTCGGTTGAGAGCGTACCCCATCGGAATCGACATCCAGGTTTTCTTCATCAGTAGAGCAAGTCTTAAGCAGTTAGTGCAGAAGCCTTTTTTTCCTTTTAACATGCACAACCACAGCGGCTCTTGTACATGCTGGCAAACTGAGTTTGGACAGCAGAAGCATTGAAGCTTTGAGCTTTTATGGCAGATAAGGCAGGAATGCCAACCTATCACATCAAATTTCTCATGCTAGTAAATGGTGTTGTTTCTTCTATCATGTAAAATTTCAGCCTAGTAAATGCCAACCTATTTCTCATGCTAGCAAATATACCTTGAAGCTTTTAGCTTTTATGGCATATAAGACAGGTATACCAACCTATCACATTAAATTTCTAATGCTAGTTAATGGTGTTGTTTCTCATGATATCTTAAATGGAGTAGGCATTAATCATGCTCATACATGTCCTGCATTGATGGAATGGCACAGGAATCTAATTTTAGCCATCGTATTCTTTCAATTGTACATGGACCAATTGATGTTTCTTTGGTTAATTGTATACAGTGAGTCGAGGATCGTAGCCATGGTATTCTTTCAATTGTACATGGACCATTCTGATCTTTTTAGGTCAGGATATGATCAGAATGTTCCCCACTTGGTGACTGGCACAAATCTCAAGGGCATGTGCCCAAATCACACATTCAACTGTCCTAGCATTTCTCAATGAAAACACCTGCAACAGGCATTTCTTACATAAAAAAATCAATCAATTACTCAAAAAAAGGAAAAAAGAAATAAAAGAACATCACCAAATCAACTAGATTTGCTTAATACTAGGCTGATAGAAAAGCATTACTCAGTAAATAAAAATAATTCAAAAGAAATATTTAAAAGACACTCAATGAGAGAGGATAGATGTCTTACAGAGATAGCCCCTTCTGCACAAAAGGGATGAGCCTAACACAACCGAACTGAATTCCCGATGTAGTGATGGGAACTGCACCAGGATGATCAACAAAGAAATGATAGTGTAAATGGTACCCGAGAAACATCCTACCTGAGCTGTAGTGATGGGAACTGCACCAGTTTCTACTCATACAGGAAATGGCATTTATCAAACAAACGGCAGGGTTTCTTTAGGTCATCAGCTCTGGAAGGAAGAGCTAATCCAAGCAAATGCATTCACCATTTAACAATAGATGCCAACGCACTTATGTATGCCAACCACATGCACTCAATATGCTAAGTTTTCAAGGCTGAAAGAAATGTGTTGTAACTGAGATTCTTGCTAATGATACAAAGAAAAATGTGACAGGGGGAGCTCGATGCTAGCACTCAAATCTGATTACCTTCTAAGCAAACAAATGAAGTGGCAATTAAAGTAGCAATGACATGAGAAATCACCCACCTGATGAATGATCTCTAGAGTCAAGCTGAATGTGACTTTATTAATCTGGCAACACCACATCACCATGAACAACCTCAGAACTTAAGAAAAAAAAAAAAGTCGCAAGCGAATAAAAGAAAAAACACTAAAATATATGCTGAAAGTTCCAAACACAATCCATAAACTTAAAAGAAGATGGGCCTGTAATCAAAAGCTCCAATTTTGGTCACAGACACAACCTCAACCAAAATAATGTCATCACAAATGTGGATTTTTCTATGGGCATCAACATCAAGCAAATTCTGCATGGAAACAGATCATGAGAAGTATTCCTGTCACAAATTAAACCATAATATTTTGGTATCCCTTGATGAAAATATGAAAAGGAGAGTACATTCTACTCATGAAAGAGCCTGAACTAGAAACTAAAGCATCTAAGATTAGCAAAGATCAATAATCCAGGCATTTGCATCCCCATATTAGTTAAGAAAGGGATATTACTAACTTGTAGATATCCCATATGGCATGATTGTCTGAAAAGCATGCACCACTCACTGACTAACCCAGGTTTTTTTTTTCAATAAAAAAGGAGAGAGACTGTAAAGGGTTTAACAGCTATTACGGCCACCATTACCGTTATGGAATACCTTGCTCAAGGATCTCAATCGTGTAGAAGGAACTTGAATATCAACATGTCCATTACTTCTCAAAAAATAATTAAATAAAGAAAATATTCGAATGTCTACGGGCTCATTTGAAAAATCTGAATGTGTGTTCGCTTTTCTATTTATGTATATATGCATAAAAACACATGAATAGAAAATTCTAATAGTAACAAGAAAAGGAGAAAGAAATTTTGAAGTTGGATGCAAGATTGAAGTGAATAATGTTCTGTTTCAGAAAGATAATATTTTCGGAAAGCACAAGTTCACCAACAAGAGGAGAAACAGTCAACTCATGAACTGACAAACCTTGCAGTTTTGGAATCCTGAGTCGCATTCATGAATCCATCAATTACTAAGTTCAAAGAACACACACCATAACCAAAAGGTGGATTTGGATGATACTCCACCAACGACAAGGAGAGTGCATACATACTCACCTGTCTAGCAATTCTACTGGTTGAATCAAGGGTCCTTGCTTGCTCAGCTGCTGCTCCATATAGAAATACAGGGACTGCATGATTTGTATTAAATTGACAATGACATTGACAAGTTAAAATCAAAGATACAAAAATCTGGGAGTGGGTTGTTCCTGAAAGGCAAACCTGCATAAAATCATTCACCAAAGAAACGAATATTTTACACCACCTTCAAGCAATTGATGAATGAAAAAAAAAAATTACCATTATTTTTCTTTCTAGCAATGGCAATGTGAAAATTTGTATCGTTTGTGATGTAATTTTCCATTATTTTATAATGCTACCATAAATGCATGACAATAGCTCTGAAAGACAATAGACACATGATACTATGAATGCCTGTCTGTGGAGCATTTAGATCTCAAAGAGGGGGTCAAATAGTAATGATTTGTCCAATATTCATATCCCATACCAGGTCAAACCATGTATTCCTGAAACCCATTACAAATAATCCAATCCAATGTTGAGTCAATGGTAAAGCACACTTTGAGATAAATTCATTAGAAATTTTGAAAGACGATAAAAGATCTTAAAGAAGAAACAAGAATCCATTTTGAAATTAGATTTGCTAGAGAGGCCAGCAAGCCTTTTTGAAAATAGAGGCTTGCTCACCTCTAGTGTGTCATTCTTACACATGGTCATGCTTATGCTCAATTTAAACCATTAATCTGGTGGCCCACCTAACTCAAAAATCATTAAAGAAATTATCTTAATCATTGTACTAGTGGCATATGAATGGACTCTTGAGAAAATTTTGAGAAAAGATGGGCATTTGTCATCTTTCAGTGGGTAAAAATTACAATGGTCAAATGGCTATGATTGCCAAATCACCATCAATTTCTGCTATGACTTGTTTAAATGGTGGACCATTAGATCAATAGTTCCAATTTAAATAAAAATCCAGCACGTGTGGTGGAGATGCTGGAGATATACTGGTCGTGAACATCTCCAGCAAACCTCTTTTAAAATTTGTAACTTGGGAAGATTGCAAAATGGACATACCTGGAAGACTCTGCAATAATATCCATGCTACTATGCAGCTGTAGGTCATGTTCATTCCTTTCATGCCGCCGAATATATTTGTTACAAAGATCACAATAATCAGTCCGATTCCCACACGTCCTGAAATTACAAAGCAATAGAGAATTACTTAAGAAAATAACAGCAAATTATCCCATAGAAGAATTATGCTTAAGCAAAGAACTGTCAACATTTACTACCTGATGCAGACAGAGATCAACAGCAGGCAGAGGGAACTCACAATATTCGCATGTAACAATCCTTTGGGGGCAGGTTTCACCTTTATGTAGAGCCAAAAGTTCATGCTGTATGGTCTCACTGCAAAGTGAACAAGCTACCTGCCCTTGTAACAATTCAATTACCCACATCATATAAAAACATATCCATCTTTGGTATCACTACCAAAACCAAATCTCATCAATGTGCATGGTGAGTTGATATGGAATCATACATCAGCATATAACTTTGATGATTTTTCTTTTAAGGTAACTATTTTATTGATAAAGGCATAAATGAGATATCTACACCACAAATACAATTACAACCTCAAAACCAAACAACCAAAGAAGCTAAAGCACAATTAGCAAGGGAATTAATAGACAGCCCAACACATTACATCCAATCTCTGGCAACTTGCACATGTTACAAAAGCATCAATCTTTTCTTCTTCTTCTTCTTCTTTTTTTTTTTTTTTTTTGAGAGGTAATAACTCTATTTAAAAAAGAAGCAAATGCTTCACTAAATTACAAGGCAGCCCAAGAAGAGGACGACAAAGAGCAATCCACAAAAGCCTTTATATTCAAGGCCCACTCTATTACATCCAATTTAACCCTTCCACAAACATCTGAGACCCCCTTACTATGATTGCAAAAGCACCTGTTAAGCATCTATCATTTCCTTCCACCCAAATAGCCCAAAGACAGGCAAGGAGAGAGATCTTCCACAGTTTCCTCCCTTCACAATCAGCACGTCCCCCAAGCCAAGCAAGAAACATGTTCCCAATTGATCCAGCATCAGCCAATGATACTGAATAGGTGTAAGAACTGATCCCGGACTTCGCAAAAAGCGCAACAGAAAAATAGATGGCCAATGGATTCTGCATCCCACAAACAGATAATGCAAACATGGGAAATAATCCCGTGCCTTTTCTATAGGTTGTCCATCATGAGGACCCCACTCCTTCCAACCAGCCAGGTGAAAGCCATCACCTTAGGGAGTCCTCCATAAGAGTAAATGAACTCAATAGGGACTCCCAATGACCTCTCCCCAAGGGTGAATAACCTCATAGAGGGATCTAACTGAAAGCCTCCCAAATCGCTCCCACTTCCACACCTGTGACTCCCTAACGGAGATGGAAGAGGAGCGGCTCCGCAAAGTTGGAAGGGTCCTCGAACTTGTATAAGCAGGGAACATGGTTTGTAATTGAAAACAACAATCTCATAGGCCTCACTGTGCATAGACCATCCGAAAAAAAAAAAAAAACCCTAGAATTAGGATTTTTATGTCTCTGTCCCAACAGAAATAATAAGAACCAGAAATTAAATAATAAAAACCATGATTTCTTCAAAATACCTGAATTAGGACTTTCAACAGAAACCCTAGAATCTCGTACAAAGCTTCGATTTTCTAGCAATGTCGCTGCTGTTCAGCATATCTCAAAAGGAGACCTCCAAGAGCTCGGATTTACTCGATTATCCCAACATGAAACTTGCAAAACACTAGAGATCTCTAGAATCCATCATTTTCCTCAGTTCTCGCACGAGATCGTGCATCGGGAGCAGCAGAGCTAGCTGAAAACCCTGCAAAGGGCCAAAAAGCTTCAATCCGTTGGCATTTTGAGCAAGATGTTGAGGAAATTGCATGGAAAGAGAGGGTTGAGATCGGGAGAGGGAGATCGAAAGAGAGGGAGATCGGGAGAGGGAGATTGACAGAGATGGTTGAGATCGGGAGAGGGAGATCGACAGAGAGGGAGAGGGAGCTCGCATTTTGGGCGTTTTGGAGGGATTAGGGCGTTTTTGGTGAAGAAAA
This sequence comes from Magnolia changhungtana, assembly GCA_030180095.1. Taxonomy (NCBI): domain Eukaryota; kingdom Viridiplantae; phylum Streptophyta; class Magnoliopsida; order Magnoliales; family Magnoliaceae; genus Magnolia; species Magnolia changhungtana. The sequence goes on along the minus strand of JASAUF010000552.1, from coordinate 3,026,253 downwards.
TGATCCAGTAGTCCGTGGCAGATTTACATAAATATGACCTCGGGCCATGTGGGGTCCACTTAGAGGGTTCTAATAGAATTCATTCCGTCCATCTGTTTCAAAATAATACAATAAGCTATAAGAATAAGAAATAAGAATATCCAACACTCAATCGTGACACACCAACAAAGAAGTGAAAGTAACAACGTACAACAGCAACTATTCCAGTACGGCTGAATACCGTTTCAAGTCGGGAACGGCTTAAAGCCGTTTTTGAACCAAAATACCAACCATACCGGTTTGGCGATTTTGGTGTAGTGACGGATGGAGTAGTGTCAAATAGACATAACAACAGTTGAAACGTTTTTGTTTCCTAGCTAGAATTTGGTGCTTAGACTTCCAACGCATATCACATGAACCAAAAACGAAGATATGAAAATCTCAAGTGGACCACACCACAGGAAACCGTGGTAAATAAACACCCACCGTTAAAAACTTCTGAGGGACTTAAACCTTAATGGGCCCTTAGGACGGCTTCAACGGTGGTTTTCATTATCCCCGCTGTTTCCTATGGTGTGGTTCACTTGAGCTTCAGATCTACTTCATTCATGGATTCTATACTAAAATGATATAGAAAAATGGATGTGCAGAGTAGATCCGAGACAACACCTGATCCATAGCTCAAGTGGTAGATTGATAGAAAGATACCTCGTTTCAACACTGAGGTCTTGGTATCTATACCTGGTGGGGTTGGCTAATAGTGAAGTGTGAAATCACAGCAGGGTGTACTAACAAGCTAAGAAAAAGAAAAAAAATAAATAATAATAATCCTAATCCAAGACTGGGCAAGCACAACACAAACACTTCAAATTTAATGGGAAAATATCACAGCACAAAACCACAGCAAACACTATAAAAGTAGAAATTGCTAGAGAGAGAATATCCAATTTGAACAAGCCTCAAATCTCCCTTCCAAACCCTTTGAAATCCTATAAACGAATTAGAAAGCTCTAGATACATCCCAATCCCAATTATACTCCATAAACGAATTAGAAAGCTCCAGATACATCCCAATCCCAATTATACTCCTATATATAGCACACAGGAGAATTCCAATCAAAATTGGAAATAAATCCCGCAATTTCACAAATTTGCGTAAACACATTTGATGTGACTTCGATGTCATCGTACTGAACCTTCGATGACTTCAAACCAACTTCGATGGTATCAGAATATAACACCTTGAATTTCGAGGGTCGAGTAATACCTAACTCCCGAATTTCTAGGTGCCACTTATGCTTGACAGATTTAACTAATTTGGATTTCATTTGATTGGTGTATGAGCATTTGAAAAGTAATAATAAATGGGTCATGCAGTGTAAACTGAAACCAACCTAACTAAATTAGAGCATGACTAATAAAATGGTGAGTTTACGTTCAGTGTACAGGACCACATCCCAGCAAAATATGTACAGTCCAGAAAAATACAAAATATCCCTGCCCTAAGGCCCCATCGCTGGATCCAGGGCAGCCTATGGTGACCTACCCAGCAGCTGAAAGTATGAGAGCTCCTCCTTGACATCTATGGCAGCCTCGTCCAACGCATTAGTCTCTGTGATACCTGCATTTAAGATAAGGTCTAGTTGGTGTTTTAAAACACCGTCCCAGAGTGGGAATGAGTGATCAACTCAGTGGTTCCATTAGCATTAAGTTACATAAGTTATCAATTCCACAGGCACAATTAATGAAAAGAAACTAAGCATGCGATCTCTAAATACTCTTGTTAATGCACATGCATGTTGTTTTGATATAATGCATGCCCTCGTAATCCAACACTCCCTCATAGCGACCCCATCTTACGTTCGCAAATGACCAACACTCCCTCATCACGCGACCTCAACTGTTATGTCACCACTATCTAATGAAATGCGACATGATCATGTTAGCCGAGCATTTAGTTAAGTCCGTTCATCCAGAAAGATTAGGGAAACTGATGCATTCCCACGAAATCAAAGGCCCTAACCCGATCGCGAGGCTCAGGGTGGCCATAGCGGCCCTGCACCTGAGACCCTTGATCCATCTGGGTTCGTCACTCCCAGCTGAGCTCATACAATAAGCATGATTTAAATTGGATTGCTCGCGGTCACTACGGGGAGGCTCGTGTAAGTGCTATGTTGTAAATCTAGCACTATGTATTGTCAAATTTTGTTATGCCAAAACACTTTGGAATGTTTGACTTGTTTTGATAGATGGAATGTTCACCTTCAAGTTCAAATAGATGGAAAGTTCACCTTCATTCAAAGATGAGCTTCATGTTATCTACATCGATATTTAGTGTGCTACAATTATGCATATTCAACTATGAGAATAAGTCGAAGTTCACAAAGTCCAAGTACTCAAGTCCAAGTGCATTATCTCAAGCTCAAGTTCAAGTGCATCACTTGCTCAAGCTTAAGTTCAAGCTCAAGTTCAAGATCAAATACATTTGATCAAGCTTAAGTCTCAAATCACATGCTCAAGACACAAGTTCGAGACACAAGCTCAAGTATACGAGGTCAAGCTTCAAGTGCTTCAAAGTGTCCTATCTACTGAAGCGACCAATGTTTCAATTTCAATATTCACATTTAAGGTATATATGACCCTAGAAAGACCTTAGGATTAGGTCATTAACGTTGCATGTTTAATTTGGGTCATAGTACTTATTTTAGGATTTGGTTCGACTAGTCCTAGTCTTGGTTCGACTAGTCTAGGCACTGGCTTGACCAATCCAGGATTTTACTCAAAAAATCGGATAAGGTTGTTTGGTCTTCAACCAGTCGAGTACCCTACTCGACCGGTCGTGGAGTCTGGCTCGACCAGTCGAGAAGGACTCGACTCGAACTCCAGCAATGCTAATTTAATTCACTCGACCAGTCGAGCTGGTCACTCAACTAGTCACAGGTCTGTTTTATCTGATCACACCAGAAAATTTGAAAATTGGTTCTGCTAGGACCAGTCAAGCCGAACCTTAGACCAGTCGAGGGAACTGAATTGCAACCTATAAATAAAGAATATTTCTTAGATTTTTCATTCATTATAAGTCAATTCAAGCCACCACTCTGAGAGATAAGTCCCCATTATTATGAAGCTATTGTGAGGTTTTTAAATAGCTTTTTGGTTTTTTAATTTCTTTATCTCTTGATTCCATTTTAGTTAATATAAAAGGGGATTTTGCTTTAACCCTTTTTGAGATCCAAGAAATTGAATTCAAGTAGCCAAAGGTTGGATTTAATTTAAAATTCACCTAGACCTTGAACCCCTTCATTTGTGATATTGAATTTTGAACATCTTGATCTACAAAGAAGCAGTTCTATCGGTTACATCGAAGAACATTCTTTAGATAAGTATTGTATTTCAATTTTCTGTATTTTTGGTTTGTGAGATTTAACCAAGAAAATCTCTATTTGTGATTTTGAGTGAGATTACCCCGAAAAATCTTAGCGTGGGGTTTTTTATTGTGTAAGCCTATTGAAAAACAAATCTATAAAGGTTTTAAGGTAAACCTTGAAAAACCTTCTTTCTTAGTGAAAGCCAATATCCCGTGGGTGTGGATATTGGAAGTGGAGTAGTTGTGTGGTTGTTCGCGAACAGTTGGCGTACACACATGAACCACTATAATTCTTGGAGTTGTGGTGGATGATTGTATTTGATTATGTGTGTAAATGTTATAATCTATTTTATGCTTTCGTGGTGAATATTATAATAGCTAGGTTTATTTCTTTGGCTTTTGTATCGGTTTGAGTTTTTGATACTTACCAACGTTTTAGAAATTAGGTTGTCCTACCATAAGCCATTAGTTTTTGGTGTAAGGTTGTCCTTAGAACAACATTTGTATCAACCTCTCAATACTTGTGCATTTGAGGTTGCTTTAGATTTCTGCTCTTTGAGTTTATTTTCACATTTTTTTAAAATTTGGCATAGTCCTATTCACCCCCCCCGCGGACTTGGAGCTCGCCCTTTTCAAGTGGTATCAAAGCCTAATAGCTCATTTTATTGAATTAATTTCCTGAGCTGAGCGATCTCGAGCTCTTAATATGTCAAATTTTAATAGCCTTTCTATTGCTAGGCCACCACCGTTTGATAGCTCCAATTATGCTTATTGGAAAGCCAGGATGAGATCCTTTTTGAAATCCATTGATGAAAGCGTGTGGCAAGCAACGGTTACCAAATGGAAACCACCAATGACTGAAGTTCTAGGCAGTGATGGAACCAAGTCCATGCAAGTATTGCCTTATTATTTATGGACCACACCTCAGAAAAATGAGAGCAGTGCTAATGCCAAAGCTTTAAATGCAATCACTTGTGCACTATCACTAGAAGAGTTCAAAAGAATTATATCTTCTGATACTGCAAAACAAGCTTGGGATATCTTAGAAATGACACATGAGGGAATGACTATTGTCAAAAAGTCTAAGGTTTAGATCCTCACCACTAGGTTTAAGGAAATACATATGAAAGAAAATGAATCATTCATGGTTTTCTATACAAAACTAAATGACATAGTAAACTCTATGTGGGGTCTTGGAGATAACATCCCAGAAAGAAAAGTTTGTGCAAAAATACTACGCTCACTGCCTGAGAGATTTAATTCCAAGGTGACCTCCATTCAAGAACTTAGAGACACTGATAATATGAGGGTGGAGGAACTTGTTGGTTCACTTCAAACTTACGAGTTGAATTTTAAAGCTCCAAAAGGTAAATCTATAGCCCTTAAATCATCCGAATGTATTTCTCAAGATAGTAATTCTGATTGTGAAAACTCAGAGGATGATATGGCCTTATTAGCTAAAAAGTTTTATAAGATTTTTAAAAGCAAAACGAGAGTTGATTTTCAAAAACCCTCTGAGAAGAAAAAGGGTAAAACTAAAAATTGAAAATTACAAAAAGAAAGCCAATGCTTCAACTGCCATGAATATGGGCATTTAGCAAATAAATGGGCTAAAGGGACAAGTCAAAGAGAAAAGGCATGTTGGTCACATGGGATGAATTGTCCCCCTCTGAAGCTTCTTCTGAGTCGGATGATTCAGAACCCGAATCTACAAGTGAAGTCAAGGACTTGATGACTCTAACCAGAGTCACTTCCACAGATAGTTGTGATACATTTGAATATGAAAATCTAAGGAGTGACCCTGAAAACGAAGACAATCTTCAGGATGCCTACAATACCCTATACAAGTAGAGTTGTAAGATTGCTGTCAAGCTTAAACTTTAAAAAGAAAATTTTCTAAAATTAAAAGAGGATTTTAAAAACTTAGTTTTAGAAAAGTCGCATATTTCTGATTGTTTTGAAAAAACTAAATATGATTTAGATTTCACAACATCTCAACTTAAAAACCTAAAATCAAAAAATTAGAAACTAAAAATGGAAGCCTCTTCCCTCTTGAGTTCAAAAGATACTTGGAGGTATGCCCAGGGAGACCCTAAACTAGAAAAATTACTAACCGGATCAAGAAAGCGTGGAGATAGATCGGGTCTAGGATATGATAAAAATATGCCTCTGAAAAATAAGATTACTCCTATGTTTGTTAAAGGAGAGTCCTCCAACTCAAAAGGGAAAAGCTTAAATCAAAACAGTTTCAAAATCCTAAAACTTTTCAAACTACCAAACCTAATGTCAACCATATCAATTTTAGAAATCAGTATTACAACCCCTTAGCTACGAAGATTGTGGATTTACTTAAGGAGCTTATGAAATCTAATTCAAATGTGAGGGTTGATAACAATTATAAGCGAAGGAAAACCAACAATATTCCAAAACCCAAAATGATAATGAAATGGGTCCCTAAGGTTACATGTCTGGTTGCCCACACCGCCTTCAAGGCTTCAAGTCAATCAAAGTGGAACCTAGATAGTGGTTGCTCTAGACACATGATAGGTGACAGAGATTTGTTCACCAACTACAAAGAAATGACTGATGGATCAGTCACATTTGGTGATGGAAGCAACTGCAAAATAATTGGCCAAGGTACAGTTCAACTTTTCAACCTTCCTCCTTTTGAAAATGTTTTATTCGTAGAAGGTCTTAAGCACAATCTTTTAAGTATTTCTCAAATCGCAATAATATGCATAGTGTTAAAATAATAAGCATAGTGTTAAATTCACTAATCAAGGATGCGAGATCTCAAATGAGAAAGGTTATGTGATATTGAATGGTCGAAGAACATCTGAAAATTGCTATATTGTAAGTGATTCTGACTCGTCTAAATTTTCTTGTTACATGGTCCAAACCAATGAGACCGAGTTATGGCACAAACGCCTTGGACATGTAAACTACCAAAATTTATATAGACTGAGTAAGGCCGATCTAATAAGAGGTCTACCCAAATTGAAGAAAATGGATAAAATTTGTGGCGAATATCAAATCGGGAAACAAACGAGTAGTCACAAGAAAGTGAACTCCTTCGCCACATCTAAACCCATTGAACTCCTCCACATGGATCTTGTTGGACCAATTAGAACGGATAGTCGAGGTGAAAAGAAATACTTTCTGGTAATTGTGGATGACTTTACCAGATATACATAGGTAACTTTCATGAGAGAAAAGTCTGAAACTCTCGATGAAGTGAAAAGGTGTAACACCCCGGTTCTCGAAACCCGAGTACACTACTCATTTTCTAAGAATCCGAGTGTTAACCTTTAACTGTAACTCAAATTTCACGTACATTTTTTTTTCTTTTATCAGAGTTAGTAATATAGCGGGATGGAAATAATTAAGTATAAGAGGGAGTCCAAATACACGTTACCAAGATTTCAAGTGGTTACCTAAAAACTTATATAAACCAATGTCTTAACTTATTACAAAATATGACAATATAAATTTAAACACAAATGAAATTAGGAATAGAAGGTCGCAAGATCGTCTGACTTCTCTTATTCCACATAATCATCAACATGCGCATCCTCTGCGTGTCCTGCACACTGGATATAGTTTAATAGCGTCAAAGGCTATCGTAGTGGGGTATAACCCCCAAGATTTATTGTATCATCAAGATAATTAAGCATAGTTATCATAAACAGTTTATAATAATTATTACACAATGATTATCATGGAAATCAGATAAGGTTCATCAGATACTCATTCAATAAATAAATTTCACAAAGATGTTCTTATTTAAATGCATGGATACATGCACATGCTCACAGACCTGGGGATGCACATCCAGCTAGTAAAAAGTCCCGCAAGGAGAACTAGTATAAGGCCCGTATCCTAGCCCGTACCATTTCGTATGCTTCCGCGGTCCTCCCGGTCGAATTCTAGTAACCTGCGATTTGTTATCGGTAGTTGCACACGATCCTAAGTTGTATCCCTATTCTTAGGTCGGCTCGACCCAAGACCTGTACTAGTGCGACCACACCATCGCCGCGGTTCCAATGCTGCATCTCGCGTGCCGAGGCAATACCCAGGCCAGGAGATGTGGGCCTGCGTTCAATTCAAGGAAAACGTCGCACTTTACAAAACCTAAGAGAACATGTCAAATCAATCAATCAATCCCATCAAGTACAAGCAAACCCCCCCCCCCCCCAAAATCAACTCTCTCTCACTCACCTTTACATGTTAAGTATACATCACTCACCTTTCCACCCATCACTCACCTTTTCACTCCATCACCCATCTCTCTCTCCTTACAATCCTCTCTCTCTCTCTCTCTCTCTCTCTCTCTCTCTCTCTCTCTCATTTCTCAAAACTTATTTTTCCAAGCAACAAAATATCCCACGACCAAGCCTTCCAAGCTCTCATGGAGGAGCTTTGCGTGGCCCATTCCCTACCACTTAATCCAACCCTTAAAAGCCGATCTCAACCATTAAAATCCACCCTTGGAGCTCTAGATTACATCAGTGGAAGGAGGAGTCCGAGAAGATCAAAGGTGGATGATTTCATTTATTTGATTTGTAATTTGAGGGCCCACATATGTGGGACCCATCTTGATGTATTTGTTGTATCAAAGAGGGACCCATAGTGGCGGGGTCCCTCCACCAACCGATCCTCTCTCTCTCTCTCTCTCTCTCTCTCTCTCTCTCTCTCTCTCTCTCTCTCTCCCCTATTGAGGCCCACCTTGAAGAATGGATTAGATCCACACTGTCCGGCCACATGAACGGTAGGAATTCCACCATGATGTAATCATCTACACCGTCCAGTGGACGGGCCTGGATGCAGTGAAAGTACAAATATTAGCTTATTCTAAAGCTGTGGGCCATGCTGATGTGGACCCACCTGACGTGTGAATGATCCAGATATCTAGTGGGCCACATGTGTGGACCCACCAGATGGATGTATTTCAAACTGTCCATCCGTGCACACTGGACGACTTGGATGCTGGACACATCCCAAAAAAAATATATATTTTAATGTAGTATATATATTGAGGTGGGCCACACGTGTGGACCTACCACGGTTTATACGTTTGATCCCCACCATCCAGAATGTCCAGAGAGTTTGGACGGTGGGCATTTAATTATGATTACATTATTTTATAATATATCTAATCATATTATATTATAATATCTCATATTATATTATATATATGTATATTATATATATATATATATATGTATATTATATATATATATAGAGGGAAGTGGGGTGGGCCACGTGCATGGGACCCACCTGACGAGCGGACTAGATATAGGAGGTGGGCCACGTGCATGGGACCCACCTGATGAGTGATTGACTGGCATACCTCACGCAGCTACGGCTGCTGTGAGGACTGACGTCAGCAAGTTTTGGTGGGACCCACCACCATTATGTGTTTCATCTGCACCATCCATCTGGATGGTGCCACGTGCACCTCACCATGGCGGATGTTTTTCATCCAAACCGTCCATCTAATCTCCTCGTGGGGATCGCTGTGATGTATAGGTCTTAGCCGCACCACCCAGATGGTTGTACGATGGGTCCCACCCTCTAATGCATGTGTTGCATTCGACCATCCATCCCATTTGGTGAGATCGTTCAAAAGCTTGAGAAGAAAAATAAGATTGATCTAGTATCAAGTGGACCACACTGTCAAAACAGTGGAATCTAATGCCTACCATTGAAACCCCTTTTGGGTTACAGAAGTTTTGAACCAATAAGATATTTATTTTTCCTCACTGTTTAGGTCTTTGTGACCTTATGAACAGTCTGGATGGGAAATAAATGCTATGGTGGGCCCTCCAAATTTTTAATTGTGGAAATCACTATCTCCACTGCTAGTTGTAGTATGGTCCAGATGATCTTTCGATATGGTTCATTCTTTTAGAAATGCTCTAGAATGATTTCTAAAAATAGGTGAATGGTGTACATGATGCGGCCCATGTGATGTGGCCCACTTGATGTATTTGAGGCTCATTGGTGTGGCCCATTGATGCGGCCCACTTGATGTATTTGAGGCCCATGAGATAGGGCCCATTATGATGGGATTGCGGCCCAGATGAAGGGGCCCATTGTGATGTATATTGGGCCCATGAGTGAGGCCTGATGTGATGTATACAAGACCCATATGATGGGGCCCACCCGCTTGAATCTGAGGCCCATAGGCAAGGCCCATTATGTTGTATTCGTGGCTTATGCGCAAGGCCCATTATGATATGTATTAGGCCCATTAGTACGGCCCATTGATGAAGCCCACTTGATGTGTATGCGGCTCATTAGTGCGGCCCATTAATGAAGTCCACTTGATGTGTATGTGGCCCATTAGTGTGGCCCATTGATGAAGCCCACTTGATGTGTATGTGGCCCATTAGTGCAGCCCATTGTGATGTATGTGGCCCACCGTGATGCGGCCCATTATGATGTATTCATGGCCTATGCGCAAGGCCCATTGTGATATGTATTAGGCCCATTAGTGCGTCCCATTGATGAAGCCCACTTGATGTGTATGTGGCCCATTAGTGTGGCCCATTGATGAAGCCCACTTGATGTGTATGTGGCCCATTAGTGTGGCCCATTGATGAAGCCCACTTGATGTGTATGTGGCCCATTAGTGCGGCCCATGGTGATGTATGTGGCCCACCGTGATGCGGCCCATTATGATGTATCTGTGGCCTATGGGCAAGGCCCATTATGATGTATTTGTGGCCTATGGGCAAGGCCCATTTGATGTATTTAAGGCCCACCTAATGCAGCCCTTTTAATGTATTTAAGGCCCATAGGTTGAGGCTCAATGTAATGTATATAAGGACCATGAGTGGGCCCAAAGAGACATATGTGAGGCCTTTGTGTGGGTCGAATGTGATGTATATGAGGCCCATTGCGATGTATATTAGGCCCTTGTGTGAGGCCATGGGCCCACTTTATGTTTGGCTCTATGTGGGCCATTCCTTAGTAGCAATGTTGATTAAATGTCCACATTGATGGGCAATGATGGTTGGATGTCCACATTGTGACCTTTCCTTAGGCCTTGTTAGGCCCATTCTCATTCTCTTAGTGGGTTAACCCTAATTAGTGGGCCCCATTCACCATAGACAGATGGCTCCATGCTATCGGATTTAACATAACTATGGACGAGGGCCGATCTTTATATTATGGTTGATCGACTGTTCATCTATGGACCACGCCTTGTTTATATGCCGATTATCGAGGCTGATTGTATAGGTCGATTTCGATTGTCGAGGCCGAGTATCGAGGTCGATTCTGATTTATCGAGGCTGATTCTGATTGTCGAGGCTGAGTATCGAGGCCGATTGTATAGGCCAATTTCGATTATCGAGGCCAGTTCTGATTTGTCGAGGCCGATTGTATAAGCCGATTCTGATTGTCGAGGCCGAGTATCGAGGCCGATTCTGATTTGTCAAGGCCGATTGTGTAGGCTAATTCTGATTGTCGAGGCCGAGTATCGAGGCCATTCTAATTTGTCGAGGCCGATTTCGATTGTCGAGGCCGAGTATCGAGGCCGATTCCAATTTGTCGAGGCCGATTGTATAGGCCAATTCCGATTGTTGAGGCCGATTTCGATTGTAGAGGCCAATTTCAATTGCCAAGGCCGATTGTCGAGACTTATATGATGTATATGCGACCCATAGTTGAGGCCCATTGTGATGTGTATGTGATGTATATGTGACCCGTGTTTGAGGCCTAATGTGACATATATGCAGGCCATATTTGAGGCCCATTGTGATGTGTATTCAGCCCGTGTTTAAGGCCTAAAATGATATATATGAGGCCTATGTGATGAGGCCCATTGTGATGCATTTGAGGGCCAGGCGATGGAGCCCATTGTGATGTATGTTAGGCCCGTGTGAAAGGCCCATCGTGATGTGTATTAAGCTCTTGAGTGAGGCCCATGGTGTTGTATATTTGGCCCTTAGTGAGGCCATGGGTCCATTATATGTTAGACTCTATGTGGGTCATTCATTGGGGGCAATGTTGGTTGAATGTCCACATTGTCGAGGCCAACTCTCGATGTTGATTATCGTGCCGATTATTGATACGGATTATGAGTATGTGACAGCATAACTTCACAATACATGCCCATACGCATCATCTGCATGTTTGTTATGAGATGTGATTGACCATTGCATATACCATAGTACAGATGGTTTATGGGACTCCTTGATAGGTAGAGTTATCCCACATGAGCACATGGTATGCGCATGATTGATGTATAACTTGATTGCATGACTCATGCATCTTGCATTGTGTTGTGATTACTATACGCCCTAGCGACATCAGGGCCGTAGCCTCCATAGGCATATCGTGGATGGCCAGATGGGACACCGAAAATATATTATTAGCATTAGGCTCCATAGATGGCCCTGGGTGAAAATCTTTAAACCCTCTTAGTACCAGAGGACGCCCCAACGTCGAGACCAAGTGGATATATATGAGCACATAAGGGTCGTATACCAGTAGGCCACATCTCTCACTGTGTCGTGATCGGTTGGGAGGGGTTATGACCTTACCTGCCTGAGTGAGGGGCATTATCTAGGTTGAATTTGACCAGCTTGAGGAATGGGTCTGCTATCGACAAGCCGGGCCCGATATTGGCAGGTGGATAGTGAGGTCTCTTCCACTTACCCAGTTCTGCACTGGGATAGGGGCGACAAACTGGCGTAGAGTGTACTAGACCCCAGTGATTTCTTAGAGAGGAACTGTACTGATATGAGGACTTATTCATTTGGAGTTGCATACTTATTCATTCATTCATTCACTATCCACTTGGGCTGGTGGTGCGCAACTATTTATTATGCGTACCTTCGCAATGGCCAGGATTTCGATTGGGGCGTGCAACTAACCTAAGATCAGGAGTTTACCACATTAAGTCTGACTATCCAAATTTAGGTATGGGACTAGTTTGGATAAAAGTCCCTTGTGGTGAACCCCGTAGCCTACGACACTATGTACTATCATCCCGACTTCACACTCTAACTTGGTCATTTCATTTGCACCGCATATTGCACATTCCGGTATGCGTGGACTCATCATGATTTGTATATTGTATTGTATCCTCGGCATCTGATATTTGACTTCTTACTTTCTTGCATTGTATGGCCTTGGTATAGCTAATTGTATTCATGGACTTGTCAGTGTTTCTACTTACTCTGATATCGTATGATTCATGAACTTACCAGTATTTTCGATATTCTATGATTTATGACATTGTACTGTATACTTAGCACTTATCTTGTGCACACGCTTTCACCACCCACTAAGCTTTCTATAAGCTTATGCACGATAGATGCGTGCAGGTGGCGTTAGGTTGCAGCAGTGTCGAGCTTGGAGCATGCAGCGGACCTCTGGAGCTTTGATTTTCGATATATGTATTTCCCTTTCAGCATTGTATTCAAATAATTATATTAGTGAATATGTGATGATGACGTTGCCTTTGTGATTTGGGTAAACTTGTGGTTATGCTTCTTACGAGATAAATATATGTTGAAAAATCCTCCTTGTAGGATCCCAGGATCGAAATCTAGCGTATGGGCGCTGGGAGCCGAGAATGAGGTACTACGGAGGCTGTCGGCACCAGATTCGGCGATCGGGATTCCTGTGAGTCCGATCTCCGGGTTTAGGGCGTGACAACTAGCCACCCGGAAAAGTACTCAAAGGTACGCCCAAGGAGAACCAGCCACCCAGAAAAGACTATGATATATATCGCCCAAGAACGACTAGTCACCTAGAAAAGTACATAAAGGTACGCCCAAGGAGAACTAACTACCCGGAAAAGACCATAATATATAGATCACCCAAGGAGGACTAGACACCCGAAAAAGTACACAAAGGTACGTCCAAGGAGAACTAACCACCCGAAAAAGACCATAATAATATATAGATCAACTAAGGAGGACTAGTCACCCAGAAAAGTATACAAAGGTATGCCCAAGGAGAACTAATCACCCGGAAAAGACCATAATATATAGATCGCCCAAGGAGATGTAGTCACCCAGAAAAGTATCTAAGGTACGCCCAAGGAAAACTAGTCACCTGGAAAAGACCGCATGCCATGAAAATGCATGATTAGCCCAACCATTATTATTCCAATTTCAAACAATCAATTTAGGAAAGCTCAAAGGTCACTATGGGGGGTTTGTCACCCAACATAGGCTGACAGCTCAGGCATAATATCCCATTCCACCATCCCTGGCTCATGAGACTAACAAATGGGATGTTTAAAGGTAACCTACTTAACTAGTGGCCAATTATAGTTTTACAAGTGTGACTTATCATCCCAAGGTCATATGAAGATGGTTCCTTTAAGGCACATAGGGCAAATATCAAATCAAGCAGCATAAGGCAAACAACTCATCCTAAGGATGTAATAAAAATGGATTATCCCAGCAGTCACTTAGACAACAAACATTCTTTAAGATGATAAGCCCACATCAAATGTTCTATTTAATTTATTAGACAAAATGGCCACTAGTTCTAGGACCTCCAATCATTCCATCAAGTGATCATGAATGACAAATCATGTATAATATCAATATAACATATGCATAACTAAAGCATTCATTTCAAATTAAAATAGAGGTAATTAGATCTTACGACACATTTGAATATTAAATTTAAATATAATATATCTATCATCATAAGGAATCAAAATCAATAAGAGCGATGAACCACATTAAGCAATTAATAAAGTAAATGAACAAAGTTAAATGAGCAAGGCTAATTATCAAGATGTGGAAAAGCTTGAAGGGTGATCCTCATCTTAGATGAATGTCTCCCTTGTTTGATTATTTACTTGAGGGTTTATGAATCCTAAAATTAAAGCAATAGTCAATTAATTCCTATTCTCATTACATGCATTGATTGCTCATCTTAGAAGTACCGTCAATCACTTACCTGATCTAATTTGAGTGGAGGTAGGAGAGTTCTTCAAGGTAGGCAGCAATGGATATTTCATGCTTGCCCATTTCAGTGAGTTACAACTGAGTCGACTCAATGGTTATCTAGTTAAAAGACTGGGTGCATGAGAGGAATACCTGGGGTCTTCCCTAAGTTCATTCGGCCTATGACTCTAGTAGTGTTCTTGAAACTCTTCTCAGGTGGTTGCAAACATTGGACCTTTGAGGTAAAATGAGTCTAACTCAGTTGGGTGTCTACTAAGTCAACTCACCAATGAGTTGAGTGAAAGACTAAACGAAATGAAAGGGGTTTAGTGATAATACCTAACTGAGACCAGCTCCAACTGATGGTGTGGATGAAATTGAGGCACGACTCGTTGCGAGTCGGATTGCTGACCTTGAGAATGCGACTCGGTTGGAATCTTCACCTTATAAACTAGTCGAGTTGAGAGTGTGGGAGAAGCTACCCATTAAGGTAACCAGTCTTTGATCTCAGCACTTCAGTTCACCTGAGAGAGAACTCAGTTAAGGTCGGGTTGGATCTTGACCTGAACAGGGAACTAAGTGGGTCAACTCGTCACTGAGTTGAGATGGATCCTAGCGTAGATAGTTGAGTGGAGTCTTATACCTGAGTAGTGTTGGCTACACCGGTAGAGTAGAGAAGGTCCGGATCGATTCTGCTAACTCAGAATCCCATCCTGCAATGTCGAGCTTGACTGAGTTAGTAAACAGTGACTCGATTATAAAGAAAACGGACGGGATAGCTATCAGTTACCTGCGACTATAAGCTGGTTGGATTTCTATTTCCGATCTATGACTGGCACGAATCATTGGAGGCAACCGACTGGTTAGGATTTGCGGTGGGTCTGGACAAGAGTCGCTGGACGGAAGCAGAACAGGGAAGACGTAGAGATCGGCACGGAGCTGACTCAGCTGGTGTGGACCGAGTCTAGTCTGAGCTAGTAGCACTCTGCCTTAGACTTGCACTCTCACCTCTTTTACACTCACTATATCTCTCCCTTTTTTCTCTATCTTTTTCTCCTTCGTACTCTCTCTCCGCATTGAACGACTCGGGCTGAGTCGAGTTACAACTAGACCTACAACTCGCTCCATAGCCCAGGCACTCTATCCCTCTCTCTCTCTCTCTCTCTCTCTCTCTCTCTCTTTCTATTTCCTTTCCTTTTCTTTTCCTTGGGATTCACCCTAACACGCAGCTATTTATAGCCTTTTCTCTTCCGGAATTCGCTATTGTTAATCTCAGGGATTAACATCCTCTTTACGTAATGTCATTGAGAGAAAACCCATCATTAGGGTTTTTCCACACATCTGTCGGTATGCATGGGCCTTCAAAATTGTCCCTAATGGACTCCAGATGGGGTGGCCCACGTGATGAACATCTCGGATCGAAGAAAGTATCAACTTTTCGAAGTGTTGCACCAACGGTCAAATCAAGGAAGATGACCCATTAGCCATGTCGGTTTTGTAACGGTCAGCTATGTCAAGAGGGTCTGTGTGGCCCACCCAGGAGTGTGAAAGGGAAGTTGATTACCACTCTAATCCGGGAGAGGTGGTGACTCACGTTGGTGCGAAATCTCTCCAAAATCTTGGCTCTCTTACGAGATTTCAAACAACCCTAACGCCAACGTCCTGGATCTGCTCGAGAGAAGCTTCCAGAGATCAATGATCGGCTAGGATTCATCTTTCCTCATTAAGGAAAGATTCTTTCCACTTTCTGTCGAGTAGGGGTGTACTTTCGAAAAAAGTAGGGCTGACTAGGATTTCTCTGCATACGTGGCTTCTATCCGACGACTTCCAACGGTTGAATTTTCCAGAGGAGTAGCAGACATGGATCTACCCTCCCCATCAGCACCTATCTTTTGCAATGCTTGACCAGGCGTTGACCGAGCTGGCGCAAGTGACTTTCAATCGTAGGTCTCAGCATGGTCAGGGTCGGTGGGACCCTATCTATTAGATGTAAGGTTTGGATTTAGCTATTGTATTCAGATGGACGGTCATTTACATCGTCAAACAGAAGGTCCAGTTTGAACGAGCGTCGAGCGGGAGGAATTTTTGAAATTCCACTGCTTTTGCGATTTCTATCGAGTCAAAGATCATTTGACCCGATATGAAGATTCCGTGCACGGCGCGAACAAACTATCTATGCACACGCACAGATCATATGTGGCATCCACGTCGTGATCTCGGCTGATCCACACCGTCCATTCGTCTTTCAAGATCATTGAATACCTAAGGTGGGAGTTTTGGTAAGTCCTAATCTCTTGTGGATGAGATCTAAGCTGTCTGTTCATCTTACAAGGTTTATGAATCGCTCTGGGCTGAAGATCAGTCCGTTCCTATACTTGTAAAGTGTCATACTCGGAGATTTACCCTTGATGTGTGTTGATTGCTATTAGTTTAGACTGTTAGTTTTAAGTGGGGTGGTTAATCTACTCGCTTAATGTTTAACGAGATTAGTCATTAGGTTTTAAGTTAGGATTAAGGCATGGGTTGTTACATTCAAGGATAACAATCTGGTGCCCTTAAAAATTGTTATTTGAGTGGCTCACAAGACTTTTTAACTACAGAGATGAAGATCTACAGTGGATCCCCCAAATTAACGATCACATGGCGAAATCTTTGGATGGAGATTACTCTTAATGGTCCATTTAGGCTATAATGAAGGTAAATGTTCAAATAGGCTAGGTTTGTATTTATACTAAGTTAGGTTACAAGGTAATACCCGAGTACTAGAAAGTACGGGGTGTTACGAAAGGATACTTAAGCGTATCCAAACTGAAAAGGAGACGAATATCTCTAAAATCTGAAGTAACCATGGTTGGAGTTTGACAATAGGAATTTTGAGAAGTTTTGTAGCGATCACGGAATGTTACATAAGTTTTCTGCACCTAAGACACCTCAACAAAATGGGGTTGTTGTAAGGAAAAACTGTGTGCTTGAAGAAATGGCTAATGTTATGTTAAATAGCATGAAGTTACCTAAAAATCTATGGGCTGAAGCTGTGAACACTACATGCTATGTAATAAACCGTGCTTATATTAGAAAATTAAAAGATAAAACAACATATGAATTGTGGTTTAACAAGAAGCCCATAGTTAAATACTTTCGAGTTTTTGGCAGTAAGTGTTATATTTTGCGTGACTGCGATACTTTCGAGTTTTTGGCAGTAAGTGTTATATTTTGCGTGACTGCGAAACTTTAGGAAAATTCGACACTAAAAGTAACGAAGGAATTTTCCTAGGGTATGTGTTGAGGGTCAAATATTGCATATTAGACCTCAGTTATTACCGGATTTATGAACATGCCACCGTTTAAAATCCTAATTTAATCGTGTTTGTGATGCAAGGTACATTTGCAAGAGTGGACTACAAAAAGGTGCTAAAAGTGTGTATTTGATGCTCTGAAATCACCACAACAAGGGATGGACCCCAGGGGACCAAGATCGACAAATTTACACGCCAGAGATCCACGGAAATCAAGAAATCAAGCTGGCACGAAAGTCGACAAAATGCAATATCACAAGGTTCCCACCATCTGATCAGCCCGAAACTTCATTCAGGGTCAGGAGATCATAAATGAATCGTACACGTCAAATGTCAGTTCCCGAATCATTATGGAAGTGACCTGACAGACAGATCAGCCTACAGACCATTGATTTTAGACCCACATGAGATCTGGATATTCTTTAAACTGGAGCTGGACAGCTTAAATTAGATAAGAAAATGGATGAACGGATCAGATCTCTTACAAGTAGTACCTTGGACCCCACCGAGTTGAGTGTGCATGGTGCACAAGTGCACCACCGCACGACAACTAAGAAGCGGTCAAGAGATCTCTTGACCGAAATTCTTTCTTAAAAAAAAAAAAAAGAAATCCGTTTTCTTCTTCTTCCGTGCGCCCATTCACGGTCGGGTGCGGGTGGGCCATATCATCACACATAGTGATGATCCAAGCCGCTCATTGAAATCGGAAGGACAAACCGAAGCCCTCCTCGATCTGTTTCCAGTTTTCTCGATATCTTTGTATAAACATGCGGGAACCGACGCAGAATGGATGGTGCCGAGCAAAACAACATGAGCATCGACGGCCGATCAAAAACCGATGATGACCGAACCGGTTTTTCCCGGGAATCAAATGGACGGCGTGGATTTCTCATTAAGACCCGATCAGGGACCCCACCAATATCCAGCGCAAGCTCTGTTTGAGCGTCGGCGAAATCCGGGAGAGTTGGTGTGTTGTACATCAAAGCCGGGCATCATGGACGTGATCTGGACCATCCATTGGCTTCCTAAGAGGCTTCTTATCACTGCCTAGGTGGCAGAATTTCATACTACAGCGGAGTATGGTTTTTCAACTGTTCAAACACGAGTTGAACGACAGCAATGGAAAAGCAAGTGGGCCACACTAAAACTGCTCCAAACCATCGCTTTCCGGACGGTTTTTCGCCCTGAAGAGAATGGACGGCTTGGATTTCTTCAAAAGATATCAAGTGGATCCCACCAGGTTCGTCAGCGCAAGAGAGAGGATCCGTTTCGCAGCGTCCGCGAGAACCGACGCCGGTTCTGCGTTGTGGGTCCCACTGATGGCTCAGATCAATGATCTGAACCGTCCATTAAGACTGGAGATAGGTTAAAACCTACGCCTAGGTGTCCATCTCCTTCCATGCAAGTTATCAGAAAATTTTAGCTGTCAAAAGGAAGACGGACGGTGGAATTGTTTGAGATGGTGGGCCGCATTAAACTCAAGAAAAAATACTATTTCTCAGTTATTTTCTGCCACGAGTAGAATGAATGGAGTGGATTTTGTGTTTGATATCAGTAGTGGGCCCACAAATCAACGTACCTGCGTAGGATTTCTCTGTTGCGTAAACAGAGGAGTTTTCGACTCCGTTTCGAAGTTGAACTCCTTGCACACTGACGGATGCTGGCTCTATAAGAGGGAAGTTTCCACGACTGGACGGGAGGAAGATCAGAGACAGGGAGCAGCAGCTCGACTGGGGGCTTGGACGTGGGAAGCAGACGTGAGGAGGGAGAGAGCAGAAGAGAAAAGGGAAGTTGTTTAGTTTAGTTATTTTATTTTAAGAGTGCTAATCCACCATGTCTATGTGTGGCTAAATCCTCTTAGCTAGGGCTAAGAGGTGAAGCTTGTAGCGTGATGGGAGGCCTCTTTGCTTGTGCCTTTTGTTTAAACTGAATGAATTTTGATTTAATTTATTAAGGGAATGTTTTTCAGTCTTTAATGGTCATGTGTGTGAAATTACAATGGGTCTGCAATGGCTTTGAGCATGTTCTTTTTCTCTTATGTTTATGACGTCAGGAAGCCCTGTTGTTCACCATCGTCTCCTGGGCATGGTTGGATGTCGGTACCCTTCCTAACCTTCATACATTGATTGGTTGGTAATTAGTTTAATTCAAGCTTTGTCTCCGGGCATGGTTTGGTGATGGAATCCATTCTAATTCATATACCTTTCATCTTTTTAAAAATTACATCAAAGGAAGTTCAGTGGATTTTCATGAATCAAGTGTAGTTCTCCCTGATCTCTACAAGTGGATCCTCTGAATCCCTAGTTTTTCACTTCTGAATTCTCCTAAGTTTTAGATTAATTATTTCACCATTATTCTTCAAATTACAATCGATTTAGATTTCATCTCATTCTAGTTCTATTTCTACTTAGTTTCTAGAACGTACAAGTTCCAGTCCCTTGGGATTCGACCTCGGTCTTACCGAGTTATTACTACATTACAACCCTATACTTGGGGAGTGAACAGTATGCTCTAAATAGTCGAGCGTATCATGTTCTTAACAAGAGAACTGGTGTCATTCAGGAATCCATAAATGTGGTTATTGATTATCACCTGAATACACCGTCTACAAGTTCAGAAGATGATGAAGTCAATATAATAGACAAACCTGACTCCTCATCTAGTCAAGTCAACATTGAACTTCGATCAATTAAAGACTATCCTACTGATCAAATACTAGGTAACCCTCTCACTAGTGTGCGTACACGAAAACAATTAGAAAACATATGTAATTATGTGTGTTATACTTCCCAAATTGAGCCGACCAATGTAAAAGAGGCGCTTATTGATGAAAACTAGATAGTAGCCATGCAAGATGAACTGAATCAATTCATTCAAAATGATGTCTGGTTTTTAGTTTCTAGAGCAACTGAAAAACACATTATTAGAACCAAGTGGATCTTTAAAAATAAATCTGATGAGTTAGGGAATATCATAAGAAACAAGGTACGACTGGTTGTACAAGGGTATACACAGATAGAAGGAATCGATTATGATGAAACCTTTACCCTAGTAGCTCGTCTTGAATCCATCAGATTATTCATATCCATTGTATGTTTCAAAAAGTTTAAATTTTATCTAATGGATGTCAAGAGTACTTTCTTGAATGGTGATTTACATGAAGAAGTTTATGTTGAACAACCTAAGGGTTTTGAAGACCCTAAACACATTGATCATGTGTATCAAATGAAAAAAGCAATCTATGGTTTAAAACAAACCCTCAAGGCATGGTACGAGAAATTGACTAAGTTTTTACTAAGTCATGATTTCGCTATGGGGAGTGTTAATAAAACTCTGTTTGTTAAGAAAAATAATGAACACATACTTATAGTGCAGATATATATTGATGACATTATCTATGACTCTACATGTTCTAACCTGTCTACTGAGTTTGCAGAGTTGATGAAGTCCAAGTTCGAAATGAGCATGGTGGGAGAACTGAATTACTTCCTAGGTCTACAAGTGAAACAACTTAAAGACGGTATTTTCATTTCTCAAACCAAGTATGTTGTAAACTTAGTTAAGAAGTTAGATTTTGAAAGTGGTAAGCACTTTGATACTCCTATGAGTACAACTCTTAAGCTTTCTAAAGATGCAACAGGTAAGAGTGTAGATCCTTGGTTGTATCGCAGTATGATTGGTAGTTTGCTATATTTAACTGCGAGTCGACTTGATATAGCATTCAACGTAGGTATATGCACTAGATATCAATCAGATCCTAAGGAATCTCACCTGATTGTTGTCAAGAGGATTATTAGGTATGTCGCAAGTTCGATTAATTTAGGCCTATGGTATCCACATGATACTAATGTTCATTTAGCTGGTTATTCGGATGCTGACTGGGCTTGGAATATAGACGATAGAAAATCCACTAGCGGTGGTTGCTTTTATGTTAGGAATTGTTTGGTTTCCTGGCATAGCAAGAAACAAAGTTCCATATCCCTATCCACAGCTGAGGCTGAATATATCGCAGTTGGAAATGCCTGTGATCAGCTTGTGTAGATAAAAAGAATGTTAAACGATTACAGCATTGCGCAAGACACAATGATTTTATATTGCAATAACTCTAGCGTAATCAATATCTCTAAAAATCTTATTCAGCATTTCCGTACCAAACATATTGACATTCGATATCATTATATTCGGGAATTAGTGGAAGATTAAATTATTTCATTGGATTATGTTCAAACTGAAAATCAACTTGCAGATATATTCACTAAACCACTGACAGAAATAGGTTCTCTAAATTAAAAACCGATATTGGTATGTGTGATTCGATCTGAGTTTATCATGTTTGCATGTTCTATTTTTGTATATATATATATATATATATATATATATATATATGTCTAATCTTTCAGATTTTAAAAATTAATAAAATAGTGCATTTTTGTGCTTACACGACCGATCGTGTACATACTCAACTAGTCATGGCATGACCAGTCGAGCATGTACTCAACCAGTATGGTTCGCGGTTGAAGGGCTTTTTTAATGTGTAAAAATCATTTTTTCTCCATTTCTTTCTTCTTCTTCTCAAGCCCCTTCTCTAATCAGTCGAACCCATCTTCAATTGCTACTTGGTATGTGCATCATTTTCATTTTTCTTTCAGATTTAGGTTCCTTAATTGTCATTTATCTTAATTCTTGTCTTTATTTCAAATTTTCTTATTATTTCCTTGGTATTTTTAGGAAAAAATCTGTTGGGTTTGAAACCCTTAAATCCTTTCTTGCATTTTCTTGTTTACTCTTGCAATAGAAGGTAGACCGAAGAAAAAACTACTCGAACATCTTCTTTTCATTCCATTTCGGGGTGTACTCTTCGACCACCCGAAGAGGACCCGAAATAAGTGCTGGATATCCATCTCTACAACATAATTGTTGAGCGGACCGTCAATGTAAACCATCTTGTTCAATTCAACTTTATTCCCTCCTTGTTGCTGTAGGATGGGTTAACATTCTGAATTGGGGCGAACCAGCATACCGCTCCATTGTGCAAGCTATGTATGTGTATATAAGTGATGTTTCTATTGAAGATTTGACATTCACTATCATGTTTAGAGAAGGTTCATATAAAGTAAATCGTCATTTAATTTCTGGGTTGATGGACATTCAAGCGAATGATGAAGGAATTCCTATTCTGACGTTGGTTGAAAAATTGAATGAGTCGAAAAAAAATTTATTAACTAGAAATTTATGCAACATGGACTCGGAATGGAGTTCTGGGAATGCGCTCCGGGCCAATCAGATGTTGCCCAAATATAGAGTATTACATCCACCCTGTGTTCAAGTAGAATTATTACACTACTCCAAGCACATCACTCCCATCACCTTGAGTCACCTTTTAGATCTCCAAGTCACTCGCATTCTTGTTACCAGTCGGAATCTAAATGGTCTTAGTGTGTGGGGCGAGATAACTCGTGCACTATGTCAGGGTACTATTTCTCGAAACGATAATAATCTCTTCATATTAATCATCTTGGACCCACCTTTAAAATCCTTCATGACATATTTGGGTCCAATGTCTATCCGTGTGATATGAATGGTAATCATCTGTCTCCCTTTGTGTTAAATGTGTTATATGATGTATATCAAGAAGTTCAGGTGTGCCTTCCATCACTTTCTTAAACAGCTAATTCGGGAATCATCAGGATACACTAGCTTTTCTTGTACTCATCTGTAAATTAGCTCATCATGTTGGTATACCTGCCTCATCTGATAGAGTCTATCCAGAGAAGTGGTTTGATAATGACTCAGCTCAGGTGATACAATAGCTCTGTCTTCCTTCAGTTCTTCCTGAGAACAGTACTCCCCTGCAGTCGGCTGCTCCATATGCTCCTTCGTCATATCCATGGGGATCCAACCGAACACCATTGCTGAGTCCAAAATCGATCACAAATCGCCAAACTCATCATCTTGAACATCACCTACTGAACGGTATGGCGAGCATGGAGGAGCGACTTCACAATTATGAGAGACGTCTCACCGTGATTGAAGAAAAAGTCGATTCTCTCCAACAAACAAATCAGCAAGTTGTTGATTTACTCACACATGGTGACTCGAGAAGACGGTAGAAGCTGGTTGCGGTAATTGAATACAAATTTTTTTTGGGCTTGGTGTCTTTGCTGGATAATTGTTAATTTGCTGCCAATCATGGGCAGTCTATTTTGGATAATTGGATAACTTTAGCTTTATTTTGAATATGGCTGAATAGAATTCATATCATTAATGCCATATTTCTGTTCTGAGTTCCCCCTAGTTTATCAAAGTTCTGGAATGCATGTGATGTCCTTAAATGAACATTTTTCACTGCTATATAACTGTTATATCTCATTTAATATGCATTCTTTCTGAGATTGATGTTTGACTAAAATGCGTTAACTCTTATACACCAAATTCATCTGCTTATGCCTAATGTTTCTCCCATGCGATTCACTCTTCAGTCAATATCACTTGTTATACCTTTGTCAATGATTGACAAAAAGGGGGAGAACATTTGCCAACACCCTGAGTGAAAAATTGTATATCTAATGTGTTGCAGGTGTTAGGGGGAGCAGCTGCACCAAGAAAGGGAGAGTTTTTGAAGTAAGGGGGAGCAGATACTAGTTGTGTACATGGGTTAGAAAATTGTAAAATTGCGTAAAACCATGTACACATAATTTAGGGTGTGTTTATCTAGAAGTATCCTAGGGTATTTTGGGGGTTTTGTCACGTAATTGACAAAGGGGGAGATTGAAAGTGCCCTAGTTTGTCAAGTTATGTGAGTGGTCGGTCAGACTGTCTACAGAGCTCGATAGGAAAAATAATTCAAGCGTCTGCCTCATCCGGATGTGTGGAAGCTCGCCATAGGTAAATCATAGCCTCACATCCCATGTCCCAAAACACCAGGTGATTAAAACCCTTAAAACAAGATAGACATCTTAGGGTTTTTAAGGTGAGAGTACTTTTTTAAAAGAAAAGAAAATTTCTAAGTTTTTCTCGCTGTGTCGATTTTATCGAAGCACCCTTGATATGATCGACCTGCTCTATCGATGTCCTCAATACCTTACCGATATTATCGATATGAGGACCAAAAGTGTCCAGCAACTAAATATTCATCTAGACATATTTATCGATATATCGATACACCTATCGATATCATCGATAAAAGCACTAAATATGTCCAACAACTTCACAACATATCTGGACGAATTATCGATGTATCGATAACACATATCGATATCATTGATATTCAAATCTCGAGTCCATCGGGAGTGGCTCAATAACATCGACAGGCAGATTTCTGGCGCCCCTGTTTTTTAATGAAAATCTCAAATTCCTTCGATATATCGATGACCATCCGATATGATCTGAATTCAAATATCGATAAGATCGAAGGTCCATCGATGATATCGATAGTGGACGCGTATTTCTTACAGCAGATATTTCAGGTTGTTTTTAATTATGATCAGGGGCCCTTCGATAGAATCGATATTCAAATATCGATGATATCGGCACCAGGTCGATTGCATCGAACAATGACATAAATCGTCCAGCAAGCTTAAAGACAAATCTGCTAGATTTATCGATGCATCGACTCTGATCTCGATATCATCGACATTCAAATTTCGATGATCTCGACGGTTCCCCTGATCATTCATGAAAACCTGAAATATCTCTAAGTCAAGTCTCTCTCATTTTTCAAGTGTCGATTAATCGAACCTGTTATCGATGGAATCGGAGTTCGAAATCCGATGATATCGACAATAGTTTCAATTCATCGACCATTTGGCAAAGAGTTTCAAAAGCGTATGACATTGAGTCCAAGTCATCGAGCAGACCATCGATGTTATCGAGAGTATACACTCGATGATATCGAACCTGCTCGATGATATTGAACTCTGTCATAAATGTGACCGTTTTATATCCGTTGGAACTTTCTGCCTATATATAGAGGACTTGTCTTTTGTTGCTGTGAGAGAAAGTAGAGAGAGCTTTTGAGTGTTTCAACCTATATCCTATATCTAAAGTCCTTTCTCTCAAGGGAGTTCATCCTCCAATCCACCCTCACCATTGACATTCAATAGAGTGGATTGGGGAATGAACTTTCGCATTCAAGGATCCTCCATCTACTACCTTAATGGCAAATCATTAAGCTTGGATGCCTTGAATGCATAAGATTGGAATTGCTCTACATTCCTGATAGGAAAATATTTTGAGAGTAGGATTCCATCTTCACCTTAACCCAACCCAAAGCCTAGTATAGGTATATTATCTTATGTTACGGATCAAGGGAGCAGAAGACTCTTCGTCAACAAGGAGGAGGAGATCTTCGGCATTATGCTGAATGGGACTCATCAACTTATCTGTAAGTATCTAGAGTCCAGAGGACACTTGTGATCATTCCTTTATAGGATTGGGTCTTAAGTGGTTCTCACCCTTTGAAGTCCTCAAGGAGGGCTCCGGCGGGAGTGTATGTGGTGGGTGCATTGTGTGGACCCTTGCTCTGTGGAGAGCATAAACATCTGGGTGCATTGTGTGGACCCTTGCTCTATGGAGAGTATAAACATCTGGTTAGGAGTGAACCAGTAAAACTCCAGGGTTAGAGGTGAATCGAGTAGAAATCTCCGCGTAAAGGTTGAAGGTGAACCTGATTTAAAACCTTAGGTTTGAGGTGAACCCTGGGAAACCTCCTTAGTAAAATTCGATACACTCAAGGGTTGAGTGTGGCAGCCGGGAGTGGAGTAGACAAGTAGTCGAACCACTATAAAAATGACTATGTTTGCGATTGCTAATCTTCTATGTGTGTGTTCTATGTCAATGCTTTCATATCCATATATTTGAGATCACACCTCATACACTTACACAGTCATATTCATTATAAACTAGTTTGTACACTGTTTACTTCTTTCATAGTTTGTGATTGGATCCTCTACTGGGCTTGGAAGCCAGTAGAGTTATTTTTTAGTAATCCTAATATATGTCTGTTGTTAGGAATAGTGTGATAAGATCTTAAATAAATCATAAAAACTTTTAAAAGTCCTATTCACCCCCCTCTAGGACATATTGGCATATCCCTTCTTCAACTTAAGCGGTCTTCACCGCTATTTTCACTGACTACCTTTATGGTGCGTATTCTTCATTCTGTTGTATCTGGCATTCCAATGTGTCTTCCTTCGTTAATCTTCTATTTCATTATCCAATTTCGACTTCATCTAGGGCATAGTGATATTCCATTCTCTTATTTAATGACCACCCCTTGCTTTACACTGTTCTATGGTCATGCCACCAGAGAAGCTCCTACTTCTCATCTTCCATTCAACAATTCAAATATCAACCGGATGAATTTGAAGTTAGCACCTGGTCAAATTGATAGGGATGCTGGAGAAGTTAGAGAAGAAGTTGGAGAGGAAGATGCGCTGTCAACTGACGCCAATATGGATGATATTTTTAATGAATTAAAATCTGATGACGTTGAGGCTAATCCTGATTTTCAGCATTCTGATTTTGATGAGCGCCTTTGCTCACTCGAAGAGAAGGTGGATGGACTAAAAATTTCCCAAGATAATCAAATGAAGTATATGCATAAGTATTTTAGACACATAAATAAGGGATTACACCAGATTGATCCATCTATTCCACTTCCCTCTTCATCTGGTTCTAATTAGTTCTCTTTCTTTTGTTGGACTTGTATTAACTACTTAACTTTACTCTTCTTGGTGACTCTTATATTTGGACATGTTTAATTGTGTGTGATGTGGTTACTCTATTCTATTATGTTTTAATTTGCTAACTTTCATACTCTTTCTTACTCTCTTCACATATTTAGATACCACATTCCCATATTTTTCATTTTTTCTTCCTTTGTCATTTTGTGAAAAAAATGGGGAGAAATTAGTGTAGTATATGATTGTTCATTGCTTAATCAGTTTTTTTTTATGGTTTTGGAGTGGATATAGAGATTTTTTTGGATATGTATATGTATGTCTTAAGACAAGTCTCTACTGAGCTCAAGTTGAGGGGGAGTTGTGATTATTGGATTTAATGTGAACTGAGTGAATCTGTGTATTATAATAAGTTAATCTTCTGTAAGTTAGTTTTGTCACAAATTTGACAAAGGAGGAGATTGTAAGTGCTATGCTGTAAATCTAGCACCCTATATTGTCAAATTTTGTTGTGCCAAAACACTTCGAAATGTTTGACTTGTTTTGATAGATGAAATGTTCACCTTCAAGTTCAAATAGATCGAAAGTTCATCTTCATTCGAAGATGAGCTTCATTTATCTACATCGACATTTAGTGTGCTACAATTATGCATGTTCAACTACGAGAACAAGTTGAAGTTCGCTAAGTCCAAGTACTTTAGTCCAAGTGCACTATCTCAATTTCAAGTTCGAGTGCATCACTTGCTCAAGCTTAAATTAAAGCTCAAGTTCAAGCTCAAATACATTTGATCAAGCTTAAGTCTCAAGTCACATGCTCAAGACACAAATTCGAGACACAAGTTCAAGTATACGAGGCCAAGCTGCAAGTGCTTCAAAGTGTCCTATCTACCGAAGCGACCGATGTTTCAATTTCAATACTCACATTTAAGGTATACATGACCCCAAAAAAACCTTTGGATTAGGTCATTAACATTGCATGTTGAATTTGGGCCATAGTATTTACTTTAGGCTTTGCTTTGACTAATCCTAGTCTTTGTTCGACTAGTCCAGGCACTGGCTCGACCAATTCAGGGTCTTTCTCGACCAGTTCAGGATTTTACTCAAAAAATTAGATAAGGTTGTTTGGTCTTCGACCCGTCGAGTACCCTACTCGACCAGTCATGGAGTCTAGCTCGACCAGTCAAGAAGGACTCGACTCGAACTCCAACAACGCTAATTTAATTCACTCGACGAGTCAAGCGCTGTACTCTACCAGTCGAGGGTCTGTTTTATCCGATCGCGCTAGAAAATTTGAAAATTGGTTCTGCTAGGACCAATCGAGCCGAACCTTAGACCAGTCGAGGGAACCGAATTATAGCCTATAAATAGAGGACATTTCTTAGATTTTTTTCATTCATTCCAAGCCAATTCAAGTCACCACTCTGAGAGATAAGTCTCCACTATTGTGAAGCTATTGTGAGATATTTAAAATTTATTTTAAATAGCTTTTTAGTTTTTTAATTTCTTGATCTCTTGATTCCATTCTAGTTGATATAAAAGGGATTTTTCTTTAACCCTTTTTTATATCCAAGAAATTGAATCCAAGTAGCCAAAGGTTGGATTTAATTTAAAATTCATCTAGACCTAGAACCCCTTCATTTGTGATTGAACTTTGAACATCTTCATCTACAAAGAAGTAGTTCTACTGGCTACATCGAAGAACATTCTTTAGGTAAGTATTGTATTTCAATTTTCTATATTTTTGGTTTGTAAGATTTAGCCAGGAAAATCTCTATTTATGGTTTTGACCGAGATTAGCCAGGAAAATCTCAGCGAGAGGTTTTTTTATTGTGTAAGCCCATTGAAAAACACATCTGTAAAGGTTTTAAGTTGAACCTTGGAAAACCTTATTTCTTAGTGAAATCCAATATCCCACGGGTGTGGATATTGGGAGTGGAGTAGTTGTGTGGTTGTTTGGGAACAGTTGGTGTACACACACGAACCACTATAATTCTTAGAGTTGTGGTGGATAATTGTATTTGATTATGTTTGTGAATGTTGTAATCTATTTTATGCTTTTGTGGTGAATATTGTAATAGCTAGGTTTATTTATGTTGCCTCTGTATCAGTTTGAGTTTTTGATACTTACCGTATCGGTTTGAGATTTTGATACTTACCGACGTTCTAGAAATCAGGTTGTCCTACCATAAGCCATTAGTTTTTGGTGTAAGGTTATCCTTAGAACAATATTTGTATCAACCTCTCAATACTTGTGCATTTGAGGCTGCTTTAGATTTTCGCTATTTGAGTTTATTTTCTACATTTTATTTTTTATTTGGCATAGTCCTATTTACACCACCCCCCCCCCGCCCTAGGACTTAGAGCCCGCCCTTTTCAATTTGTCACCTCAGCGTAGGCCGATAGCTCGAATAATGTCCCATACCACCATGCCCGGGTCTCGAGACTTATGGATCATATCACCAATGCTTGTAAGTGGGCGTTCTAGGGACGTGGGTGCCCCAGGTTTAGATGGGGGTGATCATACATGGTAAACACACATAATTGGCCAGGTCGTGGACTAATTTGGCTGATTCAGGCGAACTACGGTGCAATCGGCATTGGGTGCAAGCATTCTGTGTAGTCCAACTACTGCCGGTTATCCGCATTCGACATAGATCAGTCGGATTGGCCTGTGGGCATCCAACCCAATAGGGTTGCCCGTACGGCTTTTGTAATTTGTTGGCCAACCCAATTGGCCAATCAGTTAACATTTCATAGCGGGTCACATTCATGACTTATTTCAGGAAATTATAGGCATGCATGACATTAAATTTGGCCATTCTATTCAAATCGAGCATCATGTCGGACATACGGATACATTGCCCCATATCATCGCAGACTTCACAATTATCAAGCAATTAGTTACATGAGTCAGAGAATAGGGTAAATCATGGACAACAATTCAATAATTATAGCGTAATTTAGTATGAAAGTAAAGTTCGGCTATACTAAGCATGATTCACAAATTCATGGAAGATGAACAATTGAAGGATACTCGCTGATTAACATTCGCATCACAATTTTCACAACACAATCATTAATTGTGACCTAGGTTCGATAATTGGTCACCTAAGGATAATGGTCTGCACTTAGGGGAAATCTGATGATTCTCTGGTGTCGCACTTAAGATACCGACTGATCAATTGGTGAATTGACACCCTACGCCGCAAAGCTTAAATTTCAAAGGGGGCTAGGGGATTACCTCTCAATCCTCACCGGGCTGCTCTCTATGATGGGGCGTTGTTGTGGGCTCCGATGTGGGCAATGATAATAGAGAAATTCCCCAAATCAACTCCCCAAGTGGCTCTCTCTCTCACTTCTCCCCACTACCCCTCTCCTTTGCAACTGAATTTTTGTATGGGAGTGAGGGAGTGTGATTTTGGGCTTTAAATAGTCCAGATTCTGTGTCTAAATGACCTTATGGGTCCTTTTTCTAACATGTATGCCCCTAGTGGGCTGGATTTTGGTCCACAAGGCCCCTATAGGGGTCCGCTGGCTCATACGTGTCATGAGGCGGGTGCCCCATCATAGGATGAGCGATCCATCCAAATTTGGTGGAGATCGGATGCCTTATCGACCATGGGGACCCTACTTGTGATCAACGACCATCAGCACTCGATCGGGGCCACTGTTATATGGATATGAGCAGAGAAATATCTCTGGCTCATGACTTGAGTTTAGTCCCAATTCGATGGTCGAAAAGTCGCAACTTCACAATGTAGTAACAGGGCTAACTTCACTTAAGTTTTATATTCAAGCCCAAGAAGTCATACTTTTCAAGCATTTCCTTCCCGGCCCAAGTTGCGTAGTTCACAGCACCGTCTAAACTCGTCATCCGTGATGGACCTCAAGCCCAGTGAGGCCGATAATTTCCTATAGTTTTGGACTTAGTAGAATTTTGACGGGTGACCCAAGCTCATTTTAGTCTATCGGAGTGGATTTTGGGAGGGCCGGCTTTCACGGTCCTTACGAGTCCCGATCATGCTTGGGGCTAGTTATGTCTGTGACATTATCCTCTTAGAATTTTTAGAATGTGGTTACTTTATATTATTCACTCTCGCTTCCCAAAGCTACGCGCGTGTTCCATAAGAACTGCCTAATACGGTCTTGAGGTGGCTCCCTAGTGGACGCTTTAGGGTCTGGTGTCATTTTGGCTCGGGCGTTACACAGAATAATACCAAAACATTCCAGTGACCAAATATGAAAATTTGGATTTTACCGATGGCATCGAAGAGCCTTCGATGACATCAAAACTTACTTCGATGGCATCGAACAACCTTTGATGGCATCGAGCAGGATACCTAACGTGTCCAACAACCAAATCGATTTATACTGGAAAATCTCAATGGCATCGAACCTGTCATTGAGAGACTATTGAATTACATATTTAAGACATCTATCAACATTTTATGCATACCCATAATCTCTTACATGACAAGAAAGCACTTGGAATACCAAATGGCCCAGCGGGGCAAGCTAGGCTGATGTGGACACTAGAAATTGGCGCCCACGCAAATTTAAATGTTTTGTTGATGATAGGGGTGACTAAGCTGATTTGTGGATGTTGGAGTCACCACTAGCTGATGAATCTTAGAATCCCGCGGTTAGCTAAAACCGCAGAATACGTTAGGTTGGAGAAATTCGAAGACTCCTACCTTAGGTTGACTCCTGGTATACAATCCGGGATTCCGAGTAAGGGACCTTGGTTACAGAGAGGGAATGTGTTAGGCACCCTCTCTATCTGTACGAATGTACAGTCTCTACTTCACGTGATAGAATACTCTCAAGGGAAGATGGATGCTATGGTCGGGATAGGACTAGATATGCGCAGATTTTTGATGTGACAAGATCTGAAATTTTGGCAAGCCACAAAACATATGTCCAACGGCGTATCTAAAAGGCGGATGTGATGATACTTATGTAGAGAGATAAAGAAAATCATCTAGACTACTAGGAATTTCTGATGTGACAGGATCCGTAGTACGACAAGTCATAGAGCATATGTTCGCTAGAAGTCTAGAGGAGCAGGGGGGTTAAGAAGGGAGTAGATATCATGATGGTGTATGAGATGAGTGGATCTTTGGCTTTGGACTTAGATAGGCTAGAACATGGATTGAATCATGACCAACATAGGCTAGGCTAGAAGAGTCAAAAAGAAAGGTTAGGGGGTGGCTAAAGGATCAAATCATGGGAGGCTTGGGAGCTCCTTCCCTCTCCTTCCCTCTCTTTCTCTCTCTCCTTCTCTCACTCTCTTGGATGTGGAGATGGCTAATTGTGTTGTTGTTCTTGAAAATGAGAGGAGGAGAGGGCTATTTATAACCTTATCCAATGGCGTTGTGGTAATTATGAGGTTTAGGAGGGGTAAAAGCTGGGGTGGCAAGTGGTGATTGGTTAAGGAGAGAGACACGCCACGTGGCGTGCTCTCATTGGCTCTTGGGCTTGATAAAATTGTAAATAGGATTGGATAGGGGGTAATTCTTGGAGAAAGTTGACTTTTGGAAGTTGTGCCAGCTGTTGCTCAAAGGACACAAGCATTCGACGAGCGGAGGTAATCCAACTACCGCCCGGGCAGGGCCCGAACGTGTGGTCCTCGTGTGGCACGCTGGTTTGTCCGGTGGTCTTTTTTTTTAGGCTTTTGGCTTGGTCGGGTGTATTTCTAGGCTGACTTGGCTCGAATGGGTCCTAGATTTGGGATTTTCGGCTGGGTTTGGGAGGTTCTAATGGTTTAGATTAGGGTTTCGAGTTCGAGTATAGTTAGGATTAAGGTTTCGAGTTCGGGTGGGGCTTGGATTAGGGTTTTTAGGTTGTTGATCATGGTCCATATTGTCTTTGTCTCTTCAAGATGTTAGCCTGGGTGAGGTGTCTACAGATGCCCCTCTTTGGCCGAGGTTGCGAGCAATCGAAGGCCAAATCGAGTGGACACCCCACCCTTCTGGTCAGAAAAGATATTGATTCGAATCTGTTGCCTGTCATGGTATCATTATCAGCCGATGGCTTGAAGAAAAGATGACTTGCGCATATCATGAGGGTTGAGAAAAACATTACGATTGTCCCTGCACGTTGGTGCGGCAATATGGGTCACCAATCACAACCCTTTCACGTCAGATTGTTAATAGCATTGGAGGATAAGTCTGAAAAGTAGGGCCTCTGCACGTTGGTATGACTTTACGAGGTTTTTCATACTATTTGGTCTGTCGTTCCTTTGCTACGTAATCACCCTAGGAGTATTCGATCCATTTGATCATTAAAGTGGTTAGCCGCCCTGCACGTTGGTGCGGCCTTACGGGGAACTCACTACACCGACCTGAACTTAGTCAAATTTTATGAACATCCTGGACTAGGTATGTGCAGGTAATCTTTTGCCATGCAATCTTTTGATTCTGATACTTTGGTTACAATGGATTGTTGTCACTTTGAGTTTGATTATTCTTCTCAGAGATGGATCCACTCATTTCTACTTGTACGATTGTCCAAATATAGAGATCAAGCCAATCGTACATGTATCATGTACGGATTCGATCATCCTTCGAGGAAACCGGAAGAGATCGAATCTTATTTAGCTGTTTGCACTGACCGCAACTGGAGAATATGGAAGATTCCTCAGTGTATTATGCGACGTGTGCGATTTTTAAAAAATAATTTTTGTTTTAAAAACTAACCTCTTTGGAACTAGACTCCTTGGAATTTTATTTGAAGTATTTTTGGATTTTTGGAAAATATCCATTCGATCTTGCGGGTGGGCGTCGTCGTTCGGTTTTTATTTACAATAATTTGACAGATGGCCTCCACTAATAAATTAATGGGGTTGATAGTTTGAAATATTTTTAGATTTTTTGAAAGATCCATCTGATCTCGTGGATGGTCATGATCGTCCGATTTTTTATTGTAAAAATTGACAGATGACCTCCACTAATACATTAATGGGGTACTTAATCATGAGTTAATGTTATTTTTTAGAGTTTTCCTTTTCTTCTCTTTTTTTATATTATATTTTCCAGCAATTTCAAGTTCCACTTTATCAAGATTCTCAATTTCTCGTGAGATTTTGGGATGGGATTATGAGAGGAATCTTCTCTCTATCTCTTTTTTTTTGTCTTTTCTTACTTTTTGGGCTATTGTCCATTGGGTCTAAGAGAGATTCGGAGGTCCCATCCTATCAAAGGGGACCATCCCGCTATCCCATGCGAATCTGATTGGGGGCGGCAGTCCGATTACTACTGGACAATGGGTTTGTCCGCTGGTTCAGGCTAGGCGCTGGTCCGATCGGTGTGCCCTTCTTCCCTATTTAATTTCACTTCATAAACATCCAGGGACACCATTATTGTCCCTGGAAGCTCTCTTTGGCCTTTGATCTTGGCGATTTTTCCTGATCCCTCTCCTTCTCTGCTATTCAGGTGGGTGATCCATGGATTTTATTGTGTTTTCGCCTTGGTTGGATCCTTCTCATAAGATGTTTTTAGAGGAGCTCTTCTTGAATCTTCTTTTGGACCTGGGTGGGTTATGATCAAGACCGTTGGATCATTTTGGACAAATCTCAACCGTTGGATCTTGTTGGATTTTTTTTTGTTTTTGAGCCAAAGAGTTGGTTGGATTTTTTCTATTTTTGTTTGTTTATTATTTTTTGTTAGAGTGAGGTGTGATAGTAAAGGGGGCCCCATTCTTTTATTTGGTTTTTTTCCTTTTTTTTAATTTAGACCATAGGATGGATGATTTGGGCCCAATTGAGCACTTTGATGGTATGGATCTTGATGGCGGGCCGCCATTTGTGGTACATCCTATGTGATTTATTTACTTCCTTGAGTGGGCCCCAAATCATGATCCTGATTTAGCCAAGTTAAGGTAGACCTTGATTTGGAGATGTGGTCCCTGGATGTGATTTCATGGACTCTATGGGCAATGGGCCTTGAGAAATGGTTGGGCTTTTGAAAGATGGGCCTTGAAATAGGGCTTTGAAGATGGGCTTTGGAAAATGGACCTTTGGAGATGGGCTTTGGAAAATGGGCCTTTTGAATGGGCCTTGGGACAGGTCTTTTGAATGGGCTTTGGAACCTGGGCCTTTTGAATGGGCTTTGGAACCTGGGCCTTTTGAATGGGCCTTGGAACATGGGCCTTTGGAATGGGCCTTGGAACATGGGCCTTTGGAATGGGCCTTGAGAGTCTTGGCCATTGACTTGGACCCTTGACTGTTGACTGTTTGAGTAGGGCTTTGACTTTAAGCTTTGAATTTTGACTTGAACCTTAAGTTGGTGTAACGCCCCATGTTTTCAGGACCCGAGTATTTAACCCGTTTCCCAAAAACCTGGGTGTTAGCCTATAATATCCAGTGTAAATTTGAACCTTTTGTCGTTAATCAGAGCTAACATCAATGAAGCTAGAATAAACCACGCATTAAATAAAAAATATTCTGATCATCACCAAATTTCCAAATGTGACGCCCATATAGGACTTATACTATTCCAAATACACAGTTCATTAAACAGGAACAAAAATGTATCATTTAATGGTGGAGCTCCATATGTGCCGCATGGACCCCGTCTAGCTGTTCAGCTACCCGACCTGCCCTAGTAACCTAGTGAAAAGCATCGGCTCGCTCTATACCTTCATTAATTGTTACGGTTTGATAGCGTCAATGGCTATCGTAGTGAGGAGCACCCTTTAAGATTACACACTCATCATTCATAATCCAATACAGCTCGCAAGTCATGGAAATGGATATGTTAAACAGGGCATTTCATAATCATGATCATACACTCAAAAATCAAACCAGTCAACAGAATCTCATCATAAGTAAAACATAATAACAATCGCAATATAAGGAAATATGTTCAGGTAAGCAAATAATCAACCATACGACTTTCTATTACACCCAAAAATTACATTGTACTTGAACTCCACAAGATGGCTAGAAAATTGATAAGTGAACTTCAGCTCCACCCGAAAATCATGGTATAAGTGAAATCTATAAGGTGAATACAAAATCAACTTTTAAACCTTTACTTCACCCGGGAATCATATCGTACGTGAACTCCGCAAGATGGTTAGAAAATCGATAAGCGAACTTTAGCTCCACCCAGAAATCATGATATGACAGAACTTCACAAATGAAGAGACAATCAACATACAAACTCTAGACCACCCGAAAATCATGTAGTATGTGAACACTGCAAGATGGCTAGAAAATCGATAAGCGACCTTCAGCTCCACCCAGAAATCATGGTACGACTGAACTCCATAAAATGAAGAGACAATCAACATACAACCTCTAGACCACTCAAAAATCATATCGTACGTGAACACCGCAAGATAACTAGAAAATGAATAAGCAAACTTCATCTCCACCCGGAAATCATGGTACGACTGAACATCGCAAGATGGTTAGAAAACCAACATACAAACATCTACTTCACCCGAAAATCATATCGTACGTGAACACTGCAAGATGGCTAGGAAATTGTTAAGCGAACACCCCCTCCACTGGAAAATCATGGTACGACTGAACACCGCAAGATGAAAAGATAAACAACACACAAACTCTAGACCACCCAGAAATCATATCGTATGTGAATACCGCAAGATGGCTAGGAAATCACTAAGTGAATACCCGCTCTACCCGAAAATCATGGTACGACTGAACACCGCAAGATGGCTAGGAAATCAATAAGATATGCGAATATAACCATCAAGCCACAAAAGGGCACCAATGACCCATCAAAACCACGAAGGGCAAATAAACGATCCAAGCCACGTAGGACGAGTATGCGGTCTAAGCCATGTAAGGCAATGTGTGATATATGGACCGTAAGCTGGTGAGTTCGGGATAGGTTCATTCATTATATCGCTCAATCGCAACCGACCAACATATAGTTAATTAACAATGTACGACTAAAGATAGCATGTTATCATCAAATCGTTTATGCATGTTATAATTAAAGAGATGTTCATTATCTACCACAGGAATCAGGTGTGCATCATATTATCATATTCACATATTCATATAATAAGCTAAGTAACAAAATCAAGTAACTTAGGAGATACTGAATGGAAAAGATTAAGGCGTCATCTATTGGTTAATGAATTTAAGTGGGAAGCTCAAAGGGTGAGTCCTCACCTCTCAAGAGTCGAATGGGCTACCAATGTTGTCGAAATCATTCGCAAATGTTCGCAAATCCAATCCTATCACACATGACCATTTGTTTAGTTTGATCACCACGTCATTCCCTAAGGTCAATCCTAAAGGTTTAATAGTGTAGGATTTGTGTATGAAGCTATGACTTAGAGAGGGTAATTCGAACTCCAATACAAGATTAGCATAGTTGAATTGTTACTACATTAGGATTTAAGTTAAACTCCAAAATTGACTTACGTAGATGAGTCATAGTACGACTCAACTTTTGAATAAAACCAAGTCGAAATCTCCAACCCGACCTTAACTCCCTTCGTCTTGGATTCAACTTGATCTCGGCTAGCCCCAATCTGACAAGAGATTGGTTTATTCGTGAAATTAAGAAGTCTTAACTCCTACCTTGTAATAAAATCAAACTGCATAAGAATTGATTTGAAATGAAAGATTTCTAGTTAACATACCTTGGTCATTAATGTCAACTAATCCCGACTTGGCTTGAATCAGGATTCCATCATTACATGAAATGCATGGCCTGCTGGGAAATCTCTCCGAAGATGTGTTGGATTAGATCCCAACCTAGAGTAAACCTCAATCAATGCAGACTAGGAAGACCCCACTGAGTCAACTCAGCATTTCAACTAGGCTTCAGTTTGCGGCTGTAACAACTCCCTATCAACATAGCTGGGGCTGATCTAGGCTAGGTCTGTGGACAGAAACAACTGAGTTTAGGCCCGGTTTATGCTGAACACAGTACGTGACCCGTTGAGTCGCCCTAAAGATGAGTTACCCAACCTGATCCTTGCTTAGATTCAAACCAGCCACCCAACATCATTGTCTTCTTCTTCCTCCTTTTCTACCTATCTTCTCTTACTAGAGAATGACCGGTAACAGCCTCCAAATTAAGCTGACTCGGTCCAGAATGGCCCATTAACTCGGCTTGAGCTAGACTCGGCCCAAACTCAGTCAACAACGCCCTCTCTCTGTCTTTTCTCCCACTCTCCTTTACTTTCTGCTTCCCATCTGTTGCAGGTCCAGGAGCATCTGGACTGGTCTTAGACACAGCCCAAGACCTAGCAAAACAGACCCAACTCGGTCCATGGCTCAACCGAGTCGTGCTACTGCAGCAACAGTCTCTCTTCATTTCCCCCTTCTTTCCTCCCTGCTTCTTCCCTAAAAACGACCAGCAAGGTCTGAAATCTGACTCAGACCGAACTCAGTTTAGCTTCAACCGAGGAAGATGGTGGGGCTTTAATGTCATTTCTCCCTCAGCAACTCATTTCTTCAAAAGGATGCTACCAAATGGTTTTATTGTACTTCATAGTGCTTGTGAGAGTGAGAGAATGAAGCTTCATCAGCGTTTTCCCAATGGGTTCAAGCTTGGAAGCTCTCAGCTCAATTTTCTCAGACGGTTGCAAAAATAGGAGAGACCGGCATTGAGGGCTGATCCTTTCTCTCTGGTAGCATCGTCCAACCACTTATAAGCTGTCGGATTGATAGCAACGGTCTGGATGAGGTTTGGCAGAAACCTCCTCCAAATACAATGGGCAAAACCGAAACCGTTTGTTGTTTCTCCTTACTGTGGGTAGAAAACCCCTGGTGGTTTGGAATGGACGATTAGGATGGGTTTTTTTAGACGATCCAGATCATGCCAGACACCCCCTCACGTGGATCGCCATCCTGTCACACGGAGATAGTTTCCGTTTTCAGAAATATGGTTTTTCACAGTCCATCTGTGACTGGACTTGTGGCCTCACGCGTGCATGTCTTCATGGGAAATAACTAGGGTTTTTGTCAGCAGGACCATCTGCATCAGATGGATGGATCGGATCATGTAAGTGGACCCTCTCTCATGGGCCACGATCAAAATCGCGGACGGCGTCCGTTTGCTGGCTGAAAACGGGCAGAGATGGAAAATCTCTCTTTTTGGAGGGATTTTGGGTCAAACCCGATTTGACTGCTTGTGGAGGTCCGCGGGTGCACTTGTAAGTGGTGCACATGCATCACCGGTGGGGCCCACAGTGATGATCCCACCCAATCCACTCCGTTTATCTGTTTTGTCGGCCCAAAATAGGGCCCGATCCAAAGAATGGGGTAGATCCATGGCTTAGGTGGGCCATACACCCAATTTTCACTTGTTTTTAGCTCTAATTGCATATTCTAGTTAGTCTAGTTAGATTACCACGAAGTTGAACACCAATGGTTGAAAAAGGGTCCTAGGGACCTAAATATAGGGTAATTCTAAGTTCCAGGTGGGCAACGACACATTTGATCAGTTCATCATACAAATGCTCGTTATTCTCTGTTCAAACACAAAACATAGATGCGTATTAGCTATGGCATCAGGTGGGGTCCGTTGTGATGTCCTTTCGGGGGACCCATTCTGTTTATCTGGTTTGTTACATCAATTTAGGACACTGTTGAAAACGGAGTAGTTTAGTCAATCAAGTGGACCGCATGGTCCTGCCGAGTAGCGAGAATACTCACTGTTAAAACTTAAATTGTAACTCTAGTAAACAGTGCCATGCATGTGGTGTTACCTTATTTACAATTCTACCCCTTTTCTTTTTTAAAACTTATGTCATCTGTAACTCATGAGTCTACCATCCAAATGTGATGAAATTTGACAAGTGACCTTTAATTTTCACGCTCTTTCCATCGCCCAAATTTGAACCCTGATCTCTCAAGGATGACTAAGATTCTCTTTTAATGGCTAATACATTTCAAAATTCTAAAATAATATTTGTACTCCTCTGATTGACAAGTTACTGGGCAATTTGGACCTAAACCCTAAGATCTTCATGATGATCGGTTTGTCATGATGTTTACATGACCCATTTGGCAGATCCAAACATGATGGATGGTCAAATAATTCGTTAATAAAAAGGAGACTTGATGGTTAGCACTCTAGCCATGTATGTCAATGGATGTATTGTCAGTTTCGTAAATGGATGGTCATAAGGTGTGTTTCTGGAGTGATTAAGGGTATGACACGTATACCATAGATTTGAGTTACTTATTCACATGCGTAAGTTCCTCATATTGTAATTCTAATAGTGGGTTAAGCATATTCATGTGGGGTGAACAAGATGAACGGGTTGGAATCTCAATTTGATATGTGTACGGACGGATGTAGAGGCCAAGTAGCTGATTTACTATGATCTAAGGGTTGAAATTTGACGTATATAGTTAATTTATGATAATTAGGCTTGATATAAAATTTCACATGAAACAGATCATGGGAACTATGTGATCTAGAATTCGGGGATCTATGTTAATGGCATTTTCGTAATTATTACTGATCTAAGAGTTTTGTGAAATTTAATGGTTCTACATGGTCTTATGCCCATTTCTAAACAATTCTTACAAAAGGACTTACATCTAACTCATTATAGATAAAGAGTTATTCACCAATTTAGTCAAGGGAAAGTACGGATATTAGACCACATAATCAACGATCGGATGACTTGATTTATGGATGGAGATCATTCTTAATTGGTCTGATTCATATTGGAGGATGGATGTAGGGTTAGGTTGGCTACATATGTATCATATATATGTACATAATAGGTTAAATAATAGGTTAAATTAATGGTAACACTCGAGTACTAAAAGTGCGGGGTGTTACAATCCACCCCCCTTAAAAAGAATTTCGTCCCCGAAATTCAATACTTCTACAAATGGGACAAAGACGATCTATTTTTTATGTCTCTAAGCGTTCATGATCAACTGTAAGGACTGGGGTTGTTACAGTTGGGCTTTTCTCGATTCTTGGGGCTTTTGTCTTTTAAGCTTGACAGTAAGGAGGTGCTTACCTGTGGGTTTCGCTTGTGCAGCATCCCTCGTCGTGGTAGGAGTGATGCTGGCTCTTCTCGTTAGTCCGTCGATCCCTGTTTCGTGCCTCCTGAGGGTCACCATTTATCTGATATGGCTCGTGAGGGTGGTGCTCCTGCGATCCTAAGGGGTCGAGGAGTCAGGACCCACTGGTTAGACTGGTTCCATGACCCTCAGCCTCTATTTTTTGATGTGCTGAAGCGTACTCTATTTGCCAGTCTGTTCCAGGTTTGTCTGAGCAAGACAAACATGTCTCTTCTATCGACTTTGATGGAGCGATGGCATGCTAGGACTTACACCTTTCATTTGCCCTTCGGAGAGTGGGGGATCACCCCATATGATATCTATATGCAGCTGGGCCTTAGGTATGACAGGGGATCTGTCCCTTTTGAGGATGACCTCTCGTTACCTTCTAAGGATGATTGGATGAACCTGCTGGGAATGATGTCGGATGCTTCGAATTTTTTCGGCCATCGATTTAGGTTGCTCTAGTTGTCGTCAAACTTTGCCGGGCGTATCCCTGAGACCGAGGCCGCAGCCATCGTGAAGGCCCATGCCTTAATATTGTACACTATGAGGGTGATGATCTTCTGCCATGGGAATGAGCTGGTGAGTTCTCATCTGTTGACATTGGTAGCAGATATTACCTTCCCCACACCATACAACCAAAATGCGACTCTCATCGCCTATCTGTATGAAGGGCTGGACAAGGCCAGCCGCTGCATTAGCAGGTCACTAACTGGCTTTTATCTAGTCATTGAGGTATCCCTTGGATCTGTCCCTTTACGTCTTTGAGATGATTGGAACCACCTTTTGACTGTGATCGCATACAAGTGTGCTTTTTCGACCATTTCTCTCACTTAGCGCTCACTCTGATTGATCATTCGCCTCCTTTTCCTCGCATGATGCTGTGGTACAAGGATAACCGCAGCCGCACGCATATATTTTCTGATCTCACTTGGAGGTTGAACATAGATGTCGTGAACCTTGACGATGTAATGAACTGCCTTGACCTATGTTGATTTGCCCTGTATTGTTTGATTTATGTGTGCCCTCTATTTTTACAGTTTCGCACTCAGTCGTACCTTCGGTCGAACATGGCCCTTGCTCCTGCTACCCAGGAGGCC
Source organism: Magnolia changhungtana (assembly GCA_030180095.1). Classification (NCBI taxonomy): domain Eukaryota; kingdom Viridiplantae; phylum Streptophyta; class Magnoliopsida; order Magnoliales; family Magnoliaceae; genus Magnolia; species Magnolia changhungtana. The sequence goes on along the minus strand of JASAUF010000552.1, from coordinate 2,983,889 downwards.
TTCCAGGCTTTGAAGCGGTGTCGTATCCTGGAAGACCCTCAAGTGACAAAATGGTACCTTGGCGAGAGGCTCTTTTGGCAGTTGGATGGGAGTTCGCTTGTTCTGTTCAGTCCACCATCTGGTCCATCTGACTTGAGAGTTGTGCCTAAGCGAGAGCTGACTGTTGATTTGGAGGGTTTTGATGTCAGCACCTTCATCAATCGAGCGACGGACTACAGCTCCATGTGTGAGCAGTATGGTATTGGTCCTATATTGTACCCTGCTTATGCTCCCGGTGATGGTGCGCGCTTCACCAGTGGAGGTCTTCTGGGTCTGCACGTCCGCCGAAAGGGTAGAGATGAATATATAGCTAATGGGGATGACTAGTTTCCATTGTATCATGTGATCTGTATGCTTGTTTTGTACAATCCTTTCTCGGATATATATAAAAAAACCTTTCTTGCCTGTCTTCTCTACCCATGGTCTCTGAAACATTGTTATTGATGGCCCAAACAGTTTTTCGGAGATGAATTCGGCTCCAGGGTCTCGGAATTGGACCCTACTGTTGATTGTGTGTGATTGTGGGTCCGGACAGTAGTTGGACTACTGCTGGCTACAATCCGACTACCACCCACTAACTTTTTCTCATTCCCCTGTTTTGTCAGGTGCAGCAGTGATACAGTGGTGTCAGTACCTGCAACGGTACTCTGAGTACCGCCAGCGGTAATTCGATTACTGCCTCTGTCCATCTTTTCTTCTAGGGAACTCCTTTCTTCTCTATCTACTTTCAGCTAAGGGTGCACACGGGTCGGTTCTGTCCAGTTCTGGGGTGAAACCGGAACCGAACCATTCCTAACGGTTCTTCAAATATTGGAACCAGAACCAGACCGTTAGCACCCTAGAACCGAACCGAACTGGACCGTGAAAAACGGTTCAGTTCTGGATCGGTTCCACGGTTCTGGGCTTTTAAAAATCCAGCTCAATTATATAATGTTCTGATTTTTTTTTCCTTTTTGGGTTATTCAAACAGTTGGAGCTCTTGCCCCATTTTCTTCACTGGGATGCGTTAAAAGTTGAACGAAAAACCTCTCAACCATTGTATAACAAGGATCAAGCATTAAAAAGACAATGAGAAAAGGGAGTGGGTCATTGTGAGTGCAATTGTTGCCGAACATGCAAGATCCCAGAGGCTCAATATGCAAGCCCCACCTGGTGGCCATAGATGCACAGGTCATGCATTGCAAACTCTGGCACAAATATCAAGCTGGTTCACTCAATTCAGTGGTCCCCACGTCTGTGTTAAATGACTATTGTTCAGTTTTTCTAATCGTCCATGTGTTGTGTTAGATACCCAATGAGCATATGGCTAAATTTCCTAGCCAAGGGATCTACATGGTGGGACACACCAGATGAGTGGCTTAGATTTCACACATGTCAAACAACTATGGAGCTGAGACTTGCAGTAGCCATGTAGGCAAGGCTGTAAGATTATAATTGCACAGTCATCCTTGTCATTAAGTCAACATAGAAAGTTAATATTTTCTTACATATATCAAAGAAAAACAAAGCACCATGTTTATCCTACTGATCAAACAATGAAAATCCTCACAACTGTGATAATAGTAAAGAGGAGATCAATGACGCATTACAACTATCCAGCTCTATTTACTATTAACATTGCTATGTAACTTATATTAGAGAGCAACTTGGCCTACCCCCGACTAGATAAAAATGATGGCATAAAAAGAAGAAGAATAAGGAATTCGATGCAACACAACCAAAATGAGCTGGAAGATCTATTTCAGGTAATAAAAGATGGCTCTGTACATGGCTGTCTCTGAGCTTTAGTTTCAAAAGAAATAAGTTGATGAGATGGATTATCTTCCAACAGAAAGAAAGAAATGTTATGGATTATCTTTCTAATATACCATTAAAAGAAGAAAGAAACTTTAAAGTAAAGGTTTGGATCGACGGTTCGGCTCAACAGTTCAGTTTGGTTCTATAGGGCCCTAAACCAGAACCGATCTGTATCCAACAGTTCTCAAACTTTTGGAACCGGAATCGGAACCGGTCCGGTCTAGAACCGAACCAAACCAGACCGATCCAACAGTTCTGGTCCGGTTACACGGTTCTACCGGTTCGATGTGCACCCCTACTTTTAGCAACCTCTCCTGGTTATTCTCTTCTTACTCAGACCGTCCGATCATTCCCTTTTGTCCCCTTCCCTCCTTTTTGTCGCTTTTCTTTGTCCTCTTCTTCTTTGTCCTTTATCTCCTTGTCCTTCATTTCTTTTGTCTTTATTATAGCTGGATTTGGTGGATCCCATATCAATGGTGATGGTATGGTAGGTGGGGACCCATTTATGGGTGTTGAAGGTGGTTGGATGGGGGTTAATGATGGAATAGTGAGCCCTCTTGAGGAAGTCCACGCTATTTATGGCATTGCTCCTCCCACTATTAATGGTGAAGGTGGGATACGGCTTAGAGGATTTAATGGGTTGGATGGGCTTGGTAGATCCATGCTTTAGAGGATTTAATGGGTTGGATGGGCTTGGTAGATCCATGCTTGGTGGGCCATTGGATGTTATGGATGTTGGGATGGTTGGATCATTGGATGGTATGGATGATGTTGGAGGAATAGTGGATGGTCTAGATTTTGGTGGGCCACTTTTGGGTGTCAGAGATGATATGTTAACAGGAGTGGATGGTGTGCGTGGGATGGATCGGGTCCAGATGGGTGGATGGCCCCACCTTGGCGGTTCGAGCGGTTTGGATCTGGCAGGTGATGGACTCCTTGCAGATGACATGGGTCAGATATTCAATGCGGACTTCAAGGTAATGATGGGACAGGCAGCTATTTTCAAGGATCAGGGTATTAGTCCAGTCAGCTACTAGGATACTTTAGGCGTTGCAGCTCCTGGGGCATGTGCTTTCCAGACTGCTCCTAATGTGGCGATCATTGGCGACTCGGGCCCACCTGTTGCAGCTTTTCAGGACACTCTGTGGGACGCGATGGGTGAGTCTGGTTTCTTCCGTCACCATGAGGTAGATCTGTTAGACGAGGGGATGCCCATCTTTGATGATTCTCCTGTTGACCCGGGGTTCCAGATTATAGAGGGTGTGCCTATTCGGACTTGCCGATTGTAGCCATGCGACACCTATTCTGAGCAGTTGCATATCTGTATTGAGAGCTTGATTGAGTCCGAGATCTTTGAGATGGGCTCCTTGGGTTTTCGAGAGGTTCTTCACTTCCACCGAGTTCGCCTATATTGACGATTGTTTAGTGCAACTTCATATGATTGGGTTCCAACGTTGAACCTATTTTCCTTCAATGATTTGGATCTGGGCCCATTTTTGAAGCAGTTTGCGCACCTGTCTAGACTTTTTCTTACCCAGGAGCCTTATGTTCCTTCATCTGAGCCGGTTCGTCCTGCTGATCTGATCTCCTGGATTAGATTTCCAGCTGCTTTTCCTACTGCAGAGGGTAGGGCCGGTGAACTTTCACTTGAGCTTCTGTACGATCGTTGTTCTAACACCCGAGGGTCAGATCACCAACTTCAGTGCTTGAATGCATTGATATTCTGTATCTTAGCTGAGCTGCTTTTCTCAGGCTAGCAGCAATCATCGCTGGCGGTTTTACTGGATGTATTCTGTCACGTTATGTTCCATAGGGGCATTATTTCTATGGTGTTGGCGGAGCTCTTTCTAGGTTTGACCGATTGCTCTCTTGGTCACACTCTTATCCTCTAGGACTGTTGTTCCTTCCTCCATCTTTCATTTTTACTTTTCTTTTACTCTAATGTCTGTTTGTGCCTTTGAATTTGACTCATACCTCCATTCAGGTATTGCTGTGGGAGCACCTCTGTATGACCCCTCTACTTATGTGGCCTGTCTCCCATCATGACGACGTGTCATCTTTATTGCTTGATAGCCTTCCTCTTGGTGTGGAGGCCACCGAGTCATTATACCGTCACATGCTCTCTCAACTCCGAGGATGGGAGATCAGCTGGGAGGCTCCATGGCTTTGCCGAACTCGTATGATCTGTAGTGCGGCTTGCACTCCTCTATTATTGCTGGGCCTTCGCGGATACTGTTCTTATCATCCTACTCACTTCCTATGGCAATTTGGCTTCTGGCAGGATGTTCCCGACTTCGCCTTTTCTGGATTTGGAAATGCTCCTCTTCCTTCTAACTTGATCGTTGTGTATCGACAAGTTAGGATTTCCTGGCAGGGCTCTTTGGAAGCGACGGCTCTGGAGGTCAAGTCTTGGGCTCCACCCTTGGCGACAATGTCATACCAGCGATGGGTGGCAGAGCAGTCACTTTATCGCCCGGTCCCTAGTTGGCACTTGCAGATGAGGCTGATGATCGAGACATGGTTGGCGATACTGCTTCGTCCTCCTCATGCGTCGATGATTCGTTAGAGGCGTTCGAGGAGCGGTCGTTCATTTATCCGCCGTTTCTTCTTGCGACACACGGCCACTTGATATCAGAGTTTGCTATCCTTCGTCACTCCTGTGAGAATATGGCCCATCGGCTGGCGGTGGGACGGAGGTACGATGAGAGATGCTTGCCGCACATCGCTTGGAGAGGGATGAGGTCTTCTACCTGCACATGGAGGTAGAACGACTCAGACAGATATTGTCGATGCATGAGAGATAAGAGCTTACCTAGAATCCCTGATTTTGACTAGCTACTTGTCCTGTATGGATGGATATATGTATTTTTTTTCTTGTTATTTTTGCAAGTAAAGAAAAGACAAGTGATGTAAAAGGCTTAAGAAAGAATGTTTTTGTGTGTGCCAAAACTTGTGCTAGCTCAGGTTTAGATTTGTGCTTTGTAAAATTGGAATCAGAATATTAGGCTCAGCCCACGTTGTGTGCAGTAGTCTGGATTATGTACTAGTGTAGACACCCCACCCAAGCTAACAACTTAAGGGCTAAGACAGTTCCAGAACCATGACTGTATCTACACCCAAAACCCTGACCCAAACCTCAAACCCCCAATCTGCAACCTGAGACCCTAATCTAAACCGTTCAACCCACATACAGCCTCCACCTACACCCTAGATCCTGACCTGAGCCCATTACCTAAACCACCCACCTATCTGAACACCAAAAGTCTAAAAAGGGGACTATCGGACGAACTAGTGCACCAAACGAACCCACACGCTTGAGCTCGGCCCTAGCCCGTACTGGACAGTAGTCCAACTACTACCAGCGGTAGTTTGACTATCGTCGGCGGTACTTGGAGTGCCGCCACTCACGGCCCGCGTGTGATCTTTTGGGGACAGCCATTACAGTGTCCGAAAGTCAACTTTCTCTAGGAATTACCCCATATCCGACCTTATTTATTGTTTTACCAATCCCAATAGCCAATGGAAGTGTGTCACGTGACATTTCTCTCCCCTCAACCACTCACAACTTGTCACATCAACTTTTACCCCTCCTAAACCCCACATTTACCATAGGACCATTAGAGATGGCTATAAATAGCCCTCTCCTCTTCACATTTTAGGAGAACAACTTTCACTTTCCAAGTGAGAGATAGAAAGAGGGAGAGAAGAAGAGAGTAAGAGTGAGGGTGAGGAGAGACCTCAAGCTCCCAAGATCAGATTTTTCTAACCATCTCTTAGCCTCCTCCTAATCTCCTCAATTCTAAATTTAGCCCGGATTGGTTATTGTGCAACATGTCTTAGCCAACTCAAGTCCAAGCCAAAAGATCCATTCACCCATATTCAAGCCTTCATGATGACATTTATTCCCTTCTTAACCCCCTTGCTTTTCTAGATCTCTGGTGAATGTATGCTCTGTGACTTGCCATACACCAGATCCTCTCACATCAGGAATTCCTAGTGATCTAGTCTAATCTTCTTACTTCTTTGCATAAGCATCATCACATCTGCCTTCTAGACACGCCGTTGGACGTATGCTGTGGCTTGCCAAAATCTCGAATCTTGTCGCATTAGAAATTCATGTGTGTGCCTAGTCCCATCTCGACCATATCATCCATCCCTTGAGATTATTTTACCATACAGAGTAAAGACTGTATGTTCGTACAGGTAGAGAGGGTGCCTAATACCTTCCCTCTTTGTAACCGAGGTCCCTTACCCATAATCCCGGATCGCAGACCAGGAGTCAATCTAAGGTAGGAGAATCTTCGGATTTATCGAACCTTACATATTCCGTGGGTTTTAACCGAGCGTGGGATTCTGAGATTATTCGGCTAGTGGCGACTCCAACATCCATAAATCAGCTTAATCACCCCCACCACCAAAACATAACATCCAAAGCAGCATGGGTGCCGATTTTCAGTATCTACAACTAAAGATCTTGGTTCCCTGAGAACGTGCCCAGGATCGTGTCCTTTGGGTTTGGGCAGAGTCTGACTGATCTGAGGTTGGTCCTTGTATCTCTTTATTGTATTTATTACCTTGGCCTCTTTTGTACCTTCGCTTTTATTTTATTTTATTTTTTTCATTTTTATTTGTCAGCCATTTTTGCCCATAGTGCCCTTTCAGGTTTTCACTATATCCAACTTTTCCTGTCATTTTTGCTCGTAGTGTCCTTTCAGATTTTCACTACGTCCCGGGTTTTGATCTTGCATATCCCTTGGCGCCTTTTCAGGTTTTCACCAAGTTAGCTACATGCCTACTGTTTTTACTCGAGCTACCCTCTCGGGTTTTCAACTTGCCCTTTTTGCTTAGGCATGTTTTCCTCTCTCTCTTTTTTTGGAGTGTCGGAGAGACTTCCTTCATAGTTGGCCAACTAGTTACCCTCCTGTCCTTGTCTTTGATCACAATCGCAAGCTATTTTTGGTCGGATTATTTGGGGATGGTCTAATTTTCTTCTCCTTCTTAGTCTGTCTTTTTCTTCCCCCTCCCTTTTTTTTATTTTTTCCTTCTTTTTTATTTTTATTTTTTTTTGTTTGTGTTTTTTTTTTTGGTGGGAGAAATTGTAAATGTATATTTTTTGTTTATCAAGGAGAGGTGATGGATTTTCTTTGGTTTTGGCGGACGGAGGGTGCTTTCTTGTTTTTTTTTGTTGGGGGAAGTGATGGATACAGCTTTGCGATTGTAATCATTGACAAGGTTAGATATAGTTACCTGTGATAGATCTTCACATTGTCGGTGTTGATGGGCTCGGGAAGATCTTCTCCTCTCAGACTGGTGAGCCGAAGAGCACCTCCTGAAGGTACTTCCCGAATGATCAGCGGTCCGTCCCACGAAGGTTTAAACTTTTCTCTGGGATCTGGCAAGTGCGGCGGTAGGATATGCTTTATGACCATGTCGCCGACCTTGAAGCTCCTCTTTCGGACCCTCTTGTTGTAGGCCCGTGTGATCCTTCTTTGGTAGCATTATGAGTGACTCAACGCCCGCATGCACTTCTCATCTGTCAGATGCAGTTGATCATATCTTGCTTACTGCCACTCACCTTCCTCGACCTTGCTCTCTAGCAATACTTGGAGTGATGGGATTTCGATTTCAACTGGTAGTACTGCTTCCATTTCGTATGAAAGATCGTATGGAGTTGCGCCTGTAATAAATCATACAGAAGTTCGATAGGCCCAGAATGAGTATGGGAGCATTTTCGACCAGTCGCGATATGTCTTGACCATTTTCTCCAGTATGCGGACGATAGTCTTGTTTGCAGCTTCGACCTCACCATTCATCTGAGGACGGTAGGGACTTGACCGATAACATTGAATCATGAATTTGTCAAGGTAGTCGCCCATCCTTTTATTGATGAACGGAGTTCCGTTGTCTGTAATAATGGCCTAAGGAATTTCATATCGGCTGATGATATTGTTCTTCATAAACTTGACCATGTGAGAAACTGCGATGGTGGTGTAGGATGCTGCCTCTATCCACTTGGTGAAATAATCTGCTGCCACCAGGATGTATTCATGCTCATTTGAAGCTTTGGAGTTAACTTTGTCAATGATGCAAGTCCCCATATAAAGAAGGGCCATGGTGTCGTCAGGTTGTAAAGTTCGAAAGCAAGAGCATGGATTTGGTTCGCATATTCCTGACACTTAAAGCATTTCCTGACGTGTTTGCAGCAATCTATCTCCATCGTTAGCCAATAGTATCTGAGCTGTAAGATCTTCTTTGCCATCATATGTCCGTTCATGCGTGGGCCGCATAGTCCTTCGTGGATTTCTAATATGATTTGTGCTGCTTCTGTTTCATTCACATAGTGGAGAAGGACTTGGTTAAAGGATCGCTTGTAGATGATGCCCCCGGTGATCGTGAACTGGATTGCTAGTCGTTGGATAGTGTGACAATCAGCAAATGTTGCTCCTTCCGGGTACTTCTGATGCTCAAGATATTCCTTGATGTCTGTGTACCATGGCTAATCATTCGAGGAGGTTTCAGCTTCATCTATCTGCAGGCAGAATGCAGGTTCCTCCTAGAGCTCGACAGTGAGTTCCCATTCAGCAACTCCTATTAAGATCTCCAGCATTGAGGCGAGGGTAACCAGAGCGTCCGCAAACTAGTTCTTGGCTCGGGGCATGTAAGAGAATGTGATCTCTTTGAATTCCTCGGTTAGATTCTCCAGATAGACGTGATAAGGGATCAACTTTTCATCCTTGGTCTTCCAGTCGACATTCGCCTGATTGATGATGAGCCGTGAAGCTCCAAAGACTCGCAACTTCTTCACGTTGAGGATGATGGCTTCTCTCAGACCAGCAATACATGCTTCATATTCAGCTACGTTGTTGGTGCATTGGAATGCCAATCGCCTGGACATCGGAATTAGGACCTCATCGGGAGAGTAGAGTATGACGCCTACTCCACTCCCTTTTAAGTTTGCGGCTCCGTCGAAGAAAAGTGTCCACTCTCCTACCTTTCTTTCTTCTTTTCCCTCAATCAGGAGGATGTCCTCGTCAGGGAAGAAGGTCTTCAGTGGTTGGTAATCAGGTAGAGAGTGTGCTGCTAGGTGGTCGGCCAGTGCTTGCCCCTTGATTGCCTTCTGAGTGACATAGGTGATGTTGAACTCGGAAAGCAGTAGTTGCCATTTTGCGATCCTGCCCATTAGTGCTGGTTTTTCGAACAAGTACTTCAACAGGTCCATGCGAGCGAGCAGTAGGATTGGGTGAGCGATCATGTATTGTCGTAGCCGTTGCATTGCCCAAACTAGGGCGACGCACGTTTTCTCTAAGCTGGAATATTTGGCTTCATAGCTTGTGAACCGACGGCTTAGATAGTAGATTGCTTGCTCCTTTCTTCCTGTATCGTCGTGTTGGCCAAGGACGCATCCGATTGCTTCTATGGTGACAAAGATATACAGTAATAATGGCCTACTCGGGGCAGGTGGCATGAGCACTGGAGGATTTAGTAAGTACTTCTTGATTTTATCGAAGGCCATTTGATAGTCGTCGTTCCATTCCTTTAGCGAATTCTTCCTTAGAAGCTTGAATATGGGCTCACAGATTGGTGTGAGCTGTGTGATGAATCAACTAATATACTAGATCCTTCCGAGGAAACCCCGAATCTCTTTTTCAGTATTTGGCGGTGGCATCTCGATGATTGCCTTGGTCTTAGTCCTGTCCACAAGTATGTCATCTTCACTAAGGATGAAGCCTAACAACTTGCCTTCGGCTGCGCCTAAGACACACTTTTGTGGGTTGAGGTGAAGCTTGAACTTATCCAACCTGTCGAAAAGCTTCTTAAGGTCTTCAAAATGTCCTTCGATTGTGCCTGATTTGACAATCATATCGTCCACATAGACTTCCATTTCCTTGTTTATCATGTCGTGGAACAAGGCAGCCATGGCTCGCTGATTGTGGCTCCTATGTTCTTCAACACGGTAGCAGAAAGGCATAACACGGTAGCAGAAAGTTCCCCACGGTGTGATGAAAGAAGTCTTCTCTCAATCTTCGATGGCCATCTTGATCTGATTGTAGCCTGAGAAGCCGTCCATGAAGGAGAAGATCTTATGTCCAGCAGTATTATCTACCAGTGTGTCGATGTGAGGCAAAGGAAAATCGTCTTTGGGACTTGCTTTGTTGAGGTCCCTAAAGTCGATGCACATCCTGACTTTGTCGTCCTTCTTTGAAATTGGTACGATATTTATGAGCCATTCCGGATATTTAGAGACTACCAAGAACCCCGCATTATATTACTTAATGACTTCATCAAGGACGTTTAGGGCCCATTCTAGTTTCATTCTCCGTAGCTTCTATTTGATAGGCTTCATGTTTGGCTTTGTAGGCAAATGGTGTACTACCAAGTCTTCATCAAGCCCTGGCATGTCCTCGTAAGAGAAAGCAAAGTTGGACAACCTCGGTCGCAGGAATTCCATCATCTTCTGCTTGTATTCCGGAGATAGTGATCTACCGATGTGCACTTCTCTGGGGAGTTCTGTGGATCCCAAGTTCACAATTTCAAAGTCATCTGCCACAACGTTGGCCTTCATTTCAAACCTTTCGAGGGAATCCTCGAGTTCGAGAGTTGGATCATCATTTCCCTCATCCAGGGCTTCATCCAAACCCATGAGCTCGAAGTCTAACTCTAGATCAAAATCATATGAGTCGACCTCGAACTCTAGCGCTGCGTTGAAGTGTTTGGCACAGTAATTTTTGAAAATTTTTCTGTTGTTTTTGTGTTTTAAAGATTTTCTGATGTTTTGTGATTTGGGAAATATTTGATTCTTTTGTGCTTTTTGGAATATGTGATGTTTTTTGTGTTTTGAAGGTTTTCTGATTTTTTGGTGTTGCCAAGGGGTCCCGAACAGGACGGTGTTGCAAGCCATGATTGGTCTTGTCCTGATTTGGGGTACCAACTACTATTTACATTGGCGTTTTTTAGGCTGGCTTCCGTGGGTGGCTCACTGGCCAATTCAACCGTCAGAGGGATGGTCGCTCAACCCGGTTCTTTCCTCCTTTCGATCCTGTTGCTCTACTCCATCTATTGATAAGGGTCGAATATTGCATATCTGACCCCAACTATTACCTGATTTTGCATACATGATAATGCTTAATATTATATTTTAATCATGTTTTTGTTGTAGGTAGGGGTGTACACAAACCGAGCTAACCTGGTTGGCTCGCTCGACTCGGCCCGAAAAAGCTCGACTTGGCCTGACCCGGAACTGAGTTCCGGGTCAGGACGGGTCAATTTTCTAAGCCCATTCTGAGTTCAAGCCGAGTTCGGATCTGACCGAGTTCAGCCTGGCTCGACCCGAAACCCAACTCGGCCCGTCCTGGCCCGACCCGTCCTGGCCCACTCTCACTTTAGGGTATATATACCCTGTTTTAAAAAAAAACCCTACCTCCTCATCCATCACTTTCCCTTTCCCCTTTTGAGAAAATGCCCGACCCCAGTGGCACGAAACCCTCTCCCCGCCCAGCCCCAGCTGCCCCACCAAATATATATATATATATATATATATATATATATATATATATATATCGCGCGGGCGTCTTTGCTCGTCCGTCTGTCCAGCGGCCCCACCAAATCTCTCTCTCTCTCTCTGCTCGTCCGTCGTCCCAGCGGCCCCACCAAATCTCTCTCTCTCTGGTCCGTCCATCCGGCGTCCCCACCAAATCTCTCTCTCTCTCTCTCTCTCTCTGCTCGTCCGTCCATCCAGCCCCCACCAAATCTCTCTCTCTCTCTCTCTCTCTCTCTCTCTCTCTCTCTCTCTCTCGTCTCTGCTCATCTGTCCGGCCGCCTCTCTCTGCTCGTCTCTGCTCGTCCAGCCGTCCGCCTCTCTCTGCTCATCTCTGCTCGTCCGGCTATCCAACCACCAGAGGACCTCCGCCTCTGTGCTCGTCCGTCCGTCCGTCCAACCACCAGGTATAATTTTTAACTTTTTCTCATCATAGATACTTGAAAATATCACAATGCTTTCTTTTTCAAGTGGACTGGATATTCGCAATTCAATTCATTTATGCATCCAAACACTACATCACAGATAGCAATAGTATCTCCTTGATAGTAACATGTATGGTAGTGTTCATACATCTCCAGGTGAAAACCCAAATCAGACTGTTTAACAGTCCTCTTTAGTTGAATTATAATCTAAAAATTAAACTGATGTATTGCCTATTTAATATAATCTATTTAAGAATATTTTGTAGATAGTTGTGATGAAAACATTGGACAATCATTATTCGAGAAATAACCATAGTTTGCAAACCAGGTGAGTCGACTAGGGACTCATCTGTGTCAACCCAACCTAGTCACTAGTCTAGTCATTCAAAATGACTAACACAAGCATCTGAATAATACTCCTTTACACATGCTGACATACATCACATGGGTCGGATCTTATTCATCTTGTGGGCTCCACCATGTTCCAAAAGTCAGGCATGTCTGGCCATCAGGAGGACTAATGAGCATGGGAGAAATGGATGGTTGGAAAAAAAAACTACCAATTGTCACATCGTTGCTGACATTGTCAGCATTGTTGCATTAAGTGATAATGTGGCCAATCAAATTGCATTAATTTTTTATCTGTGGTAAGTAAATGATTTGGATTATTCACATTATGCTAGAGTAGATGATGCAATGTAAGACAATCTAAATAATTATAGGAAGTTTGTCAAGTTATAGTGAGATGGTGTGGTGAAATATACTGGGAACTTAAGATGGTTGATAGCACAAATAGTTTTATAGTGTGTGCACATGTGAGATGCTTCTAAATTGACAGTGGTAAGATATGAGTGCTTAAACATAGATGCTTTACATGTAGAATATTTTATGCATGTAATGCATTTGCAAGGGATATTATGTTCATGCATGTCTGTGTTAGAATATATGTTATTTTAGTCAAAATATTTGTATATTTTTTAGTTTAATATTTTATTATCGTGCATAAATAAATTTGTATATGATTGGGATGTAAGACTTCTATAAAATAGGCTACTTGATCAATGGTTTGATCTACCAAAAGGATGGATCATTTTATTGGATTGTCCCAATGGAATTTGAATGTTAGCATATGTGCTTATAGGAGGGTCTGGACGGTGCCAAAGGACACTAATAGCCCACCCTCCCACACACTCACGTATACATATGTGCTTATGATATATATATATATATATATATAATATTTTATATTTAACTAATGATATGGTTGTAAAACCTCTAAGGAAATAATGGAGAATTACTTAGGCTAAGGATTTTAGTAGTTAATGGCAATGAAATTCTTGAGCACATGCAAGTGTCATTTATTTTGAATAGTCTACAACTTCATAAAAAATAGTTGTGATAGTTTTAGGTTGAAAGCAAAATTCTTAAACCTAACCAACCTTCCTCTTGAACTAGCTTTGGCAAGGAGTTTATTATCGTGGAACATGTATGACATCCGAACTATCCAACAGGTGCATCCTACCGCCATGATTAGACGACTCAAAAGTGAGGTCTATCCAATTATATGACACACACCTTAGAAATTTGTGTAGATCACCCAACACCTCTAAATTCACATGTGGCCAACCAAATGAATTAGTTGTCCTTATTTTTGAGTCATCTAGTCATGAGTGGGTGGGCCTTTGGATGGTTTGGATGTTATACACACAAGAAGCATGCCCACATGCTCAACTCCACATGATTATTGGTTATCAATATTATTTTTATTTGTTAGAGAAAAGAAATATAATCACAATTTCTAATACCTAATTATTTTTAACTAAAGTTAGATGAGTTTTTTTTTTCCTGACATTTTTATTCAGTTTAAACACATTTTGTTACCATTTAGCTAAATGTTGAATGTGAATTACGATTGATATCTATGCTTATACCAATTGCCTATTAGATATATTTTTATTTCTTTGTTCTTGTTGTTGTGGTATAGGATAATCAGTTACCCATTTGAGGATTTCTATGTTGCCAGACATAGATTGAGTGTGTTCATGGATGCATAGAAATTCTCAAATTATCCCTTTTTAGACAGTTCAATGTTGGATAGACAGTAATATTTTCATTTATTCTAATTTAAATGCACATGCCGGTTTCGATTTATCTCTCCTAATTCTCTCTGGATATATTTCTTACATTTACTTCCTCATCAAATGTCCCCACTTTGTGTGGATAGTTGACGTGTGAATCAAATCCAAGATTAATATATTCTGAAGAGATAAGGGGAGATGTTGCCGAAATTTTGGCGTGTCATTTAAATTGAATAATAAAAGCATTACTATCTATTCAACATTGAATAGGTAACTGATTTAATTATTTTTTATGTTATTGTTGTAGTATACGATAATCAGTTACCCATTTGAGGATTTCTATGTTGCCAGACATAGATTGAGTGTGTTCATGGATGCATAAAAATTCTCAAATTGTCCCTTTTTAGACAGTTCAATGTTGGATAGATAGTAATGTTTTCATTTATTCTAATTTAAATGCACATGCCTATTTCGGTTCGTCTCTCCTAATTCTCTCTGGATATATTTCTTGCATTTACTTCCTCATCAAATATCCACACTTTGTGTGTGGATAGTTGATGTGTGAATCAAATCCAAGATTAATATATTCTGGAGAGATAAGGGGAGATGCTGCCGAAATTTTGGCGTGGCATTTAAATTGAATAATGAAAGCATTACTATCTATCCAGCATTGAATGGATAACTGATTTATCCGCTTAGGAAATTCTTTACTAAGGTCCAAGGATAAATGAAATTATTTCATATCTTTAGATATAGCTAGTGAGGATGAAGTCCCACCTACGGCTACCCCTAGTAGCAGTGCCGGTGCCGGTGCGTCAGCCACATCACCACTTGTTGTTGAGGGAGAGGGGTCTTCAGCTGCAAACAAAGGAAAGAAACGATCAGCTATTTGGGATGATTTTAAAGAAGTAGTAGTTAACAATGTCCCCAAGATCAAATGTATGCACTGCAAAAGTCTATACACCAAAAGTGTGAGTGGGTCGACGTCTCATTTAAACAGACATAGAAAAAGTTGTGCAAAGAGACCTAGACATCCACGTTCAGGCCAACAATTGCTATCGTTTACAAAGTCTGAAAGATCTGCTTCTGAAGGTACACTTACCACTCATAAGTTTGAAAAAGGGAAGCTGAATGAGTGGTTTGCAAAGCTTATTATCATTGATGAGCAGCCATTTAAGATAGTAGAGAGTGAAATATTTATGGGATACAGTAAATACTTTAATCCTCGGTTTGAGGTCTCCCGTGTTACTGTGAAGAGGGAGTGCATGAAGATGTATGCCAGTGAGAAAATGAAGCTGAAAGTAGTTTTAAATTCGGTTTCAAGGGTAAGTTTGACGTCTGATATGTGGACGGCGCAAAATCAAAGAAAGGGTTACATTTCATTGATGCACACTATGTTGATGAAAATTGGAAACTCTGCAAGAGAATATTGAACTTTCGCCACCTTCCACCTCCCCATTCCGGTTTGGTTATTTCAGATTTTCGCCACCTTCCACCTCCCCATTCCGGTTTGGTTATTTCAGATTACATTTACAACTGTCTACGAGATTGGGGCATTGAAAAAAAAATCAGTTCATTAACTTTAGATAATGCTTCCACAAATGACAGTGTCATACAATTCTTACGTAACCAGTTCAAGACAACCGACAGTATATTATTTGAGGGAAAAATATTTCATGTTTGGTGTTGTGCATACATTCTCAACATAATTGTACAAGAAGGGTTGAAATCAATTGACCAAACTATAGAGAATGTGAGGGAGAGTGTGAAGTACATAAGAGGCTCGCCGTCAAGATTGAGTATATAGAATGACATCGTCCAACGTTTGAATTTGACGTCTCAAAAAACGTTGAAGCTAGATGTATGCACACGTTGGAATTTCACTTTTGAGATGTTGGATTCAGCCCTGGAATTGGAACATGCCTTTCCAGAATATGCAGTGCATGATAAAACATATGCTTAGTTGCCTACTGATGATGATTGGAGTAAAGCGAAAGAAGTCACAAAATTTTGAAGCTTTTTTATGAATGTAAAAAAATATTTACTGGCAATAAGTTTCCAACAGTAAATATGTTTCTTCCATCTGTGTGGAAGATCAAGGATGCCCTGAAGAAAGCTGCTGATGACGGTACATTTTTTCTCCAAATCATGACAGGTGGTATGCAAATGAAGTTCGATAAGTACTGGGATGATTGTCATATGATAATGTCCTTAGTTGTTGTTCTTGATCCTCGGTGCAAGATGAGTTTTGTTAAGTACATCTTCACGAGGATGTATCCTACTGAAAAGGCAATATCTAAAACTTCGAAGGTTCGTGACGCAATTGAAGCATTGTACAACGCGTACACAACTACAGTGTCCACACCAAGTGCTTCCGAAGTAAGATCGCAAGTTGCTTCAAGCGATGATGCTGATTTCATGTCTTTCTTAGCAAAAGAAAATACAGACACAGACATGAAAGAATCAGAGTTAAACATGTATCTCAAAGAGTCGGTTGTAGTACGACATGATTCAGAGTTCGATGTTTTGGACTGGTGGAAATTGCAAGTTAGTGAAGGAAAATATCTTATACTATCGACGATGGCACGAGATATTTTATCAATTCTTATTTCAACAGTGGCATCGGAATCTGTATTTAGCACGGGGATCAGGGTCATGAGCAAGACTAGAAGTTTCCTTGCACCAGATACAGTGGAAGCATTAATTTGTACACAAGATTGGTTGCGTCCGAGTCTAGGAGGTGATCATGATGAGGAAGAGGAGGAGAATGTGAATGAAGCCGCAACACATGAAACAACAGCAATATGATGGATGTTTGGGATGAATTTTATGATTTTATTAGTTTAATTGAATTTGCAAATGTTGTGATAGGTACTCTTTTGACTTTTATTTTCATTTATCTGTTATGTTGATGGATGTTATGCAAGCTGCGCAATGAATTTCTACATCTGTTTGCTGACTTTTATTTTTATTTATCAGTTATGTTGACTTTTATTTTTTAAATCCATAAATTGCTTTTATCTTATGTTGGATTATCGGTATTTCATTATTGTTAAAAAGCCTAAAATACTTTTCCAACACAATATGTAGATATGTCTTCAAGCGAACCATCGGTTAACGTTTGGGACTATGGTTCCTTAATCCATTCTCCAAAGTCTGGAAAGTTCAAGATTTTGTGTAATTTGTGTGGAGCCAAGTTTGTTAACAAAACTAATCGGCTCATATTACACTTATCTTGTCGGGGTGGAGATGTAAGACCGTGTCCTAAAGCCTAAAAAGAAATCTAAATTCTTTTCCAAGCAGTTCTTAATTCAAACAAAAAAGATTTCACTCCCCAATCCAAACTTTCTGAGGCAAAGAAGGAAGCTAAATTATTAGCATTGGAAGAAGAACAATTTTAACTCGCCTTAAAGTGTAGTATGAAAGAGACTTCTACACATCAGCGATGTCCTCCAAGACCACATGATGTCGAAGCAGGTTCAAGCTGCACGGATAAAAGAAAAATAGTAAAAATTCAGCTAAGTTTCTCTCCAGTCTGGGTGCGTTTTACAGGATATTGGGAACTACGTATAAATCTTCTCACAAAAATAGTTTGAAAAATCTAATTCAAACTATACAAGAGGAGGGTGATAAAAAGATATCTCCACCTTCTGAAGAGGGAGAGGTGAATGAGTACGTATATGAAGATTTAGATAGCAGCAGCTCGGGCTCAGATGAATCTCCTCAACAGTAGTCACTAATGTATGACTGTATTCAGTTTGTATAAAATGTTTTATTTTATGCTTTGTCAAATATATGTAATTGTAGTAAAATTATAATATATCATCTCTCTCTCATAAACTTGTAAATTGTAATGGGACGCGGATTACTTGCCAAAGCCCTTCCTATAAACTTGACGTAAGGTTCGAAACTAGCCCGAACTCGAAGGTTCGAAACTGGCCCTAACTCGACCCGGCCCGGTTCAGGCTGGAGATGTTGGCCCGGTGACCAGGCCCGATCCGGTTCGGGACTTGTGTGGCTGTTGAACGGGCCTGGATGGGCTGAGGCCAGTTCGACTCGGCTCGACCTATGTACACCCCTAGTTGCAGGGAGTAATTAAGAGCATGGACTGAAAAAAGAGTACTAAAAGTGTGGATTTGACACTCCGAAGTCATCAGAGTAGGGGATGAATTCCAAAGGACCAAGATTGACAGATTTATATGCCAGGGATCCAAGAAAATCAAGCCATTCATGTTAAAGAGGCCTGAAACTGGTACAGAATGCAAGATCACATGGATTCCACTATCTGATTGGCTCGAAACTTCATACATGGTCTGGGGGCCATAAATTAACTGTACATGTAAAACTTCAACCATTGGATACCTGTGGAAGTGGCCCAACAGACAGATCAGCCCCTAAAATCATGATTTGCGGCCCGTCTGATATCTGGATATACTTCAATTTTAGACTCGACGCCTTAAATGGGATGATGAAATGAATGGACGGAATGGATTGCGAATACACGTATCCATTAGACCCACACATACATTGAATGTGCAATGTGCATAGATGCACCAAACGTGCACCAAGAAATCCAAAAGTCAGTCAGCAGGCGCTGACCGACTCTTCTTCTCAAATTCAAATACGGCAGTTGCCGTTTTTGATTTTTGAAACAGAGACGTGCGGTCCTCTGTTGTGGGCCACCATCACGAGTCTACGGTCCAATCCAGACCGTCCATTAGACTATAATGGCCCATATTACCATCGCTTAGGTGGTGGTATTTGAGAAGATAGTGAATATTGGTTTTTAACCGTTCAAACATAGAACGGACGGTAGAGACTAATATCATGTGGGCCTCATCTAAAATAAATGAAAATCATATATTTTCGACCGAAATTCTGAGAGGAATTCTGTGGATGGGCTAGATTTCGTAAATAACCGTCATCATGGGCCCCACCAATGTCACAGCGCTTCATGCGCAATCTCTGTTTCAGCGACCGACGTTGTCCATTTTACGGACGGTAGTGGGCCACCATCATGGTCCGTATAGATGATCCGAGCCGTCCATCGTGTATAGGGCCTCAAAGATATCAAACCTATGCTGACTGTTTGTACCCATGCACACACACGGGCTGGTTTCAACGGTTACAAACGGACAGCCCTGCACAGATTGTAGCTTGATTACTACCTTTGGCCGCATTAATGACGTTCCAAAACCACCTATATCTTGCTGAAATTTCATGTACAATCCAATGAATGGATTGGATCTTGGGAGCAAGACCAAGAAATGGGTCCCACCAATGTCTAAAGTCAGTCAGTAGGCCCTGTTACGCACGTTGCTGCGTAAAGAAGGCTCCAACTGACTTAGCCACTCCACCAACCTTGGCTGCTATAAAACAAAGGATGTGAGGAGATCCAAAAGGGAGAAAAAAGGAGATCCAGAGCTGGGGAGAGCTAAAAAGAGAAGAAAGAGAGAGAATAAGAGAAGAGAGAGAAGGGGGATGTTTTTATTGTTGAAATCTTATAGTTCCTTCTTTTTATTTGATATTATGGATTGTTAATCTCTTAGCTAGGGCTGAGATGAAGCCCCTAATTTGAATAATGCTTTGTATGTGTTGATTTTATCTTAATTTGATTGATTTGTTTCTTTCTCTAGTGTGTTTAACTGAAATTTCTATACTTCTCCATTCTATGAGCTTAACCAAAGTCTAGATGTGGATGTTGTTTGGAATCTTATTATAGGTGCTTGTGTCTGACCATGAACAGGTTTCCTATAGAGAAAGAAATAAGAATTACATCTCTTCATGCCTGACCATGGATGGAAAGATGTGATCCATATGCTTTAAGGGATTATACATTCTGTGTGCCCGACCAAGGACATAGAGTGTGCTTTATTTATTTTTATATCAATCTGAATTAGGGTGAATCAACAGGTAAAACAATGGTCAGGATAACTAGGGGTAGATTCGAAAGTCCTAGTCTTCTCCTTGATTGAATTTTCCTCCTTACTCTCAGTTAATTTCCATATATTTTTGTTATTAGTTCGCTAAATTATTTGTTGAATTAGTTAAGAAGAGTCATAAATTTCGAATTGTAACAACCAGTCCTCGTAGGAACGATCTCGTAATACGTACCGTATCTACATTTGATTCGTATACTTGCGAGTTTAAAATCATTTAAATCAGGTTGGTTTAAATAAAATATCATCTGTACCTATGGGTCATTCATCCTAATGACCATGATGTCTGCCGAGGTGGGCTCAGAGTCGGAGTCTAATTCGATTTCCTCGCTCAGAAGTTAAAGCTCCTCGGGTCCTCATTGCGGTGGGACCCTGATGTATGTCTAATCAAGAGAAGGCCACTTCCCTTTCTCGATCCAGTGGATGGGCTGCTTTTGCCCCTTGTACTGATGGTTCATTGGTGGGGGTACTTCCCCTTGACTATTGGTGAGGATGGGTGCCTCCTCGTTTGTCACGCCCCAAACTCGAAAAACGGGCTCACAAAATTCCCGATCGCCGAATCATGTATATAACATGGGCCTTATATACATCAAGGTGGGCCTCAATGGACGACTATAAATAAATTAGGATGGGCCTCAACCACATACCAAGGTGGGGGTCCGCTTGAACTATGGATCTGTCTTATTTTTAGTCTAAAGCCCTTAAGATAAGCTCACCAAGTGGTTGGACAGATTGGATGCAACACATGCATCATGGTGGGGCTCCACATGAAGGCCCACCATCCTGTATATATTATGTATAATATAATATATAATTCATATATAGTATATATATAATATAATTATATATATATATATATACACACACACACACATGCACACATACACGCACACACGCACATACACGCACACACACATGCACACACACGCACACACCCACACGCATCACAGTGGGCTCCACCGTCCGTCTGGATGGATGGCGATGCAACACAAACATCACGGTGGTCTCCACCGTCCGCCTGGACGGTGGGAGACAAACACATACATAAATGTGGGTCCCATGTGGGGCCCACCATAATGTTTACTTTCCATCCAAACCGTTGATAAGGTCGTACGAACCTAGAATAAAGAGGAAAAACAAATTTTATTTTGATCCAAAACTCCTGTGGCCCAAAAAAAATGGGTTTCAAAGGTAGCCATTCAATCTCACTGTTTCCTCTGATGTGGGCCGCCTGAGTCTTGGATGTCGCTGAAATTTGGAGGGGGCCCATGTAACAGCCCGGATTTTTCCCAACCTGGAATTAGACGTCCTTAGGCGATGGGTCAATCCTAACACCGGTTTAACTTCTCAAACACTCAATTAAAGCCTCAAATCCCTTCTTAACCCATTTCTTTCACAAATCCTACCCTTCACCACCTTGTTCTTCCAATTTTTCTAAGTACTTTCACCCTAGACATTATCTTAAACTAGCTAAGTAGTATAACGTGGATCACTTTATATACAAACTACAAAGGACTAAGTACCACCTCAGACAGAAATCTTATAGGATTAAATCCTTTAGAAATGAGACAAAGTAACTAAGTGCAAAACTAGATTAGCTACAAAATCTGCTAGAATCGCTTTAAATACGATCTGCAAGACCCAAAACTTGTAGAATCATTGACGCTAGGTTACCCTAAAATCTCGGATCAAACTCATTACCCGACTGCTCTCGGGAGCACGTTGAAACTCCGTATTAGATCTGGACCGCACATTGGGAGTCCGAATAATACGAGGTTAACGAATTAGGACCGCCTCGCTGGGCTTGATAACCATCTCGGAAATTAAATCCAGACAGTGTCCCACGGCTGTTCGTTTAAGTCCGGAGCGAGAGAGTGTGAAAACACTTGTTTTCTTTACAAATAAATATCTCAAATAGTAATCTGAGACTTGTCGCTTGCGGGTCAGTATTAAGCAACCTGACTGTCAGAATCTGACCCAAATACACCCTCGGATCAGGAAAAATTTCATAAACATATCCATGTACTCGGAATCTCCGATCGAGATCCACTGACCGTCGAACTGAAACTGGTCCGCCACGCATGATCTGGGAATCTGACTAAAATGAAAACTTAACTCCACATAGATCCAGTGTCTGTGAGCTTAAGTCCGACTTTTGGCTCAAGGGGGGCCGCCAGAAGTCCTCCCTTGAGCTGAAACTGGCTCACTTTGGTTATAACCTAAGTGTACATTGACCTTAAGTCTATTTTAAAGACATTTTAGGCTATATAAGGACCTTAGAACCCCCTCTCTCACAGCCATACGAATTTGAGAGAAACCCTAGATAGAGGAGAGGGAAAAGTAATAGAATGTGGGGGAGATGTGGGAGAATCTTCCTGCCCTGCTGCTATCCAAGCTGCACCACTCCATTCTAAGCGATTTTCCGGTGATTTCAACTTCATTTCTAGGTAAGAAACCCTAATCAGTTTTAGAATTGTAAGGATTGTAGGTTATGAAATAGCTAACCTATTTCATTCTTTAGGCTACCAAACTGCCGAATACGGAAGCTTGGCAAACCTATCGTATCCGTTACAATTCAACGACACAAGGTGAGGACTTTAGGTGTATAGGTTAGGTTTTCAACGCTTTCAATGTCAGATAATGATAGATTCATGATCTGCATACAATTGCACATGTACAAAGTACTTTCTAATTTCTGTTTCGATTAAAGACGTAGAATATGGAATTTTACATATTCTAGGTATTCGTAGAAAATACCGTATACGTATATATTTTAGAAATGTGTTTGACATGATTATTTGTTGTATGAATATATGATACTTAGATAAAATACTTATTTGGTGAAAGGATTCGCCCTAATACATGTTATGCTAATATACACTATGTATGTAGAAATAGTGTATTGTAGAAAATACCATATATGTATATATTTTGGAAATGTGTTGGACATGATTATTTGTTGTATGAATATATGTTATATGGATAAAATACTTATTAGACGAAAGGATTCGCCCTAATACATGTTTGGCTAACATACACTAAGTATGTTGAAATAGTGTATGCTAAGTATTTGTGAAAATGCTTGTGTGAGTAAGTGTTTGGATGATGATGCCTTAGGAGGGTGTTGAGA
This sequence comes from Magnolia changhungtana, assembly GCA_030180095.1. Taxonomy (NCBI): domain Eukaryota; kingdom Viridiplantae; phylum Streptophyta; class Magnoliopsida; order Magnoliales; family Magnoliaceae; genus Magnolia; species Magnolia changhungtana. The sequence goes on along the minus strand of JASAUF010000552.1, from coordinate 2,960,946 downwards.
TGGGATTCTCAACTACCTTAGAGACATGTATGATTTCCTCCATGAGGTTGTTTACTTAAACCGCTTATTTGTATAATATATGTTTTGGTATTCGTATTTATGTAGTGCTTTATAACATGCTTTATAACATGCTTTATGACATGCTTACTAACATGCTTGAATTACTTTGTTTATCATGCTTTACTCCACATGCTACGAATAAGGATTGATTGAGTTTGGGACTATGTCTATAGTTCAGACATCGGTACCAGATTTGAGATCGTGGCTGAGATTCTTGTCGCCATGTAAGACGTGTTTGACGAACCCGAGTCGTACGTCAGTTGGCGACAGTGGTTAGGCCACGCGAAGTGCTTATGCACTTCATGTCGTCCAATTGATTGTGTGCTCGAGCTAGTCAGGCTCGTCAAGTAACCCGATATGTCTAATGTATGTTCACCATGTTTGGTCGCTACTGCTTGAACCTAGGGTACCAAACTTACTAGTGAAATCCCTTTTAACCATGGTACCTCGATCCGCTAAAACTCATGAGACAGGCATGGTGGTATGGGACACCGTGGTCGAGCTGTCGGCCTACGCTGGGGCCACGTGCCTCCCCGTAGTGACCAGTGAGCAACCAGACTCGTGAGCCGATTATGGTGGTATGGGACACTATATTCGTGCTGTCGGCCTACATTGATAAGGTGATGGGGGAGTGGTGCAACGAATGCGAGCAACAGCCCTGGCAGCCCTTTGTAGTAACCTCGAGCATACTCTAAAATTACGGTGAGCCTTAGAGTTTTGCAGCGGTGTATAGAGCATGAACTAGGCCTGTTTCTGTATAGTGATGAATCGTTAAAGAGGTAATGGGGGAGTGGTGTAACCTTTGTGCGTAATAGCCCTGACAACCTTTACAGTGACCTAGAAAACACACCATCGTCTGAGATTAACTAGGACTGACGACCCTAGAATGGATCATGTTTGGGAATGATACAAGGGAGGTACCTTAGTTTCCCAATCCTGCTGTTTGAAATGGACTAATAAAAACTCGGTAATCATGCTCATCATGCATTGCATGTGCCTGGAAGATGTGGAGCACTGAGGGATGAAAGCATGCCGCGAACGTAAGATGGTGTCGTACGAGGGAGGGTGTGGTGAGGGCATCCATCATGACTGCATTCATACTTGCATTAATAAGAGTAGTTAGGAGTGTTTGATTGTACTGCTTTATCATTACTGCTTGACTGTATTGATAACATGTTAACCTATGCTTTATTGTTCCACTGAGTTAGCTACTCACTCCCACGTTAAGGGGCGGTGTTTTAAAACACCCACCAGAACCTGTATCAGATGCAGGTGTCACTGGAGCACAGGAGACTGAGCCCTACTTCTATGACGATCAGGAGTTCTCCTACATGCGGTTCGCTGGAGGCTTCGCATAGGCTGTCCAGTGCTACGGGGCTATAGGGTTGATAATTTTAGTTGTACTATCTTGACATTTTGATTCAGAACCAACATGTATATATACGGTGACTCAGTTAGTGTTCATACTCTGAAGATCGAGAATGTTTTATTTTATATATATCTATATACACCTTTCAGTCTTCCGCTTACATTTTATACATGGATCTGGAGTATGAATTACTGTTTTGGTTGAATCTTACTCACATTTATTGTACTAACACAGACAACATTTAATCATCATTATCTATGTTGCATAAGTGATGTTCTAGAACTCGAGAGTTGAGTTACTACTTGACCCTCAATTTTTCGGGATGTTACAGCCCACCTCAGGAGGTGGCCCACCAAATGGACGGTGTGGATATAATAAATACATCATGGTGGGGCCCACGGCTGAAGGTCGTGGGACCCTGTCCGCCCGCCTACACGCGCAGGCGCTGCCTGCCCTCTGGTGGTGTCGTGCAGCGATGTGGCTGTTTGCCTTGACTTTTTTGTTAAAAAAAACCTATTTTTATGAGGTTTTTCATGCGCGGGGCCCACATCAGCCGAATCCGCCCTGGCCACTAACTTCCATGGCCCAAAACGGACCAAACAAGTCCAATATCTGATGTTTTTCGGTGAATAGGAACGACAGGGTGGTTTTTCAATGATAGAAACCACTGTTTTGCATGCTATGGCCCACCCGAAGATCAGATGCATTTTTCGACTCAACGCCTAAAATAGTATGAGGAAAGGGATGGACGGTGTGGATTGAATCTGTTCATCAAGGTGGGGCCTACATGAGCAGTCCTTCCTAAAATCTAAAAAGAATCACCTTTTCTTTTGTTTACAGTTCATGTCCAGCGTCAGACGTCTGATTCATGTCCAAAATATCCGTCGTGTCAGACGCCGGACTCGCTTTGGCACAATACATATATATGCAAGGTGGGCCCTGCTCAGGTGGGCCACCAAATGATGGATGATGTGGATACAACACATATGTGAAGTGGGCTCCACCTACAGATGGCTTGGATTAAAAAAAAATATGCTTCATGGTGGGGTCCATTCGGGTGGGCCACACAGCCATATCATCACACACAACATAAATAAAAAGAGAGGGAGAGAGAAAGAGAGAAAGAGGGACATGCGTGATGGAGGAACCCCGGCACTATGGGCCCTCCATTTCAAGCATCCAATTATACATCAAGTGGGTCCGATTACATGTGGGCCCACCAAATCAAAGATCAATGGTGGAGATCCCTTCTCCACCAAGATGTAAGGTCTAGATGACTCATTTTCAAGCTAGAAAATAAACATTATAATGGGGTCCATGGAGAATGGCCCCATCATAGAATGATCATGAAGATCAAGGTGGGCCATCGGCCACATCTTAGGGTCCCAAGTGAGATCCATACCATTGATCGGTAGGTCTCACTTGGTCCATCATAAAAATATGAAAAATCTAGCCTAATAAGCACCCACCGTTCGATCTTCTCGGTCCATTGAAAGGACGATCTCCTTGTGCTTCACTTTGATGGAGGGAGATGAGGTTTGAATGGCTAAGATGAAGGTTAAAGGGATGGGAATGGGCCACTCTCAACACACTCACTTTTCTCACACTTGGGATGCCATGGACGTGGGATTTTTTTCTCCTTGCTTGGGAATGTGAGTTTGAAAAAATGAGAGAGAGGAGAGTGTAGTAAAGAGAGGGAGAGTAGCTTAGGCCATGATTACTTGTAAGAGAAGGTAGCTTGCAATAAATGGTTGTAAGAGGGCTAGGGGTAGGGTGGCTAGCCATAAGTGCTTGTAAGAAGGCTAGGGGGTAGGGTGGCTATAGCTAGGGTGATGTCATCCATCACCCTCATAATTACCTAGGGATTTGTGCCACATGGTATGGGTGGGTCCCGCAATGTGCGGTCCATGGTCATTATAATGTATGGTTGACATCTTATGATCTAAGCGTTCGAATTGGGGCAAGAGACGCGGCGTTGGAACCGCGGCGACGGTGCGGTCGCAATGGTACAGATCTTGTATTAAGCCAACTCAATTCTACAGGATACGACTTAGGATCGATCGTAAACATTGGTTATACGTCATAGGTTTCTGGAATTCGACGGGAAGGATGGCGGAAGTTGACGGAACAGTACAAACTAGGATACGGGTCTTACAGCTCTCTCCACCTAATAAAAATTTCATCCTCGAAATTTACACTACCATTGCAGCTAAACATAACTCATAAGGAAATAGGAAACATAACATCATAACACAGTACAACATACAATCAAACATTGAAAAGATGGGGATAGCGCTCGCGAATCTCCGCCTTGCGCTCCCAAGACGCCTCATTTACACTATGATAGCCCCACTGCACCTTCACTAAGGGGATGACCTTGGTCCGCAGGACCTGTTCCTTCTGATCAAGGATATGAACTGGTTGTTCAATGTAAGAAGCGTCCTCACGAACTTCCAACGGCTGCCAATCAATAACAGGAATGATGCCTGACCCACACTTCCTCAACATAGAGACGTGGAAAATGTTGTGAATGCCAGACAACTGAGATAGCAAGGCAAGCCAATAGGGCACTGCGCCAACACGCCCGGTGATCTCGAAAGGTCCTATAAATCTCGGGGCAAGCTTGCCCTTCGCTCCAAAACGAACCACACCCTTCATGGGTGAGACCTTGAGATACACATGGTCCTCAACGACAAATTCCAAGGGACAATGCCGACGGTCAGCAAAACTCTTTTGTTGGCTCTGAGCTATATGCATCCTCTGCCTGATGATATCGATAGCCTCTGATGTCTACAACACAAGCTCAGGACCTAGGAGACGCCGCTCTCCAACCTCGCTCCAACAACTCGGAGATCTGCACGGTTGCCATATAATGTCTCAAAAGGAGTCATGCCAATGGTCGTCTGATAGCTGTTGTTGTACGCGAACTCAGCTAATCGCAGGTGTTCGTCCCAACTACCCGAGAAATCAATCGCGCAGGCCCGAAGCATATCCTCAAGGATCTGGTTGACCCTCTCAGTCTGCCCATCGGTCTGCGAATGATATGTGGTGTTGAGCTGCAAATCAGTACCCATCGCTCTCTAGAAGCTCCTCCAAAACTGAGACGTGAACCTCGGGTCTCGGTCTAAAATGATCAAAACAAGAACACCGTGCAGCCTCACGATCTCATCAACAAACATCTTGGCAAGTCGGTCCGTATGCCAAGTCTCACGAATCGCAAGAAAATGTGCCGACTTCGTCAGACGGTCCACGACAACCCAGATGGAGTCATGACCGCGCTGAGTCCTCGGCAAGCCCAGTACAAAATCGGTAGATATATATTCCCACTTTCACATTGGGACGCTCAACGGATGCAATAGACCAGGAGGTCTCTGATGATCGACCTTGTCACGTTAGCACGTGTCACACTCGGCCACAAAGCTAGCTATCTGGCGCTTCATCCCCGACCAATAATACTGACGCCTCATATCACAATACATCTTCATCGAGCTAGGGTGGATAGAGAAATGCGATCGATGTGCCTCGGTCATAAGATCTCGGCGCAACTCAGGAATATCTGGGACATATAATCGGCCTCTAAAGTGAAGTCCACCATCAGAACCACTCTGCCAATCTGTCTGACCCTTAGATGTTGCCTCTACTCGGTAATCCTGTAACGACTCATCTGCCTGCTGAGCCTCGATCACCCTTGCGACAAAAGAGGGTTGAATCGACAGGCTCGATAACTAGACGATAGAAAACTACAGACCAAACTCGAAGTCATACTCTGCTACATCCTCGAGCATCCTCCACTCTTGAATCATCAAGTGCACCACCAGGCCTCGTGGCTGACGGCTGAGGGCATCTGCAACCATGTTCGCCTTGCCCGGGTGGTACTGGAGATCAAAATCATAGTCCTTCAGGAGCTCCATCCAACGCCTCTGCCTCATGTTCAACTCGGACTGAGAGAACAGATACTTCAAGCTCTTGTGGTTGGAGAAGAGCTCGAACCTCACCCCATAAAGATAGTGTCTCCACAACTTCAATGTGAAGACAATTGCTGCCAGCTCCAAATAGTGTGTGGGATAGTTCAGCTCATGGACCTTGAGCTGACGAGACACATAAGCCACCGGTTTCCCGTGCTGCATCAGGACAGCACCCAAACCAACTCGCGAGGCATCGGTAAATACAACAAATCCATCACTCCCAGAGGGAAGAGTGAGGACAGGAGTGGACGTTAGGCGGTCCTTCAGCTCCATAAATGCATGCTCACAAGTGTCACTCTATACAAACTCAGCACCCTTCCAGGTCAACCTGGTCAACGGGGCTGCAATACAAGAGAATCCCTCAATGAAACATCGGTAGTAACCCACCAAACCAAGAAAACTGCAGATCTCGGATGCGTTCGTGGGCTAGTCCCACTGACGCACGGCATCAATCTTTGAGGGGTCCATGGCGACACCCTACCTTGTCACCACATGACCGAGGAACTTCACCTCCTCCTGCCAAAACTCACACTTCTCCAACTTTGCGTAAAGTTGGTGTGCACGGAGGGTCTGTAATGTAATCTCCAGATGCCGCTCATGCTCCTCACGGGTCCTCCAATATATTAAAATGTCATCGAAGAACACCATAACAAACTGGTCGAGATACGGACGGAAGACCTCATTCATCAACTGCATGAACACTGCGGGCACATTGGTTAGTCCGAAGGACATGACCTGGAACTCAAAATGACCGTAACGAGTCCTGAAAGCTATCTTCGGGATATCCTCATCTCGAACCTGATAATAACCGGACCGCAAGTCAATCTTCGAAAAGAACTGCGTCTCCTGCAGCTGATCAAACAAGTCATCGATCCTCGGAAGCGGGTACTTATTCTTGATCGTGACCTTATTGAGCTCACGGTAATCTACGCAAAGCCTCAACGAGCCATCCTTCTTTGTCACGAAGAGTACCGGCACTCCCCACAGCGAACTGCTCGGACGGATAAATCTTAACTCACGCAACTCGTCCAACTACTTTTGCGGTTCCCGTAACTCCAACGGTGCCATACGATATGGGGCCTTCGAAATAGGCGCGGTACCGGGCACAAGATTAATCTGGAACTCGGTGTGCCAACGGGTGGTAACCCCGGAATCTCCTGGAACACATCAGGAAAACCACAAACAACCGGCAACTGGTCGATACACAAAGCAGCTGACTCCTCAACGGCACACGATAATAGGCAAGAAAGTTACTCTCCTCTGGGCTTGGCAATAAACTAAAATTCTGGCACACCGGATATACAGAACGTGATTGTCCTCACGAAGCAGTCCAATATAGCGTGGTACTCGACAAGCCAATCCATACCCAGGATAACATCAAAATCAGACATTATTAATACGAATAGGTCCGCAGGCAAAAAGATATTCCCAATCAGAATGGGGAAGATACACAAATTTGGCCCAACACTGCAGTCTTCCCTAAGGGCGTCAATACTGACAAACCCTCACGGACAGACTCCATCGGCAAACCGGTCGATTGGCAGAAATCATCGGCTACAAAGGAATGCGATGCACCAAAATCAAACAATACACGTGCAATGCATGCAGAAACAAGGAGAGTACCCTCGATGACCCCTCCTGATGACTGAGGGTCCTGCTGTGCAGCATAAAATCTGCCCTGGGCCTACTGAGGAGGTGTAGGTCCCCTCTGAGGTCTCTGCTGATACTGTGGCCACTGTGGGGGCCTAATCTGCTGCCTCTGCTGCTGTGGGGGAGGCCCCGGAGGCTGGTGCTGCGGTCGCTGCTGCTGCTATGGTGGCTGTCGTGGAGGCTGATGCGGTGTCCTCGGCTGCTGCCGTGGATGGGGACACTCGTGCACACGATGTCCTGTCTTACCACATCCAAATAAGTTCCTATAAATGGTCCCAGAGGTGGTGTTAGGGGTGCTGCTGGTGCTCGGAATGCTAGGCGGGTCGTGCATCGCTGCTGTGAACGATGCTGCTGCTGCTAGGAACTACTAGAGGGCGCCTTCCTCTTCTAATCTCCTCTCTGGTCGCGGGCTCTCTGTAAACTGGCCCAATCTGACTCGTAGATCTGGGTCCTCTCTACAATCTGCTCAAACGTCGGAAGCATGTGTCCGATCACACGGCTCTGGAGGGCAGGACGCAAACTGTTCTCAAAATGGCGGGCCTTCTGCCCCTCATCATCAACAAGGTACGTCGTGAATCTTGATAGTGCTATGAAACAAGCCTCATACTGGGACACAGTCATGTCTCCCTGGACCAGAGTCTCAAACTCTAATGCGCGCTGCTGTCGCACATGCTCAGGAAAGAACTTCCGGTCAAACCGACCCACAAAGTCCTCCAGGTCCACACAAAATCGGCCGCTACCGATCAGGCTACAGATGCCCACCAATGCTGAGCCTCACCCTGGGGAAGAAACACGGCTAAGGTAACTCGCTGCTGGGTCATACATCTCATGGTGTCGAATATCTTCTCCACCTCGGAGCACCATATCTCTGCAGCAGTAGGGTCTAGCTCACCCCGAAAATGCGGAGGATCGTGCTATCGGAAGTCCTTGAGAAGGGCACTCGCTCGCTCCTGCTCAGCCTCGGCTGGTGTAACAGTGGGATGCCTACTCTGCCTCTGAAGAATAACGGTCATCGCCTGTAATATCTGCTGGACCTGGGTGGCACTAACAGGTACGGTCGAATCCACACCAATCTCAGGTAAAGGAGTGGCATCTACAGGCTAGAAATCAGGAATATCCGATGGTGGAGAGGGAGTCACAAGTGGTAGAGCGGGAGTAGCAGGTGATGGAGCGGGAGTCGTAAGTGGTGGAGAGGGATTCGCTAGGGTCAGTCTTCTAGCCATTACGTCCTACAGGAAGCAACAAGGGCATATCAGCCTTGAGAATTCTCGAAGGCATAAACGTCAAGGATCTATGTTGGAAATTCACTAAGTTATTCAGACTCAGAACTGATTAATTTTAAGTTCATAGAAGATATGTGATGTGATCCTTAGGTATTCCCAAGTTATACTCTGATACCAACTTCTGTCACGCCCCAAACTCAGAAAATGGGCTCACAAAATTCTTGATCACCGAATCCGGTGCCGACAGCCTCCGTAGTACCCCATTCTCGGTTCCCAGTGCCCATACGCCAAATTTCGATCCTGGTATCCTACAAGGAGGATTTTCAGTATGAATATTTTTTATATAATGGAGCATAACCACAAGCATAACCAAGTTACAAAACAACATCACCACATATTCACTATATCAAAAACTTTAAGTACAACGCAGAAAGGGAAATACAAGGTGATCAAAAAGCTCCAAAAAGATCTGATATGCGCTCCTGCCTCAGCGTTGCTGCTGTCCAACGGCACCTGCACGCAACGGTCGTGCATAAGCTTACAAAAGCTTAGAGGGTGGTGTACGTGTGTGCGTAAGGTAAGTGTCGAGTGTACCATATCAGAGTAATGCGGAAATATGTGGTAAGTCCATGAATGCTATCAGCTGTACCAAAGTTATGTAATGCAAGGTATGAATGCTATCGGCCATACCAAGGCCATACGATGCGAGGCCTATGTCACCAAATGTCATATACGAGATGCAAAGCAAGCATGTCAGTACTCATCAAGTACACATATCAGTATAATTCCTCTCTGGATATCACCAGGGTCTAATACACCTCACACTGACTGCCTCCTCCCTAGCTACACAGTCAAGCAAGTGGAAGAGACCACACTATCCGCCTGACCAGTAGTCTGTCAATACCTACCCAACTCGTCAATAGCGGACTCATTTGCGAGCTGATCAAACTCAGACTAGCTTATAGCCCCCTCACTCAGGTGGATAAGGCCACACCCCCTTTCAACCGACCACGACATAGTGAGAGATGCGACCTACTGGTATTCGGCACTAGGGCACTCGTGTATCCACTCGGTCTAGACGTTGGAGCATCTCCTGGTACCAAAAAGGTTCTGGAAATTTCACCCAAGGACATTCTAAGTGCTCACAATGCTAAAGCCAATATTTTCGATATCCGATATGACCATCCACAATGTGTCTGTGGAGGCCACGGCCCTGATGTCGCTAGGGCGTGTAGTGATCAAGTCACACATATGCATGATGCATGAGTCACACCGTACAATCATGCAGAAATCTCATGTGTACTACGCGCTCATGTGGGGCACTCCATCTCATAAGGAGTTCCGTGAATGACTCAGCCCAACGGCTTATGCTATGATCAAATATTTCCCATATCAAGCATACATATGATGCGTATGCGCATGAATCATGGAAATGTACTAAGCATGTTATAAAGTAATGGATTATCCTTACGCTGAATATGGGCCTAGACGGCCTACACATAACTGGTATGGGCGTATCAATGGGCCCTAGGGAGATTTATAATGCAGACATTAAACCAACATTATTCTACAATGTGGACGTCAAACCAACATTGCTCCCAAGGCATGGCCCGCCATATAATATCATTACAAAAACCATGGGGAATCACACATTGTAATGGACCTATATACGTCTCATTGGGCCTTGACTCATAGGCCTTAGATACATCAAATAGGTCGCCTCATATGGGCCTTATATAAATCAAGTGGGCCACATCAATGGGCCTTATATACATTGCAATGGGCCATACCCCATGGGTCTTTGAATACATCACCATGGGTCGCATAACATGGGCCTTATATACATCAAGGTGGGCCTCAATGGACGACCATAAATAAATCAAGATGGGCCTCAATGGACGACCATAAATAAATCAAGATGGGCCTCAACCACATACCAAGGTGGGGGTCCGCTTAAACTATGGATCTATCTTATTTTTAGTCTCAAGCCCTTAAGATAAGCTCGCCAAGTGGTTGGACAGATTGGATGCAACACATGCATCATGGTGGGGGTCCACATGAAGGCCCACTATCCTGTATACATTATGTATAATATAATATATAATTCGTATATAGTATATATACAATAATATATATAATATAATATTATATATATATACACACACATGCACACATAGACGCACACACGCACATACACGCACACACACATGCACACACACGCACACACCCACACGCATCATAGTGGGCTCCACCGTCTGTCTGGACGGTGGGGATGAAACACAAACATCATGGTGGTCTCCACCGTCCGCCTGGACGGTGGGAGAAAAACACATACATCACTGTGGGTCCCATGTGGGGCCCACTATAATGTTTACTTTCCATCCAAACCGTTGATAAGGTCGTACGGACCTGGAATGAAGAGGAAAAATAAATTTTATTTTGATCCAAAACTCCTGTGGCCCAAAAAAATGGGTTTCAAAGGTAGTCATTCAATCTCACTGTTTCCTCTGATGTGGGCACGGAGTTTTAGATGCCGCTGAAATTTGGAGGGGGCCCACCTCAGGAGGTGGCCCACCAAATGGACGGTGTGGATATAATAAATACATCATGGTGGGGCCCAGGTTGAGGGCCGTGGGACCCTGTCCACCCGCCTACACACGCAGGTGCTGCCTACCCTCTGGTGGTGTTAGCGGCAGCAGTGGAAGCTGCTTCCTTGACTTTTTTTAACCTATTTTATGAGGTTTTTCATGTGCAGGGCCCACATCAGCCGAATCCACCCCGGCCACTGACTTCCATGGCCCAAAACGGACCAAACAAGTCCAATATCTGATGTTTTTTGGTGAATAGGAACGGCAGGGTGGTTTTTCAATGGTAGAAACCACTGTTTTGCATGCTATGGCCCGCCCGAAGATCAGATGGATTTTTTAGCTCAACGCCTAAAATAGTATGAGGAAAGGGATGGACGGCGTGAATTGAATTTGTTCATCAAGGTGGGGCCTGTATGAGCAGTCCTTCCCAAAATCTAAAAAGAATCACCTTTTTTTTTACAGTTCATGTCCAGCATCCAGAGACGCTAGATGGCTTGGCACAACACATATATGCAAGGTGGGCCCTGCTCAGGTGGGCCACCAAATGATGGATGATGTGAATACAACACATATGTGAAGTGGGCTCCACCTACAGATGGCTTGGATTAAAAAAAAATATGCTCCATGGTGGGGTCCATCCGGGTGGGCCACACGGCCATATCATCACACACAACATAAATAAAAAGAGAGGGAGAGAGAAAGAGAGAAAGAGGGACATGCGTGATGGAGGGACCCCGACACTATGGGCCCTCCATTTCAAGCATCCAATTATACATCAAGTGGGTCCGATTGCATGTGGGCCTACGAAATCAAAGATCAACGGTGGAGATCCCTTCTCCACCATGATGTAAGGTCTAGATGACCCATTTTCAAGCTAGAAAATAAACATCATAATGGGGTCCATGGAGAATGGCCCCATCATGGAATGATCATGAAGATCAAGGTGGGCCATCGGCCACATCTTAAGGTCCCAAGTGAGATCCATACCATTGATCGGTAGGTCTCACTTGGTCCATCATAAAAATATGAAAAATCTAGCCTAATAAGCACCCATCATTCGATCTTCTCAGTCCGTTGGAAGGTCGATCTCCTTGTACTTCACTTTGATGGAGGGAAATGAGGTTTGAATGGCCAGGATGAAGGTTAAAGGGATGGGAATGGGCCACTCTCAACACACTCACTTTTCTCATACTTAGGATGTCACGGACGTGGGATTTTTTTCTCCTTGCTTGGGAATGTGAGTTTGAAAAAATGAGAGAGAGGAGAGTGTAGTAAAGAGAGGGAGAGAGTAGCTTAGGTAGGCCATGATTACTTGTAAGAGAGGGTAGCTTGCAATAAATGGTTGTAAGAGGGCTACGGGTAGGGTGGCTAGCCATAAGTGCTTGTAAGAAGGCTAGGGGGTAGGGTGGCTATAGCTAGGCTAGGGTGGCTATAGCTAGGGTGATGTCATCCATCACCCTCATAATTATCTAGGGATTTGTGCCACATGGGATGGGTGGATCCCGTAATGTGCGGTCCACGGTTATTATAATGTATGGTTGACATCTTATGATCTAAGCGTCGGATTGGGGCATGAGACGCGGTGTTGGAACCGCGGCGATGATGCGGTCACAATGGTACAGGTTTCAGATTAAGCCAACTCAATTCTACAAGATACGACTTAGGATTGATCGCAAACATTGATTATATGTCGTAGGTTACCGGAATTCGACGGTAAGGATCGCGAAAGTTGACGGAATAGTACAAACTAGGATACAAGTCTTACATCGTTCTTACCTGTGTCCTCTGTAATGGGCACCCCTGATCTTGGGTCCTCTGTGAGTGGCCCTGCTTCCATGCCCTCAGTCTCATGTGATGAGTCTAAGGGTTCTGCCCCTAACATTGGATGTGCTTTTGATGCCTTGGGGATCTTGTCCCACCTTATTGACGGGCAAATGGACTCCGGGCTGGAATGTTTTATTAGATTGAGCCATTGGAGGTGTTCCTCAAGGGAGATCATCGTGTCACCACAAACTATTCCAGCCTTGATGAACTTGATGAGTGTGCACTTGAATGGTTGCCTCTTCTTAGACCTTACGGCCTGATCTTCCGGTGTCAGTTGATACCCCAGTCATTGTCTTTATATGCTAGCCCGGACTGGTTTTACTACCATACCTTTTCCATGGAACTTGGTACAGTAGTTCAAGATTAGACATTCAGCAGGAGGGATGACATATTCGACTACAAGCGGGTGAGGGTTGGCAATGGAGTTCACAACTTCAAACTCAAAGCTATGATATGATATGTCACCCTCTGCATGCTGGACGTCAATCACTAGAATGTTAGTTTCTGGGGTATTGACCGCCACTAGTAGGATGGTTTCCAGCTAGGCCAGTACTGAGATGATTTGATTTCCCGATGGGAATTTGACCCTTTGATGGAGAGTGGATGGAATGGCTTCAACAACATGGAGCCATGGTCGTCCCAATAAAAGGTTGAAAGAGGCGGGAATATAGATAATTTGGAATGTGACAAGAGTTATGTCTGGTCCAATCTATAACTCGATGTCTATTTCCGCTTCTACCTGCCTTCGGGAGTTATTCAAAGCTCGGACATTCGGCGAGCGTCCATGTTTGCGGCCCTCGAGTGACAACTCTTCGTCTGAGAATGTGATCGCTCGTGGTGCGAGGAGTTGTCCGATCATACTTTCCACCATTTCCGATGGTACGTCAGGAGAGATGTGCGCATCATTCAGAGTCTTTGCAAAGATCTCTCGGTGTGATCTTGATGTACACAAGAGTTCCCAGATGGAAATATGTGTGGGAATGGACTTGAGCTAAGCCGCTATGTTGTAAGCGGCGTCAGCTTGTAGGTTGTTCCCGCCACAGTTCTCAGATTTTGATTATCTCTTCTAAAATACCTCTCATTGTTGCCCACTTCATCACATTCAGGATAGTGTCATGGGACTGCCTTTGGTTATAGGAGGGAACCGTCCTCCCTTCTAGATATATCATGGGCTCTTGAGGTTGAATGGTGGGATCTGTCTGTGGTAGACTCGAGGACTTTCCTTGAGATGCAATTGAATCCTTATAGGGTTTAACAGCGGGATTTTCCTCCTCCTTTTAATGTGTACTTTATGAAGGAGGGATCCTCAAGGCATGTGCCAATTGGTGGGGCAAGAGGAGACTTGGATATTGGACAAGGGGTGCCCCTTACAGGGTTAGTGAGGCCAGATCGGGGAGACCAATCAGCAGGATGATAGGTTCAATATCTAACCTGTTTGGATATGCCGGGGGTGGCGCTAGATGTGCCCCTTTGAGGGTGATAGATTGTGATTGTGACTTGGATGTTGTTGATGCCTTTTGGGGGGTGAGGGGTGGTGTTATCGGTGTCGCTTCGAGTATGAGCAGAGGCGTGGTGGGTGCTGCTTCAAGAATGAGAGGTGAAGTTATCGGTGCTGATTTCAGATATATCTACGATCCAGGCAGAGGCGCCTGTTGGTATCTCCACGTCCGATTTGCTGTATCAGGCATGATTGCTTGTATGGATTGATATGGGAAAGAGTATGTGGGATGCTCTCTTTCAATGTTGTTGACGTTCGAGGTGTCAGATGTGCTGGGTCCCGCAGGATGCGATGACAAGGGATTCTGGAAAATGTTGGCCTGATTGGCATTGCTAGCCTGTGGGGTAATAGTGATCTTCTGGCTCTCGATCAAGTCTTGAACCGCAAGTTTCAGGGTGAAACAGCAGTCTGTTAGTGATCAGGAGCCTGATGATATGCGTAATACTAGTTTTCATTGTAGCCTGGTGGCAGGGGATTTGGCGAAAGCCAAGGTTGAAGTGGTGTCAAGAGTTGCCTTTGCATTAGCATTATAAGGACCTGACTGTATGTTTGTGTTAAAGGGGTAAACTTCCTACCTAGCATCGCCTGCTTGTATGGGCCTTGCGCATTTCCCTAAGGCTGTTGCTGCTGTTGTTAAGGCGGTTGTGCCTGATATGCCTACTGGGCTTACTATAGCTGGTGTTGTTGGTTCGGTGGTTGGTACTGCTTATTTTTTCGTGGCTCCGGTTGCAGGGCGTACTGGTTGCCTTGAACGTTGGCGACGATATTGTTGACTTCTGTGGTGTATTGCGCGGAAGCAGTATTGTTTCCATTCCCATATCCGATAGGTTTTCCCTCGACTTTGTTTCTTTTGATTGAAGGGGCTTGGCGCGGCCATGGAGAAATGGTTCTGGCTCTGATCTCGGCTTCTATCTATTCCCCAGCTTGAATGAGCTAGGAGAAATTCATGTATGGGTACGAGATCAGATATTCATAAATGCTTGAGTTTGCAGAGTGGACGATCATGGATATCTGCTCTTCGTCATCGATGGGGTTTCTCATTCAGGCTGTCATGGCCCACCATCGCCCTACGTATGCTGATAAGGACTCGTCGCTTTTCTATCTCAAGGCAGCCAAGTTTGACCTTCTCGAAGCCATGTTCAGGTTATATGAAAATCTATCAATGAATGCCTGGAAGAGTGTAACACCCCGGTTCCCGGAACCCAAGTACACTACTCGTTTTCCAAAAACCCGAGTGTTAACATTTAACTGTAACTCAAATTTCAAGTACATTTTTTTTCTTTTTATCAGAGTTAATAAACTAGTGGAATATAAGCAATCAAGTATAAGAGGGAGTCTAAATGTGCAAATCCAAATGTTTTAAGTGATTACCTGAAAACTTATACAAACCAATATCTTAACCTTTACAAACATAACAGTATAAATTAAATACAAATAAAATCAAGAATGGAGAGTCGCAAGATCATCTGGTTCTTCTCATTTCACATGAACACCAGCATACACGTCATCAACGTCTCCTACACACCAAGTACAGTTCGATAGTGTCAATGGCTATCACAGTGAGGTATACCCCCAAGATTTATCGTATCATCAAGATAATTAAGCATAGTTATCAGAGACAGTATATAATAAATATTACACAATGATTATTATGGGAATCAGATAGGTTTATCAGATACGCATTCATTAAATAAATCACCCAGAATAATCTTGTTTAAATGCATGGATGCATGCATATGCTCACAGACCTGGGGATGCACATCTAACTGGAAAAAAGTCGCCCAAGGAGAACTAGCCACCTGAAAAAATACTCAAAGGTACACCCAAGGAGAACTAGCCACCCGGAAAAAACCATATGATATAGATTGCCCAAGGAGAATTAGTCACCTGAAAAAATACACAAAGGCATGCCTAAGAAGAACTAACCACCCGGAAAAGACCAAATAACATAGATCGCCAAAGGAGAATTAGTCACCCGAAAAAGTACACAAAGGTACGCCCAAGGAAAACTAACCACTAGGAAAAGACCATAATATATGCTATGAAAATGCATGATTAGCCCAAACATTATTATTCCAATTTCAAACCATCATTTTAAGGAAGTTCAAAGGTCACTATGAGGGGTTGATCACCCAGCATAGGCCGACAACTCAGGCATAGTGTCCCATTCCACCATCTCTGGCTCATGAAGCTAACAAATAGGATGTTTAAAGGTAACTTATTCAGCTAGTGGCCAATTGTAGTTCTACAAGTGGAACATACCATCGCAAGATTATACAAAGATGGTTTGTTAAAGCCACATAGGGCAAATATTACATCAAGCCGTATAGAGCAAGCGATTCATCCTAAGGATGTGATAAAAAAGGGATTTTCCCAAAAACCACTTAGGCGGCATATGATTCATAAGATAGTAAGTCCACTGTATAATTTCATTTAGTCATTTCACAAATGGCCACTAATTCGAGGACCTTTACATACACCATATAGTGATCACAAGCTCATTCATATAAAATATTTCATTTAAACCAGGATAGAGAATTTACGATATATAGCATGCTCAGACGCTTGAATGTAAATAAAATGATTAATCATTTAGGAAGAATTCACTCAAATAGAAACTAACATTCCTCGTCATATTCACTAAAGATTAAATCAAGTAAATAATGAAATAACTGAACTAAGATAATTATCATGATGTAGAAAAGCTTAAAGGTAATCCTCACCTTAAATTAAGTGATTGCAACAAGAACGCTCCAATGTACGAATCCAACTTGGACGGTTTAGATCTAAGTTCTGCACACCATCTACGGTTAAGATCTAACCTCAAGATTTCACCTCCAACCTACGTTTTAAGGTTAGTCATTTCAAGAATTCTAAAGTCTAAGTTGTGCAACGGATGAACATTAGTAGGGGTTATAATTGATGATGATAGTAACACTACTTAGTATATCTAATACAAGTTTATAACCTCGATTATAATCTTCGACAATAATAATAGGTTGATATTAGTTGCTAATTTTAAATGATTTTAATAATGAAATTAATTAACGACAAAGATCCGATTTGTGAAGAGAGTAAATATAGCTCACCTGCGTTGACTCGATTGAGTCAACTCAAGTCATTATCACCTTTTCTTCCTAGTTTCTCTTTTCTTCTCTTCTTCTTTTACTAAGAAATTCCATCAGGGTCTGGACTTATCCAGTCGGTGGATCAGAGACCTGACTCGGTATTGAACTGAGTCGACTCAGTAATTCACCCAAACTCACCTCTTCTTTTTCTTTCCTTCTTGTTCTCCTCTCTTTCTCCTTTTCCTCTTCTCTTTTCTCTCCTGTAACAAGGCCGAGAACCACTCATCTCAAATCTGCCCCAAGCTCAACCAGGACTGACTCGATCAGGCCGACTCGACTGTACACAACGAGTCAGCCTGACTCGACAGTCTTCCATCCTTTCTCTCCTCATCTTCTTCTTCCTTCTCAGACAGTGCTTTCTTCCTCTTTCCTCTTTTATCTTCTTCTTGCTGGATCTGGACTCGACCAGACCGCACCTAACTCGGTCAGCAATTCTCCCTGGCCCAGCTTGGTGCGGCAATAGCAGCAACAGGTTGCGACACTCTCCCTCTCTCTTTCATTCTTCTTTTTCCTTCTCTCTTCTGCTCTTCTATTCCTTCCCATTTCCTACTTTCTCTCCTTTTGGACTCGCTCAAATGTCTAGCCACTCGAACCGAGTCGACCCAACTCGATGTCACGATTGGAGCGGCGCCATCTCTCTCTCTCTCTCTCTCTCTCTCTCTCTCTCTCTCTCTCTCTCTCTTAGATTTTAGGGCTTTCTCCCCGTTTCCTGATTTGGAAAGGGAGCTTTTATAGCCACCCTAATTACCTTTTAGCGCCTCCTACTGTAATTAATCTAAGGATTAGTTGGGTGTGTGGTATTTAAAACGGTTCGACCCGAGGTTCAAATGGAATATCGGTTGGTACTTGTTTGTATGCTTATGATCAGCCTACATGGATGGGTTTCTGGGACCATGGGCGACTTGATGGACGCCTCAGATAAGCAAATGGGGCCCATCTGAGGATGGTGAGATTTTCGGCGGAATTGAGGAAGATGATACCACATTCATGACAGATTTTGATCTAGGGGATCACCCTCCAATCCAAGCCTTCTGATTGGTCTGGATGGGTTGACGGATCATCGTGAGGCCCACGTTTTAGATGAACGGCTAGCCGCATTGATAATATATGAGGTTTTCTCATTTCAAAAGCCGATTTCTCGGGTGAATGAGTTCTTTCTCGAAATCTCCTTACCCTATACGAAAGAGCTTCCTAACGCCCTAGCTTGGATGTACTAGATGAGCTACAACGAGCTACTAGAAGGAGACATGTGGCTGGGATCGTGCCAGCACAAAAGTAGGGAGATTCCTTTCATCGTTTGCGTAGCCAAGGAAACCCTAAAAAGGAATGAATAAAGGGTTGAGATTGCTTACAGTTAGACAGTTGGGATTGGAAAGTGCCAGCGAGGCAAGGAGGAATGGAAATTCCCATTTTCAAAAATAGTCATACATACGTCTGGCTTGCTCCCTAGATCGTGCGTTTGCAGGGGCTCTCCTACGAGTGTAGCTAGTTGGGTTTTGGTAGAGGCTGGATGCCGCGACAGATGGACGGTTCGGATGAATGATCTAACCTCCAATGGGGCTCAACTAATCGAGCTTTGCGGACACAGTCAGCTCGCTGGCCATTTCTAAGGAAAAGGAGGGAAATAATTGCCATTTTCAAAAATTATCGGATCAACATTCAGTTGACCCGATTTTTGGTTTGGTGTGTTGTGGGTGCACACGCACTACTATACACTCGGATCCTAAGTGGGGTCCACAGTGATGTTTATGGGCAATCCACCCCGTCTATTTGTATCTACTGGTCCTGTTAGGACCATTTAACCGTTTGTTAGGCAATTCATATGCTTAGGTGAGCTCTACTTTTAACTTTCGATTCTTATTTGTGGATTTATATAGATCTGGTGGTCGGATTGATCCTAATTCGATCTAGAATGGTTCCATAGTCATGAGTTAATTTAGGTGCATTCAAATAGTTAGTTTCACATGATTCTTTAGTCATTTAATTCCCAAACTATGGTGTGTTTCTCCATTTAACCCTTTGATCAAGTTATTTCGAGCAAATGTGTAGCCTTACAATTACATGTTTAACTACAACATTTGCTCAAGTAAGCAATGGCCAGATGGCCATGTCTAAGGATGAAAAATATTACTTCAAAAGATCCACTAAATGCTATGACAAAGGCGAATGTTCCATTTAGTTAGATTTGTGTTTATACTAATCCGAGTCTTTTTTGGTAATACTCGAGTAATGAAAGTACGAGTTGTTACAAAGAGTCTTTCCCAAGTTCCGATTTGATGGCTGTCCAGTGAGGTGTACTAATCCAAAGCATCACCTTTGAGGGATTTTTGGAAGAGTCGTATCAAGGCTCCATCATTCTCTGCTATTGCATTGAGTTCCCCATAAAAAGCTTTCAAGTGTGTTGTGGGACACCCGCTACCGTCATACCTCTTGAATTTGGGCACCTCGGAGTTTGGAGGTACTCGTGCATCTGGAAAAGGACATAGGTCCCTAAACTTGGTGGATGGATGATCTATCCCATGTTGACTCTACAGCTGGTTCTGCACCATTTGTAGTTGTTCCCGCAGTTCCTCAATTTCTGCTCTGTTATGCTGCGCGTATCTTGCCCCTCGATGTAGGGCTTGTGCTGCCTCCTCCTCGTAAGGATCGACTTCCTCGATCCTTTGGTTTGCCAGAATAGGGGGTTGTTAGAAAGAAGATGGACTCCCGGTGGTGGGAGGTAACTGAAATTGAACACCGCTCCCTTTTAAAGGAGGGTGTGATGTACGAAAATGGCTCCCACCTGGGGTATCTACCAATTCCAAGATGTTGCTCTCATTAGGGGGATTGAGTTGGACTCGAAACTGACCCCCTTCATGGGCATTCGCCAGTTCTTGTCTGTGGTTCCCGTTAGGGGAACGGATGTTGTAACTTGATTATTGTGATGTGTTGAGTAATGATGTGTGGGAAGGTTGCTCCCATTTGCTGGTTGTTGTTGATCCTATGCTGACTCCTCTGGGAAAGGGAGGACAAGATTTGCTGGAGGAATGAGGGAAAAAGAAAAAGGAGTTTGAGGGATTGAGTTGTTCTATACACTAGGCTGGGTTGCTTGTGTATTCGGTGTGGCACTTGGTACCAGGCGAAGCAATAGCTCTTACATTGCGCGGAGACTTTAGGCCACCTCTTGCATGGCTGTGTTAGCTGGTGGGTCTGTTGGAGCTGCTGGAGGCAATGATGCGGGTGTTGGTGTAGGTGCGGGTGCCGATGTTTTAGGAGCTGGCTAAGCTGCCGGCTCTTCTTCATGAGTAGCTTGAGAGGTCATGGCTGCGCGGGATCGAGTGGTCATAGTTCGGATCAGTGCCTAAGCAAATGTGAGCTAAGGAATTTGTTTTATTTTTTTTGTTAATGTAATGGTGAATGTTCCTTGAAAGTAAAGTATCACAAGCTTTTGAGTTGGGCCTCAGCTAGTAAAAATGCTAGCAGTCCCTAGTGGAGTCGTCATTCTATGGACACTGGAAATCGGCACCCACACGGATTTAAATGTTTTGTTGATGGTGGGGGTGACTAGGCTGATTTGTGGATGTTGGAGTCGCCACTAACCGGTGAATCTTAGAATCCCACGGTCGGCTAGAACCACGGAATACATAAGGTGGGAGAAATCCGAAGACTCTCCTACCTTAGGTTGACTCCTAGTCTGCGATCCGGGATTCCGAGTAAGGGACTTCAGTTACAGAGAGGGAAGGTGTTAGGTACCCTCTCTATCCATACGAATGTACGATCTCTACTTCATGTGATAGAATACTCTCAAGGGAAGATGGATGCTATGGTCGGGATAGGACTAAACATAGGCTCAGATTTTTGATGTGACAAGATTCGAAATTTCGGCAAGCCACAAAGCATACGTCCAATGGCGTATCTAGAAGGCAGATGTAATGATGCTTATGCAGAGAGATAAAGAAAATCGGACTAGACTACTAGGAATTTCTTATGTGACAGGATCCATAGTACGGCAAGTCACAGAGCATACGTTCCTTAGAAGTCTAGAGGACCAGGAGGGTTAAGAAGGGAGTAAATATCATGATGGTGTATGAGATGAGTGGATCTTTGGCTTTGGACTTAGATAGGCTAGAACATGGATTGAATCATGACCAACATGGGCTAGGCTAGAAGTGTTAAAAAGAAAGGCTAGGGGGTAGCTGAAGGATCAAATCTTGGGAGGCTTAGGAGCTCCTTCCCTCTCCTTCCCTCTCTTTCTCTCCCTCTTTCTCTCACTCTCTTGGATGTGAAGATGGCTAATTGTGTTGTTGTTCTTGAAAATGAGAGGAGGAGAGGGCTATTTAAGCCTTCTCCAATGACATTGTGGTAATTGTGAGGTTTAGGAGGGGTAAAAGCTAGGGTGGCAAGTGGTGATTGGTTGAGGAGAGAGACACACCACATGGCGTGCTCTCATTGGCTCTTGGGCTTGGTAAAATGGTAAATAGGATTGGATAGGGGATAATTCTGGAGAAAGTTGACTTTCGGACGTTTTACCAGCTGTTGCTCGGAGGACGTGTGTTCGGCAAGCGGAGGTAATTGAAGTACCGCCGATGGTAGTCCAACTACCGCGGTCCTATGTGGCGCGCTGGTTTGTCCGGTGGTCATTTTTTCAGGTTTTTTACTTGGCTGTGCGGTCCTCATGTGGCATGCTGGTTTGTCCGGTGGTCTTTTTTTGGGTTTTTGGCTCGGTCGGGTGTTTTTCTAGGCTGACTTGGCTCGAATGGGTCCTAGATTTGGGATTTCGAGCTAGGTTTGGGAGGTTCTAATGGTTTAGATTAGGGTTTTGAGTTCGGGTATAGTTAGGATTAAGGTTTCGAGTTCGGGTGGGGCTTGGATTAGGGTTTTGGGTTCGGGTTGTTGATCATGGTCCGTATTGTCCTTGTCTCTTTAAGATGTTAGCCTAGGTGGGGTGTCTATAGCTAAATACATAACCCAAGTTCGGCTCAATTGATACATGGGTTTAAATTTTAGGCCTGGGCTTAACTTTTAGGGCTCATTTGGATACCACCAATTAAGTTTTTTTTTCCTTACCATATTAGGTAAGATATGTAACTTATTTGAGATAATTAAATTTAGTTTATAATTAATTGTAAGTAGCTTTTTTACTTAAAGTTATTTAATCACTTCAGTTTACTAAGTAGAAATCAAGATAAGTTTTTTAATGTATAAGTAGCTTATTTTGAAATAACTTATGATTCAAAAGCTCCCTTAAATAGCCATAAACTGATAGATTAAATTGTTCAATAAGTGGTTGTATGAATATTTTGTAAGTTGTATTAGGGTTTATTTGGTTTATATGGTACAATGGTAAATGGTTGTAAAAGCATAATGATTATTTAGTTTTTTAATTATGTGATGACATCGCTTATATTCTATTTGTAATGATGATTTTGCTACATTATTTATTTCGCTCTAAAATTTAAGTAAAAACAATATAACTTTAGAATTAAAAAAAATATAATAATTGTAATTTATTTTATGTACTCTTTTTACATGTCTAATTGACTCTTGATTTATGAGCCATAATTTTTTACTTAAACGAGTACTTAAAAATAACAATAATGACTCATTTACCTTTCATTTCATAGGAAATTGAAAAACTAAACAAACCCTTAAAGGGTTGTTTGATTTTTAATTTCCCTGGTAAATACAGGGAAATAAGTAATTATTACTTACCCCACCGGTTTGAAATTCATCGGGAATTACGTTTCAAAAAACAATCTACACAATACCTATTATTACTGATTTAAATATGTGAGCCCCACCATGATATATGTGAGTTATCCACACCATCCATCCTTTTTAAAAATACATTTTAAGGCATGAACCCAAAAATTAAGAAAATCAAAAGCTCAAGTGGACCACACCTTAAGAAACAATGATCATTAAGACATCAATGGTTGAGAGTTGTTTTCTCCCTAGGGCCAACATTGATGTTTATTTGTCATCCAACCTGTTCATATGGTCACACAGTCATGGATAAAGGGGAAACAAAAATATCAGTTTGATCCAAAACTTTTGGGGTCCTCAAGAAGCTTTCAATGGTAGGAGTTCAATTCCCATTGTTTCCTGTGTTGTGGTCCACTTGATCTTGGGATCTGCTTCATTTTTCGGCTCATGCCCTAAAATGAGTCAGCTAAAGGGATGGATGGTGTAGGTAAGACACACACATCATGGTGAGCCCCATGATTTAACATTTTTCTTCTTGGGTGACGTGAGGAGTGTTATAAATGAAAGGTGGCAGTCAACATTACCTTGGAAATCCAACCAGAAATACACTGGTAAATAATTATTACCCATTTACCTTGAATTACCTCTTTAATTAGAAAATCAAACAGGCCCTTAGTGGTAAAAGATTGATAAATAATTCACTTATGTGAGCATCTTGATTTAAAACAAAAATTAAAAAATTAAAAAAATCAGTCATGAGTAAATTACAAATTGTTGGTCATTTATACTAATTTTCTATTATACTTAAAAATTTTCAAAAAGAAGTGGCCTTACTTGTGTGTGAAGTAACATCCTTACCGTTTAAAAAGTCATGGGCATCAAAACCACACTTAAAAGTTATATAAGCATCCAAATGATACTTATGAGTAATTATTTTATCTATTATTATATTAATATAATAAAAATAGTAATGATTATAAATTACTTTTTCTTATAAATAACAGCATTTGGTCAGAACGATAATAAATTTTACATTATTTGATTTATTTACAGAAAAATCACGACAATGACATTATTACATTATTTCAATATCAAATTATTATAAAAATAAACTTATATTATTGTTTGACAATATTTATTAAAAATTTTGTATAATAATTAATTGATTATAAATTACTTTGCTTGCTTGTTGAATCATTTGCATTTGGCTTCCATTTTTTATTTGGCAAAATGATAATAAAATTACACTAATAGGCAAGTGGCCAAAACAAATAGGCCTCAAATGTAACTTTAATCCCATGCTCTATCCATGAAGAGACTTCTTTGATATTTAGGGCTTGGTTGGGGTATGGCATTGGGAAGGATTAGGTAGGATGGGATTTAAAAAAACATAATTATTACCCATGGTAGAGATTGTCCGTACATGGGATAAGCTTAATTCCATGGTTTGTTTGTAATACGGTAGTACATTGAATGGATATACCCACCATCATTTGAAATTATTGAAAATAACACACGGGTTCAGTATCTAAATCATTCATTTGTTTTGTAATCTCATTTTATGACATGGGCCTAAAAATGAGGCAGATCCAAAACTTATGTGGCCTCAAAGAAGTTTTCAACAGTAAGTATTCAATCCCTGTTGCTTTCTATGGTGGGGTCCACTTGAGCTTTGGATCTACCTGATTTTTTAGCCCATGCTCTAAAATGATCTCAAAAAATGGGTGTACAGTGTGGATATAGCCCACACATCATGGTGGGACCTACACAATTTACTAACATTGAGTAAAATTGGTACGGGACCATCTCATCTAATTCCAAGCTTTTCCATTCTTCCCAAACACGGAGTGAAATTGTCACAGGACCGGATGCAATTCCATCCCACCTCATCCTTCCCAATGCCATACCCAAAACACGCCCTCCAGTGGGATTATAAGGGCGTGTTTGGCTGGACCAATTCCATGGAATTAGATGGGATGGAATGGATTTTAAGGTAATGATGGTGGTGTCAGTGTTTGTCCCTTGATCCCATGGGTTTGGGATAGCCCATGGGATATACAGCAGCCCATTTGGAGGATGGATTTGCATCTACATGCTTCTTGTAGTGTGCCCCACTCACAATTTTATATTTGCCTTAAATCAAATCTATGGCTAAATGTAGGCCGGTGAAAATGATGGACGGAGTGAATATCTCATTGATATCTTAGTGGGCCTCACATAGAGGTGAAAAATTACATCTTGGGATTGGCAGAATCCATGTTAGCTAATGGGCGGTGTTTACGAGGCGAGGTATATCCCGCCATCCCAAACGGGGGATGGGATGAGATGGGGCAGGATAACCCTCCTAATCCCAGGATAGCCCACATCCAGCGCCCGACTGTTTGATTTTCAAGGGTGGTGAAAATACCCGTGAAATTGGTAATTATTACCATTTCACCCGTTTGAATTTCCTTTGAAAATTCACAGCAGTTTTCACCTCAAAAATCGGTTTAAAATAATTATTTTAAATTTGTGGACCCCAGTGTGATGTATATGATAAATCCATTCCGTCCATACCTTTTAACACAATATTCTAAGCCATGAGTTGAAAAATGAGGTAGATTGAATACTCAAATGGCCCACACCAAAAAAAACAGTGGACTTGAGAGGTTTTTAACGGTAAGTGTTTGATTTCCTTTTTCTCGTGGCGTGGTCCACTTGAGCTTTTAATATATCTTATTTTTTTGTTCATGCCATAAAAACAGCAGGCATAAAAAAATTAACGGGTGGATAAGCTATATGCATCAAGGTGGGACCCACAAATATAATGTGACATTATTGGTTTTTGTGTCAAAACTGCGTCTCATCATATCAAACATCGAAAAATGGGAGGTAAATAGGGAAGAAGTAATTATTATATATTTTTACAGGTATTTACCCGGCCACTAGAAATCGAACACACCCTAAGGGATTAGGTGGGATGGTATTCAAAAAACATAATTATTACCCATGGCGGGGATTGTCCCGTTACCATGGGATAAGATTAATGTCATGCTTTGTTAGCAATACGATGGTACCTTGAATGGATATACCCACCATCATTTGAAATTATTGAGAATAACAAACCCGTGTTATATCTAAACCATTCATTTGTTTCGTAACCTCATTTTATGGCATGGGCCTAAAAATGAAGTAGATCCAAAACTTATGTGGCTCCAAAGAAGTTTTCAATGGTAAGTATTCAATCCCTGTTGCTTTCTATGGTAGGGTCCACTTGAGCTTTAGATTTACCTGATTTTTTGGCCCATGCTCTAAAATAATCTTGAAAAATGGGTGGACAGTGTGGATATAGCCCACACATCATGGTGGGACCTACACAAGTTGCTAACATTGAGTGAATTGGCACGGACCAATGCAATTCCATCGAAACTAATTCCAAGCTTTTCCATTCATCCCAGACATGGAGTGAAATTGGCATGGGATCAGATGAATCTCATTCCACCTAATCCCTTCTAATCTCACTGCCCAAACACGCCCTTAATGTCTAGTATGACTGAGATATTCACCTAATCCCATTGCCTAAACACGCCCTTAATGTCTAGCACGTCTTAGATATTTAATGTCCACGTACCCATAAGGTGGACACGTGGACGGTAAATGAGTCACCACAACTTAAGAATGGATGGATAACAAACAATTCAATCCCTTCTTAGAGGTATTTTACACTCCAAGTCCAAGCCCACATGATCACTTACAAGAAGAACAAGTAGAGGAGATTTAAAAAAAAAAAAACGAAGAGAGAGAGAAAGAAAAAAAAAAAAAAAAAAAGAAAGAGAGAGTATCAAAGATGAGAAAGAGTAATAACTTGGTTGGATTCGTAAACTTCATAACATTACTATTATCGATTCCAATATTGGGTGGAGGGATATGGCTAAGCAGCAGAGCAACTCAAACAGACTGCATGAAGTTCCTTCAATGGCCACTCATCATTATAGGAGCGACTATCATGGTAGTCTCTCTCATGGGTTTCGCTGGATCTTGCTATCGGATTACATGGCTTCTTTGGTTATACCTATTTGTTATGTTCTTCGTCATCGCTGCACTTTTCGCTCTCATCATTTTCTCTTATTCTGTAACATCTAAAGGATCGGGTCATCCAGTACTTAATCGGGTCTATCTTGATTACTCACTATCCGATTACTCGGGTTGGCTTAAGGATCGAGTATCAGATGATAGCTATTGGATGAAGATCAGTTCTTGTATTAGGGATGCTAAGGTGTGCCGGAAGCTTGGAGTTGGTGCTGGTGGGTTCTCTGAGACAGCTGATACGTTTTATCGCCGTCATCTCTCTCCCATTCAGGTGATGATTCACCTCTCTCTCTCTCTCTCTCTCTCTCTCTCTCTCTCTCTCTCTCTCTCTCTCTCTCTCTCTCTCTCTCTCTCTCATTCAGATTTATTTTTATTTTTTCAATCGGCCCTCAATCATCATCACATCCGAACCCGACGGACCCAACTGGAATTCGGGTTGGATTGGGGTTGAAATTTGAAAACCACGAACCTGATTTCAATTTGGGTGGGGTTTGGAGTAAGCACATGTATTGGGTCAGGTACAGAGGACTTCCGGTTCGGCGCGTCGGGTTGGAATGGGATCGGGGAAGAACCCTCCAGAACCGAGGTCTTCGTGCTGATTGGTGCTGTGGGCCCCACCATGATGTATGTGTTTTATCCGTGCCGTTCATTCATTTTTTTAGCTGATTTTAGGGCATGAACCCAATCCAAATCTCAGGTGGACAACATGAAAGGGAAACAGCGGTGATTGAACGTCCACCATTAAAGTCTTCGTAGTGGCCACTGTAGTGTTTGTTTGCCTTTTTACCTGAAAACATAAATATTAGCTTGATCCAAACCTTTCTTGGCGCCCAAGAAATTTTTAATGGTTAGAGTTCAATCACCACTGTTTCCTGTAATGTGGTTCACCTGAGATTTGGGTCTGCCTTAGTTTTGGGCTGATGCCCTAAAATCATATGGAAAAATGGATGGATGGCGTGGATGAATCACATACATCATCGTGGGGTCCACAGGACCGAGGGGTTACTACCGAATCCGATTCAGGGACCCGACCCAATCCAACCCGCCAAAGTTTCACTACTAATAATCAGATCCGTTAAAATTACATATCATTACTCTTTTTATAATTATTTAAAATTTGGAGCTTAGGAGGAAAGTTTTTGGGTTTTTCATTATTTATTTATTTATTTATAAACATGACGTAGACCTTTGTAGACGCTGTACTCGTCTGTTCTCAGATTTAAAAGCTTCTGCTCTATCTTTGATTATCCAGACAGTTAATGTAGAAACTCCCACTGTGGATTTTCAATGTGAAGAAAAGGAATCTCACTTTTCAAATATCTCATCGTCGATAGCTGGTGCGTTAGAAACAGAAGGTCTGGAGAAGCAGGTTTCTAACTCAGCTTGTTATGAACGCTGTTGATCCCCAGTCAACGAGTCTATGAACGGTCTGGATCATCACGTGATGGGGCAGGAGCGGCCAGCAGATCAGGGGAGAGCGAGACGCAGATTGCTTACTGACCCTGCCAGCAGCGAGGCTGCTACTGGTCTAGGGCTCTGTGGGCCCACCATGATGTATGTGTTTCATCCGCCCTGTTCATCAATTTTTCCAGATAATTTTAGGGCATCATTCCAAAAATGAGGCAGATCCACATCTCAGGTGGGCCACACCACTCACACCACAGAAAAACAGTGGTGATTGAACGACCACCATTAAAAACTTTTTTTTGGGCCCACTGTAATGTTTTGTTTGCCTTCCAACCTGTTGATTGGGTAACAAAGAACTATATGAAGGGAAAACACAAATATCATCTTTATCCAAAACTTTTGTGGCCCCTAGAAAGTTTTCAATGGTCGGAATTCAATCACCACTGTTTCCTGTGGCGTGTTCTACATGATAATTGTATCTTTCTCGTTTTTTGGAATTATGCCATAGAATGATCTGACAAAATGGATGGACAGCGTGGATAACATACATACATCATGGTGGGGTCCACAGAGCAGCGTCAGTAGGCAAACTCCGTCCGGGAGAGCGAGCCTTT
Organism: Magnolia changhungtana; assembly: GCA_030180095.1. Lineage (NCBI taxonomy): Eukaryota > Viridiplantae > Streptophyta > Magnoliopsida > Magnoliales > Magnoliaceae > Magnolia > Magnolia changhungtana. The sequence continues at coordinate 2,931,867 of JASAUF010000552.1, read as the reverse complement.
CCAGCTATGAGCAATCTCTGTTATTATTATTATTATTATTATCAAGGCTCGCCTCTTGGGCCCCACCATGTGATGATCCAGATTCCACGTCTGGAAGCGCGTTACTTTTATGGTTAGAATCGCAGATCTCAATGATAGTACATTCTCACCGTCCATGCTGTGCCCCCAGCGGACACAATTTGCACACTATCCTAACACGTGTAAATTCAATGAGATGGCTCTACGGTTCTCATCGCCCCCATGTGCGTGTGACATCCAACTCGCCCAATCGGTAGGCCCAGCACGAGATAACCACATCCACTGATCAGGTGGGCCACACTCGTATTTTGTTATTTACCAACGGTTGGATATTATTTTTATGGTGTAGCCCACCTAATTAGTAGATGGGGCTGATTTTTTGCACAAGGTAATCCTTAAGTGGGCCCAACCTAATGGAAGGATTGGATGTCATATGAAAATGATAGGTTGGAAGTTAGTCACTGGTGGGACCGCAAAATGTGGTCCAACCGGTTGGACCTGAAATCTCTTTAGAAATTATTTTGAAATTGCATCTGCATCAGACAAGCAGTGGTCTTATTCTAACATCAGAAATTATTATTTTTTTTAGTATCATTTTTGTGGACATTTATTGGACGGTTAAAAATGAAAAAAAAAAAAAAAAAAAAAAACCAGTGGTCTTATTCTAACAAAAATGTGTCCACAGATCAGATAAATCTGATTTTGGATTGTAAATTAGTGCTAGTGGAGTCTGAGTCAGCATGCCACGTGTACTATTTCTACTACCAAGTGTCCTAAGCATGCAGTGTATCAAATGATTCCTCACGTGCCAGGCTTGCTTTATGTGGTCACTCTCTGTGGACGGTGAGACCTTTGTCTAGTGAGATTCTTTTCATGTCACAACTGTGGTGGGCCCTTATGTCTGGATAGTATGGAATCATGATGGGAATGGAAATAACAAGGAAAAATAAAGACACTGTACTTGATTCTCTTACATCTGACACACGTGTGCCACATCACCATGTGTGAGGTGGAGTGGATTAGGTGCAGCCCCGGCATCCCTTACTGTGGGGCCCACCTTGATGCTGTCCATCTGTTTTGCAAGATCATTTGAGTGCATGAGCCTAAAAATGAAGAACATCCTTATCTCAGGTGGACCATCCTATAGGAACTGGTCATTGAACGCCCTACCACAAAACTTCCTAGGGCCCGCTGTAATGTTTATTTGCCATTAAACCTCTTTCCGAGGTGACGAAAATGTGGATGAAGGGAAAAAAAAACAAATATCAGCTTGATCCAAAACTTTCGTGGCCCATTAATGGTCAGCCACCACTATTTACTATGGTATGGTCTACCTTAGAATTGGATCTACTTTATTTTTGGGCTGATGAACAATGTACGGCCACAAATGCATCAAGGTGGGGCCCTATGGTAAGGGCCGCACGCATAAACATAAACCTACGGTTGGCATCTCATTTCCATTATTTCATGTGGCCTACTTTAGTTGTAGATATATACCGCTCGAAACAGGTGTTGTAGAGGATTCGGGTCCATGGGAGGGACCATCTATGGGTGGAATCCTCTACAACAATTGTTGATGCAAGAATCTGGACCACTCTCCGCCGAGCTCTGAGCGCTCAGAACAAACCCTAGCCCTACACAGGGTAAGCAAAGGAGACCTTGGCTCAAGCAGGGGATCCTCCGATGCCTAAGTCAGGCTAAAGAATCTGGGTCTAAGTAGTGTAGAGTAGAGGGTGTGAGATATTGTGTACATGTTCCTGTGGAAATGTGCTTTTTTTAATACTTGAGGGTCGCTTAGGACGTGCCCGATAATCTAGGCGTGGTCATAGCCGCTATGCGAGGGCTACGCGCCCGCGATAATTAGCAGTTATTCCAAGATCGTGTCGATCGTGTCGCAGGCACTGCCTCTGCCGAGACTTAGTCTCTATCCGAGCCGACCTCATGGTCCGAACCTTACTTAGTGATCCGAGTCTACGGATGTATGGAAGCTGGTTGTTGATATACTAAGTAAAGAAGCTCGGCTCGGAATACTAGTCCTCGGTTCGGGACAGTGACCCTCGGCTCAGTAGTACAATGGTCGAACAGATGCTCTCCCGCGTTCTGAGTTGTCTCAATCGGGTCGGGTATGATGTCACAGCTCCAAGGTTCGACCCGTCTTGTAGAGTGCACTACTTATCTCGAGTCCAGGGTCGATGTCATCATTCAGCCAGAATCCTCGGATCGGACATTCGCCTCGGGTCAAATATGTGTTTGCTCAGGGGCCCGATCACTGATGTCTGAGTTAACCTCGATTAGACTCAGTTCAGATTCCCCCATAACAGAAGGAAGCCCCCTACTCTCTTTAGTCCGAGCTCGGACTCAGAGAGTAATGGAAAGCGAATCGAGGCCTGGGGAGACAAACCGTCGATTCCCTTGTAACAATTGGGTTGAACGAAGCTTCCCAATTATGGTCTTTGAGATCCGTGTTTCGCACGGGGTTGGTCATCGCTCCCGTTCTTACCATTGTGCATCGGCCACATAGCCACAGATGTCGAAGCGGTTCGTCCGAGTGGATTAGTGGGTGCCACGTGTATCTCGAAATACGAAGCGTCGTCGACGCATTGAGCGTTGGCGGCTCACGGATCGGGACGATGCGTAAAGACGGCTATGCATTAACTGTTGACTGCGCACGGGTTTGGATGACGTTCGGTTACTCATATCATGGATCGCCACGTGCACAGGAGGGCTCGGATCTGAGCCATTTCAGCTTTGGCTATAACTGCCCGTCATGATGGCGGGCAAACTCGGGCTATAAAAAATCCTGACGCCTCTTCCATTTCATTCTCCCCGCATTTGAATACTCTTGTGGCTCTCTCGTCCCTTACTCTTCTCATCAAGATTTGCTGCCGGAAAAGAGGAATCCATTCTGATACTTTTGCGGAAAAGGGAAATCATCGCCGGAGTAGGTCGCCCGTAAATCGGAGCAAATCGCCGCAGCATTGTGAGTCTTTTACCGCTTCTTTCTTTATTTCGCAATGTCGAGCAACTCGAACGAAGTCCGTGAGGTCTTGAACGGATCGGAGCTCGGAAGGTCCTCTCAAGGCCATCCCACTTTACCCTCCGCCCAAGAGTACTGGGGCGAAGTCTAAGGATCGGGCTAAAGGGGCAATGAGGCTATCCCGAGACCCTGCTAGGAGGTCGTTGGTCGGCCCTCGGGTGGCCTGTCCAGAGCTGAAACTCTGTGGGGATCGGTCTTTGTTAAGTCTCAATTGGCTCGCCTCCGAGCCGAGTACCAGATTCCAGACTCGGTGTATATAAGGGCTCCTTCTGACACGGACGGACCGGGAGCCCCTTTCGACGGGGAGATACCCATCTTCCATTGAGCCCTACAGTACGGACTTCAGTTTCTGCTTCACCCTTTCGTGCGCTAGGTGCTGGCGTGGCTGAAGCTCGCTCCGGGTCAGCTCGTCCCAAATGCGTGGCGTATCTTGGTGTCGTCGTACATTATATGGCAACAAGTGAAGAACCAGGAGCTTTCGTCGGACGAGTTCTTGGCAATGTGCCAGGCAAAGCACGACAAGGCTGAGCCATATTAGTACTATCTCTCAGCCAGGGCACCATACATTCCAGGCCTTGTCGCCAAACTTCCTACTTCCAACAAAGACTGTAAGGGGAAATGGTTTTAGGCCTTGGGAGAATGGGAGGCTCTGACATCTGAGCTCGGACACCTCCGAGTCCGGGTACCTACCCAGTTCAGCCTCCAAGGTAGTGAACGGAGTATTTGTAAATTTCCTTGTCTTTTGCTCGTTGCTTATTCTAACAGCCTCTACTCTTGCTTGTACGCTATCCGAAGGGGGCGCCAGAACTGTCTTCCCACCTCCGAGCCCAGATAGCTAGGGCTAGTCTGCTCAACGAGGAAGGCCGCACCTGACACTACAAGATCAGGTTTCCCGATTAGATGAGGCTGACCGTTCTTGTTGATTAGGAATGTCTGAAGCCATGGGATCGAAAAGGAAGAGGGGAGGGACAGTACGCCCCTCATTCAATGATATTTTGTCGTCAGTGCCGGCGGCTCGGGTTAAGGTAACGGCTCGTAGAAAGAAGATTCCAGCACCCGAGTCTGAGGCCCAGGAGAAGATTTCAGCACCGGAGGCCATTGCGGCCGAGCCTCCTATGGCCGAGGTAGCTGCGGTGTAGGCGCCAACATCAACACTTGCACCAGCACTTACTCTAGCTTCCACAACAGTAGCTCCAGCCTCCATGGCTTGCCCATCATCGCCCCTCGGGATGCAGGGGAAATCCGTGGTCGTCACAATGTCTTCTCCTCATTCATCTGATGAGCATAATCCCAACCTCCACTTCACTACTGCGGAGTTGGTTGGCGAGATTAAGCCGTTGGTCGGCAATTCTGCCATGCCCGAGGCCGAGGATCGGGCCTCGACTGCGCCTGACCTTGGGCAGCCCGCAAGGTCACCACATGGCGTTACTAAATGATCGAGCGGCGAAGCATGCAAATGAGAGCGCCGTCGTCAGCACTCTGAACCGACCCCTTGATGGGGTATTGAACGACTTCGCATCGTGCTGTTACATGGTAGACTTCAGTCTTGATTACTTTATCCCCCTTTGTCCTTTTTAAAAAAGAAAAAAAAAAAATTTTAAGTTGTTAGTTTGATCGTCTGGGTCCTTCCAGGCACTGCAATCGCTCGTCCTCGCTCGAGAAAGGCTGTGGACGATGGCTAATCTTGAGAAAGAGAAGGCCGAGGTTGAGGAACGCCTGAAGGCCTCGGTGTCGAAGGTGGAGTAAATGTAGATCCAACTAAATACCTCGGCTTCGGAGGTGGGGCAGCTGAAGGCCCAACTGGGGGCGAGTCACTTAAAAGGAGATGGGTCTCCAGGGGGAGATCAATGAGTTGCAGGCTTGCGCGACTCTGCTGAGTCTGCCTTAAATGGCTCGCGGGCGGACAATGCTTGATTGGCGGTTGAGCTCGAAGCGGTTAAGCGCAAGGCTGCTAAGGGTCTTACTAGACAACTCTCCGAGCTGGAGGCCTTGGCCGTATCCCAGGCCGCCGCAGTTTTGGAGGAGTTCAAGTCCTCCAAAGAGCGGAATGGCGAGCTAGAGAATATTTACGACTTTGCCTACAACGCAGGCCACAAAGCGTGCTTGGATGAGGTCTGAAATGCTTATCCAGATCTGGACCTAGACGTCTTGGCGGCAGATGTTGGGGACTCTCCGGGCGTAGAGACGGAAGTCCCTCGGCTGTAGCTCCAGGCGCAGAGACGGAAGTCCCTCTGGTGGTAGCCAACGTTGAGAAAACCCCTGAAGTCGAGCCACCCTTGGGCTGATAAACAACTCGAGTATTTTGATAAACAACGTTGAGAGATGGAAGTTTCCTTTTCTTTATCTTTTTGTGATAAACAACTCGAGTATTGTTGGATATTTTTTGTTTCATTAAAAGCTTTACTCGTGGATGCTTGTGTTGTGGTTTGCTGCATATGTTGAGTGGCGAGCCGACCTCTTCTTTTAAGGGGTCAGTTCATCTTAGGGCTTCAACTCTGCACATGAGAGGTGACCCTTGGTAGTTCTATAGGCCCTTGTTGAATGATGAGCCGACCCCTTCTTTAAGAGATTGGTTCGCCGAGTTCATCTCTGCATATGAGAGATGACTAATTCTGTAGACCTTTGTCGAATGACGAGCCAACCCCTTCTTTAAGGGATCGGTTTGCCGAGTTCGTCTCTGCACATGAGAGATGACTCTTTGCATAGAAGATCAAGTAAAACAAAGAGAGCAGGTAGAAGGGAAATAGATGATGCTTTTATTGAGAGCCTTAAATGGTTAGTTGATCTAAGTCGTACATAGCTTTTATTTCTTCGAGGATGGTAGACTTTTAAGTGTTCGGCATTCCATGGGTGGGGTAGCGGACGCCCTTCCAGATCTTCCAAACGGTAGGACCCAGGCTTCGTTAAGCCGACCACGCGATAGGGCCCTTCCCAGTTTAGTCCAAGCATCCCTGCTCCAAACCTCGCAGTACTTTTGAAGACGCGGCGAAGTACTAGATCACCTTGTCGAAACCGCCTCGTCTTGACTCTGGAGTTGTAGAATCTGGCCACTTGTTGATGCCGAGCTGTGACTCGTAGTTTAGTGATATCTCTGGCTTCTTCAATCAGGTCGAGATTTGTCGCAATCTGCTCAGCATTCTAACCCTCATGATAATTTCTTACCCGCGCTGCGGGGAGGCCGATCTCGACTGGAACGATCACCTCCAAGCCATAAGACGGTCAGAAGGGGGTTTCCCCTGTGGATGACTGGGTTATGGTCCTGTAAGCCCAGAGAACGAACGGGAGCTTGTCTACCCAATTGCCTTTTGCTTTTTTCAACTTCGTCTTGAGGCGGTATTTGATAACCTTGTTCACAGCTTCCACCTGCCCATTAGACTATGGATGATGAGGCGAGGAATACGCATTCGAGATACCGAGCCCCCTACACATGCCTCTGAATCTTTCGTTATCGAATTGCTTCCTGTTATCGGAGACAATGGTATGCGGGACTCTGAACCGACAGATGATATTCTTCCAAATGAAGTTAGTCACCTTCTGCTTTGTAATCTTCGTCACCGGTTCGGCCTCGACCTACTTGGTGAAGTAGTCGACTGCCACAATTGCAAATTTGACTTGCCCCTTTCCGGAAGGCAGAGGTCCAATGATATCGATCTCCCACTGAGCAAACAGCCACGGCCCGCTCATAAGGGTTAGCTCTTCCGCAGGCTGCCTTGGCATGGCTGCGAATCTTTGGCACTTGTCTCACCTCTGAACAAAACTCTTGAAGTCTTCTCGAATGGTCGGCTAGAAGTACCCTTGGCAAAGTATCTTTTGAGCCAGGGCTCGGCTACCGGAATGATTTCTGCAAATTCCCTCGTGAATCTATCGGATCACATAGTTTGCAAGAATCTGGACCACCCTTCACCGAGCTCCGATCGCTCAGAACAAACCCTAGCCCTGCACAGAAGGGTAAGCAAAGGAGACCCTGGCTCAAGCAGGGGACCGTCCGATGCCTAAGTCAGGCTAAAGAATCTGGGTCTAAGTAATGTAGAATAGAGAGGGTGCGAGATATTACGGACTTGTTCCTGTAGAAATGTGCTGTTTTTATACCTGAGGGTCACTTAGGACGTGCCCGATAATCTAGGCGTGGTCATAGCCACCACGCGAGGGCTACGCACGCGATAATTGGCGCGAGCACTACCTGATCATGGCGCGAGCACTGCCTCTGCCGAGACTTAGTCTCTATCCGAGCTGACCTCATGGTCCGAACCTTACTCGATGATCCGATAGTAGAAAGTGCGTAAAACACCTAAGTATTGTGGTCCCCACTCTAATTTGCATGTTCATTCATACCGTCCATTAGGTGACCTTTTTTTTTCTAACCATGCATTTGAAAGTTCCAAGCATCATCTTCATCCAAAACTAAGGTGGGCCACACAACATAGAATGATGTTGTCACCACCCCAAGTATAGGGTTACGATGTAGTAATAATCTCGGTAAGACTGAGGTCCAATCCACAGGGACTGAACCTTATACGTATTCTGAAAGTAACTAGAACTAGAACTAGAAGAAGATGTAATCTAAACTAGGGGAACTTAAGAAAATAATGGTGAATAAAATAACTAAAACTTGTAAAATTCAAAGGTAGGAAACTAAGGATTCGAAGGATCCGCTTGTAGAGATCAGGGAGATCTATGCTTGATTCACAAACACAGCTAGATTTAGAGTCTCATCTTCATCCAGTTGGAAGATATAGCATTGAAAAATCAAATCTGAACTTCCTTTCATCCAGTTCTCAAGAAATGAGAGGTATGAGAATTAAAATCAATTCCATCACAAAACCATGCCCATGAGACAAAGCAAACAACAAAATTTAACCAATTCACATCCAATCTAAGGGAGTTATGAACGTTAGGAAGGATTCCATCATCCAACCATGCCTATGAGACGATGGTGAACAATAAGGCTCCTACGCTCACAATCCCTGTAATGCAAAGAACATACCCGAAGCTATCGCAGATCCATTATAATTTAAGTCACAATAAACCATTAAAAACTACGAATATTCCTCATAATCAAACCAAAATAAAAAATAGTTTAATGTAACATGAATCAAAGCCATAAACAACCAATCACGCTACAAGCTTCACCTCTTAGCCCTAGCTAAGAGGTTTAGCCGATTATAGGCATGATCAGTCTAAAAACTCTTAAAAACATCAAAAAAGAGAATAACGAAGGAGAAGGGAGAAAGAAAAACTCTAAGGCTGGCCGTTCTACGCGTCTTCCCGCTCCTTTTCTTCTAACGTCCACGGCTCCAAGGATTGATTTTCAAGCTCTCTCTCTTCTTTCCTTTTATAGGTAGCAAGGGGCTACTGGAGTCGGTGCAGAAGCTCCTAGAAAGCTTCTTACGCAGCACCTTGCACAGGAAAATGCAAAATGAGCTACGTTTAGGTGGAGTTCTCGACCAGAAGATCGTCTCGCGATCTGATTTGGCTTCATGGTTGGGGTGAAGACCCCCCCTTTTTCAACTTGTGTACGGTCCGGATCATTGATCTTACCATACCCTTGATCACAAAACAGCCCACTGCGGTCGGTTTTTACGAACGCAGGGGATGCGGAAAACAGAGCACGCTACGATGATCGGTGGGCCCCACAGTGATGTTTTCGGAAGAATCCACCCCATCCATTGGATTCCTAACGAAATTTCAGTCAAGAATGGACAATTTTGCTCGAGTTTGGTGTGGCCTACTGTATCAAATCTTCTCGTCGTTCATCCTGCATTTTTCGGCGATCTACGTGTGTACACGTGCATAGGACCAAAAGGAAAGCATGGTTGGGGTCGTGACCACCCCCCGGAGTGAATGGACAGTTCGGATCGTTCATCTGGGCCGCTCCGGATGGCCCACTGAGATCACGTGCCGGATGGCGTGCGAATGCTGGCAGAAATCCTGTTTTAAGGAGAGCTCGAGTCAACGGTCCTTTGACCAGGATTACGATTCGGTGCAGCGCGCGTGCAGTGTACGCCCAACCCCATGTGGGGTCCATCGAGATGTTTCTAAGAAATCTGCTCCATCCATCCTCCCTCTCATCACTGGTTTAAGGGATTGATACCAAATTTGAAGCATATCTAGAGATCAGGTGGGCCCTAGATCAGGGATTAAGTGGCTGATCTGTCCGTTGGGCCACTTCCACAAAGATTCAATGGCTGGAATTCGACGTGTACGATTAATATAGGGTCCTCAGGCCAGATATAAAGTTTCTAGCTGAACGGATGGTGGGAATCCTGTGATCTTGCATTCAGGACAATTTTCAGGCCTCTTGGACTTCAATTGCTTGATTTTCTCGGATCTTTTGCGTGTAAATTCTTTGATCTCGGTCCCCTAAGATCCGTCCTTTGCCTTGGTGATTTGTGAGAATCAAATTTATGCCTTTAGTACCCATTTTCAGTTCAAGCTCCTAAATTCACCTTGCAACATAAACACAATTAAAATAGGACATTAAACAGTATCATGTTTGTAAAATCAGGTAATAACTGGGGTATAATATGCAATATTTGACCCTCAACACAATCCCCAACCAGCATTTTGCTAGTCCCGAGCAAAGTATGCAAAAAATAAGTTGAGAATCACAGGATAATTCTATACACAAGTGATTTTTGAAAAACAATCCAGGTACAAGAATTCTAAGATACATCAATATTGGCATTACTTTCATGGCCAAGTTAAAGGTAGTAATCCTTCGATTAGAACAATTCTAAACGTTGAGTTCCATGGCTGTATAGTGTAACCTCGACTTATCATCATTAAGAGTCCAATCGTCAATTTTCATGATAATATTGATAATCAAACAAAGCATTCCAGAGAACCCAACCGAAACCAAAACTTGCCTTACAGTTCAGCCTTCTTATTCTTCTAGCTTTTGATTTTTCCATCAAAGGCTTCACGCTATGTCAACCTTTTTAAAGATCTTTAACAGGTAGTCATTTTCGAACACAACTGCTTTTTAGCTGGGTATTCTCTTTTTCTTCAATGAACATGATGGACAAATTCCCCAGGTTGGCTCCTTCCATGCTTAGTGGTTACCAGGTTAATAATTTAATATCGAACTAAACCTTACTGTGTAAGCTAGATGTGACATGTGAAATCATGACTCAATCAATGTTTAAGACATCTAATCATGGATTAATAATTCGAACTTAGCTATGAAATCTAACAGATAACTAAATCCACGAGGCGTAAATTACCAACATTATGTATCTTATACTTCTAAATCAAAGATGGCCGTCAAAATCACTTCGAATTCACAAAAATTTTCAAAAGAAATTTTAAAAAAAAATTCACAATTTTTACTCAAGACCAAGAAAATACTGATTAGGTAACTTAATATCCCATCCCCAACCTAAAATCTACATTGTCCTCAATGTAAAAGATATAAGCATGTAATGCACGTGAGACAACGAAAGTGAAGGAGAAGTGATGGAAAGATAGTACCTGACGAAGAGATTGAATAGTACATGACGAAGAGATTGAACGGCTTTTTCCAAAGAGATCTCAGCGTGAAGGTGGCTCAGCATAAGAGTTTTAAACTAACAAAAGCAAACTACGTAGAACAACTGGAAAGCAACCTATCCTAATGGCATAAAGCCGACTATCTTAAAATAGCATAAGCAAACTACCCTAGTCTTATGAAAGCAGTAAACCTACCTATACCTCCATCAGATTAGGAGATCAATCCTAGTACACAGGATCATTCAGAGGCATGGACATGTCCTCTGAATCAAATTTCTCAACTAATGGCTTTAATCGATGTCTATTTACTTTAAACTCATTGCCATTGTCTGGATTCCGAATCTCGATAGCCCCATGAGGATAAACATTGATAATGGTGAAAGGGTCGGTCCAACGAGATCGGAGCTTATTCGGAAAGAGATGTAATCGAGAATCATACAAAAGGACTTTTTGACCTGGCGTGAATAATTTTCGATGAATATGTTGGTCATGAAACGCCTTCATCCTGTCCTTGTAAATTCTCAAGTTCTCATACGCATTGTTCCGAATTTCTTCAAGTTCATTTAACTGAAGTTTGCGCAATGAGCCAGCATTGTATGGATTGAAATTCAGATTTTTGATCACCCAGTAGCTCTATGTTCCAACTCCACAAGTAAGTGGCAAGCTTTCCCATAGACAAGTTTAAAGGGAGACATCCCAATAGGGGTTTTAAATGCAGTACGATAGGCCCATAAGGCATAAGTCAATCGGGTTGACCAATCCTTACAATCAGAGTTAACCGTCTTTTCCAAGATATGTTTGATCTCCCTATTGGAAATCTCAACTTGCCCACTTGTTTGTAGGTGGTATGAAGTGCTCACCTTATGAGAGATACCATATTTCTTCATTAAACTCTCGAATGGCCTATTACAAAAATGTGAACCCCCATCACTAATGATGGCTCGAGGTGTTCCGAACCGGGAAAGGATGTTCTCTTTTAAAAATTTAATGATCATTCGATGGTCATTGTTCCAGCACGGAATTGCTTCAACCCATTTAGTGACATAGTCTACGACAAGCAAAATATATAGATTTCCAAAGGATTGGGGGAATGGTCCCATGAAATCGATGCCCCAGCAATCAAATGCTTCTATGACAAGAATGGGGTTTAAAGGGCATCGTATTTCGACAGGACAACGCTCTCAATTTCTGACAATGCTCACAAGCTTTGCAAAACTCATGAGTGTCCCTGAACATAGTGGGCCAGTAAAAGCCACACTGCAGAATCTTAGCCGTGGTCTTTTTAGCAGAAAAATGACCACCACGGGCCTGAGAGTGACAGAAGGAGATGACACTCTAATGCTCATCGTCTGGCACACATTCCTTAAGATTTGGTCTAAGCAATATTTAAACAAATACGGATCATCCCAAAAGGTGCGCACCTTGATGAAAATTTTCTTCTAATCTTGCGCAGTTTAATGTGTCGGCGTGAAACCTGTGGCAAGATAATTAGCAATATCAGCAAACCAAGGTGAATGGGAGACTTTGAACAGTTGTTTGTCAGGGAACATGTCATTGATATGTGTCATCTCAGAGGAATTAAGGAGATCAAGGCGAGAAAGATGGTCAGCCACTACGTTCTCTACTCCATTCTTATCTTTTATTTGCATATCAAATTCTTGGAGTAGGATGATCCATCTAATCAAGCAGGGCATAGCATATTCCTAGAAAGAAGATACTTGAGTGGCGCATTATCTGTGTAAACGATGATCTTGGATCCGATCAAGTAGGACCTAAATTTGTCCAAAGCGAACACTACGACTAAGAGTTCCTTTTCCGTAGTAGAGTAGTTCACTTGGTAGGATTTAGAGTTCTACTTGCGTAATGAATAACGTAGGACTTCTTGTCTTTTCTCTGGCCTAACATCGCCCCAAGAGCATAATCAGACGCATAACATATAAGTTCAAAAGGAAGGCTCCAATCAGGTGGCTGTATGATGGGTGCAATGGTTAACATGCCCTTAAGCTTAGTGAAGCTTCCTGGCATTGCTCAGTCCACTCGTATGGTGTATCCTTTTGAAGTGGATTACATTTAGGATGAGAGATGAGACTAAAGTCCTTTATAAATCGTCTGTAAAAACCGGCGTGTCCTAAGAAGGATCGCACGTCTCGTACGTTCTCAGGTGGAGGTAGGTTAGAAATAAGATCAATTTTTTCCTTCTCTACCTCAATTCCTTTGGACGACATAATATGTGCAAGGACAATTCCCTTACGAACCATGAAATGGCACTTCTCCCAATTTAGTACTAAATTCTTTTCTTCACATCTTTTCAGCACACATTTAAGATTCTCTAAGCACTCGTTGAAATATGGATCGAAGACAGAAGTTGTCCATGAAGACCTCTAGATATTGCCCCACCATATCAGAAAAAATATTCATCATGCATCGCTGAAAGGTGGTAAGGGCATTACATAGTCCGAATGGCATCCTTCGATAAGCAAAGGTGTTGTAAGGACATGTAAATGTTGTCTTTTCCTGATCTTCAAGGGCTATCTCTATCTCGTTATAGCCCGAATATCCGTCAAGGAAACAGTAATGGGAATGACTAGCTAGCATTTCCAAGATTTGATCAATGAAGGGCAAAGGAAAGTGGTCTTTCCTCGTGACGGTATTCAACTTCCTGTAGTCAATGTACATTCTCCAACCATTAGTGACTCTAGTTGGCACGAGTTCATTATCGGCATTGGCTACGATGGTGATTCCGGACTTCTTAGGAACCACCTGAGTTGGACTCACCTATTGACTATCCGAAATATGGTATATGATACCCACATCCAATAGTTTAAGAACTTCGGTTTTAACCACTTCTTTCATGTTTAGATTTAGTCTACGTTGTGATTGCCGAGAAGTCTTCGCATTATCCTTGAGATAAATGCGGTGAGTACAAATCGAAGGGTCAATTCCCTTGAGGTCTGCAATCATCCATCCAATGTCTCCCTTATGCTCAATGAGAGTAAATATGAGCATACTCTCCTGTTCTTGCTCAAGGTGGGAAGAGATCACCACCGGGTATGTCTCATCTTGACCTAAATAGACATATTTCAAATCAAGGGGCAAAGGTTATAAGTCAAGCTTCGGTGGCTTGAGGTTAGACGGGAGAGGCACTTCATCAGTCTCCACCAGCTAATTTCAAGTACCGGCGCAGTATCAAGCATGGCACTCATCTCCCTAATCATGTCATCATCAAAATCATGGGAGTGAGCCAGGCACGTCTCTAGAGGGTCAGAGGTATTCTATCTTCCACGAAAGAGTCAAACATGTTAATGTCGTGGAAATCGCCATAATCCTCTAACCGTATGCCTGTATTGAAAAAGATATTTAACTCCAATGTCATATTCCCGAAAGACATACTCATGACTCCATTCCTGCAATTGATAATTGCATTTGAAGTGGCAAGGAACGGGTGACCAAGAGTGACGGGAATCTGAGTGCTCATGTTACTGATGGGTTCCGTATCCAAGACGATAAAATCTACAAGTAGTAGAATCTGTCAACCTGGACCAACACATTCTCAATTATCCCTCTCGATACACGAACAGGTCGATCAGTAAGTTGTAATGTGGTTAGGGTGGGTTTTAATTCACTCAAACCTAACTGTTTATACACCGAGTAGGGAATCATATTTACGCTCGCTCTTAAATCAAGAAGTGCGTGCTCAATTCGATAGTTCCCGATTACACAAGGTACGGTTGGGCTATTAGGATCTTTGAATTTCTGTGGCATATCTTACTTTAGGATGGCACTCACTTTTTCAGTTAAAAAAATTTTCTTTTGAATTTTTTGTCGTATTTTGGTCGTACATAAGTCTTCCAGGAATTTGGCATATGAAGGTATTTGTTTTATGGCATCAAGTAGAGGAATATTGACCTCCACTTGTTTCAACACCTCTAGAATAATCCTGAGAGTTAGAGAGAGGTTTTGGTGCAATCAACCGTTGGGGGAATGGAACAATCGGCTTCTCTTGATGTTCTGGTTCTAATTCTTGTGGGGCATAGATAGATCCATCATTGTTGTCATCTTCCGGTTCCTTAGGCTTTTCAGCCCTAACCGGAATGGTTTTGTCAATGGTCTTCCCACTCTTAACATTGGTGATAGATTTAGCTTGCTCCATCTGATTTGAAGAGCTTGAATCACTTATCTCATATTACGGTTTAGGATTGGGGAAAGGTTGAGCAGGAAGCATCCCCTTTCCCCCAATTGTTAAGTGCGACTCTATTCTTTGAATAGATGACGCAAGTGATCCCAAAGCCGATCTGATTTCTTGGTTGAGTAGCTCTTGGTCTCGCATATGTTTTTTAACCGGATCCTCTTGAGGTTTCACTTGATTTGGAATTTGATTGAAGAAACCTTGAGGGGTAGCCATTTGTCCATTCCTCCAACTGAGGTTTGGATGATTTTTGGATGATTTCTCCAACTAGGATTGTATGTATTGGAGGTAGGTCCATTGAAAGGTCTTTGGTAATTGTTCACAGCATTGGATTCCTCATTCAGCAACCCTCGAAAGGCAGGTATTGTTGGACAATTTTCAGTTGTGTAAATATTGCCATCACAAATACCGCAAACAATTTCATTGACCTTATCCTTCTTTAATTCCATGGCCTCGAATTTCCTTATAAGATTAGTCACTTTAGAATTGATATCCTCGTCCTCTTTCAGGAGATACATTCCACCTCTCTCTTTAGATTGAGTCGGCCTAGACATGGTGCTTGATTTTGGATGTGTCCCATGATTGTGTGTTTTCAGCAAGTCTATCCAAGCAGTCCCACACATCATCGACATTTTTATTCATGAATTCTCCATCGCACATTGTCTCGACCAATTTGCGCATGGAAGATGTCAGACCATCATAGAAAAAGTGTATAATGCGCCACGTTTCAAAACCGTGTTGTGGGCATGAACTAACAAGATCCTTGAATCATTCCCAACATTGGAAGATGTTTCATCCTCCTTTTGGGCGAAGTTCATGACTTTCTAAGGGTGTTCGTTTTATGATGTGGAAAAAATTTCTTTATGAACTCCCTTGTCATATCATTCCATGTGCCAATAGATATAGGACGTAGTGAATGCAACCACGTCTTAGCTTTCTCTTTCAAAGAAAAGGGAAAGAGTTTCAGCCTGGCTGTGTCCTCAGATATGTTTGGAAAATATAAAGTGATTATGATCTCATCAAACTTTTTCAAGTGTAAATATGGATTTTCTGACTCAAGCCCATGAAATTTAGGAAGGAGTTGGATCACCCCTGGCTTGATATCCATATGTCCCGTATTCTCTGGAAAAACCATGCATGAGGGCGTGTTCACCCCCGCCGGTTGTAAATAATTTTGTAAAATACGAGGCGGAGGTGTTTGATGCACCTCATTCTCATCCTTGACTTCTCCAACCCTAGGTTGAGGTAGTCCTTCAAGTTGATTGGCCAGTTGATTTGCGGCCATAACCTCAATTAACTCTTGGGATCTCGAGCAATGTCTAGTCCTAGATGGATAGTCAACTCCTCAACCAATCCTCCTTCAGTCAAGAGACGTCGAGTGTTGTCACGGACCCACTTGGGCATGAAACACTCGTAGCCCTCAATTCAGATTCTAAACCTAAACCTAAGAGAAAGAAAGGAATTGAAATCTAGAAAGAAAGAAGAGAGAGGGTTGGAAACTTGGAAAGAAGTTACCAAATTAGAAGTTTCTAAGTTAAAACTTGTAAAACAAAACAAAACAAGTCAGTTTCTAGAAATAGAAATTCTAAAGTTAAAACGTTCCTAAAATAGAAAGTAAACTAGTTTCTAAAAAGGGAAAATTCCTTTTTAAAAAAAGGGAAATAGAAAGTTTCTAAAAACAAATTAAGAAAGTTCTAAACCTAAATTAAAAAGTGAGTTAACTTTCTAATTATAGGATTTCTTTTAAAAATAGAAAATAGAAAAATTAGAAGTTAGAAAATAAAACTTAATCTATTTTCTTTTAAAAATAAAACTTAACTTTCTATTTTCTTTTAAAAATAGAAAATAAAACTTAATCTAAAAATAGAAGATAGAAAAATTAGAAAATTAGAAAGAGATTACCAAATTAGAAAGTCTATGTCAGGATCCTAGAAAGCAGGAAAGTTAGGTTAGTTTATAGAAATCAAATAGAAAAACCTAAACCTAGAATTAAGAACTAGAAAAACCCTAATCTTAACCTAATTATAAAGCTAGTTAATCTCATAAAAACGTAACCGTCAGTCCCCAGCAACGGCGCTAAAAACTTGTTCACCACCTCAAGTATAGGGTTGCGATGTAGTAATAATCTCAGTAAGACCGAGGTCGAATCCACAGGGACTGAACCTTGTACGTATTCTGAAAGTAGCTAGAACTAGAAGAAGATGTAATCTAAACCAGGGGAACTTAAGAGAATAATGGTGAATAAAATAACTAAAACTTGTAAAATTCAAAGGTGGGAAACTAGGGATTTTAAGGATCCACTTGTAGAGATCAGGGAGATCTATACTTGATTCACGAACACAACTGGATTTAGAGTCTCATATTCATCCAGTTGAAAGATATAGCATTGAAAAATCAAATCTGAACTTCCTTTCATCCAGTTCTCAAGAAATGAGAGGTATGAGAATTAAAATCGATTCCATCACAAAACCATGCCCATGAGACAAAGCAAACAACAGAACTTAACCAATCCACATCCAATCTAAGGGAGTTATGAACGTTAGGAAAGATTCCATCATCCAACCATGCCCATGAGACGATGGTGAACAACAGGGCTCCTATACTCACAATCCCTGTAATGCTAAGAACATACCCGAAGCTATCGCAGATTCATTATAATTTAAGTCATAATAAACCATTAAAAACTATGAATATTCCTCATAATCAAACCAAAATCAAAGATAGTTCAATGTAACATGAATCAAAGCCATAAACAACCTATCACGCTACAAGCTTCACCTCGTAGCCTTAGATAAGAGGTTTAGTCGATCATAGGCATGATCAGTCTAAAAACCCTTAAAAACATCAAAGAGAATAATGAAGGAGAAGGGAGAAAGAAAAACTCTAAAGCTGGCCGTCCTATGCGTCTTCCCACTCCTTTTCTTCTCACGTCCACGGTTCCAAGCATTGATTTTCAAGCTCTCCCTCTTCTTTCCTTTTATAGGCAGCAAGGGGCGGTGGAGAGGCTATTGGAGTCGGTGCAGAAGCTCCTAGAGAGCTTCTTACGCAGCACCTTGCGCCGGAAAACGCAAAACGAGCTGCGTTTGGGTGGAGTTCTCGGCCAGAAGATCGTCCCACGATTTGATTTGGCTCCATGGTTGGGGTGAAGACCCCATTTTTCAACTTATGGACGATTTTCAGGCCTCTTGGACTTCAATTGCTTGATTTTCTCGGATCTTTTGCATGTAAATTCTTCGATCTCGATCTCGGTCCCCTAAGATCCGTCCCTTACCTTGATGATTTGTGAGTATCAAATTCATGCCTTTAATACCCATTTTCAGTCCAAGCTCCTAAATTCACCTTGCAACATAAACACAATTAAAATAGGACGTTAAACAGTAGCATTCGTAAAATCAGATAATAACTTGGGTCTAATATGCAATATTTGACCCTCAACAAATGCAAAACCAGAGAACTGATTTTTGTAGGAGGCGGAGTTTTGTGAGTATCTATTTACCATGGTGAGGCACACTGATAAATGGGGTTGATAAATGGGGTTGGATAAAATATGCACCCCACAAAAAACCTATGGTTGGCATCCTCTCTCCAGTTTTCCCTGGTGATGTGGCCCACCTGAGTTGTACATGGGGCTGTTTTTTTGCCCAAAACTCTAATACACAACAGGATGGAGCTCATTTGTAAGTGCTAAGTGTTGTGTACAACTGGTGTTGCAAGGATCTCGGTCCAGCAACGAACAGGTCACTCATCAATGGCTAGGATCATTTAAAACC
Organism: Magnolia changhungtana; assembly: GCA_030180095.1. Classification (NCBI taxonomy): domain Eukaryota; kingdom Viridiplantae; phylum Streptophyta; class Magnoliopsida; order Magnoliales; family Magnoliaceae; genus Magnolia; species Magnolia changhungtana. Next base: position 2,913,368 of record JASAUF010000552.1, on the reverse strand, counting down.
ATTTTCCATCCATAGGACGGTCCCCAATGATCAGTCGCCTTCCCATGTGTACCATAGAGATATGACCCTACCATACTCTATTTAGTGTAGTTTTTTTTGGGGGGGTCTATTTCCGGTAGAGAGAGGAAAAATCAAAGCAGTGAATGCAACCTAAACATGGTACAACCCCTGTTTTGGTGTTGTGTGAGAGAGGGATAGGCTGTACAGCTCATAGTTCAAAAAACCCAAAAAAAAACCCCGAAAACTCGACTCAACTAGACTCAATGTTAGGCTGGGCCAGGTTGACTCAACCTGAGTCAATGTTCAGCCGGGCCAGGTTGACTCGAAGACTCAACCTGACTCGATGTTCAGCCGGGCCAGGTTAACTCGAAGGCTCAACCTGACTCGATGTTCAGCCCGTCCAGGTTGACTCAAAGACACAGCCTGACTCAATATTTAATTATTATAAATTGAAAATAAGTAATAGAAATTGGGAGTAATTGCAGCACAAGCCTCAATGGTTCAGGTTGTTGCTCGTTTGAGACCCGGAGATCCGGACCAATACATCCAGTCCAAGTGAAGTTGTATTGGACAAGTTGGGGGGAGACACAGCCGAGTCCAGTTGAGTTGCCTCCTTTTCTCCAAACATTAAGAAATTTTTGAAAAAATACATATAGAAAGATTAAGACAAACAATAATTTTTTATTTAATAAAATAAAAGGTTTTAATAATAATATTTTAAAATAATAAATTCATAGGAGGCTGTTAAATCATCTCTTGGTTCTTCAAGAAAAGAATTGGAATCAAATGGAGTCACATCCCACTCAAACAAAGTTCTCAAGCCATAGTTAGCATTCCTCATTGTCCGCCTAGCGAAAAGTGACTAACTGAATTTTTATTTATTTATTTATTCTTCTGGGTGGCAGTCGGGTTGCTGCAAGCCACCAACAGCCTGTGGGTACACTTATGTGAATGAAACGGTGTGGGACCCATCCGGAGCACAGGTGATGGTTACCGACACCGACTGTGCCCGTTGGAACAATGACCAGAGTCAGCTGTGCTATGGTTGTGACTCATGCAAGGCAGGTGTATTGGCAAGCCTCAAGAAGAGCTGGAGGAAGGTGGCAGTGCTGAATATCGTAGTACTAGTCCTTTTGGTGATAGTCTATGTCATTGGATGCGTTGCCTTCCGAAACAACAGGAGGATCGACAACAATGAACCTTATGGTGAGAATAGGATGACTAAGTCACAGCCTGCTAGGATCCACTTCTAATAACACTCCTACTTAGACATGATAACAAGCATGTGGTCTGGGGCTTAGGGTTTGGGGTTTGGATTTCTACTTGTTTGGTAGAGACAAGGGAAAGGGTGGTTTTTGTTTTTAATCATCTTTTGTACACTTAGGATTTGATAACCTTCTTCAACATGAGGTTGGTGATGAAGCTACTCTATAGATTTGGAGGCCATCTCTTGGGTGGCCCAGTACTGAAGAACAGGATTTGATCAGATGATTCGTCGCTGGTTGAAAGGCACGTATCATTACCATTGATTTGGATAGTCATCGCAATATGGTTTTCCCGAAATTTTATTGACCATCTAATTAATGGGCATTGTAGGTGTGAATTTGCTTGGTTCATATCATTGAATCAATCTAGGCTTTTGTACTGGTGGCCATCATGATGGATGATCCAGATCAATGGGTGCTTGATCCCCCACGTCATGTTGGAGTGGTCATTGAATCATCTTTTCGCTTTGTTTTTAAGATAATCATGTTGTATAATCTATTACATAGGAAATGCTTGCTTATTTGAAGGAATTATATCATGTATTATGTATGGAAAGGCTTTGTTTATTTCTTCATGTCATTATAATCCAATTTCTCTTAAACTCGTTATGGTCCCAACTTCTGTGGGACCTATGTGGGCCCACTTGAGATCTTAGTGGGACATTGGCGAGAAATGTGTCGGATCGATCGGATCATAAATGAGCTTAAAAGCATCCGATTGGATAACAAGCCATTGAATTAAGGTATGAAATATTTGTAGGAGATCATGGCTACTATAAACATATAGCTGATGTGGATTCTTATTGAATATTTTGTTCACACGGAGGAAATCATTGGACAAAAGACTTTCAGACTCTTGTAGAGTGTGATTGAAGATACGTAGACAGTCTGAGATTACTTGTAAATTGCATATGTGGCATGCAAGTATTTCAAATTAAACTGGTCCCAGCATGGACCAAAAATTAAAGATTACTGTATTATTTTCTTAGTATGTCTTCAGTACAATGGCCCACGTGCATGCCCACATATGTGCACGCAAGCACGTGTACAACCACTTTGGCCTAATTTGGTTTTGAAAATTTTGAGCTCAAAGTTTCAAATCTCAATAAAGGAAAAAAAAAAAAAAAAAAAAACTAATTTGGTTTCCGCTTTGAATTTGGTTTTGAAATTTTGAGCTCAAAGTTTCAAATCTCAATAAAGGAAAAAAAAAAAACTTCACATTAGTGGAAATTGGGTCCGCTTTGGCCTAATTTGGTTTTGAAATTTTTGAGCTCAAAGTTTCAAATCTCAATAAAGGAAAAAAAAAAAAAACATTACACTTTGGCCTAATTTGGTTTTGGAAATTTTGAGCTCAAAGTTTCAAATCTCAATAAAGGGAAAAAAAAAAAACTTCACATTAGTGGAAATTTGGTCCACTTTGGCCTAATTTGGTTTTGAAAAAAACTTCACATTAGTGGAAATTCAAAGTTTCAAATCTCAAAAACAAAACAAAACAAAACAAAACAAAAAAAAAAAAAAAAAAAAATGTGTAAGGAATGAGAGTTCGTGCAGGACTTGTTTTCATAATTGGAAAGAGGATACAAGTCCGTAAATAACAGACTCTTGGTTTCTTCATCCAAGCATAAAATGTGTGGAGCTACCCATCGTTTACACACACTCGAGAGATAATTGGAGAGAATGGGAGTTAAAGAAATGTTACATTAGCCGAAGCTAGCATATGCATATGTAGGGAAAGAGAGTTAATGTAGGACTTGTTTTTATGATGGGAAAAGGAATTTAAACATAGGACTTAATTTTATGATGGGAAAAGGAATTTAAGAGTTAGAAAATATCACAATCGTATATTTCCTCTACAAGATGATGGGCATAAATAGCCGCTATACAAAGTTTAGATCTCAAGTTTAGAACTGAGTATCTCTAAATTAGAAAAGTATATCTCTAATCAAATATTTACAAAATATCTCTAAAATATTTACAGAATTAAATCAGTTTATACAAGGTAGTACACCAACTTGGAGATATTCTAGAATCGTGTCAATTGTCAACACTCCCCCTCAAGTTGGTGCATAGATGTCGCTCATTCCCAACTTGTCAAGACCATCATTAAATGCTCGACTTGACACGGCCTTAGTTAGTAGGTCAACGAGTTGGTCTTGAAACGGAACATGAGGCATTTTAATAATCTTTGCTTCTAGTTTCTCCTTGAGGAAATGCCTATCAACTTCAACATGTTTAGTTCGATCATGTTGAATTGAATTGTGGGCAATATCACAAGCTGCCTTGCTATCATAATATAGCGATATTTTACTGGCGTGCTTAATACGCAGATCTTTCAATAAATTCCTGATCCACAATAATTCGCATACTGCCTTAGCTATTCCCCTGAACTCAGATTCAGCACTGGATAGAGCAACTATAGCCTGTTTCTTGCTTCGCCAAGTAACTAGATTTCCACCTACAAAAGTGAAATATCTTGACATAGATCGCCTATCTTTGATTACTCCATCCCAATCTGCATCGGTATATCCTTTAACATCCAGGTTATCTCCTTTTGTAAACATAATCCATTTTCCTGGAGATGACTTTAAGTAGCGTAAAATACATGTAACTACATCCATATGTTCTTCGCTCGGAGAGTGCATGAATTGGCTGACAGCACTTAGCGCATACGCCAGGTCAGGCCGAGTATGTGCAAGATAGATCAATCTCCCAACTAATCTCTGATATCACTCCTTGTTCGTCGGAACTTGATCCAGATATATGCTTAGTTTCAAATTTTCTTCCATATGAGTGCTAACTGGACTACACGCTGTCATACCAGTTTCACTTAATAGATCTAAGGCATATTTTCTTTGAGATAGAAAAATACCTTCCTTTGACCTTGACACTTCAATTCCAAGGAAATATTTCAATAGACCAAGATCCTTCATTTCAAATTCACGGGCAAGGTAATTCTGCAATGCATTCCTTTCTTCTGGATCATTTTCTGTTACTATCATATCATCAACATACACAATAAGATAAGTAATCTTTCCTTTATTATACTTCAAGAAGAGGGTATGATCTGAGTTACTCTGCTTGTATCCAAACATCTTTATAGACTTCGTGAACCTTCCAAACCATGCCCTAGGAGATACTTTAGACCATACAGGGCTTTTTTCAATCTACAGACATGTTCGTCGTCTTCTGACTGCATATTACATCCGGGGGACAGCTCCATGTACACTTCTTCTTGAAGGTCTCCATGCAAAAACGCATTCTTCACATCAAACTGGTGCAACGGCCAGTCAAAATTCACCACCAGGGATATCAAAATACGAACAGTATTAATTTTTGCTACTAGTGTGAATGTCTACATATAGTCAATTCCATAAGTTTAAGTGTACCCCTTCGCGACTAGTTGGGCTTTGAATCGTTCAATGGTTCCATCCACCTTGTATTTAACTGTGAAGACCCACGTACATCCAACAGGTTTCTTCCCTTCAGGCAACTCAATAACTTCCCAAGTTGAGTTCTTTTGAAGGGACTTCATTTCTTCATTCATTATTTCCTTCCACCTAGGATCTCTCAGGGCTTCCTGCACATTAGTAGGAATAGATACAGTAGATAATTGATTCAAAAATGACTCACTTTCCTTTGACAGTCTATGATAAGATACATGGTTGCTCATGGGATACTTAGGGTTAGAACTAAGAACAGGTTCATAGTTTACTCTAGGTATACCTCTGGTGGCTCGATTAAATAGTACTTTTAGAAGATGTTCAGAATTTACTTGGGGTTCGGGAAAAGAATCGACTTCAGAGAGTAATTAGTTATATGATACCTCGTGAAGGGGGGAAGCTGATGCTTGTAGCGACTAAGAGACCGGTGACTGAGATACTGGTGAAGCCACTTCCATCTGATTCTGACGATTTCCATCTTCTAAGGGCTGCACATTCTGCTCATTTGCCTCCTCTAGACGTTCACCACTATTATCCAAATTTTCACCACTTGTAATGTCCAAGTTGTCCAAAGAAGGATTCAGAGTCTGCAATTCATGTCTATTCTCCCCCTAAAGTGGAGACTCGGGAACAAAATAGTACATGTGATTTTCATGAAATACGACGTCGAGAGTAACATACATCTTTTGAGAAGGGAGATGATAGCATCGGTAGCCCTTCTGAAGTGAAGCATAGCCAACAAAGACACATCGGAGAGCTCAAGGTTCCAACTTATCTCTTAAGGGTTTAAGGAGATGCACAAAGGCTACACATCCAAAAATTATAGGTGATAAATTCGGGACAATAGGAGCACGTATAGCAGAATGAAGGGCGTTAAAGGAAATTTGAAATTGTAAGGAACTGGAGGGTACACGGTTAATGAGGTAGCCGCAACACTGAGGGCTTCACCCCAGTAATTGGTGGGCATGTGGGCCCCAAACAAAGAGGCACGGACAACTTCCAGCAAGTGGCAATTCTTGCGTTTTGCAATCCCATTTTGCTGAGGAGAATAAGGACAAGTCGTCTGATGAGAAATGCCATGTAACTGCAGATACTGCTTCAGGTCTTGATTAACAAACTCTCCACCATTATCAGTGCGGAGAACCTGTATGTGAGATTGATACTGAGTAGCGATCATCTTATGAAATTTCTGAAACAAGGAACTAACTTCATTCTTTGACTTCATCAAGCAAACCCAAGTCATATGAGTGTGATCATCAATAAAGGAAACAAACTAACGAAAACCATTCAAAGAAGGGGTATTGGCCGGCCCCCATACATCAGAGTGAATCAACATAAAAGGTACGAGACTTTTATTCATACTCAATGGAAACGACACACGGTGACTTTTTGCCAATTCACAAACGTCACATTTGAAATTTGAAGTAGTTAACTGAGAAAACAACTTTGGAAACAATTTTTTCAAATATCTAAAAGACGCATGACCTAAGCGCCTATGCCACAACCAAATTTCGGAGGTTTTGTCAGACTTATCCGCTAAGAAAACTTGAGCTAGTAGGCTCCAGATCCAGGTAGTATAACTTCCCCCTTCTAGTACCACAACCAATTGTCTTCCGAGTCTGAATGTCCTTAAAAACACAAAGGTTAGGCCAGAAAATAACAACACAATACAAAGCACAGGTTATTTAAGCAACGGACAATAAGTTATGGTTGAGAGAAGGCACGACTAAAACAGAATCGATATTTAAATTGTTAGGAAGAGTAATTGAATATTCTCCAATCACAGGTGAGGGAGTGTCATTGGCTGTAGACACTATATGTTCTGTGGATGGTTTCATAGACTGAAAATGGCGATTGTCAAAGGTCATATGATCTGTAGCTCCAGAATCAATTATCCATGTACTACTACTACTATGTGCAAAAATATGTAGAACCTTACCAATGTTACCTGAAGTAGCAATCAAAGAGAAAGCTTCTACAGGAGTGTCACTGGAAGGTTTGGCCACGGCAACAGAGGTCTGGTGATTCAGTTTTAAATTGCATTTGGGCAGTGCCTTCACTGGATCCCACCAATCTGGATAGCCAATCAGGTCATAACACCATGATTTTGTATGGCCCGTTTCACCGCAGTGAGTACACAGGCATTCGAGTTTGGCAGCACCTATTTCGCCCTTCTGAGATCATTTTTGGTCAAATTCGGATTTCGAAGTAGGTTGCCAAGGATGAGGCTTGGCTCGGCGAACCATCAGAGCGAAAGACTCAGGATTGTCAGGTTCAACATTCAAGGTAGCTCGGCGTACAGCATCCCAACGTACATAGGCGTAGGTGTCTTCGATATCCATCGAGGAGTCCTTCCGAAGAACTTCACCCTAGATCTGTTCAAACTCTGCATCAAGTCTACTAAGGAAGATGTGCACACGCAAGCATTCAACCGATTTCTTATAAGTGATAATATCATCGGGATCCTTCATGATAATTTTATTACGATAATCTAATTCTTAAAAATTTTCGATGAGCTCACTGTAATAGGTTGATAGGGGGCGGCCAACTTGTTTGGTAGAGAAGGCACGTTGATTCAGTGCGAAGAGTTGTTCTCATCCGATCCATCATAGAATGCTTTAGTAAGAGTACTCTAGATTTCCCGTGCGATGCGCAATCGTAAGTAACGTTTCATTATCTCCGGCAACATAAAGGTCAGCAACCAGCCTTTGACCTTTTGATTTTCAGCATACCACTTTGCATAGATGGCATCGGCTTCCTTCGGGGGGTCAATTTTGCCCATAATATATTCGAGCTTCTCACGTCCTCCGATCTGCATCTCCAATATTTGGGACCATACGTCATAGTTAACTTCAGTGAGGACAACGCCGACATGGAAGCCAGAGTTTTTGGATTGGATACGGATAACTGGGGTAGATGATTCAGGAGTTGAGGATTCGGGTTTGTTGTGAGTCATATAGGTTCTTCAATGGTAGTGGTTTGAACAATATGGGAGGCTCTAATACCAAGTTAGAAAATATCACAATCATATATTTCCTCTACAAGATGACGGGCATAAATAGCCGCTATACAAAGTTTAGATCCTAAGTTTAGGACCGAGTATTTCTAAGCTAGAAAAGTATATCTCTAATCAAATATTTACAGAATATCTCTAAAATATTTACATAATCAAATCAATCTATAACACCAACTTAGAGATATTCTAGAGTCGCGTCAATTGTCAACACTAAGCATATGAATTTAAGCGTATAAATAAAAGACACTCTTAGGACCCATTTGGATACCATGAAATAAATTACCTTTTCTACTTATATCAGTAGATAAGTGACTTATTTCAGATAAGTAAGTTTGGTTTATAATTAGTTATTAGTAGCTTTTTTTTACTTAAAAGTACATGTTACTTCGATTAATTTTTTTAGCTTTTTAAATTTTCATTAGTTGCTGAAGATAAGGAGACAAAAGTGGAGAAGCTGATAAGTATGTTGTTTGCCAAACATACTTATTTTCTTAATAAGTATAAACTAATTAGATAAGTTACTTGAGTAGCTTATGTTAAGTAACTTACAATCCAAACACTCCCTTAGCTGCTCCATCCAAGATTTTAAAAAATTGGGCTACCCATCTTTGGCACACGCTTTAGGGATAATTAGGGAGAAGGGGAGTAAAGGGTGTTGTTATCACTTGTAAGAGACAAAGGAGAGTCGATGGAAGCCATTCCTAAGCGTTGTTTTTTTCACATGGTTCGAGGTCTATAGCCAATCTCCTTTCTAGTTCTTGGTTTTCTAGTTGATATAATTATGTATTTTTGCATCTCACGATTCTCGCTATGAATCAGGACTTCTAATTCAATTCTAGATAAATTAACATGTGGTATTAGAGTATAGGTTTTGGGATCATATAAACGCATTATTGTTTAATTGAAAACCACATAACCATTATAGTTCGTTCAATAGTTTTGGTAATTGCACTAACTTGTTTTTTGGATTCACTACTCTAAAGGCGGCCTTTGATTATCTCTACTAATCCTACTAATCAGATCTATAAATCCAAAATTACAAATATTAGTATTCCATCTCATCGGCTCTTAATTTGTGCATACGATTTTTGTGATGTTCTAGTCGTTTAGGATTTGTTTAATCAAATCAAGACCATCCATTTAGATGAGGGGAAACATTATCCAAATCCAACGGCTACAGTCTCTACATATCCTAACATATCTTATTTCCTAACGTGACATGTTCGCCACATGGATGTAGCAATTTTTTCTTTTTTCTTTTTCTTTATATATTATATATATATATATATATATATATATATATATATATATATATATATATATATATATATATATATATATATTATTCTTTTTATAAACCAACACTACATGGATCTCATGATCTCAGTGTTGAAATAGAGTCGGTCTACCACTAAGCCATGGAGCCGGACCCTAGCAAACCTTGCATTTTAGCTGGTTTGGAGATTTTTAAAGATAGATTTGAGGCATAGAGCTACTCTCAATGAGAGACTTTAAAGAGATTGGCATAGTTGGACGATCCACATACATGCATGTAGAAATTGTACTAATAATTAATAATCATGGGACCATTATTTATGGGTCATACTGAAAAGTTTACACTGCTAGATATCTAAGAGGTAGTTGAAAATAGAAAGTAACCAATGATGATGAGTTCAAGAAACAAATGACCATTAATCAAAGGTGAAATTCATCCAACAGTTTGATTTTTGGTCCTATATTCTATAGAGAGAGTGTGTGTGATGGTTCATACGCTAGCATTCAAAACTGTGCAATTGCTGTATGTAAAACTCAAATCAAACTCAATGCAGACAGATCATCTTATCAGATTGATGACCGATCATAGCCTTTGGTAAGAGCCGTTTGTTTATTTATGAATGTCGATTTTATTTTTTATTTTTTTTTAAATGACTGTTCGTGTCAACCAATCACGCATCCAAATTCACCCAGATAGACTATTCTCCTGTGATATCCATGAATCAGGCGATCAGGATTTCATTTCAACAAATGTTTATGGCCCATCAAAGTGAATCAAGAATCTGATGGTTATTTTAGTTATTTGTACGGCTTGGCTGTAAAAAAATTTTTGTGAGAGCGAGCCTTGCCAGAAATGAAGAAGCTCTTTTATTATTATTTATTTTTCAAGTATACTATGATGCTTTGAAGTCTCACCATGTGATGATCCAGATTCCTCATCTGGAAGGGTTTTAATTATATGGTTAGCATCGCAGATCTCAATGAAAATAGATTCTCACCGTCCATGCTAGGCCCCGGTGGACCCTATTTGCACACCACCCTGACACGTGTAAATTCAATGAGATGGCTCTACGGTTCTCATCGCCCCATGTGCGTGTGAGATCCAACCTGCCCAATAGGTTGGCCCAGCACAAGATAACCTTGTGAAAAAAAAATCAACCACATCCACCGATCAGGTGGACCACACTCGTATTTTGTTATTTACCAATGGTTAGATATTAATTTAATGATGTGACCCACCTAATGATAGGTTGGAAGCTAGTCACTGTTTGGACAGTAAGGTGTGGTCCAACAGGTCGGACCTGAGACATCTTTAGAAATTATTTTGAAATTACATATGCACCCATCCTACAAGTAATTCAAATTAAAATGTCCAAATTAGGGTAACTAATGAGAAGAAAAATATACTCATTTGATTATTTGAGTATCATTTTGGTAGACATTTATTGGACAGTTAAAAATGAAAAATATCCATTGGTCTTATTCTAACAAAATTATGTCCTGCAAATCAGACAATTCTGATATTGGATTTTAAATTATCGCTAGTGGAATCCGACTCAACATGCCACGTGTACCATTTCTACAGCTGCGTACCAAGCGTCCTAAGCAGCCAGTGTATCAAATGATTCCTCCTATAGCAGGCTTACTTTATATGGCCAGTCTGTGGAGGGTGAGATCTCTGTTGAGTGAGATCCTTTTCATGTGTCACATCTGCAGTGTAGGCCATATGGCTGGATAGTATGGAATCATAATAGCAAGGAACCAACAAAATGAATTTCTCTTTCAAGAACAAGGACAGGAAATAATAAGGAAAAAGAATAACACTGTACTACTTGATTCTCTCACGTCTGACACTCTTGTGCCACGTCACCATGTGTGGGGGGGAGCAGATTGCCTGCGAACCTGGCACAGATATATATATATATATATATATATATATATATATATATATATATATATATGCCCGGTGCTGTGTGAGGCCTACAAAGATGTTCGTGACAAATCCACTCCGTCCATCTGTTTTGAAAGACCACAAACTTAAGTGGGCCACATCAAACGAAACAGTGGGAACGGCAATGTCCACTATTGAAACCTTCCTCGAGCTGAAGATGATGTTTATATGCCATCGTATAGCCCACATGAGTTTTGGGTGTGACTGATTTTAGATTACTGGTCTATTGTGGTCTTTCAAAACAGATGGATGGAGTAGATTTGTCATGGACATCTTTTTGGCCCCAGCAACGGGAATACCTCTGTGCCTGCAATCTGCTTCCGTGTTATCATTTCAGAGCCCAAGAATGAAGAAGATCCAAATCTCAGGTGGACCGTATTATAAATTAATTAATTAATTAAATTTATTATTTAAAAAAAAAAAAAAACAAGTGATTGAACGCTCTAACATTAAAAACTTTATTTTCTATCCAACCTTTTGATAAGGTCACTTAAACCTGGACGAGCTTGATACCAAAACTTGTGGCTCATTAATGGTCAATTACCACTGTTTACTATGGTATGGTCCACTTGAGACTTGGGTGAATGCCCTAAAATGATCTGGCAAAATGAATGAACAGCGCTGATATAGAATATATATACATCAAGTGGGCCGCATGGTAAGGGCCAGAAAACTTGGGGTCGGTTCACATAATCCTAACAAATCAAGAACCGATCACCTAAAATATCGGTTCAAGACAACCTCCTTTCCATTGGATAATTTTCCTTAAAAGATGGTAATCAAAAACTCAAATGGAGGATGATACCATAGGGACCCTATTGCAAGCTTATTTATAAATGATAAAATGGTAGAACATGGCCTGCCTCCCACATGATGATCCAACAACCCATTACAGTATGCACAATCATATCTAATGTTGTCCAAAGATCATTCCATCTCCCTCACTCTGTGATCCCCAATTTACCTTGAATGGAACTCATGACCGCCCTTCCCCGGTTAATTGGGAACTGGCTTGCCTATTGAATAACACAACACCAATGATGGTACCGTGTTTATGTGGCCACCCCACGATTATGTTTTATCCGGGCCATCCATTCATTTTGCCAGATCATTTCAGGGCAAAGGGCCCAAAACTGAGGCAAATCCAAAGCTCATGCGGACCACACCACAGGAAGAAGGGGGGGTAATGATGCTCACATTGAAACCTTACTAAGGCCGACCATGATGTTTGATTTGCCATCCAACCTGAAATATCAGCTTGATCCAAAACGTGTGGCCCCCAAGTATTTTCAATGGTAAGCATTCAATCCCAATTGATTCCTGTGTGATCCACTTAAGCTTTGCATCTACCTCATTTTTTAGCTCATGCCCTGAAATGATCTGGCAAATTGAATGGACAGCATGAATAAAAACATACACTTCATAGTGTGACCCACAGAATTTTGCCACGTATACACAGTACATACATCATTACTGTGTTCTACACTAGGCAATGTGTGTTCCTCAAGAAAGTGAAACTCTCTGAGGGCCAGTTTTCATTAATAGCAAGATGGTCTAATGTGTGATGTGATGATTCTTGATACGATCACGATACAGAAAGGTCAATCATATCCTCAAAAAGTGATTGAGTGACTAAAGATCCTGATGATGAGACTCAACCGTAGCAACCAGACTTATTGATGATGAACTGAAGAATAACGCCATTTTTAAAAACTGATTATACCTGTCCTTAATCTACTTATATATCAAGCATCAAGCAATGCATTTTCTCAGCTTTCCACCATGGGAAAAGTGGGGTGCCCTGCCTCAGTAATCTAACTGCAGCCACTGGTGATCAGCCTCATCCTGGGTATTTCGCCCATGGTAAAATGCTAACTCTTCAAACGGTAGGCCAGCGGACTGCTGTCCCCTTATATGCAAAGGGCAATGGAATTAGCACGGGGCCTAACGAAAATCAGCATCCTATCCTTCAATATCCTCAAGAGGACAACGGTCCACTTATGACCAAAAGATGACAGAGCTTTAGCTGCTCGGATCTTCCAATCTGGTGTATTTTTTGAGCTATCCAGGGCGGGGATCATCACAATAACAGTTTGGATCACTGAATGATGGGCCCACTAGTGCAAAATGAACCAGAGCATTCCCAAGAAAATGGTATTACAGAATTAATAATCAGTTTCGCAGGGAAAAAAAAAAAAAAAGAAAAAGAAAAAGAAATGGGAAGGAACCCTCTACTATGCAATAATAAGATCAGAAAGGAAACAGACCAAATACATCTGCAGTGTCTGTCACCAAGAAAGAAAAAATTACTTGAAATAAAAAAAGAAAATTGATTAAAAAAGAAAACTTAAAAAAAAAGGGGGGGGAGGGAGGGAGGGGGGGAAAGGGGTGATAGATATCACACAAAGAAAGAGGAACAGATGGAATATAATAAGCAAGAGAACTTGACACAAGAGGCCCGTGTTAAGATTTCAAGCACACCTTGAAACCTTAGGGTGGAAAAAATAGAGCAACTGCAACTGCAAATCCTAGGTACACATCCTATCATTTCCTCAGCTGCTTCCATATATCATATAAACCAGAATCTGCTCATCAAAATGCTCAACCACAGAGACAAGCACACCCCCCAATAAAGAAGAATATAGGAGATATCAACTGCCAATCACAACTCTCAGCTTAGTATTTATACATGGATGAACCAGACTGTGGGGGTGCAGGTGGCAACCGGTTGGGGGTGCGGCGGCTGCTCGAATTCGACCCTGAGTTTGCATCACCATTCTGTGCTGGGTCACTGTACCGCCGGCTGTGACCGTTGGGACCTGACCTCGATTCAGCAAATGAGCTGGAGTGATCCACCGGTCCGTTAGCTGCAGCATCAAATGCAGATCTCCAATCGTCACCAGTTGCAGTAGTGGTCCTTGGGCTACTCTCTGCAAAGCAGCAGACATTTCAGCGTCAAAGTCAGCTTAACAAGTGCACTCCAGTTTATCCTAGACAAGGAGACAAGGGGAATCAATTCTATCTTCTCTGGGTCTAGTCTAAGGGGTCCAGCTTACTACTAGTTATCCACATCAAATGAGGAACCATCAAATAGGAATTATTTCTGACTCAAATTTTTTAACGGATGCTTCACACTAGTAATTTCAGATGCATTTTCACCCGTTTTGGAACTCAAAATAAAATAAAGTGTACAGGAATCGTCGGTTCATTAAAGGATCCAAAGGAGCTTAGGAGAACCATTTAGAGAAGTACTGGTGCCATTTCCACATTGAAAATCCAGAGTTGCTTTCATGGATGCAAGCAGCTGAGAAGCCTAACCATATACAGCGTAGGCACAGTTCATGAGGTGGTTGTTATGAAGCTGCAGAGAAAATTTCAACAGACTTGTGTGGTCAACTTCAGTTAATGGATCAAGGGTATCTTAAGCCATTCCACATTTTCGTACAGTAAAATACAATCCCTCCATCTGTGATTGCCTAATAAATCAGTAAATGTCGCTTCTTTCTATTTAGCAGTTGAAAAGATGGTTTAAAGTAAAGACCGTCCCCTCAAGTTTCTTTTTCTTCTTCTTTTTTTTGGTCCCTTTTTTTTCCCTCAAACCCAAGACAGCATTGTGCTTGCACAACAATCCTGAAACAGGAACAAAGTATTCCAGAAATCCAGATATCTTAACCTAAGAAAAAGCATGTCAGTTTCAAAGCAAGGAACTTTTCCACTTGAAACTTTCATGGAAGAAAATTGATGGTAACAATATGGATGAAATTTCTAGCCTCTTGCCCAGCTTCAAATATGACCGACTTCCCTAAAAGTTTATAGCATCGCACTGCTTTCATAGAGCGAATGGCATCCCGCAAGAGAAATTTTCAGTATAATTTGAGGGATATCACAAGTTCACAACCATTAAATAGAGTGCAGACAACAATCAGTCTACCAATCTATGATTATTGATATGTAGTTTCAACTGACCTGCTCCACCATTGGACCAGCTCGCTGCAGCTGCTCGGTTGTCATGAATACTAAGCTGTCTAGTGAGTTTCGACAGAATCGATGACTGTTTCTGGTAACGCTCCCTCCTACGCTTTACATTTTGGTCCTCTTGAAGAAGTTCTTCAATCTTCGCATTGTTTTGGGAACTAGCCATGAGCAAACAGAAACGGAATTTTGATTATTATAATTTTTCCGATTGGTTAAATGTCAGCAATAGGAACTGAAATCCATGACTGCAACACATTAACATGCACAGATGCATGTCTAAAGAGTATTAACCTGATAGAGCTGTATAGCTGATTAAGCATGTCTTCTTTTGCCTTCTCAACTTGGCAGAGAACAACAGCCTGTTCAACCACCAATCATGTAGAGGACATTACAGATCTTAAAAACTTCCTACTAGGACTGAGTGAATGAAAATAGAAAATAGAGGCTTACTTTGGGAACATTGGCAGCAAGACTGTTCAAAACAGCCTCCACATAACCTCGAACTTCTTGAGACATCCACCTGAGCTCTTCTTCTGGATCTGCAGGCCTCCTAGCCATTGTGTCCTAAAAAGGATGCAAAATGCATATTGTACATATACGCACATAAGAAAATGCACACGCACATAGGGAAGAGATGGCACGTGCATGCGTTGTGTTCATATTCATGCAAAACAAATTCATGTTTCCATGTAACTTGTTGTATCAGTGGTTCCAACGCCCACATCATATGTATAACAATGGAATACTAGGAAACTACTTTCACTGTCATTAATTACTTCAATTTCTGGAGTATTTCCAAAATATTTAAAATGCAACCCTTCTTTTCCTTTCTTTCTGTTTATTTTTTCCTTTTCTTTTTTTTTTTAACTTTTTTTGTTTGAAAATGCAGCACGTTTTCGATCATTTCATACAGAAAATCGTAGATTCTATCCTTAATAAAATAGAAAGCAAAAGAAGATATTATCATTTCATTTTAGTTTCATTGAGCCATAGAACATTGAAAAAAAAAAAAAAAGCATCAGTTAGGAGCATACCAGAGAACCATCAGAAAGACTTTGTCGAATGGGCAGACCAGATTCAGAAGATTGCATTCCCTTGCCAGGAGCTCCCTTTGAAGGCTGCATAACACTTCTTATCTTGTTTATCCACTCAACCTTCTCTTGCATACTCTCAGCCTTCAAAAGAACAGCACTGTGGGCTGCATGATCAACAGAAAATTAAGGTATATATTAGCTCACAAAGAATGAAAAAGAAAGAGAGAATGAGAAGAAAATAAAAGAAAAAGAAATAAATGGGATAAATATTCAGAAGGGAACAAACCTTTCAAAACAGTTTTATAAGGAACCTTGCTAGTAATCTTGAACACAAGACTTTGACCTTTTCCTGAATCTGGTCCATTTGCCTTCTTATCCTTGGAACTTTTTGCTGGAGGTTCATCATCATCTGGAACCTCTTCTAAATTACACTCCTGCAAAGATAATGTATTAGACAGAGCAGAAGTGCACTGACGATTATGTAATAGTGTTTGAGTTTTTGGATTTCAACAAAGCTTTTGTTAATTATCAAAAAGAAAAGTCACTGAATTCAGACATAAAACTACAGGTTATATTCACTGGAAATGCGCATACAGTTTGTCGGGCAATTAGCATAATCATTGCCAGACAATCTATGCATTAGTTTGTGTTTTATAAAGAATGACGGCCACCACATTGCTGTTTGCTAATGTAGCCAAGCTGATCAGGCTAGACAACATCAGACCATTACAATTGAATTGTAGGACAGTAATGAAGATACCAATTGATTCGACCAAAAAAAAAAAAGTATTGAAGATAGCAATCTCAAAAAGAGAATAAAATAACTAAATATTGATGAGAAAAACAATTCAGTAGAAAAGAAAAAAGGGCTGAATTATAGAAAAAGAGACGGGAGTCATGGGACATTAATACTATGATCATGGTGTGACACTTTAGTTTCTATTATATTTCTTTAAAAATATGGTGTGCATGGACACTGTGTGGGCATATCACTTAGAGCATATATCATTCTCTTTGTTAAAATCTTTTTTTTTAATGATCATGATCAATGTTTTAAATAGCACGTGGCATATTGTGTAGCATTCAGCCATCTATAGCGTGTGTAGCATAGGCTACGTCACGTGCAGTGTTCAAAGTATCGGTATCGCTACAAGTTTCACTGGCCAGGGATACAGAAACAATATCGATATCGCCGATTTTGGAAATGTGGGGAAACATTGGGAGAACGATGGAACTTTTTAATGGAACTTCAAGAGATGCTAACATACTAATATTTGCATTTTTGGAAATTACAAAATTGCAAAAAGAATGCATACAGAATAAACTTTCATTTAATGGAGCCTAAAAGTATGTGCTATCATGAGAAATCAGTCCAATAGTAACACAACAATCACTTAAATATCATTAAACCAATTAAAAAGAAAACAAACATGAATAATGCATTCATTTATTATACATCCATGCATAAATAGGCATATAAACACAATGCACATGCATGATGATCCAATCATCAATGCATCCTTCCCAATTAAACATCCATCCATCCCATCTATCCATCCAAACATCCATACTTCCATCCCATCATAAATACGTCCATCACAGCTATCCATCCATACATCCATCCCATCATCCATACATCTATCCATCCAAACATCCATCCCATCTATCCATCCAACCATTTTTCAATAAACAAATTTTTTTGCGATATCAATGCATTGGCGATATTATCAAAATATCATTAATATATTGGTGATACAAGCGACACCTGGAATTTACATAGTCGAAAATAGTGGCAATACATCAGCGATACTTGGCGATATATCGTTGATACTTGGAATTTATGATGCTACCAGTGTTATCGGTATCACCGACCTGGAGATATGGATGATATCAAGAATACTCAGAACAATGGTGGCGTGTGGCATCAGCTATAAGATACTTCTATTTTTAATTACAAATTAAGGAAAATATGATAAATAGTAGAAACAAATATTTTTTTAAAAATAAAAACAAGCCTAAAAAATGCTTCATTTTTTCAAGTAAAAGCATGTTCAAATGGACAAGGTTAATTCCATGCCATACGCCACAACAGGCCCCACACAACAAATGAACAAGCTTTATTCTACAATATTGCACGGTACCAGTCCCCTAAAATGGGGGGGGGCTGCTCGAACAAAGGATTCTCCCTTTAACACTCTTTAAAATACAGCAACTGATTGATCGGCCAAAGTCTCCTTTTCAACAGCTTTGTGGATCGAGAGAATCGAAAAATTGAATGTGGGGCCATAGGGGTGCTTTCTAAGACATTGTTTAAAATGTGAGTTTTGCACCATTTAAAACAGTCATTAAGTCCTCAATCGTACATGTGGAGGCCCTTTTATTGATGGTTGAGATTGTCTGACATGGGTAAATGTGCAAATAGGACCCACTATTTGGGTGGTCTGGATAGATCAAAATCATTGCCATGCATGAGAAGGGTGGTCACCACCATCGTACATTGGCTAATGAACTAATGACATAACAAATTTATTCTCTTTTTTTTTTCCTTTATAAAGCCTGAGTATGGTGTTAGCATATGCAACAGACGCTACACACTCCGTACCTCTTAGTGCAGAATATGGCTCTGTACTCTGTAGTGTACTCTACAGGGCAAAATCACTATTTTTGCACACTACGTAGCAACACTATTTAAAACACTGATCATGATTTTCGTTTTGCTTTTTCTTATCAATAAAAGAATTTTACGAAAAAGAAAGACAGTACAGATACCCATTAAAGCAATGGATAATGACTCTCTCTCCCTCCCTCCCTCTCTCACTATTTTTGCACACGACATAGCAACAGATGCTACACGCTCCGTACCTCTTAGTGCAGAATTTTCCCCTGTAGTGCACTCTACAGGGCAAAATCACTATTTTTGCACACTATGTAGCAACACTATTTAAAACACTGATCATGATTTTCGTTTTGCTTTTTCTTATCAATAAAAGAATTTTATGAAAAAGAAAAGACAGTACAGATACCCATTAAAACAATGGATATTGACTATCTCTCACTCACACACACACACCCATCATCACCACCACCCTGGCATTCTCTCGGCAACAGAAGGTCGAGTTTTAAAAGGTACATTGCAAAACTATAACAATTTGATGGAAAACAAACATAGACATACCTCTTTTACCAGGGCTCAATAGAAAAGAAGAAGAGAGTGAGGGAGAAAGGCACAATCAATAGTTAGGCACACTGACTAAAGCGTCTTATTAATTACAAAAAAGGAGACTGATATGGTAGTACTCATTACTACACATGAATATATACTCATATCTCCATACTATCTATTATAAGCCAAAGCATTAACGTCAAGCATGCCGAACTTGGAAGACTATCTGATTTAAATTATGACGACTGATGCCTTTAGTGAGAAAGCAAGTTAGTCGTTATCAGAATTTGGTTTTTATATGACATTTGAACCGCCTTGGATGAAGCGACAATTCACTACAATATGCTTCGTATGCTCATGATACATAATGAAGTTTTATCAGAAGAATAACAAGGACACCTAATTCTATCAAAAAGGTTTTCAACCAAAGCAAGTCACAAACACCATGAGTCATTGCCCGAAATTCCGCCTCAACACTCGAACGAGTTGCTTTTTACTTTTCCATGTAACGAGGATACCCCCAACAAATATGCAATAATTATGAAGTCTTCTCTTATTTGCTCCAAAACAATATGCAACAACTGGCAATAGATCTTCTATCTGCATGCGATTCAGCCCAACCAGCATCTGTATTCAGCATCAGCATGACCATGCTTAGAATATATAAGACCTCTCTACCAAGCAACCCTTTCAAATATCGCAAGATACGAAAGATGGCCTCTAGATGACTTGAACTAAAAAACACTGTATTGGCCCCATAACAACCATTACAGGCAATTTCCCATAACAGCCATTAAGGCGCCCTAGCGTGTAACAGTGGACACCGTTACCATTACGTGATGGCCACTATATAACCGTATTTGGATACCTTGGTAATAAATCCCCATTGTCTGATTGAAAACGATGATTCTGCTCAACCGGAGTGTCACTTGGCTGGGCCCCCAAAACAACCAACATCATGCAATAAATCGAGAACATATTTCTGCCAAGAGATGACAATGCCCTGCTTGAACCTAGCCACTTCTATCACCAAGAAATATCATAACGGACCAGATCTTTAATTTCAAACTCCTAACCAAGAAAATGCTAAAAATTCCTAAATTATCTCTGGATCATTCCAATAACAACAATGTCATCAACATACACAATTCCAACTGTGATGTCAAAATCTTGCCTCCTAAAAAACATAGTATGATCAGCACAACCACAAGTGTACCCAAATTTCAGCATGGCATTCTTGAAGCACTAAAATCATGCATAAGGATATTGTTTCAAACCATATATTGCTTTTATGAGCCTACATAGTGTGCCCGAACCCACCCATGAACATAACCAGGATGAGCCATATACCAGTGTTTTCTGAATCATGTGATTCACAATATAAATGGCACAATTTAGGTACGATTTGGATTTTACATCCAAAACACACGATCCAAATCATAAATGATACTGAATCATAAGATTCATTTTCTTATATTGGATTTTACATCCAAATCGTGCGATCCAAATCATA
Organism: Magnolia changhungtana; assembly: GCA_030180095.1. NCBI lineage: Eukaryota > Viridiplantae > Streptophyta > Magnoliopsida > Magnoliales > Magnoliaceae > Magnolia > Magnolia changhungtana. The sequence continues at coordinate 2,892,736 of JASAUF010000552.1, read as the reverse complement.
AATGATACTGAATCGTAAGATACATTACCCCATGATTCAAATCATGAATCGTAAGGTTCAATTAACTTCATAATTCACCAAAAAAAAAAAAAAACTGGTGAAAAATTCAATGTGTTTTCAAGAGAGAACGAATTTGGAGTTCTTGAGCTTAGAAAACCTAGAAGAAGGAATGCAAGATATTATTTTTGACGACCAACAAATTCAACGCCACTTTCTCCATCAAGATTCTACATCAAAACATATAAAATATTATACTTTGTTAGCTCTTTCGTTGATTCTCTTTTTAGGACAATATGTTGAAAGAAACTCAATATATTGTCTTTTCTTTACTTCAAGATTCTTTTGAATATTGAAGATTCATATGCTTATTTTAAGGTAAATAATTATCTTTTTTCTTAATACTTGTCCATTTCATTTATTTTTGGCTTCTTAATATGAAGAGGGGGTTCTTGTACTCCCTTGGTCCCTTTTTGTTATTTTAGTCTTCCCTCCCTCTTCTTCTCATCATCAGTAGAAAAGGGAGATAAGACTATTGGAATTGAGCATGTTTCCAATGGAAAATTAAAATCAACGGGACCAGCATTCTCAGCAATAGTGCCAGGTTTATTTGGAAATTATAACAGAGATACTATGAAAACGATAAAATATAAGATTCAAAACAATCTCATAAAAATCTGCTGCAAACCTCCAAAATGATGACACCACGAAAATGCCTCTCCTCTTGCTTTTTGGTGTATGCAAGCTGGAAAACAAGGTAACCATCAAGATATATCCCGCCAATCTCAAAATAATAATAATACCAGCACAAAACTACATTTTACAAATGTTTATTTTAAAAGGATGCCAGTATATTACTGACCTTGCCATTTTTCTCGTTTAGAACAAACCATCGCCTGCTCCATCCATTGTTTTTTGCACTTTTTTTCAACAGATATCCTAAAAAGAAAGTGATAAATAAAATTAATGCAGCCAAATCTTGTTTCCAGCCAAATCAAAAGAAAACTGTGTTTAGGCTGCAGAAGCTAAAACTAATGCATTCTGAAATTGAATGATAGCAATCATCAAATTTTCTAGGTACTTGACCAATTCAAACAAAAGAAGCCACAAACTCCATGTGCACGAGAGCCCCGCATGGCATGCAAGAGAAAATTACATGGTCAAAGAACCCCATATAGCATGCAAGAACCCCTTAACAGTTCACATGCACAAGGAGTACGATGCATGGTCAAAGAGGCCCTCCTGATCATGGAATACAAAAACAGTTATGCTATGGGCATAATGACCATTACATAATAGTAACTGTGGCACCAGTTACGCGATACACGGCTATAATGCCCAATTTGAAAAACAAAAATAGCCTGTAACCGCCGATATGGGGCCAATACATTTTTTTCCTTTAAAAAGAATTGACCATTACAGGGATGTGAAGGCCGTTAGAACCCATATCGTAACAGGCATAAGGCTGGCTACTATGGCCACTGCTAGCATTATGAATACCTTGCTACCGATACACATTCTAACTTCAGAAGATGAAGAGAGAACAGAGAACTTGTACAGAGTGACGCTTCCATATGTTATCCAACTTGGAACAAAGGTTCATATCATGCACTGAAAGTAGTCAGAATTCAGCTTCGACAACCAAGCAAATTAAAAGTTTGTCACTAAATACACAATTTACATCTCCCACGATCATTTGAAATAAGGTAGAAGCATTGTTCCTTAGTGTGGTAGATGGGAAATTCTGTGGTTGGTGGAGTCTCAATGTTTTCTTATCATCAGTGGAAGTTCATTTTTTTTCTTATCAACAACACAAATCAGGAAGTAGTGTCTACAGCAGGTTTGAATGAGGGACCTGTGCCTTAAGGAGGTCTACCACTGATGACATAACCTCTTAGATGATAGGACAAAGCTATCAAAAGAACTGGGGGAAGGGATCTCCTTGGGAGTTCCACAGTTGATGGGGTGATGTAAATTCCTATTGGGAGTATGGGAATTGTTTATCTATGTAGTTGGTGATGCAATCGCTTAAAGAGTTCCCAATATTGATGCATGATGAGAATTTATTCCAGGGTGCAATAGATTCTTCAACATTCCAAGGTGGTGAAACCTTTCACCTGTTTATGGTTTGGCATATCCTTATACTCGAATACATTCTCAATCAAATCCAGTAAGTTCATAACATGCAATCATCCGTGGAATTCAGGATCTCAACCTTAGTTCCTGACTCTTGATGTTGTTCCATTTCCTAGATGTGTTGATCTCCATTGAATTCACCTTCACGGCCTTAGTTTTTATCCTAATTTTCAACCAAGCCCTGAATTCAAGGTATTTAATAACGGTAATGGTGGCTGTAACATTTCCTCAGTAATGATTCCAGACTCTCCTGTCAACTCTTTTACATTCCAATTGCCTCAAAATACATAATGAATTGCAAAGTTGACCTCATTGCCAAGTTCTTCTCATGATAGCTTTTGCTTGATCCATTCTCAATGGAACATCAACTGCAACAGCTCTTCTAGGCGGCATTCCAAATCATTATATGTGCATCCTCCCACAGATCAATAATGTGTGTATACCAATCAGATATGCAAATCGGGAATCATAGCCCAAAAACCCTTCAAATTGCATTAAATTATACGTGTTATCCAGTGGAACCAGAAAAGAATAAACCATTTGTGGATGAAACAAGTCAAAATTAGAGACCTAGAATGATCTCAGCTCCGACAAAGTTCAAAGGAGAAGCAATTTTGCTTTTAGAAATAAAGAACAGTAGGGTGGAACATCCACCCCTATACACGCTCTTTGGTTTTTCCTTCTAAACTCAGGCTTCAACTTCTTGACCTATTATAACTAAGACATGGCATTATACTTTTTCCGAATACTTCCATCTCTATGTGTTTCTTCAATATCTGAACCTTCAAATCTTGCCTTGGACACGGTGACGAATCTTGTTCTGGCAGTTTATTGATGTGCAATTGCTCAAGATATTTTCAGACATTCAAGTCTTAATCGGGATGTAGTTCGAAAAAACTCACAGGAAAAAATAAATAAATAAATAAAAATCAATCATCATCATAGAAACAACATCTTCATAGGATGAGTATAGCTGAAATGAGAATGTTGAGATGGATGAGTGGCAAGATGAGAATTAGAAATGGATGCATCCAAGGGAACTTATAGGAGTAGCACCAATAGGTACTAAGATTAGGGAAGGTAGACTTAAGATGGTTTGGTCATGTTTAACAGAGATCAAAAACTGCACATCGGTACAAGTTGAATGCTCTAAAGGCCAAGGGGAAAAAGACCCAACAGGACATGGATGGAGATAGTAAGAAAAGACTTGATCTACGGTCTAACTGAAGGTCTGGCCCTTGATAGAGTGGAATGGCAGAATAGGACTCAAGTAGCCGACCCTAATTAGTTGGGATAAGGCTTAGATGATGATCATCATCATCATAGCCCTATCCCAGTAATTTGGGATTGGCTTTATGAATCCTCTCATGATTGCTTGGTAGAAGTTCAATGACCAACTTCCTACATGACATCAACCTTCCACCAAGGATTGGAACCATCCCATGCATCACTACTAAGTGAAATTGTTTTTTTTTTTTTTCAAAAGATGAGGATTTTATTGAACGGAACAAAAAGCAAAGGAAAAAAAAAAAAAGCGAGAACAAAGGAAAACAAGAAATATAATAATAATACAAGAAATGAAAAAATACAACTTGCTACCCCCACGGCAGCACCGAACCCCCAACTAGAACCAACCGCGCCTAAGGAGCCCAGTCCCTGAACATAACTAAAACTCTCAACAACCAAAAAAAAAAAACAGCTGAAACACTAACATTCCGAAAGCATAGGTTATTTCTTTCAGCCCATGGCCAAGAGGACAACATCAAAAGGATTCTCCATTTCTTTTTTTCCCATTGCTCCTCCCAAGTCCATGTGCCAGCCACAGAACAGATCGTCCATAGCTTTCGGTATCACCCAGGAGATACCTGCAAACCTAAGAACGCTCCACTAAATGTCAGAGGCGAACGGGCGATGAATGAACAGGTGATCAACACATACAAATCAGTGTTTAAAATAGCTACGCTATGTAGCATGTAGCTTACGCTACGTAGCATGGCATGGCCTTAACGCTATGTGGCTCATGAAAATAGCTTAAACCACATGTAGCCTACACTTCATGATAATTTGCATACACTACACGCTACGTAACTACGCTTTATGCTATGTAGCTCACAGGATGTTTTCAGTGATTTGTTACATTTTTCCATATCCAATAAAAATTAGTTAACCTTTTTAATGCTTTTAGTAAAATAGTATAAAAAGCAATATTAAATCAATTTCATTGCTCTTTGTTTACCTTTATACTTAATCATTGCCCTTTCCTATTACTTTAAGTTCCATTTCGTTGCACCAAAAATCATGAAATTTTGTTGAATTTCATTATTAATCAGTTTAATTTGGTACAGAATATCATGACATTGGTGCAACCAAGCACCTTGATTAAAAATCTAGTAGTTGTTGCATGCTATCAGTGTTGTCATGTGCGACCGCATATGCACATATGCGCATATCCGTATGCAAATCGCATATGTGATCATGGCATATGCGATTATGGCACATATGCGATCGCATATGTCGCAAATGCGAAAATATGTGATCGCATATTGGCCATGGCACATTGAATTTTATTTTATTTTTTTGCAAAAAAACAACATTTTGCATATAAAAAGGCTTCCAAATCTCCTCCATTTGCAATATTCTCACTCTAAAACTCTCTTACTCTATTTTTCTCTTACATTTCTCTTACATTTCTTAATTACAAGTGGTCTCTCTCTCTCTCTCTCTCTCTCTCTCTCTCTCTCTCTCTCTCTCTCTCTCTCTCTCTCTCTCTCTCTGAAGTTGGAAGATAAAGATTCAAGCACTTTCAAGGAAGATACCTTGTTGATTTTCTACAATAATAAATAAATAGCTTGTTGATTTTGTTGTTACTTCTTGTTAACTATATTGTTAAATGTGGATGACTTGATGTTTAATTCATTGTTTAATTGATTTTATCTCTCTCAAATGTATTTTAAATATATAAAATTAGTTATCTATTAACTTAGAAAAGTTCTCCTTAGTTTCTTATATTTTTTTACATTTTTTTGAATTTTTCCCTATTATATATATATATGGGAAAATGTACTATGCGCTCGACCTCACGATAAGCTCCCATGAGGTCGAGCTGTGTGGGCCCCACCGTGATGCGTGTCAACCATCAACATCGTGCATTTGATGGGTCCCCTTTAAATTATGGGATATCCCAAAAATCAGCCATATACGGAACTCAGGTGGGCCATACCATCTAAAATCATGCGAAGACATGCCAAAAACGTATAAAAGCACTTGATGGGGCCCACCTGAAATTTGCATGCGTCTGAAACTTGGTTTGAACCCTCATCCAAGTGGGACACACATAATGGATGGGCTGGATTTGCAAACCACATCTCGGTGGGCCCAAAAAATGATTATGAATGTTTTAATGGTGCACAGCCCCTCTCAACTTCTGTATGTGGTGTGGCCCACACAAGTCATGAATTGACTTGATTTTTGAGACCTAGGCCCACAATGGAATGGTGCATCTAACTGATGGGGTAGATGTTCGAAACGCATCATGGTGGGGCCCACACAGCTCGACCTCATGGGACGTTCCCATCAGCTCGAGCGCATAGTACCTTTTCCCTATCCCTATATATATTTCAAATTTTTAAAAAAAAATATGCAGGCGCATATGCGATTGTGCGATCACATATGCGATCGCACATGATCGCATATGTGATTCGACAACATTGCACGCTATATAGCTTATGCCTCATGCTTCAAAGGAGTGAAAACTATGCTACACATGATTCGCTATTTAAAACACATCAAATACAAATACAGGTAAATGGTATAAAATAAACAGGAATGCCAGAAACTTTGATATCTAAATATTATCATGAAAATAGAGGGAGAATATTGCTATTCCCTGAAAATATCGGGAGAATATTGCTATATTTTGTCAGAGATATTGACCACTATTCTTGGAAACAAGAAAAACAAATCAAAACAAGCTCCTCAAGGTGTTCCGTAATGGTAACGGTAGCCGTAATAGCCACCACCGTTACCTTTACGATACAGGGCATAACGGTTGTTACGGCCCCGTAACAGCCATTACAGTCTCTTTTTTTCTTTTTTTATTGCAATCCCCCCCGTAATGTTGATTTGAAAAAAGTATGAAAAAACTGTATTTGTCCCGTAATAGACCATCACAGAGCTATTATGGCCTTTATAGGGATGTAATGTGTCATTAACGGCAATTACGGGTCATTTTTTTTCCATAACAGCTGTTATGGCCGTTACGACCCCGTAACGTGTAACGGTTGCCACCGTTACCTTTACGTAACGGCCTGTACGGCACACCATGAAACTCCTACTAGTTAGCTTGGAAACAAGTTTCCTGTGTCACCTTACAACTACTAGCTAGCCATGTAAACAAAACTCCAAATCTAACTCAACTTCTCAAAAACTCATTGGTTTATGCTTTCAAGAACCCATATTAGACCAAATCCAATCCAACCAACCACTTACGAGCCCACCACCACATCACAAAATCTCAGTGCTAATGCCACTTTCTGGGAGGGCCTTTCTATGTTTTATAGGTTGTGTGAATAGCCCCCATCCCCATGGGACCAATCAGGCAACTCTGCATTACCAAACCTTAGAATCAGGCCAGTCAATTCAGCAAGTGGACCTATATGCGTGGAAACAACAGATGGTTAAAGAAACCAGTGGTCCACCCTCAATGTAAACATGCAGCCAGCCAAATGAGTTGATTGGAATGATTTAGGGCCAGGTCATCTGCACAGTGGAACCCGCCAGATGCATAGCCCTGGATCTCCTATCCACATGACAATATGGCACATGTGCCCTCATGAGGGCAGGGTGTTTCTTAGCAACTCAATACACATAACCAGTAATTTGTGTATATCATACTAATTCCAAGTGAAGCCCCATCTCAAAAGTGTACCACATGCAAATGATAACACATCAAGGCAAAAGACAATGGAATCCAATCAAACCAGACAAAGCAAAACAACATCTCAAAAGTGAGTAGAAAACCTGCGACCAAATCCCCAGCAATCTGCAAACTCGATCCCTCTTTTGCATCCTTCTCTGGTTGATTGGATTTGTCCTTCATTGATTTCAAGCTTCCCCCACTTTGTTGGGCTCCTGTTTGAGGGCTAGTTGCCTTTATAAAAAAAAACAATACATAAGATAAACCAGATAAAGTAAGACTAATTACCTCTGATGGCAACACGAGCTATAATCTCAGCAAAGCATTGAATTCATATTAATGCGTAACATCTCATAATACTATTTATCTTAGAGAAACAGGAAAAGGAGACATGAAAATCTAAATGTTGAAGGCATAAGGGGTGTGATAGCATGGCCATCCAACATGCACAAAGCATTGTGGAAATTGACTTTCACATTTGACAAAGTGCAGGACCTACTAGCTCCAAGGACAAACATTTCAATTGATTATGTTGTGAGGGGGCCAATGAAAATGCTGCCACCCTTGCTAAAGAAGGAATCGAAATATTATCACTTTGTAATTGGCAGTTTCTTTCCTCTCATTTGATGTATCTCATTTAGATTTTTATCAAACCCCAGGATGTTTCCCTATATTTCTTTTACCTTTTTCAAGCTTTAAAATTTTATCATTCATTCATAAAAATAATAAAGAAAAGCAAAAAGCTCACTCTGTTTAGCATGGCTTGCTCTGCCTCGTGCCCTTTCTTGGAGGATCGGTTCTTCTGCTCTTCCTCCCGACGTTGCCTATCCATCCTGGTGATAGAGGGATCAGAATAAAAATGTCTTGAAGGAAGAAGAATAAGAAACCCATCCATATAAATTATTCAATACAAGGCAGAGCTTTATTAAATAACAAGTTAACAAAAGATTAGACTATAATATTTTACAGAACATTTCATCGTTCACTTTTACCATTGTGATATGTCTTTTGTTCTATTGAAGCTGAAGAGAAAATAGGTACTTGGCAATCATCATGTTTATTTATAAGCATTTCATCACATTTATCAAATGTCATTTTATAAAATAATAAGGTAGCACAACATGTAAGCATAAATGTGTTCTAAAATCTAACATTACTCAACACAAGAATTCTATTCAAGCCTCCTGATGAACAACTGAATACTTAATTGTTTTTATTCATTGTTGCGAGTTTCTACTAGTTTCTCCTCATTAATCTTCAAAATTTAACACTATTTTCTAGTATAATATAAGAGGATTTATTTGTTGCAGAACTACTACAAAACTCATATTCTATATGTGAGAGTTCCCTTCAGCTCGGGTTACTATCAATTCTTAACAGTCAGACAGTCACCAAAACTATCATGACCCAATCATGTATGGACCATATGGAAGACTCCAACTGGGCTAAGGCAGGCATTGGAAGCAGCAATTCATTGAAAGGCCAGCATCAATTTCCTCCACCTCATCATGCAGCTTGCAATTGAGGCAAGAGGTTCACTCCCAAAGGAGTTTCATTTGACCAAGTGAAATCATTGGCGGGTCCTGGAGTGCTCATCACGGGCTCCTGCGCACAGTGTTTTTAGTATCTTGCAATATCACTAATATATCTCACGATATATCTTTTATCCCAACTGGGCAATACAAAACCCAGCTTCAATATCTAAATTTCATGGTATCATGTGATACACCCACACCTCCCCTTTATAAATTCTTAATGTATCATGCAATATATCGATACCAAAGGTGATATCATGAGAGATAAAGGGAAACCAGCGCTATTTTGTCTGCAAAATCCTCAAATTTCAAAAAATTTGATTTTTTTTCTATAAAAAAAACTTCTTCCTAGTACATCGTAAGATGATTTCGACCAGTCCACTCTAGTTTGTTGGGAGAAAATCTTCAAATTTTCTCAAAAATTGCGATCGAAAGCTTCTTGGGGCCAGATTCTACAAGGTGCGTATGTGTTAGTTTTATTCGTTCTTTTCATTTTTATATATTGTAAATAGTGTCAAGTCGTAAGAAATGCATGATTATTCATGTTTTGCATGAAAAATTATGGATTTAGAGCTTGGATTTCAAGATTTAGGGGGAGATGGGCCAAGTTGTGAAAAAAAATGGAGAAAATTTTAAATTTCTTCAATTTTTCCTAAATAAATTGCAATCACAGTGTCCAAATACGAAATCAAACATGTATATAACCAGATCTACACATTCTTGCCAATTTGGGGATTTTTCAGGAAAAATATTTTTTAATTAAAAATTGTTTAAAAAAAAAAAAAAATTCTGAAATCTAAAGGTATATTTCTAGTTTTTTACTTCTTTTGCTTTTAAATGTAATGTTTCTGTTTCCATACATGTCTTCTTACATTTACAAATTTTATTAATTGACTTTGAATATAGTTGCATCAGTTTAGTCAAACAATGCATAGATTAGGACCCTATACAAAGGAAACCTACTATGTACACTTGTTTTTGTGATTTTTATTTCCAAGTGTGTATTGGTTTCTTTTTTAACAATCCTTGAAGTTCCATTGAAAAATTCAACCAATTTCCCAATGTTACCCCATGTTTCCCAACAACAATGATATATGATACAATAGAAGCGACATATCCCGTGTGATAACCGATATGCATCCATATCACAGGGATGCAATACATTACGTGATAATGATATGGAAAACATTGCTTGTGCATATACCTCAGGATGACACCACAAATGAAGCCCCCACCACCCTGCAGATCCCAATCTAGTGACAGTCACAAACTCGTCACTTCGATCAATCAGTCCCGACACAACAAGGAACCATGGCGACCCTCAGACAACCATCAGAGGAAAAGGTGGCTATATTGAGGAATGTTCCTCACTTAGAAGATGCTTTAGCCTAAGCTTCTTTTATCTTTGGTCAAGTGAAGCCCCATTCATCATGATCCTAATACATACTAATGCCAACCCAACAAAGAATTCACTCGAGAAAGAAGTGTCAGGCGGATGGCCTTAAGAAGCTAAGTCAATTGTGTTGTCTTCTTTACGATGGAGGGTTGGGACTAGTGGTAATCACATAGAAGCGACAAATAAAGTTAAATTTTACAATTTTTATTCCCCTTCTGTGAATTTTTATTCACCCTTATTTCCCCTTCACTTAGCGAATTTTTATTCCCCTTAATCATCATCATTGGTATTCAGGAAGAGTCACAGATTAAGGTAGGCAAAATCTCGAAACGATGACCCGGAAGAAGTGAATAGAGATGAACGAGCAGATAGAAAGTGGCAAAAGAAGTGCCAAGGAAATCCAAGGAAAGAAAGGTGCACGCATAAGAAAACATGGTTGTAGGATGTGAAGGGCACACGCAAGGCATATTACCAAAAGGGTCAACCATGAAGCAGCCAAGAAGATAAATATGCAAAGCCTTGAAACATATAACAATGATAAAAGAGCAAGAAAAGCAATACGTAGGACCAAATATAAGGCGTACAATGAGTGGTATGATGTCAAATACTAGAGAGGGGGACAGATATCGACGAACTAGCTAAACTGCAGTAGAAGAAAGGCGGAGACATAAACCACATTAGATGCATCGAATGGTGAGAAATGAAAGGTCTTGCAAGAAAATGGTGTGATAAGAGAATGATAAAGAGGCTACCTTCAATGGTTATTAAATGAAGAAGCACCGGGATGAAAACAAGAGCTCGGGACCCTTGGTGGTCGAGAGGGTGTGTGATTGTGTGTATTATCATAGAATTTGGGAAAGCGAATAGAAGTGCCTGAACAAGGATGAAGAAAGGGAAAGTTGTGGGGGCAAATGATACACTAGACATGTGGAAGGTACTAGGAAAAATAGAATTAGTTTGGTTAAGTGATTTCAACAAATCTTGCAGACAATAACAAATGAGTGGAGAAGCATCATGATATCTATTTACAAGATCAAAAGAGATGCACAAAGTTACGCCACCGATCAAGGGATCAAAATGGGTTTGGCAGATGGGGGTAGAGCAAAGACTAAAACAAGATACAAAGATATTTGAGAATTTGTTTGGCTTCATGTCGGAATAGTAAGAGTATTTACAAAAAAAAAAAAAAGTATAAAGAGAAGAAAAAGATTCTCCTCAGTTTTTTATTTACCTGGAGGAAACATACTGTATAGTGCCTAGACCTAGAGAGGTTGTGTGGTGGGTGGTGAAAAGGAAAGTTGACATGGTACAATGTGGAAATTGTGACAAAATAGAATAACATTGAATATGGAATCTACTTCATAGGTTCAAATCATCTCCTAGCTCTGTTTGGAATGAAAGGAACTTCCGCTGCTTTTGGAACCGAAGCGATTCCTCTGTTGGGGTTCAACAAGGTTCTCTTGTATTTTAGAGATTGGGCTCGTTAGCCCTATTGGGTTTTTCATTGGGTTCCCCCAGTCTTGGGTCTGTGCTATTGTATTTTTACTTTTTCCTCTTCTTTTTTCTTGTTGTGTTTGTTTTTTGTTTTATCTTTTTTGCTTTGTTTCTATTTATCCGTTGTATCTTTTGTTTAATAAATGAATTCATCTTTCAAAAAGAAAAGAAAAAAGAAATTTAAGAAGAAGAAAAAGTGTTTTGAATAGCAACAGATTCTAGGGCATCATCGAACTAGGAATGGAATGGTTGTTCAAAAAATAAAAAATCACAACACTAGAAAAGAACAGGAGTCTTTCATCAACAATCATGTCTCAAACCATATATATATATATATATATATATATATATATATATATATATATATATATATATATATGATGCAGGACAATTAACCACTTGCTCTAAAAGCTTAAACTGTTAAAGTATGGCGAATTAATCGCTTTATCTCATAGCCCAGGCCCCACATCGCATGGGTTAGAACCTCGGCCGAACCCCCTTCTTAGGCCCCAAATCACATTGGCCGCCCACCTCGAGTGTCCCCACATCCCACGGGCTACCCCACTCGAGCCCGATGTGAAATGCGCATTAATCACCCCCGGTGAGGAGTCTCGAACACGAGACCTCCCCCGTGGGCCCCAAATCACATGGGTCACCCACCCCGAGTGTCCCCACATCCCACGGGCTACCCCACTCAAGCCCGGTGTGAAAATGCCCCTACATTAATCACCCCCAATGAAAAGTCTCGAACACAAGACCTCCCGCTCTGATAACAATTTAATGCAAGGCAATTAACCACTTGCTCTAAAAGCTCGAACTATTAGAGTATGGCGAATTAATCCCTTTATCTCATAGCTCAGGCCCCACATCGCATGGGTTAGGATCTCGGCCGAACCTCCTTCGTGGGCCATAAATCACACGGGCCGCCCACCCTGAGTGTGTTCCCGCATCCCATGAGCTATACCACTCGAGCCTGGTGTGAAATGCGCATTAATCACCCCCGGTGAAGAGTCTCGAACACGAGACCTCCCCCATGCGCCCCAAATCACATGGGTCACCCACCCCGAGTGTGTCCCCGCATCCCACGGGCTACCCCACACGAGCCCGGTGTGAAAATGCCTCTGCATTATATACATACATACATACATATATGGCATTGCTTATATAGGCCTTTCACAAACTAGGTTGTCTACGGTTATCAGACTTCTACTGGTTGTTTACTTGTCAAACAAATTCTACAACAACAGAAATAGAAACTTTCTACCAAATTTTTAAAATTAAAAAAAAAAAAACAAAAAAAACAAAATTAACTTCTAGACTAAGTTTCTGTCACAGTGGACCTCACATTTTTGTAAAGGATGAATATTATTGAAAGAAACAAAACACGGGGGCCGAGGAGGGCAAAAACAAAGGCAAAAAGGAAAAAGAGAGAAGAAAAGGTTTTAAAAAAAAAAAACTATAAAACCCGAAACAGAGAGAGCCAACAAAACTGCCAACCAAAAAAAAAAAAAAAAAAAAAGACTGGCCCAGGAAGGCTGAGAGGATGGATCTTTCTATCAGAGAGAGACTAATGGACCACTCTCGAACTTCCCTAACAATGTGAACAACAACCAAGGTATTCTGTATTGATATCGGTTGGCATAATGGTGCCCACCGATACCGATACGGATATGGGGGCGTAACGGCCCGTAACGGTGCAATTTTTTTCCCAAAAAAATATGAAAAAAATATAGATTAAATCCGGAATATTCTAAGCATTCCAAATATGCATTCATTTATAAATTGGAACATGTTTATGGTGGTGTAACAGTGGTGAGAAGTATCGAACTGTCTGATGAATTTATGAACCAAACAACCTGGAATTAATTGCAAACCTTTTATATTTAGTTTTCTAACTATATAATATCTATATAAATTTATTATAATGAATGTAATACAAAAACATCTTATATTTTCAAGTTTTCCTTTTATTTATAGTACTAGTGCATTGCATACTTCGTGACTCACATGCATTTTATTTCAATATATAGAGTTTAGGGACTTTTGTATCCTATTATGTAATTCATATACCTAACAATTTGATATCATTTTTCCCCATAAATCTTTTTAAAAAATTAAAATTAAATTGAGGTAAATAGTGTTGTCGATTCAGGGCTGGTTCGAGAACCATTTGATGCCCTAAACTAACCTCGAATTAATGCAATCTATTGGCACTTATCCCACTAATGAATTAGTGGACATTTTCGACAGTGAAAAATGAAAAATATCAAATGGTCTTATTTCAAAAAACAATTGGAATAAATAAATAAAAAGGTAAATCCAGATCTCAAGTGGACCACTAGTGGGCCAGGCGGGCCACCTCAATGTATTTGTATATCAATGCCATCAATCTATTTTGCCAACTCATTTTAAGGCATGGTCCAAAAATTCAGGTAAATCTAAATCTTCGGTGGACCACTAGTGAGTATTCCTTTAAAAGGGGCCCACCTCAATGCATTTGTTGTATATCCATGTGGGCCATCCTTTTTGCCAACTTATTTTAGGGCCTGGTCCAAAAAATGAGGTTGATCCAAATCGGGCGCGGATTGGATACTGACAAGGTCAGTAGCCAAATCGCTACTGAAGTGACGTCACCAAGCTCTGTGGACCCCACCATGATTCATGTGTTGTATCCATACCGTCCAACCATTTGTAGAGATCGTTTTATGGCATTACAAAGAGAATGAGATAGATCTAAAGTTCAAGTGGACCCCACCATAGAAAATAGTGGGGATAGTGACATCCACCGTTCAAAACTTCTTAGGGGCCACAGTAGTTTCCGATCTAGCTGATATTTTTGTTTTCATTTCGTCTATCTCTGTGTTAATTTATGAATAGGTCGGATCTTAAAAATAAAACACGGTGGGCCCTATAAGTGTTTCAACGATGGGTGTGACTGCTCCCACGGTTTTCTGTGGTGGGTCTACTTGAAATTTAGATCTATCTAATTCTCTTTGTAATGCCATAAAACGTTCTCTGCGACGGTATGGATACAAAACATGCATCATGGTGGGGTCTATAGAGCTTGGTGACGTCACTTCAGTAGCGATTTGGCTACTGACCTTGACGGTATCCAATCCACGCCCATCCAAATCTTAGGTGAACCACAAAATAAGGATTTAATACCCACCATTAAAATTTCTTAAGACTTTTTTTAATCAAGCTACTATTTGTGTTATCCCTTCATCAAGGTCAAAGTTTGTGACCCTATCAACAGGTTCGATGGAAAATAAATATTATAGTGGACGGCATGGATATACTACGCATAAATTAAGGCGGGCCCATGTAACAAAACAGTGCAAGTGCACTGTTCAGCGCGCACTGCAAAACACGTTAAAAAACAAATTTAAAGTGTGTGGCTGTGAAACAGCCACGCAGTCCATTCCGTTTTCGATACCGAAATGAAAAAGAAAGAGAGAGAGAGAGAGAGAGAGAGAGAGAGAGAGAGAGAGAGAGAGAGAGAGAGAGAGAGAGAGAGAGAGAGGAAGAAGAAGAGAAGAAGGGCCGCGAGAAGAAGAAGAGAAGAAAAAAAAAAGAAAAAAAAAGGTTTGTTTTTTTTTTTCCTATTTTCTTTTTTTTTTTTTTTTTCCTATTTTCTTATGGTCCCGTAACAACTGCTACGGCCATAGATTTTTTTCTTTTTTTTTTTTTTTTGGGGGGGGGGGGCACATCACGTGCATCTGGTGTCACCAGTTCACCGTTACGTATATCGGCCGATACGGCATATCATAACGGATACGGACACCCGACAAAGAATAATATGTGGCGGTTGGAGTTGTGGAAGCAACGCAAGTTCCTTTCCTGCCAAATTGCCCACAAAGAGGCCAACCCAGTGAGTCTCCACAAAGAAGAACTATCCTTGTGAAGGCCAGGGTAGTGCCAAGCATGCAGGAAGGGATGCACCCTAGCATTACCCAAACCACTGAGAACTTCGAGCAAATATCCATCCAGATGGCTAACAAGAAAAAGGACATAGTGGAACTCACATTGGTTAATAAGGTCTTCAAATTGGTCTTGTGGGCACCACAGGTCAACCAGGCCACTAAAAGGGCCACCAAATTGGATTCGTGAGCTCCACGTAGTCCAACTAGGCCGCTAATTGGACCATCTAAATGGGTCTATGAAACCAAAAAGGATCAAAATGCCCTATACCTCAAAATCATGGATTAGTTAGGAGCAGTGTTCGAATTATCTTCGATATTATCTTTATCTCCAGCTCAGCGATACCGATAACTTGGTAGTATCAGAAATTTCAGGTATTAACAATGTATCACTAAGTATCGTCAACGTATCAATATCGCTAATGTAATCATCAATATTTTCAACTATGTAAATACTAGGTGTTGCTTGTATTGCCAATGCATCAATATCGCCAATGTATCGTCAATATTTTCAACTATGTAAATTTTAAGTAATGCTTGTATCATAAGTGTATCAACGATATTTCAATAATATCGCCAACGTATTGATATCATCAAAATTTTGTTTATTAGCAAAAAATTATTTCAATTTTTTTCATGGATGCATGGTTGTATGTAGTGTTCAATTTGTAATTGATAATATTGATAATATTTCGATATTATCGATATCACAACATGCGCGATATTGAGACCACAATTTTTCACTTCCTTTCCGATCGTTGATGATTTCTTAGTGAAATATCATATGTTGTTGATATTTTGCAATATCGATGGATGTTTGGATGAAAGGTTGGATGGTTAAATAGATCGGATGGGATGGTTAGACTAATTTCTTACAACAGCACATGCTTTTAAGGCCCCATTAAATGGAAACTTGTTATATATGCATTCTTTTTGTACTTTTTTTATTTCTAAATATGCAAATATGTACATTTTAACATTTCCTGAAGTTTTGCTGAAAATTCCACCGTTTTTTCCATGTTTGCCGCATTTCCAGTTATCAACGATATTATCGGCGATATTGATATTGTTTCCATATCCCTAGCCAACGAAACTTGTAGCGATACCGATACTTCGAACATTTTTTAGGAGGTGAGGCCCACCTCTGGTCTTACATGTGTCTGATGATTGATGAGAAAAAGAAAATAACAACTGAAATATTCTGTGCTTAATACCAACCGACAGACAACGGGTATATTTATTTACCTGCCAAAACATCAGTAGTACTATTGAAAAAATAAAGAAAAGAGACAAGTGTACCTTCTTTGCACTAAACGGATGAAGTGTTGGGGGGGAACAAAAGCGCGTTCCATATCAACTAGCGCAACCACCATCTTTTTGGCTTCATTTCTAAACCCATCCAAAGCAGCAGATGCAATGGCAACAACCTTCGCAACAGTGGAAATATTATTTACTGAAAATACTGTGGTGGATCTGTTATAAATCATGAACATTTCTAGTAAAGCTTTGCAGATCAGTGGGAAGAATCTTTTGCTCAAAGATGCCAATCACAGAGCACAATTACCTCTCTCTTAAAAGGAGGGTATCTACCAAGACCTGGTGTAGCATTTGCAGATGCAGAAACAATGTCTATCAACACACGGTGAACCTGTATGGGTAGTCACTCCAAAATACATCGAAATGAGAAGTGTACAAACAATTTATTTATCACAATGTCTATCAACACACACAGCATCTCATATAGAATTACCTCATCCACACAAAGACGTGATGGTTCTTTTGCCAGCTCCAGGACCCCTTTTATAAGAGATCTTAAACCTTTCTCAGGAGATATGAGATATGGTTGATAACCATCAGCTTCCAGCACAATCTAAAGTGCAACATATAGTTACAGAATAATAAGTTGCAATAATAAAGACGGCACAAAAGCATCAGAAAGGACAAAACAGACAGGACAGATACCCGTTTGACATTATTGATATCGAAATGTCTGTCCAATGGAAGCTGCTTGATCCTGTTTGGAAAATTTCCTTCAAAACTTGCAACAACTTTCCAACCACCACCCTGTAACCAAAGGTCATAATCAGCAGTAAAGGGATTGATTAAATTGTACAAGAGAACTCATTCAGAAGTCAGAACATAGAACAATGCAAAAACTGTGACTGATTCAAAATCTAATTTCTAAGTACTGAGGATTCCCTAACAGAGTGGTGCGCACAAAAGTTGCCACCAGAACTTGTGAAATGAAGTGAAACTACAAACCAAATTTTAGGCATCAGAGCAGTTTCAGTATTATTTTTTTATAGGAAAACCACGACATGATGCATAATCAACCATTGTATTAAAAGAATCATTTACTGCATTGAAGAACAAAAAACACTGCTACCTTGCACACATCTACACATCATGAAAAGTTTCCAAGAACAAATTTGTTAATGAATAGAAAGGCCAAGTACTTTGTGCCCTCAAAAGCAGGAGTTTGAAAGACAAAATACTGCTTGAAAAACATATTGAAGACCTTAGGAATAAAAAACTTTACATAAATGCCCATAACTAACATTTCCATCCAAAATCAGATTGCATATAGCAGAGGTTACCTTAGGAAAAAAAAATTACATCAATGCCCATAACTAACATTTCAATCTGAAGGCAGATTAGATACAGCAGAGGTGTGACTGTTAATTCATGAAATGGAGGGAGATAAGAAACATAAGGGCTCATTTGCATGCATTAAAGAGCTTCTGCATAAATCCATTTACATGGATACACCATATTTCTTGTGTTTGAGAATCAGAGGAAATGTCCCATTCCAGAGAAATGGATTTCGTTGTCATTTCCATTTCCATGAAAAACCATTGTTACCATTTCAGCCTTGAAACTAACTACAAATCTATTCCCACATTGGAATGGAGCTGAGCTCATTAATGATACTTAATGAGAGAGATTTCATGCCCATCTTCCACATCAGGAACAGAGCTTGGCCAAAAAGATTTCACCCTTTCTGCCATTTCCATTTCCATGTATTTAAACAAAAACATATTTCAAAGAAAAGAAACATTGCTGAGAAAACGTCTGAATCCATCCAAATGGGCCCTAAACAGAAAGGAATAGTGATTAAGGGACCCTCTTTATGCATAATGACACTAGTCAAAAATGAGAAAAAGTATCGTCTCATATCCAATCCCAAAAGAAAATGATAACGTTGCTCTGATTTCATTCCTCAAAACCATGACGACAATTGAGGGGAAAAAATGAACCAATAAAAATCTAAAAAGGTTCTGAATCAGGTGAAACCTCCCATTGAATGAAGTTGCCTGTGTGTGGCAATCCAAAGCCTAGTGGCAATAGCCATGCATCCAAATGATTATTTTATGCAAGAGCTAGCCATGCATCCTACTGATTATTTTATGCAAGAGACAAGACTTACAATTCATGTAAAATGATCATTTTCTATGTAATTTTCAAGATTCCATCCTAGAAAACCCATGGTGAATCTTTTCAACTACAAACGGAAAATATCTGCACATTTAAACAGTAAAATCTAAAAGGTAACTATAATACTAGAAGAAATTACTCACCTCGCCAGTTGCAATATGCTGGAGAAATTTGTCCTCAAATTCTCGGCAGAGCTCCAAAGCAATAGCCCTTGTTCCTTCAGCACTATGAACCATTTGTTCCCCAAGCCTTACTAACTCATCCTCAACCACTTGGGACTTACCCTGAAGCCTGCAATTTTTTAAAGTAACTATGTTATAAGAAACTCCGTTAACTGAATATCACCTAGAGCAACAGAGGCCACCTATAGCTATTAACTTATAGGCAATGAACACTATGATTTCTCAAGGCTTAGGAATCGCTTCATAGGCATGCAGCCATCCATCATAATTTAATGGGGAAAAATAATGCATCACGTAAGTTCTGGATGCATGAGAAGACGGACACATCACTATATGCAGAATTGACTGAATAAATCTCTGTAGCCTTCTTTATTTTTGACAAATAGTGGAAATGGCTACATGGATACATACCTTTTGGCCCAATATTTACACATCAAGAGTTGGCAAAGTAGGCATCACACAGCCCTTTGAGTGAAATTTGAACACAAAAGGCAGCAGAGACCACCTATAGCCAATACTATGATTTTTCATAGCTTAGGAATCGCTTCATTAGAATGTAGGCATGCATCATACTTTTAGTTCTGGATATGTGAAATCAGTTTAGGCAAGACCAACAAATCACTATATGCAGAATTGACTGAATAAATCCCTCTACTCTTCATTATTGAGAAGACAAAGTAGGCACATCACACAGCTCATTGAGTAAAAGTTGAAGACAAGGCATTCAGGCAACAGCAAGAACAGTTCAGAAAATAATTTACCCAGACAGGAGGTTTGGAAGCCTGACTTTCATCCGTTTACGAATCTGGCGAGCAAGGGTTTCCACCAAAGCTAATCTTCCGAGCTTGCTTTGAGGAGCTCCTGTCAGTATGGATTTTAAGCTTTCACTCTCCGCTCTCCAAGCAGTTTCCAATGAGCTTTCAGAGCCAACAGACCCAGATTGTGCAGAGGCAATAGAAACAGATTGACCAATTAAAGCAACCCATGGAATGTCAGATGTGCTACGAGGTCCCTGATTCAAGAGAAGAGCCTGAACAGCAGCAAGGGTTTTCTGGTCTGTTGATGCTTGATCTATTTTACTAATAACGCCAATGGTTCTGGTACCTATGATCAACAAAAGAAAGACAAAATCACTAGTTGATATTAAAAATAAGAGGAAAAAGGACACCACTCTCTTGCTAAAGTATTTAGGTCTGTCGAGGGTTCCGGGTTGGGGACAACAAACACTGCTGTACTCGTATCAGAACCCAACCAAGGGATCAAGATTCAGATCACATCAAGCTTTAAGATACAGTTACCATATGCAAGGTACAGGAACCAAATCCAATTGGATCCAGGAATCCCATCAGGTCCTGTCAGGTTCAGTTTCAAACAAGCATTAGAATTTAAAATGGGGCATCATTCCAGAATCAAGTCTAGATTCAGGTTCAAATGTGGATTCGGACTCCGAACATACCAGAAACAAGCCATTTGTAAGGTCATTAAAAAAAAAAAACGTTTAATTAAATAAAATTTACAACTGAAAGTTTCTTATACTTGGGGTACTTGGGTCAGGCATCTAAGTTGATTACCCAACCCGATCCATTTTCTAATTTACCTGAATCAGCATGGTAAAAGGTGGCCCAAGCACATGCCTAGGCATTTTGGGCCTGGTGCACCTTGCTTGGCCTTTCATTGCAGAACCCTTTTAACTAGGTGTTGCTCCCACTTCAAATCCCCGCTTTAGAATCTCCCTCCCACTTCCTACCTATTTATACTTGTTTACATTTTGAAAGAGACACTTCCCTGCTCATGCACCCGGCATGTACCTCATATGCACACACCTAGGTGCACCTGGGTGGATCTGGGTGCACTTACATCACTATGGACATTCGAGGTGAGGTAACCTTTTGTTTATGTCCTTTCTGTGGTTTTCTCAGTATTTTACCACCCCATATGGGTGTAAATAGACGAGGAGTTTTTTCAACCCTATTTCGACAGCTCTCCTCATTTCTTTGAGATCCAAAGCTTAAGATTGTCTAAACTCTAACCAACATTTTGAGCAACTTTAGCTTTTGATTAACGGTTATTAGTATAGTTGACCAGTTCATGGATGGTTTGATTAATGATTAATGATTAGTTCATTACTAATATTAATTTGATAAATTGACGGTTTAGTGTACAAGTTGATTTTCTATAAATATTCTTAGCTCCATTTTAATTTTCGTTTTCCTTTGAAATTTGAATGGTGTTGATTTTGATTGATTGAAAAATCAGCATATAAATATGTAATATTAATATTTATTATATATGTAATGTAAACTTTATTTGTTATTACACATTTTTGAAGAAAATCGCCTCATAACTCCAAGCACGTTGACTAGGCGTTTCCAGCGCTCCAGGTGCAAGTGCACCTATCCCCTTTAACTACATTGATTGGAATCATTGAACCTGAATCTGAACCAATTATCGCTTGAGCCCAAAATGTGGATACGGAGACAATTAAATTGGATCTGAAACTACAGGTATCTGTGGATCCAGGTACCCATCGACAGACCTACAACGTATGCAACACCAAAGAGCATTAGCATAATCACTGTTGTAATTAGTACACACCATGCAACAGCCTACAAGCTCAACTGGAACTCACCTTCTGAATCGAATTCCTTAGCCAGTTTAAGGGCACGAGATGAAGAAATATCTGGTGCTTGAGTTGCGGGTACTATGACAAGCAAAATTGCATCATTGTGCTCAACATAATCACTGATCTGGAACATGGACCATTTACCAAAATTAGCACTATTATCAATGTGCACAACATACTTTCATTCGCCTCAGCCAAAAACTGAGCCAGAAAAAAGAAATTCAGTGGAAACACCAAAATGAATGCTTCATGTTCACCTAACACTTGAACGTAAATAATGATAAGCAGAGTTACACACCATAGAATCATCCATAGCCCGCTGATCCAATCCAGGTAAGTCAATCAATTTCAACGGAGGAGCTGGAAAAGTAATTCAGAAAATACACCTTAGCTGAAAAGTAAAGAAACTTGTAATAAACAACTAATCAAATGAAACGCATGTGCCCAACTCATGCATCATACAAAAGCAGAGATATCTTAGCAAGGTAACCTCGCAGCATGTCATGCAAGTCAAAAGCAAATACACTTGAGATGTACATGTACAAGGATATGTGTTCTACTTTTTCGGTGCAAATGTGAATAGAAGTATAAAGCGCCGCCACACCAAGGCAAAAGTTCAGTGCAAGGAGATGCCAATAAGAAAATATTAGTTGTGTTTTGGCCTTTTGGGTATTCCAACTTTTGACAGAAATGGATGAGTTCCTCTCACAAACCGCAAACTGAGTTACATCCAACTCTGCCCTCTGTTTAAAAGCATGTCCACAGGAT
This sequence comes from Magnolia changhungtana, assembly GCA_030180095.1. Classification (NCBI taxonomy): domain Eukaryota; kingdom Viridiplantae; phylum Streptophyta; class Magnoliopsida; order Magnoliales; family Magnoliaceae; genus Magnolia; species Magnolia changhungtana. The sequence goes on along the minus strand of JASAUF010000552.1, from coordinate 2,870,335 downwards.
TTCCAATTTCCTTTTTGTTTCTTTTATGGAGAATGAATATTATTGACCTAAAGAAATTTATGGGAAAGGAGAAGGAATCTGATGCGATAATGGCTAAACCCACTTAGCATGACATTATTAGTACCATGTACTCTAGTGCAGAACTATTGTAAGAATAGTCAAACTGCAGCATGTCTATGGGCCTTCCATCTTCCTTTCCATTTCTTTTATGGATGATGAATATCATTGGTTTAAAGAAACTTACTTCACATAGAAAAGAATTGGATGCAGTTGTGTGGCTAGACCTACGTAGAAAGAGATTGATGACCAACCTGTACTGGTACGTAGCTTCAAATATATCTCATCTGCACGGCTCTTTCCCGAGCCGTGAACGCCAGCACCCTTGCTTAGCCTGTCTTGGAGAGAATGCCGAAGAGCGCCTACGGCAAATCCCAACAATAAATCAAAATTCAATAAATTGCAATGAGAAAATATAGAAAATAATTACCTCTCTAGGAATGGGAATAAATAGAAGTAGATGTGAAATGCATAGAAACTGCAAGTCATGCAAGCCATGGAACTAAAACAATAAACATCGGTGTGTTAGGAGGCCTCACTTGCAGAAACTTGCTGAGCTTTGTTGTCTATTTGCAAAACAATATTTTTGCTACTTAGAGAACTATCCCTTTGTAAATCAATACCGATAGGAGCCCGTGTAGCGCCATTTTCTCCAGTTGGCTGAATAATATAATACAAACATTAAAAAACTGAAGCATTAACGAAGAACGAGATCGCATGTGAAACCTTCTTCTTACATATAAGAAATCCATAAAACTAATGTGCTTACAAGAACGGGATGCCCAATCAAACTGTTCAAGACCGCCGACTTTCCAGCACCCTGCATAAACAGCAACTTAGCAAAGTACCAGAAAAACGCCTACAAAATAAATCACGAACATTGATAATGTCATAAACCATGACTGATGTTTACTAACCCCGTGTGCACCTTCACAAACAGCAGGGCCTACCTGGTAGGTGTGTGCATGGGACATCTAATCCATGCATAAGGTGGCCCCACAGTGAAGACGAACTGGCACAAAAAATCAGGCCTGACCATTGATTGGGGGGGTGAACACTGTATGAAAGCAATGGGCAATTGTGCAATATATCCAAAGTGGCAGAACCAATGGACACAGATGGCCTGCCTGAGCGGCTGACCTGACCATTTTCTGTGCCAAGCCATCTGAACAGTTGTGTCAACCTTTTGCACAGGTCGGATGTCCCACGGGCATTATTGGCATGTGAGCCATATCTAAGGACGAATATGAAGAGGACAAACAGCAACGCTCACAAAACCTCACATGACAAACGACATTAATTTTCAATTTTCTTGGTGTGGGTATTCAAATACATGCAAAATAAACAAATACATAAGCAACGTCTGACAGATCTGAAATTCAACTGGAAACCATCATTCAACCAAAAAAAAACACACAACGAAGAAACAAAAGGTAGAATCTCTATTCACTATCGGCATCAGATCAGAAGGGTTCAATTCCTAATTATCCAAGATGCCCAAAACCAGATCAAGAATCCACACGAACAAAACATCGAATCCATGAAACATTTCAGGGGAGAAATTAGGGCACGGACGACTTACAACATTGCCGAGCGCCACAACGTTGAGGAAAGTGGATGACCTCTTTGATGAAGACTCGTCCACATCTTCATCAGCAAGAAGAGCAGCCGCCTGCATCATCGATTCAGACAGCTGGGTCAGCTCGTCCATGGCCTCCATCGCGGTCTCGGGACACGTGGATCAGACGGCTCGGGAGAAGATTCCGGGGTGTCGAAAACAGGACGAGATTTCAACGATTCAAGACCTAATCGTGGGAGATGAGATCGGGAGAGACGAGATCTAGATCGAGATCGAGGGATTTCTGGAGGAATTGGGAAAGAGATGGACGATTTGAGGGATTTCAACGATTTGGGAACTCTAGAGAAACCCTCTCCCTTTTTCCCGTCCGCGGATTTGATTTTTCGAAGATCGGAAGCGGTGAGGAAATGAGGGAATGAAAGAGAGAGAGAGCGATGGAGAGAGAGGGCAAAGACTCAAAAATCAGGATGTAAGGGGTATATTAGAATGCAGGAGGTCGCACGCTCCAGTAATAAATCGACGTTTCCGGGGTTTTAAATTTGTGGGTATGATGCTCGATCGAAATAAAATGGCGTTTTTCCTGTTCGGCCCCGCTACGTTGCTAGTGGGGCCCACCATTCTGTGACCCGAGCCCTTGATCCAGGACGCGGTTTCTCTTGTGACGCTGCCACTGGCCAGGTGTCTAGTGGTCGGTGCTACGTGGGGCCACTATAATGTATGCATTTTATCTACGCCGTACATCCATTTTATCATATTAGATCAAAAAATGAGCCAGATTTAAATCTCAGGTGGACCACACGAAACTTGTAGGTCCCACTATAATGTTTATTTGTCATCTAAACTGTTGATCAGGTCAAACACACCTGGATGAAAGTAAAAAACAAATATTAGCTTGATAAAAAACTTTTGTGGGCCCCAAAAAGTTTTTAACGGTGGGAGTTCAATCAACATTGTTTCCTACGATGTTGTTGTCCGCTTGAGATTTAGATCTAAATCATTTTTTTCCTCACTACATAAAATAGTCTGAAAAAATGGATGGACGGCATAGATGAAACACATACATCATGGTGGGGCCATAGAGCATCGACCACTCACTAGCCAATCCGCCTCTCCCATTACCTCGCGTCCATCGCATTTTGAAAGAGGCTACGTTGGCAAGAGAAAAACCTGAAATGTGAACTCCACTCGCGCCTATGAGATAGATAGAGGAGGGGCCTTCTCATGTGGCCGACATGGGCAAGACTCAGCCCATCTGGTGGGCCCCACATGGCACACACTCCTCAAAAGATAGGTGGGTCTGCTCATCCTGTGGGCCCCAATAGGTATCCTGAATAAGGACAGCTGGTATTTTTAAAAATTTTCTTTTTTGTAATTTTATAAAATTGTGACTCATATGATGAATGGTCTGAGCTGATTTTGGTTTCAATGTATTTTCATGTTGGGCCCCACCAAATGAACGGCCCTGATCTTGAATAAGAGTGCTACACGGCACGGTTTATTTAGGCGCGTCCATTCCACTGGCACGACTCCGACTCATTCTTCATCTACATACGGGGCCACATTTTGGTGATTTAAATCATTCGTATGGTGCACCGACTGTAGATGGATGGGAGATGCGAACGTTCCCACATCAAATGATCCAAACCACTGGATCGACCTATCGCTAAGTTGGACCGTCAGTTATCATTTATATTGGACGGCTACAATCATCTGGCACGGGTGACGTCAGTTCGCGACCGCCCTCCATCTCAAGGACGGGACTTGCCTGTAACCGGGGGCCACAGGAATCTCCTTTTTAACCCAATGTTCCATGGGGCCCACCACAACGTTATATCCACTCCGTCCATCGGCTTAGCCATCTCTTTTTAGGGCATGAGCTGAAACATGACTGAGATCCAATGCTCAGGTGGGCCGCACCATAGGAAATAGCCAGGTTGGAAAAGCCCACCGTTGAAACCTTCCTGCCCCGCTGCCATTTTCAAATGCCTTAGTAAAACCTGATTTCCGCGTGTATGAAGTGAAAACTAGGGCTGTTCACGAATCAAGCTAGCTCGAAAAGCTCGCTCGACTCGGCTCGAGTAAGCTCGGATTGACTCGGCTTGAATGCCTAATTCAAGCCAAGCCAAGCTAATTATTTGAAGCTTGAGTTGAGTTCAAGCCAAGCTCGACCGGGGGCATTTCAACTCGACTCGACTCGAACTCAACTTGACTCGAAGCTCAAACTCGAGCTCGACTCGGTTCGATTAATAAATATATTAAATATTATATATATATATATATATATATATTATATTAATATAAGTTTTAAGTTTAAACTTAAAAATCAAAAATAAAAATAAAAAACAAACCTTAGATTCTCTACCCGACCGATGCACCCGGGTCATACGGTACCACCACCATGGGCTTACAATAGTATGATTTCAATCTCTTGAGATCTACTTAGAGTCCTAAATGGGTTCTTCTCAGTTTGTTAAGCTTTAAGGAAATCTTGATCTGATTAGCTAGAGCTCTTTACTTGAATTTCGATCGTGTTCGAACTCTTTTCTAATCACTGGATTTCTGCAGGTGGAAGAAGATCAAGAACAAATCGGTTCTTATGAGTTCCTCATCCGATTGAAGCTTTGTTTGGTTTTTTCATCGGGTTTTGCTTTGATTCTCTTAAGATTTTTGAATTTTTCAAGGATCAAGAACAGAATCCATTACTCTCTCACCCAACAAGCTCGAGCTCGACTCGAGGTAAACTCGACTCGACTCGAACCACTAGCTCAACTCGAACTCGACTTTGGCAAACAAGCTAGGCTTCAATGTTGAGCTCGAGGCCAAGCTCGAGCTCGAGCTCGAACTCGAGTACATCATGGATAAGCCAAAAGCTTAGACCTCGACTCAATCGATGAAAACACAAGTATCATGCCGACTCAAACCTTCGGTGGAGAGTAGGGTTGAAAGTTGTGCACGAACTGACCCGGCATTGGATTGGGCTTGGGCAAGATATATAGAGTCCTATCTTAAGCTTAGGTTATACAAACACCAACACACTAAATCTTGGGTTAGGCTCAGGTTGAGGTCTTGGGTTGCCCGACCTAACCCAAACCCGATCAATATATAAGTAACTTATAAATTATAATTGAGTGTGAATTGTATGTGTTAAAGACAGGAAATTTCGATGTTGTCGGGTCTCATTGGTCCACATCATTTTCGATGACTCAAGCTAACAAGAAATGTTGGATTTCTCTCTCCCAAATAGATCGTGTGCTACACAACACGACTTTTAAATGAGTAAATGTCCTATATTTTAGCCTATTTGTTTAGAATAAATGAAGTTCTTTACGATAAATAACTACATATATAATTAATAAAATCATAAATATAAAAAATAAAATATGTATTAAAATATAATAAACTAATGCAATCATTAAAATATTAGCATGTATTCACCAGGCTGAACCCGCTTAAGTTGGGCTTGGGTTGAGAATTCCCAACCCGAGGTTGGGTTGAGTTAGGGCCGAGGTATAAGAACCTTGGGTTGGGCTAGGGTTGAGCATCAACCCGACGCAACCTGCCCAACTTTCAGCCCTAGTGGAGGGCATTCAATCTCCACTGTTTCTTGGTCGTGTGGCCCACTTGAATTTTGGATCTACATCACATTTAGGATTATTATTTTAAAATGGTTGGCCCAAGAAAATGGACAGAGTCGATATAACACAAAACATCGTGGTGGGCCCCGCAGAGCTTTGGTTGCAGGAGATTTCGGTTATAGATGGTTCTTGTCCTCAGGTCAAGGAAGCGGATTGGCTAGTGACCCTGCCACCAGCCAATGGCTACTGGCTAGTGGGACGCGAATTGCCTCTTGTCCCGCACGTCTCCAGCTGGGAACGGGCAGGAGATTTAAGTGGCCACCGTGACGTATGTGTCTTATCTACACCGTCCATTCATTTTTTTCGTATTATTTTAAGGTATAAGCCCAAAACTAAGGTAAATCTAAGGCTCAAGTGGACTACACAATGGAGATTAATCTCTTACCATTGAAAACTTCTCGGGGGCCATAGAAGTTTTGGATTGAGCTGATATTTGTGTGTTCTCTTCGTACAGGTCTATTTAACTTTATGAATAGGTTGGATGGAAAATAAACACCACAATGGGCCCTATAAAAGTTTCAACAATAAGAATCACTATCACCACTGCTTCCTATGATTTGGTCCACTTGCACCCCGGATCCGCCTCATTTCTTATCTTATAACCTAAATTGCTAGGAAAAAATGGATGGACAGTGTGTATAAGATCCATATATCACAGTGGCCACTAAAAGGGGAAGGACGCAATCCACGTCCTAGCTAGTGGTCATTATTCTATCAACCCATCATGATGTATGTGTTTCATTTAGGCCAGCTATCATTGTTTTAAGGTATGAGTTGAGGTAGATCCAAATCTCAAGTGGGCAACATTAATCAAACTCCCAATATTAAAAACTTCACCCATGTGTATGTCAAGTAAACATTATTGTGGAACTTAAGAGGTTTTAAATGATGGACATTTTGTTTTCCATTTGTGTGGTCTACTCTTTTTTTCTTTTTTCTTTTTTTTGTTAGCTTATTAGTACACCCACTGTCAGTTCACACTTCACTGTTAGCCACCCCCACTACGGAATCGATGCCAAGACCTCAGTGTTGAAACACGATTTCTTTCACTCAGTCTACCACTTGAGCTATGGATAAGGGTGTGGTCCACTTGATATTTAGATCTACTCTTTTTTCTTTTTCATTTTTATCAAGCCCTAAATGATACGGAAAATTAAATAGAGGCATAGATAAAATACATACAGTATGGTAGGGCTCATAGAGCACTGAGTCACTAGCCAAGCCACGTCCGTGGAGGATTGGGTACTACCCCACTAGGACCTAACTGGAGATAGACAACCATGTCATGGGCTATGTGGGCTCACTGTCATATATATTTTTATTCACCTCGTCCATCCATTTTTTAAAAATAATTCTAGAGCATGGACCAAAAAATGAGATAAATAAGGCTCAAGTGTACCACGCCACATGAATGAGGGTGGGAATTGAAAGCCTATTGTTGAAAACTTTTTGGCGGGCCATGGAAGTTTTGAATCAAACGGATATTTATGTTTTCCCTTTACATGGGTTTACATGACCTTATTAACAGGTTTGATGGCAAATAAATAGTTGGCCCAATGAAGTTTTCAACCGTAGGAGTTCAATCCCCATTATTTCCTACACTGTAGTCCACTTTAGCCTTCCATTTAACTCATTTTTTAGGTTCAAGCCCTAACACGATCGGTCAAAGTAGATGGACGGCATGGATAAAATATATACATTAAGGTGGGCCCCATGGAGCCCCTGACATGACCTTTTGTCTCTAGCCAAGTACTGGTGGGGTATTACCCAACCCGCACCCGAGGTAATTATGGGAGAGCAATTACGTGCAGCCTCGCCTCACCCAACACATTGTGGCCACGTCCATGGGACTACCCTGATTTATTTATAGTATATCCACACCGTCCATATTTTTTAGCAACTCATTTTAGGCATAATGCCCAAGACAAAGTAGATACAAATTTTTGGTGGGGCACACCACATGAAACAATGGTTCTGAACTATTAAAAACTTCTTGTAGGCCACAAAAGTTTTGGATCAAGCTGATATTTGTTTTTTTCCCCTCATCGAGGCCTTTGTGACCTTATCAACTGGTTGGATGGAAAATGAACATCACGGTGAGCATTAAAGTAAGCCATAGGAAGTTTTTATGGCATAAGTTCAATCACCACTGTTTCCTATGGTGTGATTTAAGAGAGATTTAGATCTGCTTCATTTTTCCAATTATGCCCTAAAATGATCTGAAAAAATGGATGGACGGCGTGGATATAAAATACATACGTCATGGTGGGGCCATGGACAGGGCTGCACTGTGTTGGGTGAGGCCGAGCTGCACCGAATCCGCTCACCTTTTGGAGGTAAGAAATTAGATGATAAGCAAGAAAAGAGCGATTATTTGAAAAACTACCGCGCCTGCACACGCTAAACTCATAGTCCAAAAATCTTGTTGTTGGATCAAAATCCTATCCACTGATCCGCAGACTCTTTGTTTATTAAAATAGAAGTCCAGGAGATTCTGCATTTTTAACTTTCCAATTAATGTCTACTAAATAGATCATTAGATAATTAAGCCTAGGGCTCATATAGCACATATCTATGCCATACATTAAATTTGCCACCTCATTTTAGGGCATGGGCCCAAAAATTGAAGTAGATCCAAATTTCAGTTGGGTCATACCGAAGGAAACGGTGTTGATTGAATGCTCACCATTAAAACTTTTGTGGGCCACAAGAAGTTTTTATTAGTGAGTATTTAGTCACCAATGTTTCTTATAGTGTGGCCCATTTGAGATTTGGATCTTCTTTGTTTTTTTGACACATGCCCTAAAATGAGCTAGCAAAACTAATGAATAGTATAGATATATAAAAGATACATCAAGGTTGGCCTGACAATCACGCTCATTAATCATTCTATTTTTAATGTTTATTTTCTTTCCATATATCAAATTGTTAAAAATATAGGCCCTATATGAGGATGAGCTAAAAGATATAAGCAATCAAGAGTCTGACTTTTGTGTGCATATGAAATTTTTATTATACTGGAATGGTCATGAACCACATCTTCTCTTTATTTCTTAAATGCTTAGATCATTTTCAACTTGCTGTAAATTACCAGCTAATTGTTGGAAATTAATTTCTAATTGTCCAACTGCATCTTCTCTTTATTTCTCAAGTAATAAGATCATTTGCAATTTGCTAGGAAATTTTAGCTATTTGCTAGTGTAGACACCCCACCTCAATAATGATGTACCTCATTTTGGATTATGTGAGATAACTCGTAAGCTTAGAAGTCCCTTAGGAATACAGTCCAACCAATCTAAACCACAATAAAGCCCATGGGCCCAACTGGCCAATGGAATTTATAAGTAAATTGGGAGTACAAACCCTCGTTAGGACAACCCACGTCGCCCCTGGGCCATCCATAATGGGTAATGGTTCACTGTTGATTTACAACAGGTGTTGATGGCAACGGGGCCACCAACCGAGCCCATTACAACAAGCCCATACAATGAATAGGGTTCCCAAAGTCGATGTAACAGAAAATGCAAAAACTTCGAACAGATGGCAATCCCACTGCCACTCAAATCTTTACAAACCTAGACGGATACTAGTATCTCTCCTAAGATCTTTCCGAGCGGCGGTAAAAGAAAACAACGGCTGCGTGGCAATCTAATTGCCACCCCAGGGTAAAACGACCATTTCATCCTCCCAAAGGGTGAAATTACATGTTTTATTATTTATCAAAGTGATTTTATGATGTCATGTGTTCTCTAACTGTTCAGATCATGCCATATGACAATGTTTGCCCTCTAAGTTGCCTTAATTTACTAAGTTACCGAGGTCATTTTCTATAAATAGAGACCCACCCCTCTCATTTCTAGAGACTTGATTTGGAGCTAGAATTAGCAATATACTTAGTTCCATCTAACAAAAGCCAGTAGAGATGAGAGACTATACTGTAGAGAGTGATTAATGGGAAGTATAGAGTGATTAGTGAGTGTAGAGTGAAAGTGAGAGAACCTTGTCGATGGGCCCAACAATTGGGCGGGTATATGATAATTTATGCATTTGTTATGTTGTTGCAGACTTTAGGCTCAAAATCTATCTAATGAGCCATGTGATGAAGATGATCAATGGTCAATGTTATACATTAACGACAAACAATAAATAGGTCCAAAATTTTAATGGTAGGCCCAATTGTCAATTTTATATATGTACGTATTGTAATTGATATATCATTCATTTGATCATAGGAGGAAGTGAATGAAGACATGTACTTGAATATGCCATTGTCGACGGTAAAAGGTCATCGAAAAAGATGGTGATGTACCAATCTTCCTCTATGTCTTATCCCTCTATTCGATGGAGTTTGCACATCTTTGATAGGTCATCAGAGGGGGACCGTGGTATTTTTTATAAGCTCTCTTTGTCAGCGTGAGAGTTCCTCCCATTGTGAGATTCCACTACTAAAAATCATACTCATCACACCTTCTCTAATGGCGAAGACACCCTTGCTACATATGACTCTTAAGAGAAATGTTCATATGTGGAACCCAGGCCTCACGTGGAGGTAAGTTAACCCCAAAAAGAGGTTGCAACTGCAAGGCTCTCTCTCTCTCATCGGCTCGGGCTTATATGCTTGTTTTAATACTAATGGGGGTGGTATTGACTTGTGGATGATGAACATTTATTTCAAAGTCGTTATTAGTCAAATTTAGCTTAAAATTTATAGCCAATCGAAAACCGTATAATCACTTATAAAACAAAAGATCTGAAGATTCTTCGATCTGGATGACTCCTATAGTTGGTTTGCAGCCAAATATCCTAAGTTCCTTGGTGATGAAAAAGGAAAGGGTTTGTACGCCATTTTTTCGTCTTTACTGAGTGCAGTCTCTATTTTATGAGATTTTGAATTTTTTGAAAAATTGAAAGAGTTCTAAAAATAATTACATCTAGGGTTCAAGTGGACAAACATCTGAGAAAAAAAAAGTAAAGAGAAAATAAATAAAAATATGAGTGTGATGCTGATGTGATACATATGAGATATTGGTATTAACTAGTGGAGATGTGATAATAGAAGGAGAGAAGTCAAGTACTATTGTATGAAAAGAGCTAACCAGGCGTTCTTAATTCTAACTCTACTCTACGGATCAACAAACTCATCAAAAACTAGCAGCTTATTGGCATAAAGAAGATTGATTTGAGAAGGAGAACACCCTAAGTCCACCCCCCCCCAACTCTTACAAAACCCTCAGAGCTTGCACTGTTTCCCTTGATGTTGTTCGTAACTCTTGCAAATGTGGGAGGATAGCCTTATTGAGGGTCAAATATTGTATATTATCCCCCATATATTACTTGGTTTTATGAACAAGATAATGCTAAATGTTCTATTTTAATCATGTTTGTGTTGCAAGGTGAATTTAAGAGCTTGGATTGAAAATAATGCTAAAAGCATGAATTTAACGCTCAAGAATCACCAAAGTCAATGATGGATCTTATGAGACCAAAAATGAAGAATTCACACGCCAAAGATCGAAGAAAATCAAGTGAGGAATGAAGAGCATTGAAGACTTGAAGTGAAGAAAAAGAATTCTGAAATTGTCCTGAAAATAAACATATTCCTGAAAGTGTCTTGAAGAAGCATATTCTAAAGCTCAGGGTCATTCTGTGAAATTGTGCAGAGTGAAGCATATTTTGAAAAACTACTTAAATTTGAAGCAATTTTTAGAGTTTTCCAACTAGGTGCGAAAGTTAGAGTTCTACAACTATAAATAGGACTCCCTAGGATGTTCCTAGGCATCTTCTAGGGTTTATGGAATAGAGAAAAAGCGTGGAGAAGCCGTCGCTAAGAGTTTTCTTTCCCTTTCCTTAGTTGTTTTTATGCTTTTCTTAAGAGATTCTAATTCAATATCATGTCTATGGTTGGCTAAACCTCTTAGTTAGGGTTAAGAGGTGAAGCTTGTAGCATGATAGGATGTTTTCTATTACTTTGATTCATGTTTAAGTTGAACTATATTTGATTCTGGTTTAATTATAAGAAATACTTTCAGTTTTTAATGGTTTGTTGTGACTTAAATTACAATAGATTTACGATAGCTTTGAATATGTTTTTTTCATGTATTGAGATTGTGAAATTAGGTAATCCCGTTGTTCACTATTATCCCATGGGCATGGTCGGGTGATGAAATCCTACCTAATCTTCTCAATTTTCTTATGATTGGTTGTGGCATTGATAAATTTTGTTGTTTACCTTATCTCCGGGGCATGGTTTTGTGATGGAATCACTTCCAGTCCTCACATTTCTCATCTATTAAGAATTAGGTCAAAGGAAGTTCAGATTTGATTTTACTGAGATATCTTCCAATTAGATAAGATGGGACTCTGATTCCAGTTGTATACTTACATCAAGCATAAATCTCTCTGATCTCTACAAGTGGATCCTTGGAAACCCTAGTTTCCCACCTTTAAATTTTATAAGTTTTAGTTTAAGATTTCACCATTACTCTCTTAAATTTCCCTGATTTAGATTACATTTTCTTCTAGTTCTAATTCTAGTTACTTTCAAATTATGTACAAGGTTCAGTCCTTGTGGATTTGACCTCGGTCTTACCGAGATTATTACTACATCACAACCTTATACTTGGGGTGTGAACAAGCCTGATATTTATAGAGGTGATTGGCAATGATCAAATTTCCACCGATGTTGATGTGGCTTGTTTGCATGCTTTTTGAGGTTCTCAGAGTGATATGAGTGATCACGGGCTAATAAGTAAACTTTTTGAATAGACGGGAAAGTAATTTTCCCTAGTATTATTTTACATATTTTGAGGTAAAATTTTCACTTCAGCTACCATGAGGCTCCATTTGTCAATCTAGATCACTGCTGCATGTCCATCGGAAATTTGATTTCCAATTGTTACATTTAGTTAATCCAAACCATCAGTTAGTGCCGGATGGGCCCAAATATCCTTTCGATGCATATTTTCTCTATTTTGTGATGTTTATTTAAGTCAATCAAATGTCGATTTTGAGAAGTCGTTATGATCATACAAAGTATTATCTATGATCTTAATTGGGATGTCTACACCATGATGGGGTTATACACGACCATTCCTGTGGGGCCTACCTAGTGCACAAGTGGATGATCCAAATTGTAACATCCCGAATTTTCATGGCCAGAGTTTGTACTCGTGCCCGAGGAAATCAGTTGTTAATGATGTATAAATTAGATGCTTTAAAAAATCGCACCTTATTTTTTTTCTCATTTGGGTCACATCCAAATACATTCATGAAAGTAACATTCTTAAGAATAAAATCAATTGTATTGATTATATTTCATCATAGTAAAAGAATAATCAAATGGCTACATAATGGGAGGTTTATTACAATATCAAGTTCACAGCGGAAGTATAAAAACTAAATAGTAAAACTGTCTTCTTAGTCTTTCGAGATAATCTTCTATAGGGAGGTAGTCCTTTAAGTCTTCAATCTGCATATCACCTGCATCAACTGTACGGTTGGGAGAGGGTCAATGCCCTTCTTATAGTGATGGTTATCCTTTAAGATTAACAGTAATTCAAGAGATTCATAAAAGGTAAAGTAAGGGTACTGATAGGTCTCGTACTCCACTAATACATGAGATATTAGTATGCGCAACCAACCTACATGAGATGCATGCCTAAAATAGTGTGTGCGGCTCATCATACTTAGTGATCATCACAATGTGGAATATAATTCATAGGAAACCCGGCTCGACCGGCATCCCATAACTACGGATATTCACCGGCATAGCCAACGCTAACGTGGATCTATGCGAACATCTCAAGGCAACACAACACGCGGTTGAGGGATTTACGTAATATGATGTATTTATGAAGTGACTATTTACGACATCCAATCCCAAAAAGTTGATATAACACATGCCGATTTGCATACATCTATTGTGCACCACGCCAACCAACCCACGGAATTACGTGCCAACCAAGAGAGCCGCTGCCGGTGACACATTATGTCCATGATAAGATAGTTAATTCACCAGTTGTGATACCTCTTAACACATCACTTGCACTTTTAGAGAATATAACTTAATCATTAAGAATGTAACTGAATTATGAAGAGTATAATCTGAATCATGAAGAATATAAACTGAATCATGGAGGTTCTAGAATAATAAGACACATGCCCATGCCTTTAAAGATAGACGACACAAGACCAATATAATAAGAGAAGAGTGACAATGGTTAACTCAACAAAAGTGACAATGACCAACATAATAAGAGAAGAGTAACAATGGTCAACTCAACAAAAGAAGAGTGGCAGAACCAACTTAAGTAAAAAGACGAGTGGCATAGTCAACTCTAATAAAGAGACGAGTAGCAGAGCCAACTCAAATATAGAAACGAGTGACAGAGCTAACTTAATAAATTTGATAAGGCAGGGGCAAGACTTGTATCTAGAGCTAGGCATTGGACCAAGTCGGATCGGATTAGGTCCAACTCGGTCTGATCCGAAATCTAAATGAGCTGATCCGAACTTGATCCAATCCGGGACCGAGTTCGGGACACCTGATTCGTACCGTTCCTATGCATAGTTGTCCTGACCCAAACCGAGTCCGACTCGGGTTAGGTACGATTCAGATCGGATTAGATCTGTGGTCAAACTATGATGTATATGTTATATCTAAACCGTCCATCCATTTGTAGAGTTTGTCTTAAGGCTTGAATTGAAAAATAAGGCAAATCTAAAGATCAGTTGGCCCACACTACAAAAAACAGTGGGGGATTGAACGTTTACCATTAAAATCCTTTTGGAGATCATGGAAGTTTTGAAGTAATATGAAATTTATTTTTCCTCTTCATCCATGTATTTTTAACCTTAATAACAGATTAGATGGAAAATAAACGTTATGGTGGGCCCTACGAATTTTTTAACGGTGAAAATCATTATTCTCACTACTCTTTGTGGTGTGGTCCAGTTGATCATTGGATATGATTGTTTATATATATATATATATATATATATATATATATATATATATATATAATGCTCCGAAAGGATCTCGAAATATGGATGAACGTTGTGGATATAATAAATACATAACCGTGGGGCCCATGTAACTTTGATCTCATTTTAGCCGTTCGTATAACTCGGAGCTCGAGGCCCGTCTCTTTTGCATGACGTGCGTCTTAACGTGCTGGGCAAGAAATGCCTATGGGCTATAGGCTATGACGCGGATTAGATACTGATGCATGATGCTGACGGTGATGGGTTGAGTTGGCGTGCGTCACCAAGTTCCATGGGCCCCACTATGATGTATGTGTTATATCCACACCGTTCATCTAATTTTAGATATCATTTTAGGGTATGAACCAAAGAATGAGGTAAATAAAAATCTGTAGTGGACCACACTAAAGAAAACAATGGGGAAAGTGATTCCCACCGTTGAAACTATCATAAGGCCCACCATAATGTTTATTTGAAATCCAACCTGTTCAAAAGTTAAAAAAGACATGAAATAAGAGAAAACACAAATATCAACTTGATCTAAAACTTTTGTGGCCTTTAGAAATTTTCAATGGTGGGCGTCACTGTCCCACTTTTTTTCTGTGCTGGGGTCCACTAGAGCTTTGGGTTTAACCCGTTCTTGGGGTATTGCCCTAAGATGATCTTTCTAGATGGATGGAAGGTGTGGATACAAAACATACATCATGGTGGGGCCCACGGAACATGTTGACGTAACTTCACTCTTCAGTAGCTAGTCTCGATACTTAACTTGTCATTGTCTCACTGACGTGTTGTGCACGCAAGTGGTTAACAACATATATCTTAGTAAACTCTGGTGGGGCCACCGTGAATGCATGTGGTTTATCCACTCCGTCCATTCATTTTTCCAAATCATTTTAGTTGTTGAACCCAAAATTGATGCATATCCAAAGTTCAAGTGGACCATACCATAGGAAAAAGTAGAAGTATCGATTTCCATCGTTAAATCACACCGGATCGGATCCATTTGGTTCAGATCGGTCTGAATTAACCATGATCCGAACTCAATCCGATGAACGGTCGGATCTGGCCGATCCAACTCGAGCCACACAGATCCAGGCCTTTGGTTCGATTCGGATCGTGGCAAATCGGGTCGGATCGAGTCAGATCCATCGGATCGGACCAGAAATGCCCAGCTTTACTTGTATCCATGGCCTCACATAAATTCAGAGAAATTCACTTGTATTTGACATCATGTCATAATCCCGAAAGGGCTAACAGTTGTAATGATATTAATTAAATCAATTGATAGGATAATTCTCAGAAAAACATGTAATCATAAAAGGCAGGATAATTGACATCATTAAAGACATGAAAAAGGTAGGATAATTCATATCATAAAAGGCACGAAAGAGGCCAGATGAAATAATAAGAATACAAGTAAATGACAGAATAAATAAATCAACTTAAAGTACTGTAAGCTTAAAGGATAAAACCCTCACCTTTGGTTGTCCATTTGCCTAATACCAGGTTAAATATCCGTTTATACACCTTAAGACCTGATTGTGTCCTAGTTCACGTGATTAAGAATATGTTAGATTCCATTAATTCTAGGAGGAGATCTCAGCTAAGGTCTAATTTAGACACGTTGGAGGATGTGGAAATTAGATGGTCTTTACTGTTCATTTCTAGGGAATTCTATTTCTAGGGAGATTTAGAGAATTGTTCTTACCAAGATGTGGACCGGTAATCTCTTGTCCGATTTATCTCTTGCTGGTTTGATTTATCTCTTGCTGACGGAACTGAGGCATCTATCCTCCTCCTTTTTCTTCCTTTTCCTCTGTTCTTCTGTTGTGTAGCCGATCCCTCTCTCTCTCTCTCTCTATTGTGTTCCTTTCCGGTAGGCTGGGTAGGGCTTTTTATAAGGATGTATTGATGTAGGGTCTCCAGAACTTTCCTACATATGGTGATCTCCAATAGAGAATCGGATGGCTTTCTTACGTAAGAAGTGGCTTGGGTCAGTCACAGTGCGGAAAGAAAACTTACGCGCGACTTTCCTTTCCTGCTGACTTGCGCGATCATGGCTTACGCAACTGTTTGCCTTTATCTTGGTCATCGGGTCCATTTACTCTCTTTGATGTCCGTTGTAGCTTGCCCTTGGGACATCTGATCAGTGATTTCAAGTGTTTGAGTCACTTAACAGTGTCAGTTTACCCAGGGACAGATGACCCTGTTTCGGATAGAGTTTCTTACTGCCACACTTTTCGACCTCGATCGACCTTCTAGATGGTCTGGATCTACTGTCTTGTGGCCTTGAGATCGGATGATGGAGTCCATACTCCTTGTCTTCCGTAAATTCTCCCTTTCGCAGCAGAAGTAGCGCAGTGGAAAGCGGGAGGGCCAGTTTTCATGCATCAGGGGAAATAGAGTCTTGTATTCCTGTTTTCTTGACATTCCAGGTCGAAAACGGAACTCCCTTGTGTGAAGATCCAATGGCGCAGATGTCTCGTTCAGGGTGTGGATGGCCAGAGAGAATGGATGACCATTCTTTAACTTCTAGTTGTTTCTTTGCGCATGGTCTAACTCGTGGCTGAACTCGTGTCTTCGTGGGACCTCAACTCTACGTTAAACAAGCTAGGGTTAGGTTGAAATTGAGGTCCACACCTAATGGACGGTTTGGATTATCCTTTAGGACAATCAAGCGTGATGGGCCATCAAACGTCCCAAATGGTCATGCTGCGTTGCGGGATTTTATGATTCCTGATCTCTGCGGGAGTTGATGGGTCCCCTTTGATCGTTCCATGAGCAAATCAGATCCCTTTTTCGGTCTTCTGCAGTGATGCTCGATCATGAGCCCAAATTTGGGAAGGGTTCGGGTTTTAGATGGACCACACCACAATCAACAGTAGTGTTGCCTTCACTTGTACTATGACTGCTTGCGTGCGCATAGATACTTATGGTCGACATGGGTTTGGACAGTTTTATCTCCCAGATGCAATGGATGGTTCAGATCATTCCCTTAGATGACCGAAGTGGGCCACATCTCGTCCCAACCGTCCGGACGATCGCATGTATGTGAGAGAGGAGAGAGGAGTCCCTCTCATTTTCGGCTTCTGTCGGGTCAAATCGAGTTTGACCCAACTTCACGTCCAGTGTACAGTGGGTGACCCCTGCTGTGCACTTGCATAGTGCAGGGTGGGGCCCACTACGAACCTTTTTGGATATCCACACTATCCATCCATTTTTCTATCTAATTTAAATGGTTGGGCCTAAAGTTGAGCTATATCCCATGATCAGGTGGCCCCAACATCGTCGGTTAATGGTGGTTCCATCCATTGGGACACTTCTACGCTGATCTAAGGGTTAATATTTGATGTGTACGGTTAATTTATGCTAATTAAGTATGACATCAAGTTTCATGCTAAATGGATCGTGGGAACTGAGTGAACTAGAATTCAAGGGTCTAGGTTTGTGACATTATCGTAATTATTGTTGATCTAAAAGTTTCGTGAAATCTAACGGGTTTACATGAGTGCAGGTACGTTTCTAAGTAATTCTTATAAAAGAACTTATGCCTAAATCATCATACATGAAGGGTTATCAATTGATTTAGTTAATGGAACGAATACGCATTACATTACTTGATCAACGGTTGAATGACTTCTTTCGTGGGTGAGGATTGTTCTCAAGGGTTAGATTCGTGTTAGGAGATGGATGCAAAGTTAGGATAGGTAGATTGGTATTGTACACACATATGAATTACGACGAATCTTATGGTAACACTCGTGGACTTTCGATGCTTGAGTATTGAAAAGTTTGGGGCGTTACACAAACCATCCATCATATTGTTCCAATAGGCGATGACATGTGTAGCCTGTTATTTCTAACTTTCACTCACTTGAATCATTAATAATTCAAACCATTCATCATATCACCCGAATAGGCGATGACATATGTACCTTATTATTTATAACATTCATTCACTTAGATTACTCATATCATTTTTGTATATGTAGTTGATTATATATCTAATTCAGACCTTACAAGCTTCAAAACCTTACTAGATATCTTACAATGGATCATGAGAACTATACCCTTTATAATTTAGTCAATTAAAACTACTGATTTAGGACCATGTCAGCCATTATTTATCAAAGAAGAATTAGGCGTAATCATAAATATCAATACTTCTAATGACATGAATTTTAATAATATGGATGCGTGGTATGAAAATATCATGCCAATTATAAACTCATATGCATAATTTCAAGTGGTCATACCATTATGTCTCAATAAAAGCCAAATTGTATTGTTCATTCACCTTATGTATGCACAACAATCATTTATATAATAAACATAAACTGTATTATCATCAACTGAACTATATATAATTTATCAAAATATGTACGCAATTGTAATGTCTGTTATACTCTTACTGATCTTAAACATTTTATAAGAGACGATCTATTTTTAAGGTTAACAGACATCTAACGATTCTAAAACCTCTCATTTTCTTTTTGATAAGAAACTTTGAGCATGTGCTCTTTATTCTTAACATTGAGTGGAATGATGTACTGCAACGCCCACCACGACATTCATAGTAGGTGTGTACAATGTATCATTATCTTCATTGTGATCATTTAATTTTTATTTTACATAGATGAAGTCACAAGCGCATGCATTGCACTCTTTTGCGCAACCCATTCATATCACAAAATAAAATCTTAGATGGACTTTACATTGATAAAGCACTCAATATAATTCAAATTGTTCATTCGGTCAGTTTCACTTAAGCATAATACTTTATCACCTTATCACATTTTCGTGGATCCCCACCCAGATTCACAACTTTTCTTAAACATTTTATTTTATAATTTTTATAAGACAGAGTGTATGCCCAAGCTTTTACAATGGTTAAAATCGACTCCCACTATTCCACTATTAATCAAGTAATTAAACGACATATTTTGATTTTTAGGGAGGGTTTCAGGTTATGTTTATTGAGATTTTTGTTAGGATTTTAAACTGATGTCACATATCCTCTAAGAGTTAAACTTTCATATGGATATTTTCTTTTTCCTTAATGTCACAACATGTACAATGATCTTTAAAAGTGATATCAACCTTTTATTCGGACTGAAATTATTTGTACATTACCTAATGAGGGGTTGAATCTTTATTGACATCCACCTTACTTTTATTATTGTTTATAATTTATATTACTATCATTCATATCCACATCCCATCATATTATCAGATTATTGATGCTTAAATCATTATTTGAATTTAAAATCAAAGCTTTATTTTATTTTATTTTCGAAACTAATGTAATATAAAACATGAGAATGTTTGAATAAATTCAAATGTAAATTAACTTATATGTTTAAAGGAAAAGAAAATTTTCAACATGACAAGGTTGTGGTATTGTTATTACTCTACTTATGATTTGTGACTTCCCGCCTCCATTTCCTCACTCTTATTGACTATTGAGCATTAAGGGTCTAAGGATTCATCCCTTAGTAAGTGACTCACCCTCCTTGCTAAAGGTATCTGATGCAACTCATGCACCCCTATGGGAGGTCGTGCATTCTATTTTGAAACACCTTCATTTGTTATATGTACTACATGTATAGAGCTTGAAGGTGCATCTTGCTTTGAGGGTTATAAGTCATAGATGTGTTGTTTTAAGGTAAGTCACGCACCATGTCTAACACACGGGCAATAACCCATTCACATGGCCAGACTCCTTGCCAAAATTTTAAAATGGCTTAGGTGAGTTTTCACCCGACGTCAAGGCGTTTAGGAGAGTTGTACTTGATTTGAATCATGACACACTGTCTCTAATGGTTACGCATGCCTCTGCCTGGGCTGCATTCCCCATTAAAGGAGTTATGCGCTTTGGTTAAAATGTAATTTTGAGTAATCTTTTCTTCATTTATAGCATATGAAACTCATCGATAATGCTGGAATGATTATGCTAATGTAACTCACAATGTTACATGGTTTTTTTAAGTGATACCTCTCAGGATACATGATGCACATCATTTTCTAGTATTCCAACACCTAGCTAATTATACGAGATGCTTAAATACTAAAGTCTATTACTTATACCTCGATCTGATCGGTGATCTAGATAATCTAAGGACGAATGATCATATATTAAGACTTATGCATCATGTGCATGCATCTACTTTATACTATGTAATAGATTAATTTTTCTATTTTTTCCTTTTAATTAAGTTTTTTTTTCAAGAAATGTAATTAAGAGCCTCATTAGACCACAACTTGAAATTTATTTGTTTCCTATATTAATTAAAAAAATCCCTCGATAAGGCATATTTGGGCACATATCTTATTTATAGTGGAGTTGATATCAAGATAATATAAAATCATAATGAAATAAATACAATTATAATAAAAAAAAGTCTAAGTTCAAAAATGTATAAGGAACAAAATTTTAGGTTAAGCTAATTAGGGGAGTATCAATCGAATGAGTTTGAGAAATTTTTAAATAAAGAAGGTATTATTATGCAATGAACCACTCATTATATTATTTAATAAAATAATGTTGCTGAGAAAAGAAACAATATACTCCTAGACATGGTAAGATCTATAATGAGCTATGCTTCGTTCTTATTTTCTTTTTGGGGTACCATGAAAATTGTTATCTTTGGAATGATATTCCTATCAAAGTAGTATCTAAAACATCAACTATGATGAGGTTGCAAGCCTGGACTATGTTAGATGGCTATTTAGATATGCTCCGCAATGATGAAAAGTCCAAATGCAAATGAATTGAAATTTAAAAGTAGAAGGTGCTTTTTCATTAGAAATCATAGGAGTTCATAGAATATGAGTTCTATAAACTAGTTGAATAAAAAATTGACACAGGGATGAACATGATGAGGTCGATCACCGTCTCCCTCAAGGATAATTACTCCAAATCCACGGAGCTTCTCTGAACTCCTCACAAAGACTTCTCGAATCCATAAGAAAAGAAAGTAAAAAAATAGAAATAAATTCTAATAAATTCATAAATTGATTAATGATTGAATTAAACGAGTTCACAACCCTTTAAATAGGGATACCAAGCAATGAGAGAGAAATCAAAATCAAAATACGATAAAAACTCTTAGAATTCGTAACTTGCTATAAATAGTAAACTTACTATTTATAGACGGTCGTGATGTTTACTAGTGCGCAAGGTTTTCAGCTAAAAATAATAAGTGTCTTATTTGGCTTCACCAAGTTATTCTCCTAATTATTCTAAGCACTTCTCGCGTTGGGCGCAACTCCTAAAGTCCAACGGATGAAGAGTTATAATCAAACTAAAACTTATTATTTATATTAAAAATGAAATTAAAATATGGAAACGACCGTCGATCGGGTGGTATTTCGTAAATTCGGCTTGTGCAACCTGACATAGTGGGGTTGGGTGGCTAAAGTAGCTCGTTTTACCCCAAAATCATATATTTTACGTCCAATAACTCATTCCGGATTGCGGAAAATGCCCGATTTAAGGTCCGATGGTTCGGATCACTTTTGTCGTTGACCGGTCCTTTTCTGATCCATTTTGGCCATGAAACTGTTTGCGACCCGCTTTACATCAGTCCCCTCTACTTCAAAAGAACTCATCCTACTCTAGTTCAAGATACTCGGTGTAAGACCCGTACCCTAGTCCATACCGTTCCGTAGGCTTCCGCGGTCCTTCCGGTCAAATTCCGGCAATTCTCGACTCGTATCCGACGTTGCGCGCGATCTTAAGCTGAGTCATGCCTATCAAAAGCGGCTCGATCCGAAACTTGTACCTTGGCGACCGCGCCGTCGCCACCACTCCTGCACCGAACTGGTACCCAGGGTGGGAGATGTAGGCCCGCGTTCAATTCAAAGAAAACGCCGCGCGTTGCGAATTACGAGGGAATCTCTACGAGATGTCCCATCAATCAATCCCATCAATCAAGTTCACATCACACATCAAGTCAAGTACAACAACCCATCCCTCCTTTTTTCAAAAGTCCACTCTCTCTCTTCCATCACCATTCCTCTTTTACATAGAAATCAAACAAACCCATACCACAATAATTATAACACCACACCACTCCACCCATCCCTTCCATCCATATCTCCCATCACTTATCTCTCTCCCTCATTTTTCTCAAACCTCTCCAAGCAACAAAAAATTCATACGTTTTAAGCTTTCTTCCTCTCAAAAAAAAAAAAAACTCTAAGTGTGGCCCACTTTCCCCTACACTCTCATCTCCCATCTCAACCATTGATCCATCATCTACCACCGTTAAAACCCAAGCAAAAGAGCTAAGAAGGCTTAAAGAGCAAGGAAAAGGCCAATAAGGTAGGTGATCTTTGATTTTTACCGTTAATTGCATGATTTAAGGGCCCACTTATTGGTGGGACCCATTTTGATGTATGTGATATATTCATGAGGGGCCCATGTGGCGGGGTCCCTCTATGATCACCGTTTTTCTCTCTCTCTCTCTCTCTCTCTCTCTCTCTCTCTCTCTTTCTTTGAATGGTGATGGTGATGAAGGGATGTGTGTGGCCCACTATGAATCACATAAATTTTTTTATGTGGGATCTATACCATCCAGCCCATTAGCGGGCCCAGATGGAAGGAAAACATAAATATCAGGTGGGCCACGTTCATGTGGGACCCACCTTGATGAGTGGACCACGTGTATGTGGGACCCACCACCCTGGAGTGTTTATCCATGCCGTCCAGCGTCCCTGGACGCTGGACGGGTTGGGTTAATATGGAATGTGTGTACTGACATGGTGTGTACTTTAAGCAAAGGAAAAGGAGAGGAATGTTTTTGGGGTGGGCCGCCTATATAGGCCCCACCTTGATGTTTGTGCATGATCCAGGCCGTCCATCCCAACCCTTGCATCATTGTAGGCGTTGAGCCGAAAAATGAGGCCGATCCAGTCATTTGGTGGGCCGTGGCATTAAGAATACTAGTGTTTCTGTTGGAACTCGGGAAAAAGGATTACTGGGGTCCATCAAGAGCTTGGACCCACCTAAAACTTGATATGGACCCTTAATTTTGTGGAGCTCATGCGATGGACGGGTTGGATCTTGCTGATGCGGGCCCCACAGGTGAAATGCCTCAAAACACAAAAAAAAAAAGAAAAAAAGAAGGCAAGAAGCGGCGTCTTTGTCGTTGTCGAGCGCACACAAAGGCCAAGCCGTCGTCTTGGCGGGCGGCGGCCGGGCGGCCCCACGGCCTAATTGTGGGCCTCACCATGATGCGTTTCGAGCATCAACACCGTCCATCGTGGGGCCCCCCTTCTAACAGGCGTCCGCTCAAAAAATCAGCCATATACGGAATTCAGGTAGGCCATACCCTCTAAAATCATGAGAAGACATGCCTAAACATATAAATTCATTTGGTGGGGCCTACCTGAGTTTTGCATGTGGCTGAAACTTGGTCTGGACCGTCAGCCAGGTGGGACACACCTAATGGGTGAATTGGATTTGTGAACAACATTTCAGTGGGCCCCTTAAACGTGACCTCATGAACAGGTTGGGTAGAAAATAAATAATACGGTGGGCCCTCCCTGGCCAGGTGACCTTATTAACAGCTTGGTGGCAAATAAACATCTCGGTGGACCCTCTCTGGCCGTGTGGCCCTGTGAACAGTTGGATGGTGTATAAACTTCACGGTGGGCGCCCCAGGTCTGTATGACCTATTAACAGGTTAGGTGGAAAATAAATATTACGGTGGGCCCCACTCGGTCCATGGGACCTTATGAACAAATTGGATGAAAAATAAACATTCTAGTCGGCCCCTGGTCTCGTGACCTTTTGAATAGATTGGATGAAAATAAACATTTCAGTGGGCCCTACGCTAGGCCCATGAGACCTTATGAGAAGGTTGGATTGAAAATAAACATTATGATGGGCTTCTCATGAGGCCCACTTGGATGCATATGGGCTGATGTGTTAGGCCCATCTTGTCGTATTTTTAGGCCCATTATTGAAGCCCACTTTGATATGTATAAGGCCTATGTGATTAGGCCCATTTGATACACATAGAGCTTATGTGATTGGGCTCATTTTAACGCATTCTCAGGCCCATGGATGATGGCTCATTGCAATGTACCTAAGGCCCATTGGTGAGGTTCATTGAGGTGGCCCACTTGATGAGTATAAAGCCTATGAGATACGACCCATTTGATGTATTTGGGGCCCCATGGGAGGTACCTAAGGCACATTGCAATGTGTGATTCCACCAGGATTTATTTAATGGTATTTGAGGCGAGCCGAGCCTTGGGGACAATGTTGGTTTGACGTCCACATTATACGAGTAATGTTGGTTAGATGTCCACATTATAACTCTCCCTAAGGCCTCTAACAGGCCCGTATCTGTTTCATGTAGGCCATTTAGGCCCATCTTCATTGAGAGGATAGTTTATTGCTTTATAACATGTTTAACACAGCCCCATGATTCATGATCATACACATTATATGTATGCTTGAGATGAGGAGTGTCTGATCATAGCATAGCCTTCGGGCAGACTGTTTACGGGCTCCCCAATAGGCGGAGTTGCCCTACATGAGTACATGTTATGTGCAGGACTGTTGCATGACTGGTAGTGTGACTCATGCACTTGCATTGTGTGATCGTAGTTGTTGTAAGTCCTAGCAACATCAGGGCCATAGCCTCCACAGACACATCGTGGATGGTTGGATTGGATACCGAAAATGTTTTGGTTCTAGCATACGGGCGCCATAGATGTCCCTGGGTGAAAATCCCTAAACCCGATGGTACCAGAGGATGACTCTAACGTCGAGACCGAGTGGATTTATGAGTGCTTGAGGCCGAATACCAGGAAGCCGCGTCTCCCACTGTGTCGTGGTCGGTTGGAAAGGGGTGTAGCCTTACTTGCCCGAGGGTAGGGGCAATACTAGGCTGAGTCTGACCAGCTCGTGAATGGGTTCACTATCGACGTGCTGGATAGGTATTGGCAAACTATTGGCCAGGCGGATAGTGAGGTTTCTTACGCTCGCTTAGACTGTGCGGCTAGGAGAGAGACAGTGCCATTTGGAGTGTATTAAACCCTGATGATTATCCAGACTGAGAACCGTACTGATTTGATGCTCTAGTGAGGAGCTGTATTTATATGTGGAGGTAGATTAGCATGTTTGACTTGCATTATGCATCGCATGGCCTTAACATGGCCGATAGTATTCATACCTTGCACCGCATAGCCTTGGTACGGCTGACTGCATTTATGTACTCATCAGCATGTTTCCGCATCACTCTGACCTTACATTCTGAGCACGCTCATATTGCGCACACACTTACACCACCCTCTAAGCTTTCTATAAGCTTATGCACGATTGATGCGTGCAGGTGATGCTAGGACACAGCCGTAGTCTCGCTACAGTTGGAGTGTGCAGCCGAGCTTTTGGAGCTTTTGTTATTTCCAGTATATTGTATTTCCCTTCCATATGCATTGTACTCAAAAGTTTTTGATCATAGTGAATTTTGTGATAGTGTTCTTATGGTTATTGTTTGTGGGTTATGCTTGTGATTATGCTCATTACAAATTAAATTGGTTATTAGAAATCCCCCTTGTAGCATCCCAGGGTCGGAACCTGGTATATGGGTGCCGGGAGCCAAGAATGGGATACTAAAAAGGCTGTCGGCACCGGATTCGGTGATCAAAAATTTCGTGAGTCTGGTCTCCGAGTTCGGGGCGTGACACTTGGTCAATTCTGTGACGTTGAAAGTTCGTGAGATCGCCATGTCATCTAGAAGATCAACAACGTAAGCGTTGTCGTTGATCTTTAGGATGATTAGTATCGGTCCAATCTTATTATTCTTCAATTTGTTGTACGTCTCGATCGGAAATTTTTTTTTGTGCAAATGGACCATAACATGGTCGCCTACCTCGAACACTTTTTGTCGTCGATGCTTGTCTGCTTACTCCTTATACTTCTCATTCGAGGCATGTAGCTTGTTCTGCACCTCTGCATGAATGCCCATGATCATGTCTACCATATATTCTGTTGTAATGCTTATGCATGAGAGTTTGAGCAGAGAGACTAAGTCAAGTATGTGGCGAGGCACTTGTCCGTAAATAATTTGGAATAAGGATTTTCCTGTCGAGCAGTTTATCATGTTATTGAATGCAAACTTCGCTTGAGACAAGGCCAAATCTCACTGCTTCAGTTTTTATTCTGAAATACATCGAAGGAGGTTTCCCAACGTGTGATTCACAATCTCGGTCTGCCCATCAGTATGTGGGTGGTAGGCGCTGCTAAATTGAAGTCGTGTATCGAATCGAGTTCATAAAGTCCGCCAAAAGTGGCTAATGAACTTCGTGTCACGGTCAGAAGTAACAATCTTGGGAATCCTGTGTAGCCGTATAACTTCTTTGAAGAATAGATTCACTACGTGTGTTGCATCGAGAGTCTTCTTACATGGGATAAAGTGCGACATCTTGGAGAAATGATCTACCACCACGAACATAGAATTCTTGTCAAGTTGTGTTCGTAGAAGACCAAGCATGAAGTCCATAGATAAATCCTCCCGAAGGCCATCAGGCATAGATAACGGGGTGTAGAGGCCCATATTTTGAGATTGCCCATTAGAGGTCTGACAAACATGACAATGTTGTATTGTGTTTTCCATATCACGTACCAATTGCTGATAGTAATACCGCTTTTTCACAAAAGTTCGTGTCTTGTCTTGTCCAAGGTGTCCACCAAGGCCACCTTCATGTAGCTCCTGAATAATCTATTCTCTCAGAGAACTTTGGAAGATACACAATCGATTCCCTTTGAAGAGAAAATCGTCCTGTATATGTAGGTCATTGATATGACCTTCTTGGCACTTCATCCATGAATTCTTGAAGTCCTCATCCTCGGCATACAGCTCCTCGAGAGTGTCAAAGCCGACCATCTCATTGCTCATCATAACAAGTAGTGATGCACGACGGCTAAGTGCATCAGCCACCTTGTTCTGCTGCCTTGACTTGTGCTTCAGAACGAACATGAATTCGTGCAAAAATGTAACTCATCTAGGATGCACACGATTCATGTTAGTCGGACTATTAATAAACTTTAATGCTTGATGGTTAGTGTACAGAACAAACTTTCTTTGAATCAGATAATACCGCTAATGTCGCAGTGCTTAAACAACCGCGTACAACTCAAGATTATTCTCCTCAATGGTTATTTAGAGGAATAGATAAATATGAAGTAATTAGAGGAACTTCACCAATCTAGATATAAATCTAAAGTGTGTAAGATTTAAAAATCTATATATAGTTTCAAATAGGTATCGAAGAGCTGGAATCATAGGTTTGATGAGGTGCATGTTTATTTAACTTCGTTAAGAACTTAAAGTAACTATCCATCTATTTAAAATCCACTTAGGCTAAAATATGCTTTCTAGTCTTCCTTGTGAATAACATTTCTCTGTAATTGAGAATGATATTGGATTCATGATGGAGGCTAAAGTTTGGCTATCTGCAACCTTCAGTATGAAGGATTTGAAAAATGAGTCTTATATTATGAAAAGTAAGCTATATCGTAATTGGGCTTCCTGCACCATAGGATTTTTTAGGCAACACATCTTAATAAGTAACAGATAAATTCTTCATGGTCAATTTCAAGAAGGGCGAACCACATTTTGAAAAAAAATATCTTTATTTAGAAATGATTGTCTTGAAACCCCTGATGAGAGATAAGCTATGGAAAAGGTCGTTACAAATATGTCATTGAGAGTCTCATATCCATTGTGCTGTATATGAGGCCAAACATTGCTTTTTTTTTTTTTTTTAAAAAAAATTTTAAATTTTTTTAGTGGGAGTGATTAGCCAATATTAAAACACTCTAAGCTAAATCATTAGACAACAGTAAAACATATCATTAAGTGTTTGAGGAGTATGGAGGACCTCGTTTTTGTATTTGGACATAGAGATTTGTTTATTATCGGATATACATATATACACTCCTAGATATATCTAGATGTTAGGAGGACGACAAGTTGGTACATCTTTTTGGTAGTGGGTGGTATTGTCATTTATCATAAAGCCAAAAAGAACTGAAGGCAGAGTATGTGGTTATAAATGAAATATTCAAAGAAGTCGTGTTACTTAAGAAATTTGTCTTAAAGATACATATTGTCGAAGGGGTCGACAAACCATTTTAGATATAGTACACCAATAATGATATGGTTTCAAGTGTGAAGAGTCACAGTATCATAGAAAAGCCAAGCATGTTAAAAGGAAGCACCAGAGTGTGCGAAATATTTAGAAGACCAAGTTAATGAAGTTTTATGGGTGACATCGATAGATAATGTTGCATATCTTTTAATAAAGGCATTACATACCAATCAATTTAATGCCCATGTTCATAGCATGTGATTGCATGTGGAGGTAGATTAGTTTTAGAGCAAGTGTGATGTTGTTAGTTGTGTCTTGAAAAATTAATATTTATGTTCTTTGTGCCATTGTGTTAAATTCATTATTTAAACTCATTAATGCGCGTGGCATATATAAGATTATGTTATGTAAATGGGTAAAAGAAAGATTTCTTTCGTTGTCCTTAAAAACTTAACATTGAACATAATCACAGACTAAAGGACATCTATAGGTCATGGATCTTTGTATCCTATTTAACCATGACACTTAATAGGTTGTAGGACAAACCTATGGTTATTTTTATCCCGTATAGGGAAACTGATGATGAGTTGGGATGGAAGGTCTCCACAATCATGCACACCAACGAGTTGATATGCCTTTGCCCTATACTCCCACATAAGAGTATGAATGTGTTATGGATATAAGCTCTTGGTATAAGACCTGTTGAGCGCTTATATTGGTGGATCATCTTAAGTTATAGATTAGGAGGCCTATCATGTCCGGACTAGATTGACTAATTAATATATCTTTAATTAATCTATAGACTTGAAAGCGTGTGAGGAGTTAAAGGTCTCAATAATGTGTTTTGACTCGCGTTAAAAAATAATTATGATGGTTGACAAGTGTGTGTAGCTGGATTTACCTAGGTGCATACATTAAGGTTTAGTTGAGGCTCACATAATTTAACAAGGAATTCACTTAGTTACTAGGACATTATTATTGGATTAATATTATGTTTTAGTCCATTCATCAAGTGTCTTAAAAGGTCAGGCATGTTATCAAAATTTTCTATTGGTTAATCAAAGTTTTTCAATTGTTATTATTTAGTTTTAACAGTTTATATATTCTAAATTAAGCTTGATAAACATTTAATGCTTAAGATCTGGTGATTCATACTATAAGATTTCATGTGTTATTGAATAAAGATGGGGGTATGATGAATGGATGGATTTGATTAATTTGGGTGCACGTTTAAGATATAGTCATATAATTTAAATGTAGTGGGCTTACCATAGTCTGTATGATAGCAGAGCACTATAACAAGTGTATCATCTTGTAATCCTAATTTCTCCATATAAACTGATCCTATTCTAGAGGGAGAGGAAAGAGAGCCTCGGACGTCATAAGCCCATTCTCGTTCCTCATTCCCTCACATCGCACATTTGTTTGGGGTTCACCAAGGATAGCTTGCGTATGCCTCCTTGGTCATACTACGGTGTTGACATGTGGCTCTCATATTTCTTTTCATTTGGGATAGATCAGGAAAGAGACCTTTTAATTTGAAGGATCGGTATTGATATACTTTGGTTATTTACAACATTAATCAAAGTGATTCTATCAATATGATTTGTGTTTTTACTTTCTAAAAAATTGATGATAACTAAGCGAGAATCTTTAATTTAATCAAATGATATCTACTTTTTTTTAAAAAAATTATATTTTATTGCATGTTAAAAATCTTAACATTCCTATAATAGATGATGGTATTCCAAGTAAGCCGGATAATTCCACGATCTCTGATTGTTGCTAGTCTCACTCTTTTACTGCAACACCTAATGATTCTTGCTTATCTCTTGACTTTCATCCATTTGTTTGTAGAATTCAAAGCAACATTGTTGCTCAAATATGATATCGTTCTACTTTTCTACATTATATTAGTTAGTTTGTGTCTTATCATTATTTATCTCCATCATTTTGCACATTTATGTTTGTTATCTCTTTTGTTTTGTTCATTCCTCAGTTACAATCACTTTAAAAGACCCTTGATGGAAACAAGCTATGATCCAAGTGATGACACGCTCAAGCATCATGAGGTCAATTGCAAGTGGATTTACACTTTCAAGCATAACCTAGACTCTTTTATCACTCAACGTAAGATTTGTTTCATTACTAAATGTTTTATTCAAAAGCCTGAAATTGATTATCATGACCTTCAAGAAGAAATATATATGTGTTTTCATCCTGGTTCCATCCGAAAGGTATGTCTAAAAAAGTTTGTCGGTTGAAGAAGACTCTCAATAAACTCAAAAATTCTCCTTGTGCGTGGTTTGAACGATTCAATACTACAAATACTCTAGGCTGTCTTTTAGTGGTGTGCATCTGATCATTCGACTTTATTAAAAAACATGACTCCTACACCACAATTTTGGTTATCTATGTTGATGACATTATTACAGTGATAGTGATGGTAACATTTCTTTAATAAGACATTTTTGGCTAACACATTTAAGATTAAATATTTAGGCTCCATGCGCTCCTTCTTTAGAATTGGAATTGTTCGTTCTTTTAAAACCATCTTCTCTGATCTTCTTAACCTCACATGTATGTTTGACTCTCGCCTCATTGAGTCACCAATGGAAGTTAATTATTGTTTGTTAACTAAATTACTTAATCTCTTGGAAGGCCCTAAATTGTATTGACGATTAATTGGAACGTTGATTTATTTATCTATTACTAAGTTTGGTATTACATACCCAATCAATATTGTAAGCTAATTTATGCAGGCTTTGTGTTTTCATAATTTTGAAACTGTCTTTTATATTCTTCATTACATTAACTCAGCTAATGGGAATAGTCTTTGCTATACTAACCATGACTACATTAATATTCGTTCCTACTGTGATGCTGATTGGGCAGACTTTGTTGATAATTGTCGCTCGATCATAGGGTTTTGTACATTTGTTGGAGAAAAATTCATTTTGTGGAAAGGTAAGAAGCAGACAGTTGTTATCTCATCCTTTGTTGAAGCAAGAATCGATCTATGGGACACAGGACAAGTGGAATTCTCTGATTGTGCTTATTTCACATTGATCTTGATATTTTGAGCTCGCCACTTACCATTGTTTTGCAATAACCAAGCTATTATTTATATCGTCTCCAACCCTTCTTTTCGCCATCGAATAAAACATATTGAGGTTAATTGCCACTTTATTCATAAGAAACTAATGTTATGTGTCATCTCTACTTGTCATTTGTCTACTAAGAATCAGTTAGTGAACATTTTTATAGAAGCCCTTCATTATTCTTGCTTATCTAACATTATGCTCAAGTTAGTGTTGAGTGTGAAATATTGCATATTTTTTTTTATTTATACCTTGGTTTTATAAACATTATAGTGCTTAATTGATTTAATTATGCATGTTTTCATTTGCGAGTTGATTTTGAGAGCCTAAGGTGAAATTGATGTCAAAAGGAAAATTTATGTTCAAAAGATTACTAAATAAAGATTTGGAGATTTGAAAGTTATTAATGAAGAATTCATATGCCAAAGATCCAAGAAAACTAAGTGAGGAATGAAAAGAAGCAAAGAAAATGAATTTTAAAATTGTCCTGAAAACAAACATATTCCTGAAATTGTCTTGAAAACAAACATATTCCTGAAATTGTCCTGAAAAGCATATTCTAAAACTTCGAGTATATTTTGAAAAACTACGCAGAATGTTAAATTTGAGGCGGTTTAAACCCTGAGTCTATTTTGAGAAACTGCGCAGAATATATAAATTCGAGGCGGTTTCTAGAATTTTCCAATTCGGTGCAAAAGTTAGAGTTCCACACTATAAATAAGACTCTCTAGGATGCTCCAAAGCATCTTCTAGGGTTTGGAAATGTCTCAATGAGCATAATACAAGGGTAAAGCAGTCGCCAAAGAGTTTTTCTTCTTCCCTATTTTATTTTTCATGCTTTGTTTAAGAGATTTGGTTTCAATTATGTCTATGGTTGGCTAAACCTCTTAGCTAGGGCTAAGAGGTGAAGCTTGTAGCGTGTTGAGATATTTATTTTGCTTTAATTCTTGTTCATATTGAACTTCATTGATTTCTAGTTTGATATTAAATGAATATTTTCAGTTTTCTATAATTTATTGTGACTCAAATTACAATAGATATTGTGATAGCTTTGGATATATTTTTTTCCTGTTTTGAGATAGTGAGATTGGTAAATCCCATTGTTCACCATGTCTTCTGGGCATGGCAGGGTGATGGAATCTCTTCCAATCTTCACAATTCTCCTCCATTGAGAATTAGGTCAATGAAAAGTTCAGATTTGATTTAAATTACTTTATCTTCCAATTAGATATGATAGGACTCCAATTCCAATTGTGTTTATTGAATCAAGCAAGGTAGCATCTTAATAGATATAAGTGGATCCTTGGCAGCATAGTTCCTACCTTTAATTGATAGTTTAAACATTATTCATAATTATTCTATTTTATTCCAGAATTCAGATTTAGATCTTCTTTTAGTTATAGTTCTTTTCAGAATACGTATAAGTTTAGTCCATGTGGATTCGACCTCGTTCTAATGAGTTATTACTACATCGCGACCCTTCACTTGGGGTTGTGAACAACTAAGCATGATTGATATCTCTGCTTCATCTTGAAGGAGAGTTTTTAGTAGTAATGTATTATATGGTTAGTCCCTTGAACTATTATATATTTATATGCTTATAAATGGAAAGAGGGGAGGGAGAACCATAATCCTATTTTTTCACTAAATACACTTCCAATTCATTTTCAGATATCAATTAAATAAAAAAAGCATTCATAAAGACAAAACTAAATATCTTGTTTATGCAATTATGCTTTTTATCATCCAATTATGGATCTTCCATACCAATGATAGGCCTACTTCATCAATTCTAGTGAGAAACCTGACATATCATCATGACCAACCCTTTAGTCTAAGACCATAACGTGCAAGTGGTTTCATGACCCCAAAGTCGATTCATACTAATTTCATGAAATTCAAGACACTTAACACATTTGAGTTCAATGGATTCTTTAAACCGATGTCACCAATGTTTAAACCCATTTTCAACGCCTTGACGTGGACTAATAAACATCACATGTTTGACACTGTCAAAATCGTACTCGCACCTAGGGAAGATTTGCATATGATCTTCCTTCGACGTTATATTCTTTCATTATTGTGACGATATAGATTCTTATTAGGCCCTTTAAGGGGACGAATTGTTGCATGCCACATGGTTATGGTTAACATGCCCATTAAATGAGAGTCATATCTGGTAGGGGTGCACACGGGTCGGTTCGGTCCGGTTCTAGGGTGAAACTAGAACCGAACCATTCTTAACGGTTCCATGAAAATTGGAATCGGATCGTTTGCACCCTAGAATTGAACCAGAACCAAATTGTAAAAACCGGTTCGGTTCTAGGTGAGGTGGAGAACCAGCGAGTGAGAGAGAGGGAAAGAGAGGGGGAGAGAGAGAGAGAGAGAGAGAGAGAGAGAGAGAGAGAGAGACCATGGCTGCTGGGCTGGGTGAGGTGGAGCCACGACCAATGTGGGTCAGTGGGCATCGAGCGGTAGTTGTCTTGTAGAATGGAATAGAGGCAATAGCGGCAGCGTGAAAAGAATAAAGAGATTAGAGTTTTATTTTATTTTATTTTTATTTTGTAAAATATTTATTGCTTGGGATGGTTTGGTTCTAAGTTCGGTTCCACGGTTCAGTTTGATTCTACATAACCCCAAACTGAGAACCAAATCGAACTAATCAGTTTTTTTTTTTTTTTATTTAAATTTTTTGAAACTGGAACCTATGCACTTCGGAACCAGACCTAATCGTGCGGTTTGGTCGGTTCCGGTTCGGTTTATTGATTTTACTGTTTCCATGTAGACCCCTGATACCTGGCACGACTATAAAAGACCCGCTAGACGAATGTATCGCATCTCACAAGTGGAGGCACGACCAACAAAGTAGACTAGCAATGCGAAATTATGGACTTCATCAAGGAGCACATCATTCATCAGTTTGGTATACCTGAGACAATCACAATTAACAGATGAGCAACCTTCTCAGGCTAAGAATTTTAAAAATTTGTGGCCACATATAAATTCAAATTCCTACACTTCATGCCATATTATGCTAAGGCTAATGGTCAGGCCAAATCAACTAACAAAATATTGAAGAATATCATCAAATGGATGGTAGAAAAGAATACATACCAATGGCACACATCGTTGTTCGAAGTACTTTAAGCTTACAAAACATCACAAAGGGAAAGTACATGGATAACACCTTTTGTGTTGGCTTATGGGCATAATGTGGTCTTGCCAATTGAGGTTAACGTGTTATCCCTGAGGGTAGTGTATCGACATCAGTTAACACCAGAGGAGTTTAAAGAATCTATATTTGTTGAGCTAGAAGAATTAAACAATATGCATCTCCAGGCCCTTGACAACTTAAAAGCTCATAAGCTCAAAGTGGCTAGGGCTTATAATAAGAGAGTTAAAAAGAAAATCTTTACAAAAGGAGAAATCATATGAAAGACTAGGCTTCCAATCGGCATAGAAGACGACGAGTATGGGAAGTGGTTAACAACATGGGAAGGACCACTAAAGATAAAGGTCTTGTGTGGGGGAGCATATCTTTTGCAAGATATGAACATGTAGAAAAACAAAAATCTCATCAACGTCCGATACCTGAAGAAATAGTATCCAACACTGTGGGAGATTATTCAAATCGAAGAAGAAATGGCCGCTGATCAAGCCGACCCGCATCAAAAGTAAAGAAACATCGATGAAATGACCATGGTAAAAGTAAGAAATCACCCACAATTGACTCATGTCATTTTATAAATAGTGGTCGATATTGCACTTGGGCCACCACCCCTTTTGGAGCATTTGTCATGACTAAAGACCATTATAGGTCTGATGCCCAAAGAAGCTCGCATGATGGCTGAGCGCAAGCCTCGTGCTAACACGTGTTGAGAAACTGAACGGTCGCCGAAAACTTGAATATCAAATATCCCATTGCATCTCTCGATATAAAGAGACATGGGGGCATTGTTTACACCCATTTTCGGTGCCCCGATGTGGACAATAGGAAGATGCCACGTTGAGACAATATGTGTTTGGCAAAATCAGAATCGTACTAGCACCTGGGGAAGATTTGCATCTAATCTTCTTTCAGCGTTACGCATTCTATCATTATTGCAATGGTACATATTCTCATCAGTCTCTTTAAAGGGATGAACCGTTGCTTGCTATGTGGCCACGATTAATGTGCCCATTAAACGAGGGACGTGCCTGACACGACTATAAAAACACCCACTAGACAATCGTATCATATCTCACAACTGGATATGATCTCATCCGCGAAGCTGTCTCCTATAGTCCCTCTAAAAAGGGAGATTTCTCCAAAGACATTTGCAGAGCTAGCAATGATTTAGAGGAATTCGAAGATCCAGACGTTGGCCCAATCTTTAAACGAATCCAGCCTAGGATTGGGCCACGATCGAGAGGAACAGAAACATCATCTAGGTTAGGTTTGCAACCATGGTCCCATCAAGATTAAAAGAATGTGGGAACTATATTTAAATTTGGTCCTATAACAGATCGATATCGGATGTTAAATCCTACTCCTATCGAAGACCGTGTGATATACATCGGATAACCATAGTAAACGACCGATATTAAATGAAAGATGCTCCCTTAATTGAACCAATAAGGTCCTATAAGGTAGCATCTATGTGTAGGAGTGGAAATGTGAGACCCATTCGATATGAGCGTTTCAAAGATCTTCTTGATTAAAAGCTTTCGGATTTATGGAGAAAGAATTGCGTGTTTGTAAAGCCCACACGAAGAATGCCGAAGGACCCAGAAATCCAGCGAGGGGCTTTAACCGTCTCGAGAAAGTTAAAAAAAGAGCATATGAAGAAGAGCTCAAGGCTCCATACTAAATACATCTATTTACATATCTACTTTACATTCATGCATATTTTACTTTTCATAGCCTTGTTCACTACTGCCTAACAGCTCCCGTTGAAGTACGTTTATCTTAGGAGTAGATTAAATATCTGTAATCTTAAGTTGCTAGATCCCCATGTCAGTTTGAGTTCTGATTCAGTTGTTCATACATTTGTCATATCCTACTAATCATCTACATGGATCGTTTGTTCTGATAAGCGCTTCAGGTATTTATCTTACTTATCGCATCAATTAGATTGTAAAGTATGCCAGTTGTAATAAAGCCAATACATCAATAAAATCAATCGTATTTATGCTAGTCTTTATTCTGTTACGTGCAAATCTTCTGCTATGTTTGAAGAATATCACATTAAAGCATGGTTAAAATAGAAAGTTTTTAAACCTGCCGATTCTGTAATCATTGGTACAAGGTAAAAAAAAAAAAAAAACCTTATTAGTGAAGGCTAACCCCTTCCCTTGTTCAAATCGCCTGAGTATGACGATTGACGCATACCAAATCAATAAGTCGGTGGTCGAGAGGAATCTGGATCTAGGTTTAGTCTCCAATTTGTCCATCTCGGCGCAGGGATACCGGCCAATTCAATCAATATCTTTGAGTCGAGTAGACTTTGGCATGCCCATACAATCATACATGCATTCATACTTCCTATCCAAGCCCTCAGTCGCACGAGTAAATTTAACTGGCTGAATTGAGAGCACCAACCAATGCCCATCAGTTCACACCTCTTGGATCTTACAAACAGCTACCTTTCACCCGATTATTGCCCATGAGCAACCCAACACAACCTTATGCACGTGACTACCATAACCAACTCTCTAGACCCAGAGAAAGGATTGACTAGTACCTTTTGCTGCAAGGAATCAATAAAATAGGCCTTATGATTTGGCCCAAATAGTGGTCAATTTAGACCTATATCCATTGGTCAAATTTCCTTTTCAATAAAGTGGTGGGATCTAGACATACATCCATTGGTCAAATATCCTTTTCAATGAAGGGGTGGCAAATGGAAATGGTCCATATTAACAATGAAAGTACAGACTAACAATAGAAATGGCTCATATTAACAATATAAAAAGATTAGATTTAGGCACATATGGGCCAAATCTATGGCTTGGAATGGACCATCAGAATAATCCAATATTGAGATCTAAAACTGTACCAAAGTTGAAAAACTCTTCCAGACATGGGCGTAAGAGACCCACAAAATGCTGACCCTGAATGGTTGAGATCATTGTTCAAAACTGGTACAAACTGGTCCCTTTTTGAGGGACAATTATTCATTGGTGCAGGAACGTCCAGGAATTCTAGTGATGCCAAACGGTGAAACTTGTCCAATTTCAGGAATCCAGAGTTTCTTAGATCCAAACAGGGCCTTATGGCTTGTCCCAAGTCAGAGTATTGAGATCCTGAAGGTTTTTATTTTTTTAAAATCTTGGATTTATGGTATTTGGTAGAATAAAATTCCTGAAATCCACACCTGCCTGTATGTCATGCCTTGCGAAGTATGAACTTCCCAACAGGTGGGGTCCACATTGTTAGATCTTTTACCTAACAAAGCATACAAATTTCACTCTGATGCCTCTGAAATTTGATGATCCTATTAAGAGCTTTTACCATTAATCTGGGCCATCCATCACGTGGGGGCCTACCTTTGATTCCCATCTCTTTCAAAAATCAATTGCTCGGATGATTCTAACCATGCATCCATTTTGATAATACTAGAAAAGTTCCAATCATTGATTTGGATGATTCTAACCATGCATCCATTTTGATAATACTAGAAAAGTTCCAATCATTGATTTGGACTATGCATATAGCAGGTTCCACCTTTGGCCGCCCATTATTCTAAAAAATCATGATTCTAACCATACATCCATTTATGATTCTAACCATACATCCATTTTCATAATACTAGAAAAGTTCCATTCATTGATTTGGAGTATGCATGTAGAAGGATCTACCTTTGGCTGCCCATTATTCTAAAAAATCACTTTGCTGGGATGATCTAATCAATCAATGGTCAAGGATATAAGAAGAAAAGGTCCCATCATTGATCTAGACCATCATCATGCCATTCCTCTCCCTAATAACACTTTGATTGAGTGATAATTACCATCCATAAATGGCTAGAAAAATGGTGAATCCATATTGATTATACTAGAAAAAGGTCTGATCCACCCCAACCGATTCATAATACAAATGGGTGGGGATCTAGATACTCCTAAGCCCAGACCTAAATAGCTTGGCTTATTTTGAATTCGACCCGACTTGAATTCTAATGAGTTGGGTTTGTGATTAAAATACAGATCTGATTATTAAATGAATCGGGTCCTCGACGGGACCAGACCAATTTGCGCCCATC
The DNA here is from genome assembly GCA_030180095.1 of Magnolia changhungtana. Lineage (NCBI taxonomy): Eukaryota > Viridiplantae > Streptophyta > Magnoliopsida > Magnoliales > Magnoliaceae > Magnolia > Magnolia changhungtana. The sequence goes on along the minus strand of JASAUF010000552.1, from coordinate 2,831,628 downwards.
GCATCAAATGTTTCATTAGGATGGATCGAACTGTTGCGATCCGTTAATTTGGTTAGCTCCCTACGCCTTTCTTTTCATGATGGAAAGACATTGGTCTTTTTTAGATGGGTTACCAGCTATATGGTTTGATGCATCTGATTCAGATCTATAGGGAATTTTTATTATGAGAAGAAACCATGAACAAACATCATTGTGGTTGCATTGAGGTACCTAAGAGCAAGCTTTCTATGGACCACTCCATAATCTGGTTGAAGCCAAGAGAGTGCTGGGTTTTCTACAGCATGGTCTGAAAAACTACAGGGGTTGGAAGAATGGGAATAATAGCAACGTATTAACTCTTTCAAATTTTTTGAGATTGTCGGATTCTAAAAAGAACTGGATCCATTGGTGGTATATCAGCTTAATATGGTGATTAATTTATTTGGACAAGTTTAGACTTTAAGTGCTTGTTTGGATACCACTAAATAAATTACTTTATAACTTATGTTAAGTTAAAAAGTAACTTATTAATGAAAAGCTACTTATTTTAATAAGTTATTTTCTTTGTTTTTCCACTTATGAATTTTCTACTGTTTTATCTCTTAGCTGCCATTTGGATACTATCAAATAAGTAGTGTTTTTTTTTTGTTTTGTTTTTTTTTTTTTTTTTTTTTTTTAATTTAAAATTTTTTTTTTTTTTTTTTATAACTTATTTAAGTTAATAAGTTGCTTTTCTTAAATAAGTTAGTTTGGTTATTAAACTTAAATAAGTAATTTTTTTTAAAAAAATATATTATAAGTTATTTTATTTTAAAGAAAAAATAAGTTATTTTATTTTTATTACTTTTCAACTTCTAAAAGTAATTTATTTTCTTCATTTTCATGATTAACGTAACAACTTAGAAAATTATTTAATGGAATATGCCTTGCCACGGACCCTTTTAAGTTCATAAGATTAGAAAATCTTCCAATGAATGGGTAAATGATCTAGTGGGCACTACATGATGATGGCTCATATCGAGGTGGTCCCACATGATGGACGATCCATATCAAAGATCAGCCCCTAATGATGAATGACCCACATCCAAAGCGAGCCCCGCATGAGGGCAACCTACATTGAAGGTGGGCTCCACATGATGGGCAATTAATAATGGTGGGCCCCACATGATGGATAGTCCACATCAAAGGTTGGCCTAATGATGAGTGGTCCATGTCCAAGGTGGGTCCCGTAAGATGGGCGACTCACATCGGAGGTGGGCCCACTTGATGGATGGCCACATCAAAGGTGGATTCCACATGATGGACAATAGATATTGAAATAGGCCCCACATGATGGACAATAACATTGATGGTAGCCCCATCATGACTAACATCAAAGGTTGGTCCTACCTAATGACTCACAACCAAGGTGGGCCCTAATGATGGACAAGCCACGTCAAAGGTGAGGCCCACATAGTGAATGATCCACATAAGAGGTTGGCCTACATGATGGGTGATGGATGCGAGGGGGACCAAAAAGCCTTTCAAAAAATTACTTACGATGTTGGAAACCAAATATGCTTTTTTACTTTTTAGATGATAAGTATATTTTCTATCAAACATACTTATCTGTTGATTAAATAGAAAAGCTACTTATGACGTAAGTAGCTTATCTAAAATAAGCTACTATCCCACTCACCCTTAGTGTTCATGTCTAAGGAGGCTCTCTCTCACTGTACATATCAAAGAGGCCTCACATGGTGGACTGCCTAGATTAGAGGTGGGGCTCACAAGGTGGATGGTACTCCATAGAAAAGGTGAGCCCCACATGATGGACGACCCCATATTAATGTGGGCCCACATATGGATGGTCCAAATCAAAGGTTGACCTATAATGATAAAAAGCAAACATCGAAAGCAAGCTAATATGATGGATGACCTATTTTAAAGGTGGGACCTACATGGTGGATAATCCACATCAAAGGTAGGCTCCATATGATAGGCAGTGGACATTGAAGTTGGGTTGCGCATGATGGATGACCCATATTGAGGTGGGCCCACATATGGATGATCCACATCAAAGGTCGGCCCGTAATGATGAACGACTCACATCCAAGGTGAGCCTTGCATGATGCCCCACATTGAAGCTGGGGCACACATGATGGACAATTAATAATGGTGGCCTCATGTGATGGATGATCCACATCAACATGGGCCCCACATGATGGAAGGTCCACATCAAAGGTTGACACTAATGATGAGTGGCCCATATCCAAGGTGGGCTCCGCATGATGGATGGCCCACATGATGGACGGTTCACATCAAAGGTGGGCTCCACATGATGGGTGATGGATATTGAAGGTGGGCCCCACATGATGGACAATAACATTGATGGTAGGCCCCACAAGATGAATGACCAACATCAAAAGTGGGCCCTACCTAATGAACAATGCACATAAAAGGTCAGTCCCTAATGATGAATGACCCACATCCAAGGTGGGCCCCACATGATGGATGGCCCTCATCAAAGATGAGGCCCACACAATGAACAACGTACATCAAAGGTTAGCCCCAAATGATGGCTGGTGCATGTGAGGAAGACTAAACAGACTTGAGGAATAATTACTTGTGATGTTGGAAGCAAAACATGATTTTCTACTTTTTGGCCGATATGCATGTTGTTTACCAAATATACCTATCTACTTAACAAGTAGAAACTAAGATAAGTTACTTATGTCATAAGTAACTTAAGACCCAAACACCCCCTAAGTCCTGTTCGGATACCACCAAATAAATTACTTTTTCTATTTGTAGTGGTAGATAAGTAACTTATTTGAGATAAGTTTGGTTTAAGATCAACTATAAATAAATTTTTTACTTGAAGTTAAACTCTAAAGCTTAATAAGTAAAAACAGCGACACGCTACTTAAGGCATGGGTAGCTTAACTTACTATCCAAATGCCCCCCTAAGATAAAAGAGACAATGAAGGCATGTTTGAATGATAAGTTACTTGTACCCAACTAGCTCATCTCAAGTAGCTCTTCTTAGTTTCTACTTAATCAGTAGATGAGCATATCTGGTAAGTATCCAAAAAAGCACATTGGGGTATTGAAACACCCAATCTAGTAACGTGGTGACAGTGGGGCCTGCCTCAATGTATGTGTTATATATCTACTCCGTCCATCCGTTTTCCCCAGCTCATTTTAGGGTATTGGCTCAAAAATGAGCCAAATCCAAATCTCAAGTGGACCACACCATAGGCAACAGTGGTCATTGAACACCCACCATTAAAAACTGCCCAGGGCCCACCATAATGTTTATTTCCCATCCAACCCAGTTGATAAGGTCACATAGGCATTCAATCATTATGTTTCCTATGGTATGGTTCACCTGAATTTTGCATCTGCTTCATTTTTGGGCTCATGCCCTAGAGTGCGCTAGCAAAACGAATGTATTCAACACATACATCAAAGTGGGTCTACCTCACTGGACGTGGATTGCTGGGTGAACCCAACTCCATTTGTCTAAAGGTACCACCATGATGTTTCTTAGAAATCCACCCTGTCCATCCATTTTACCAGATCATACTAGGAGGTGGGCCCAAAAATGAGGCAGAAAGCTTAAGTGGGCCAAATTGAAGGAAACAATGGAAATTGAACCACCACCAATAAAATCTTTCCGAGGTCCACTGTGATGATTAAACGGAGAAACAGGTGGATATTTCAAAAAAATAAATGTTGGCCTCACAACTATTTCAATAGTAGATGTTCAATACCACAATTTCAAGTAGTGTGGCCGACATGAGTGTTGGATTTACCTTATATTTGGGCCCATGGCCTAAAATTAGCCAATGAAAATGGTAGACATGATGGATTTTCAAAAACATTATAGTGGGACACTTCAATTTTTTGATCTCCTCTGTTGTTCTAAGTGGGGTTTAATAATATTTTTTCAAGTCGTGTGGCCCACCTAAGTTTTGGATCTTCATTATATCTGACCACACTAATTAAAATGACCTAGAAAAACTGGTGAATGTAGTGGATTTTTCAGAAACATTATAATGAGCCACACAACATTGGGTACAGTTTGAACAATGGGTACCATTGTTATAAGTTGTGTGGCCCACTTAAGTGTTAGACCTATCTCATATTTGGGCCCACCCCCTAAAATGATATGAATAAAATAGTTGACGGAATGGGGTGGATTTCTCAAAAAACATTACAGGATGTATTTACCAACATGGCACATCCATTCATTAGGTGCCAAAATGTGAAAACCCCTTTATAAGTTACCTTTCTAAGTTACCTTTCGAAAGTTGAAAATCCAAACGGGCCCTAAGAAAGAAGGGACCTTTTATTAAATGCTACCAACTGAAAAAGATTCTCATCACGCAAATTTTCAGGAGTCTCTTTATTTAACCACTTTCTGACAAGCCCATTAGCCTATTTCTAAAAATGATGACAATATCCTCATGTGATCATACTTTTGCATACACTGATATAAGGATTGATCTAAATTATTGCTCACCATCTTGGAATAGTCCAGATCATTGTCCACCTATTCTTCAACTGTATGGATTGTTGTCCACCATCTTCGAATGATCTATCCACGTACTTGTGAAAAATCCAGATAGTTTCTCACCAACTCTTGAACAGTCCAAATCGCTAGTTGTGCTGAACAATTAAAATCGTTCTCTTGAAATGGTACACATTGCTGTCCACGTATTTTTCTAGATCACTGCCATTATTTTAGGGCTTTTTTTTTTTTTTTTTTTTTTGGGTCATTTTAGAAACAGGCTAATGACTGTTATTGGAATTGATAAGTGGTAAAATAAAGACTCGAAATTTAGGTGGTGATATCTAAAGAAATTTGTAAGGTTGTCTTGTCTAATTAGGCCACGAACAGGGGGGGCATTTCATAGAAAAACCCAAAAAAAGTACTTAGCGCCAAACAATCGTTGTCCACATGAAGAAGTGAGCATGATGATTTCTTGCTTGTATCCTAGATGGTTGAATTGTACTGAGAACATAGTGTACAACCGCCAGCAATGTATTTCGAATTCCATTAATCCATCTCTTGATATCAACCCCGAATAGAAAAAAGTACCTCGAGGGAGCGAAAAATCATATGAGAGGTTGTTAGAATGTACATTGGTTGCCCACTCGACTGCTGCAGAGCTTTCAAAACCTGAAAAAAAAAGCACGCAAAGATTACTTGCGACCATTAATTGAACACTCGAATGCTTTACCACTGTTACTCTTTCACAAGGAATTTTGACTGGTGTAATTAACCTAAACCAGTGCTTATGCATAGCATCCTTGAGTGGGTTTGTACAAATGGGGCCCATGGTTGAGTGATGCAGACCCTTGATCTTTCGGTTTCCACAATAAATGGCCATGATTTGAGAGTAGGGCTGTTGATGGGTACCCAGACCTGTGGGTAACCAATGGACCCAACCTGATTTTAATGTGATCGGATCCCATGTGTTTGGACCCGTTAAGAGTTTGGATCGGGTTTGGGTCTCACTTTTTTGGCCCGGTTAAAAATTGGGTCTAGTTGGGTTTAGGTCGGGTCCATCACATGGACTGGGTTCAAGTCAAGTCGGGTTGGGTTTAGTCAGGTGTGGTTGGTTTTTTACAGTACAATTATATATACACATGGACCATTTGGACTGCATATACACATCATGTGAGATGAGTTCTCAAGGAGTGCTCACGATTTCTCGTGAGAAACGGTTCCCAGGTAAGCATTACTCTCTCTCTCTCTCTCTCTCTCTCTCTCTATATATATATATATATATATATATATATATATATAAAACATAATGACGATTTTAGAAACAAAATAAGGTTTCCTAAGCCACATACTTGTAAGAGTCCATTTACATGCCATACACGTCATAGTGGCACATGTGTGCACGATCAAAGTGGCTGTCAATGGGTACCCAGACCCACGGGTACCCAATGGACCCGAACTGATTTTAATGGGTTTGGGTCCCATGTGTTGGACCCATTAAGAATTTGGGTCAGATTTGGGCCTCACCTTTTTTTTTTGGTCCCGGTTAAAAATTGGATCTAGTTGGGTTTTGGGTCAGCTTCACCACATGGACCAGTTAAAGTTAGGTCAGGTTGGGTTGGGTTTTTATGGTACAATTATATATATTTAACATATACTAATGATTTTAGCAACAAAATGAGGTCTCTTAAGCCACACACTTGTAAGAGAGTTCATTTACACACCATGCACGTCAAAGAGGCACACGTGTGCGCGAACTAATCCATCCATTGGGTGGGCCGAATCATGTAAATGCTCTTATTTTTCCCAAACCCAACTTGAAGCCTAGACAAAAAGACCCGACGGGTACCCGGACCTAATTGGATCTAGGTCCAACTATTCAAGAGCTAGACCAGGACCCACAACTGAAAGGGTCTGAAGATTAGGTACATGCACACACGAATGCAAAGATTGTCATTGTCATTGTCTAAGCCTGATCCCAATTAAGGGCCAGACCTTTAATTAGACTATAGGTCATCAAGTCTTTTCTTACTACCTTCATCCACGTCCTTTTGGGCCTCCCCCTTGCCCTTTTAGAGCCTTCACTTGCACAAACTCACTCCTAGCCAATGCGCTTCTCGGTCTCCAAGTTTACTTTCCCTCATCTTATTACCTATTGGTATACTCCTCTCTAACGCATTCATTTCTAATTCTATCCTTCCTCGTCTTGTCGCTCATCCATCTCAACATCCTCAATTCAGCTACATTCATCCTATGAACATGTTCTTTACTACTTAACATTCTGTCTCATAAAGCATGGCTGGTCTTATAGCTATTTATAAAAATTCACTTTTAGTTTGAGTCGGACACGACAATCACATAAAACTCCGGAGGGACGTCGCCATTTCTTCCACCTTGCTTGAATTCTATGGGCAACATCCTTTTCAATCTCTCCACTCTCATTAACTATTGACCCAAAGCATTGAAAGTGAGCATTTTGGAAAACTTCTTAGTCAACAACCTTAACTCTCGTTTTCACTACTATTATTATGATAATTACACCCCATATACTCTATTTTAGTCCGACTAATTTTAAATCTTTAGATTCTAAAGCTTCCCTCCATAAATCTAGCTTTGTGTTTATGCCCTCTTAGTTTGGTCAATCAAACTATGTCATATGAAGACAACATACACCGTGGGATCTATTCCTGAAAATGCTATCTGCAATTTATTTATTTGTGTGTGTGGGGGGGTTGCTAGTGCTCCCACCTTTATTCAGCCCCTGAAGCTTCTAAATGCCATGTGGGATGCCCATTCATCAATAGGGACAGTGCATTCAATGGTACCATTGGGAGCAAGCCATGGTGCAAGAGTCACACCAATTGGACAATTGTAACCTTTCGAATGAGGTCCTTTGTTACCACCTTCTGTTTACAGGCCATAGATCACATGATTAGAATCAACAAAAGTGCTACTTTGGAAGCATAAACAATACAAAGTGAGATCTATCGAACAATTGTTTCAAGACGATGATTGGACCTATTCTGTTTCTCAGCTCAATTTAATTGTCAATTTTTCATGCCATTGAACGGATGTTTAGGATAATTTGATTGGTCTGATTTTTGTACCATGGCTTGCAAATGGTCTAAATTAACAATATGTCATACCATGTGCCATTCAAAATCTTTGGGGATGTTGCTAACATACTCATGAAGGTGGGGACATTAGGCCGTGCATGTGTGTGCTCTCCGTTGGTGAAGGGTCAAGTAAATTCTCCTCTCGACAAAAAATTAGCACTGTGCCAGTTGAGTGTGGAAATGGAGAAGCAAAAGCAGAACCTCATCTGTGCCTGGGCAGCTCTTGCTGATCGTGGCCCACCCTCATACGTATATTCCCAATCCAATCTCTTTTGGATCCGTCTCCACCATCCATGGAGGCCTGTTGTTGAACGAAAATTGAACAGATTCAGAGGAGGAAGATTAAAAGGGAAGGTCTGGACAGGTGTCAAGAGCCTTTTACTTGTTCATGACAAAATTGATCGTTCCTTGTGCTGCACGTTCGAGAAGTAATTGTCTTGCCTCGATTGCAATTCCTTCTGGCTGTGGTAAAAAATGTAATTAGAGCTTATTAAGCCAGAGCTATCATGATTGTGTATTGGGTGCATTTTTCATGATGGAGTTACCTCTTCCGGGAACCAAACACCAGGCTCTGTGCTTCCCTCAAGAACCGCCAATGCGAATGCTGCTGTTGCAGATCCCACTGATCTGAAAACACGGATTATTGCACATGTAAATGTTGGTACCTATGCAAGTAATTCTATCACTTCAATTAAGGAGAACTCAAGATGGACCAGCATGTGCACGTACAGAGCTTAATAGAAGAGAGCTGAAACCTAGGATCTTGTTTAGGGCTGGGCTCCTCATGTAAAGGCAGCTAAAGCTGATTCTGTTTCTTTTTGTGGTGTCTTAGTTCTAAGTTGTATTCTTTTCCTGCCTTTGGGTCGGCGTTCTAATTAATTTTGTTCTCTCTATCTAAAAAGAAACTGGGATTGATGTGGGTGCCAAAGCTATGGACGCTTTCATAGTTTCATTTGAGTATCACCACTTTAAGGGGTTAAACATCCCAATTGCATGTGTGGGACGGCCAAGCTGTGCATCAGTTGGGCCTACTATTGTAGATGAACTGGTCTAAATATCAGGCCGGCCCAATCATCAAACGGACAACGTGTTCATCGAATGTTGACTTTAGTTTTGACATTGTCCATTGTTTCTTATGTGTAGTCCATCTGACGAATTGACTAGCTTAATTTGCAGGCTAGGTCATCTATATGATTAGATCCACCTTATACAGAATATGTGATGCAATCCATAGCATTAGGGAGCCTTGTCAGGGAAATCCAACTGTTGGATGTCCGTTCAATGGTTAGATCATCCAGATATACCATCTAATATGAACAATGGGTTTATTCTGGTGGTCATTGGATTTGGAGTGAGCAGCAATGGTGCAGTAGGGTTCATGGCGACAAACGCTTCAAATTGGTGTGCTTTGATCGTGATTTGGCCAGTGGATGGCCAGAATTTGGATGTGCATATTTATGGTTTGATTTGTGATGACTGCTATTTTTGGGCATGAAGACTGTTATGCTTTGGGGGTAATAAGCATGGTAACTGTTTATGTATTGAGCATGATAATTATGAGGGAATGTTATGTTTTGGACATTTATATCTAGGGGGGCCTATATATATATTATTATTATTATTATTATTCTCTTTGAAGCTTTAGGGTTGAGACTACTAGTGCTCCCTTCCCTTTTAGGTATGCATGTTGAGACCATTAGTGCTCTTTGAAGCACCATAATTGAGGCCCGATCAGGGTTTCCCAATGGTCAGACCACATCAGTATGTTCATATACATGCCAGTTTGGATTTACCCACATGAGGGCTTAACAAGTTCTTCTCATTAAACAATAAAATAATTAACAAACCATTGGTCCAATTGCCAGATGGGTAGAGCATCATCATCATCATCAGCTAAGCCTGATCCCGACTAATTGGGGTTGGCTGCTTGATGGGTTGAGATCAAGATAAAAAATCTAGGTGGGAGTTCTAGAAGCAAGTACCAGTTGCTAAAGAAACCCTGTGTGATGTGGAAGTTCAAGTATAGCTAAAAAGAGGAAATTACATATGCATAAGTACAGAGATGATATAAACCTTGTCATATGAACAATGTCACCCTAAGCATATCCTGGTTATTTCATATTAATATTGATTTAGTCCACTGTGCTGGGTCTGCTTATCTTTGAATTTGTCTTACATAGTGCCTGTTTTTTTTTTTTTTTTTGAAAGTTGACAAATTTTTTATTAGAAAGCTTGCAAAAAATGAGCAAAGAAAACAACAACAACTACATCCATCTAGGCCCAACTCTCTAAGAATCCAGAGATTCTTCTAACAATCTCCTCAGCCCTAGGCTGGATATTTTGAAAGCAACAATCATTCCTCGCTCTCTAGATAGCCTAAAACACCGCCAGAATGAGAAGCCTCCACCTAGCTTTACCGGTTTTCCCAACTGCTCCCCCTAGCCATGCCCAAAGAAGATCTTCTACCGTTTCCGGCATCACTCAAAGCACATCGAATAATGATAAAAAAATGAATCCACACCTTGGCAGCAAGGGGGCAATGGATCATCAGGTGATCGATAGTCTCTTCATTTGACATACACATGAAGCAAATGTTAGGAAGAATTATTGCTCGTCCACAAGTTGTCTATTGTAAGAATTCCTTGCGACTGACCAACCAAACGAACACCGCTACTTGAGGAGGGGCCCCCGTAGTACCAATGATGAAATGGATGTGGAGGAGAATGCTGCCCAAGATTGGAGACCATGCCAGACAACGACTTGACCGAAATGTTCCTAGACGCGTTTCTGGCCCACACCATGGAATCCTGTCTCTTGCAACTCGACCTTGATGTACCTTAGGGCCTCAAGGAGTTTAGAATATTCCTCAAACTCAGAATCTAACAAATTCCTGTGGCAAGGGGGCGCCCACACTACCGAACCCCCCAAGATCGAGAAGCATTCCGTGACTGAGATTTACAGATTGGGAGCAAGGTTAGAAATTGTAGGAAACCTGGCTTGGAGCGCTTGATCGCCACACCAAGTATCTACCCAAAATCAAATACGATGCCCGTTGCTTACCGAGAATGATATGCCACTGTGGACATGATGCTCGGTAGCCATGTCTGCCTACCAAATAGTGGGCGCTCGGAACAGAGAAGAAGATTTCACAAACCAACTGCTTTCCTGAGTTCCATACTTAGTAGCCACCACATCCCTCCACAATTTCCCTTCCTCCAACCGGAATCTCCACACCCATTTGCCAAGCAAAGCCACATTCATATCCCCTAACGGTTTAATGCCTGCACCACCTTCCTGAATCGGTATGTAAACCTCATCCCACTTTAGAAGATGGAACTTCCTCCCCTCATTTGCACCTAACAAAAAAAATCCTCTCCTCAACCTTTCCAATCTTGAAAGGACTACTTTGGGCATCGGAAAAGCGACATGAAGTAAATGGGCATGTTTGAAAAGGAAGTCTTGATAAGCATCAACCGACTTCCCAAAGACAGTCCTATCTTTCCAACTCGCAAGCTTTCTATCAATTCTTTCAATCGCCCGATCCCAAAGGTGAGTAGGAGGCTTCCCCAAGCAAAAAGGTAAGCCAAGATAGATGGTAGGAAAGGAGCCGGTTTTGCACCAAAAAATATCCGCGAAGTCTTGCAACTCTTCCTCTCCTATATGAATGCCTAGAAGCACCGACTTTGCCACCTTAATTTTCAAAACCGAAATTGGCTCAAAACAAACAATCAACTTTCAAATATCATTAACCGCATTTGGCTTTGCCTCACAAAAAAGAAGAAGAGTGTCATCAGTGTATTGCAAATGAGAGACATGAGGCCCATTTCTAGCAACTTGGAAACCTTGAAACAATCCAAACTCCACTCCTCTAGGAAGAATTGCGCTGAGAGCTTCCCTAATAACCACAAACAAGTATAGAGATAGAGGGTCCCCCTGCCTTAATCCTCTCGAGGACCTAAAGAAACGTTTAGGAGACCAGTTAACGAGAATGGAATAGGCAGGAGATTGGACACAGGCCTTCATCCAACCCCTCCATTTCTGACCACAACCCAATCTCCCAAGCATATAATCCAAGAAATCCTAATCAACATGATCGTAGGCCTTTTCTAAGTCTAGTTTGCATGCTATCCTGCTTTCCTTCTCTTTAAATCTTGCATCCGTGCACTCGTGTGCAATTAATGCACTGTCTAGGATTTGACGACCAGCTATGAAGGCTCCTTGATTAACTGAGATAACTTTCTCTAACAGTTTCTTGAACTTAGTTGCCGAAATCTTATAAGGCGCTCCAATAAGGTTGATTGGTCTGAAGTACTTCAATTGTTCGACTCTTTCAACCTTGAAGCAACATAATAAAGGTGTTCCAAAACGGTACCGTTATGATACGGGCCGTAATGGCCATTACGATCCCCGTATCGACTGTTACGGCCCTTTTTTTATATTATTATTTTTTTTATTTTTAACTTTTTGAAAAAAAAAACTGTTACATGACCGTTATGGGGCTGTGTTTTGTCTGTAACGACCGCTTCAACCCCATAACGCATAATGGTTATGATCGTTACCATTATATAACGGCCGTTATGTAACGATTTTGAATTCCTTGAACATAATAAAGGAAGCCCCCATCGCGGTGGACAACCTACCTCGATCTGCGAACTCTGCCAAGAAGTCCATAATGTCCTTCCCAACCACATGCCAAAACCTCTGAAAGAACAAAATGGGGAAGCCATTTGGCCCAGGGGTCTTATCCTCGCACATAGACTTCAAAACTTCTCGGATCTCTTCCTCTACAATAGGCTTTTCTAGAGACGAAGCTTCTTTAGCCGTAATATGGTTAAAACCAATATGATCCAGCTTCGGTCTCTTCCATTTATCGATCGAAAGGAGATTCTTGTAATAAGATGTGATTGCTTTAGATATCACATCCTTACCCGATGTTTGTTCCCCATCGATAAGTAGACTCCCAATTCTATTACCCCTCGGCCGAGCGCTAGCAAAATTATGGAAGAACTTAAGTGTTCTTATCCCCCTCTTTAAGCCACAACGCTCTAAATCTCTGCTGCCATTTAATCTCCTCCTCTTGAGCCTTTTGCGCGTATTTGAGTGACAAGTCGTTTCTCCTTTCCTTATCTGCTTTTGTTAGAGAACCATTTTCTTCTAATAAGTCCCATAGCGAATATGTTCAACCATTTTCTCGAATTTAGCTTCCCTAGCCCCCAACACTTCTTTCTTCCACAACTTCGGTTGTTCTTTTAGCATCTTCAGCTTCCTGCAAACTCTGTAACCAGTGTAACCATCTACTTGAAATGAATCCCACCATTCTGCCACAAACTGCTCGAACCCCTCTACTTCTAATCACACTCCTTCGAAAAGGAAGAGCCTAGGCCCCCAGTTCACATTGACAACTTGAAGAAAAATCGGGGTGATGATCCGGCGCAACCCTAGGAATTCCGCGCTGAACCGACATAAGGGGATTTATCGATTCAATAGGCCAAAACTACGAACCTGTCAAGCCGAGACATGAGCACATATGCTTGCCCATTAGACCAGGTAAATCTAGTTGTCTCCATAGGCAGATCCACCATTTGCTGCTGATTCACCCAGTCAGAGAACCCTAACATACTATTAGTAATTCGCCCCCATTTGGACTTCTCATAAGAAAAACAAACTACGTTAAAATAACTGCCCACACACCACGGGGAGCCCCATTTCTGCCTCACAAAGTCTTAACTCTTCCCAGAATAGACCTCTCAAATTCTTCGCACAGTGTTCATAAACAGATGTCATCACCCATTGAAATCCCGTAGTCAAATCGTGGAGAAGAACAAAAACATAAAAAGTCCCCACAAATGAGTCAACCTTGCTCCATTTGCCAAAATTACAACCAAGAATAATACCACCCACAGTCCCTAAAACATCAAGAGAAACCCAATCAAACTGTTAAACATTCCAGATTGACGACAGCGTACCTGAGGAGATCGATTGGAGGTTAGTTTCTTGTAACGTGATGATATCGGCTTTGGAATCCTTACAAACCTGCTTGACTTGGGCCCTCTTGCCGCTGCACCCCAACCCCCTCACGTTCCAGGAAAGCGCTATCATTGGCCGCCTCCCTTCCCCGATCTCAGCCTCTTACCCCCACTAACTTTGGTTGTATTGTCCTAATTAACGGAGCACTCCAAGCTCAGGAGCTCCCTCATGCCTCTGGGAGATCTCTTGGACCTCAATTCTTGAATACCTTGTTGCTGTTAAAGAGCCCTCCCCTGAACGGACTAGAAGAAGTCTTCAACGTCTTCGTCTCTGGCATTGAAAGAGAGACTTGCTTGAACTCCCACCTTCTTAAGCACATCTTTAGCCCAGATGAATTGTTCCTCTGTAATGCCACTCCTCCCGAAAGTTTCTATATTTTTGTACGTAAGCAACAGATGCTCTGCCCTCTCCTCCGTGTGACTCCGATTGTTAGACGAAAGCCACTGTTCTTTGGCAGAAGTAGATCTGGCTTGGTTGAACTGCATCTTCTTTGTGCAGAGTGGGATGATTAGCAATGCCTCTTCAAACAATTCTTCTCCTATCTTCGCTAGCATCAACACCCCTTCACTCGATGATGGATACTCCTCCAAGAAGCTTTCTTGTGCTGCTGTGCAAGGGCAGAATTAGAGAGTTCCCTTCGAAACACTCCCCCCTCCCTAGGAGAATAGACTTCACCATTAAGCTTCGAGAGCCCTCCTGACCCTAAACCTCCCCGCGAATCCTCCGTGGCCTGCAACCCAGAAATTCTTGCAGTCTCAGGGCGAAACTTGCTGTTGTCTATAAAAGGGGCTTTCGACAAGAGATTGATGTCACACAAGCAAAGATAGATGCACACGTTTTAGCTCAACATTAGTAACCCCATGCGATTCATGAGCGGGAGACTTGAGTTGATTGGGGATCGTTGAGACACGCCCCTTGCGTCTGCATGTGACTAGGGATACCGTCGCATCTGACCTAGGCTTGGAACCGACCCTTGTTTCCACGAGACAGGTGTATTGCTCTGGGACTCCGTCAAACGATGTGTTGCCTTGATCCCCTCTAGAAGTAGGCTTGGCCTCCGAACCTAACATATCGCCTAGGCTCGGATACAGATCACCCTCAAAGAGTGCTCTCAAGGAACACCCTAAGAGTGCTCTCAAGGAACACCCTACGCCATATGTGCATACCCCAGTCAATTCTCCTCCACCGACTTTTCCTTGACCACTAGGACGCTACCGCGTGTCGTCCTGGAGTACCGATGCTCCTGCCATGTATATAGGCCTTGCTCCTTCAGCCACGCTGAGACGTCTTCCATGTCCGCCGCTTGTCGGAACCTCCTCCTTGGCCCTCCATAGATCCCCCCACCTGGGGATCACCGCACCTTTCTCTTCCTACCATATTGGTATGCAAATTCTTCTGCCTTCGACTAATGCCGAAATGAAGGATGGGAGCACTGTGCCTTTCTCCTACGAATATAGACCCTAATGAAACCCACCTCCTCCCCAAACTTCGTCAACAAATCTAACTCGACCAAGTCACCTAGGCACAATGTAGCAGCAACAATGAAGAATTCTTGGAACCAAATATCCGAGGGATTGCCCAAATGAGCACCCACATGTCTTCACTCCCGAAGGAGGAAAACTCCTTCCACGTTTGGATCTTGGATATTGGCCCGTCCCTGTGCAATGCTCCCACCATAATTGGAAGGTCTGCGTTCACCCCTGGGCTCAACTGAATCTAGATTTCGTTGTAACTAAATGGTGCGATGATGCACATATCTAGTTTTAACCTATAGGCTGCAACAATCATCCAACCAGTCCCTCACTTGCGGAATCGTGGCATCTTCTTTAGTAGTGGCTATGACTGAAAAATCATTCCACAATTGAGGAACGACCTCCTTCGACACCCTCAACACTTTCTCCCCTTCATGCTTACCTCCTTAACCCATTTTCCAGAGCCAGACCCTGCTTCCTCCTCATTCGAACTTTCATCTGCCTTCCTTTGGTCGCCGTTTTACCAAGAACAACTGCCTTAAAGGACACCACCCCCTATAACTAGGGGGATTTGCACAGTGTACTTTTGTTTGGTGGGCCACCGGTGCTTGCTTTTTACCGCTCCGTTCAATTGCCGCACACTGGGGCTTCTCACCTCCTTATGCTGCATTTCAAGCCCATAATGCGCCCTCTGGACCCTAAGTTTTACTCCCCCAAAACTCCCACCATGTAGCATTTCCACTGCTCAGATTAGTTCGTCCCTTAAGCTCATTCGCATGAAGGCGAAACCCCTCGACGAAGATGCACCCTTGTCTCTAGGACCCATTTTCAAACCCTCATATAGACCATGACCTAGTCCCTAACCCATGGCCTCTACCTGACCCATCGTCCCAACCATTGCCATCCTTACCCTCCTTGCCTGCTCGAAGCGAACAAATTGAAAACATACTAAATGAGCAAGCAGTTTCTACTCGCCATGGAGGATTTCAAAAATTCCTCGAGTGGAAGAATAGGCCACTTTCAGACAGCACGTGGATCACCAAGACGGAGCTACAAAGTTTAGACCTAGACATCCTTGAGCATTACAGGAGTTTTAGTTCACTAGAGGCGAACTCTTCTCAGCCGAGGGGAGTTGATGAGGACATCCACGCACCATCTGTTCAAGTGTATGTGAGGATGAGAGCACTGGTTTCCTTATGGTTGGATGACCCGTACCCGGGGCCTGTTGGGCTTGGATCTTCATGAACATCTTCTTGAGGAGCATTGGGTTATTGATCTTCATCGATATATCATTTTGACTATTGGATTGTGATCGGGACCATCACCGTCGGATCGTGACCACTCGTGGGGCCCGATGGATGATACATAGGCCACTCGATGGCATATGATTATCTTAGGATTTATTTTATAGTTTGATTTATATTTTGGAACATTTATGAGAGATGTATTATATATATTTTCTTAGAATAGGTGTGATTTAGTAAAAGTACACTACATAAGGTTGTTTTTGTAAATTTCAAAACTTGCTGAGATTATAAAAGAGGGGGGGGGGGGGGGGGGTTCTATGGTGGATTATTTTCTTCAAAAACTCTATTTTTTTATCTTTCAATCTTCATGCGATGTGAAAACAAGTTCCAAGCGATTTGGAACGAAGATCGGTGCAAAGCCCTTCTTCAATCACGGGAGTGCGAAGCTTCCAACTATCGTCATCGTCCAAGGTACCTCCTTGAGCTTTCATCTTCCTTCCTTTTCCAAACCTCCAAAATCCTTTCCTTTTCTTCCCCATACCCTTCTCCATCAAAACCCCACCCTTGAGAACCCCATACCTAGCCCCCAAGCCCCACACGTGTGACTGTACGGCCAGGTGTGAAGCCCAAGGTTGGTCTGTATGGCCCACTTCTTTCCCCTTTGAATCTCTTTTGCTACCACCTCAAAACCCCTGTACCGCTTACCCTAAACCCTAGATTCCTTAATTTCCTATTTTCCCCAAATCTCCCATACCCTAATTAACCTAAAATCCCTAACATCCTACCATCAAAATCTCTAATTCCCTTCAATTAATACTTAAAACCCCCAAACCCCTTAGCCAATTGAGCTGATTAAACCCTAATTTCGCCCTTTCCCCAAATTCCTTAAACCCTAGGTTTACCTACATCATAATTGAGCAAGCCCCAGGTAATATTAGGTCTTTCCTTTTGAAGTAGGCTCATCCCTATGCTATTTGGATGTTCTTACATACATTATATCCTAATTTCAAGTATTTAATGATCATGCGTGGTGTAGTTGTTAATTGTGGCCTAGACTATTATTAGTTCAATGTTGAAATTTTGAGGTATTTGATGATTTTGGCATGATTTGTGATTTTGATTAATTAATTTAATTTGCTGAATGATCTCACTTCAATATTTAGCCACATGCATGCATCCTGCATCAAAACGTCTCGGATTTCACTCAGTTCCACCATTTTGGTTTAAAAATTGGATTTATGTGTTTATCACACTAGTTTATTAATGTTCACCATTTCTGCCACAATGGACTTGAGACTGTGTGCAGGTTTCAAACCACCCATTGGTCACGTCATCACATGACCATCCAATCTCTAAAAGATCTCACCCATCTGTTGATCAGGTGGGCCACAACAGAAGGATTGATCTAAACCAGACGTCAACTTCACTAACAGGCGCTGACACCTGTGCTATGTTTATCTAGAAAATGAGTTGTTTTCATTGTCATCCAAACAGGCCCTAATGCTTTCACATTAGACGTTTGTTATTATCTAACTTTATCCGAAAGAACTGCAAACCAATATCAAATAATTAAGCATTATGATGATGAAGGAAGACAAACAAATAATTAAGCATTATGACATTGGAAAACTTACAAGAATGATATTTTCAAAATATCTCAATGTATCAATGACATCAGAGAACTTACAACAATGATATTTTCAAAATATCTCAATGTATCGATATCTTGTCGACACATTGCGATATATCGTGCTATATTGACAGATATTGGTTAGTTTCCCAACTACAGCTTACTTTTGTATCGGTACTATGGGATATCGATAGTATCGGTTGATATGTTGGAAAACACTATCGATATAAAAATTGCTATCATGAGTTGTGGCTTTTGGCATCATCTTCTTGGAAAACAAGAATTTTATGAAAAGCAGTGCTCTGATACATAACTAGTGCAAACTAGGTGCTCTGTACAAACTAACCTACTAATTCATGAATGTTCCCTAAGAAAAAAAAAAATCCACAAGCTGGAAGAGAGAATAGATAAGGAAAATAAAGAAGAGAACGACGAAGGAAAAAGAAAAAGAAAAAGAAAATGATTATTAAACTCACAATTGAGTTGTTCTACAAAAACCTTCCAAATCCAACATTAATGTGGAGAAATAACCAGTCCAACACATGCACATTAGGAATATTTAAATCCCCCAAACTAAATGCAAGGAAGAAATTGTATGGAAGCCTAACACTTACAAAGAGAGTCTTTTGTGACTGAATATACCCGTAGTACTGCGCCCATTCGAACAGTCCAAATCGACCTGTCAAAATGTAAGTTGAAATAGCATTAGCTCTACTATCCAAGGTTCTATTTAACACGAGGGGATTCGTTTTTGCTCCTCCCATCTCTCTCTCAACTTCTCATACAGAAAGTTCAGCTGACAAACACAATTATAGAATTTGCTCTCTCTCTCTCTATCTTTTATATATATATATATATATATATATATATATATATATATATATATATATATATATATATATATAGATGTGCCATATAAATTTCCTTGGTGTGCTTTTGTTCTAATAACTCACTCTCATTGACACGCGCTCTCCTGCAATCCCATCAACAGCTCGAACAAGAGGGTCAAAGATTTGAACCAACTGCTGGACTCTGCTTTTGTCTCTTAGAAATTCCTGAGAGAGAAATTTTTGTTTTAGATAAAGAAACTGATTAGATCTAGTAAGATTTAACTACTGAGTTTGAACATAACTTCCCCTAAGGTGGAAAAGTGATTGGTGTAGCTTTCTAAGTATAGCTCCGCATGTTCAAGATGATAAATATCACTTTTGATCCTTCTCAAAGAGAAGGTATTTCGAGAACTTAAAAGGTGCTAGCCCTCATCTAATGCTCCCTCAGAGAAAGTTACGGTTCTTATATATATATATATATATATATATATATATATATATATATATATATATATATATATATATATTGAGATGTGAAGGATTATCTATAAATATGCATCTAATTCCTTGTGTATTCATGTTTGCATTTTCCTTTTTCAAGATAAGAAAAAAATGTTACAAAGAGCTACAACAAGATAATGGGAAATAATTCCCAATTCAAATGAATTTTACTCACTGGCTCGCACATCTTTTGCCATCAAATCAGGCAAGTCATTTGGTTAAGGTTCAAGCCCATAAATCAATGAAAGCTTTTCTTCACTTCGACCTTGAGGTCTCAGGTTCAAGCGGATCGTTTATCAAAGAGAAAATGCCAATGGCCAGAATTGCTCATTCCAAGACTAAGATATCATCTATTTTAATCTCCTTTTGGAATCAAGGATCTGCAGAACTGCTTCCTAGAGATCCTCAATCCTTCCCTGAGATCCTTGGCTTTTGCTTCCAATGAGTACCAAATTCTGCACAAACTCTTCACATATACCACAAGAATTCTGCTTGCCATGAGTACAGCAATCAAGAGGTAATTCCTAGAGCCCCATTGGAGGCACATCCACCTTGCCATCGCTCTATCATTCTTCACTTCCCTATTAGTCATAGATGACAGCTCACAACAGCATGATATTATAGAGCCCTTCAAACCTCATGATTAATGTAAGACTACCTAATTAAGGTACTCGCTACTTAAGCATCACCTCCTAAGCCTACTAAGGCTCATCAACTAATGCTTCAGAGCATCACTGAGGAAAGGCTTGGAAATATTTGCATTGAATTCAGCTATCGGGTTGACAAATTGCCATAAAACCCTCCTTGAGATGTTTTAATGAATGGTCGGAGATGCAGCCGCTCAGGAGGAGGGGGCCCTAGACAAGGTGACTGGGATCAACTATGGCACAACAACTATGGAATCAATGTCTTTGGAAGAAGCGTCTTGATCCCACTTAATTAAGGTATTCATAATCTTTTCTTCAAATTTTTCTAGGGAGCCTCCACATAGTTGGAGATGCAAATATTTCTTCTTTCTTTCAAAATTCCCACCAAAGAGCAAGCAAAAACATACACCATGAGATCATCCCTCTTTTAAGATACAAAGGCATCAATGCTTTCCCCAAGGGTCCAATTTTCTTGTTTCACTAGCATCGCCTTATTCCTTTAGAAGTAGTCATGCCCATTGCTAGCATTGAGCAAGGACCACACATCCTTGGCAAATTCAATCCATCATCACCTTGTTAACCCCAACCCTAGACATTTCCCAAGATCATCTTCTGTAATTGCCTCATTGTATCCATAGGGAACAAACAAAGATCTCTTGTCATCATCTTCTGCTTGTGTGGATCAAGAGGAGCATTCATAATCTTTGACCTCTCATACTGCTCCACTTAGAAACTAGAACTTCTTTGCCTTTGTTTTGGTTTCCATTTGTTCTTGCCAAAGGCATCAATTCCCTTACTTGGATCTAGAGCTGGGCATCTCCTGTGCCCCCAGCCATACCCAGACTTTTTTGGACCACTGGGACTTATCAATCAACTTGTCAGGGCTTCTAGTGAATGCAAAGCCCTAGACTTGCTGATACCTTTGAGCCTATGAATGAAAGAATCCATCACCACTAGAGAGTACTTGAACATCGCTTTAGATCACCAAACATTGCGTTGAAAGAGATATTGGACAAGAGATAAGCTTTTCAAAACTAATCACCACAAATTCTGAGAATTCATCTCTCATATTCCCTACAATCAACTTGTCCTTGTTTTTCAATTTTCATGCAACAAGAGTTGTTAATCTATTGATGCAGGGAGCATTTGCGAATGATTAATCTCCACTGTTGATCTTCATACAATCCATGATCAAACTATTCAAAGGCCTAGATTTTCGAGGAACCAAGAATGGATCATCATTTGGCCATGGAGGAATCTGCCTTATGTACAATTCTTTTTTCTGTAGTCTTCTTTTGCAAACATCAAATTCGTTGAGATCCATTCTAAACGAAATCCAAATTAATTTCCTAACCACTAGTTCTCTTATGCATATAAATCAAATTGACACAAGATACAAAAGATCGAACTCTGCTGCATTTGGGAACAAAATTATCCAATATGGCATGCTTGGTAACAAAGTTTGCAAACAAAGTTCTGTTTATTTGGTAAATTGCTTCTATCTAATAGTCAGACCCCAATGTTGCAATGAAATTCCATTACTGAAACAATCCTAAAAAGTGAATTCAGTTGTCAAAAATAGATCCATTGAATTTGTTTTCATAGCTTGGCGAATAATGACTAAAACCAAGGAACATACAATCAAAAGCATACCACAGGAACAAGATTTGCAATGGCTTCCATGCCCCAATTCCAGAAGAAAGGTGCAGTACCAAATCTAGCACTGACAGTTGGCACGCCTAAGACTTCATGAGCACTTTTTACTTCAGGTAGGTTTCTGAATATCGAGCACAGAACTAATTCAATATAGCTTTATAGTGTAGTGCATGATTGTCAAAATGCTAAAGCAAAATTGAATGTCTTGAAAGTTGGCTAAGGTCACAACAAAGAGGAGTTATATGATCCTCGAGCTGAGGCTTTTAACATTATAGTAAAGATTTTCTGTTCTAACATCACATATTTTGGAAAATCAGAAAACTCTTATATAGCCACAACCATGGATGGATAGTACTGTAAAGACCTCCAGGATAGGACAATCCAAAACATCCAATTTGTGGCCTACAAATAGATGTTTAGGAAGCAAATAAAACTGCAGGCCACATTCAGCTGAAAGAAAGCCCAAGATTGGTGGCTAGGATCTTCAAATTTGGAAGATCTCTGCGGCATGGTCCATCCACTGTGGCAGACAATGACACAACAGACCAATGGTCTAGATAACCAAACCATGGGTCCCAAGTATGCTATGAAAATCCTCGGATCGTGGATCCTATAATACCTTCACACTGAAACTATCAGCCAAGGAATTAAAAAAAAAAGAGTTGCCTCCTTTTACATCTCGTGTTCTTCCATATAGCAGAAAATATTAAAATTATTTCATGAATTTCTACATTCCCACCATACCAAAAGCTTTTAAATGACATGTGGGATGGTCAATCATTGATCGGGATTGTCCATCTGCTTCATACCACTATTGGCAAGCCATGATCTAAAACCACACTGATCGAGTGGTCCTAACCATTTGATCAGTAGCATGAAAAATGGACAAACAAGATCAAGCAAAAAAAGAAAAGAAAAGAAGAAATAACTCCAATCATCATCTTGAAACAACCATTCAGTAGGCCCCGCCATGGGTTGCTTATGAATCCTATGAAGCACTTTGGTTTGATGCTGCTAACCATCAGATCCATGGGCTCATAAAATAAAAATAAAAATGGAAGGTTATAAAAAATGACCAACACTCAAAATTTATGGATCATATGATCGGAGTGATTTTGCACCATGGCCTTCCAATGGTGTTATGGAAGGAATGGACAGTCCAGATCTATGATTGTCCATGTCATGTGTCATTTAAAAGCTTTGGGGACATTGCTAATGCCCCTGTGGAGTTGGGGACATTAGCATTCCCTGTTTCTATACTCTGCATATAGTCATGCTTGTATCTGGTTATGTTTGTGCACTCATTTGATGTGTGGGGCACCATTTCAAAATTTCGTAGGTCCCCATGTTTGAGGTTGTTAAATGAGGATGAAATAAAAAGGCAAAGAAGAACAGTATATGGAACATTACTGTGTTGCATGGCCGACAGCCAACATGAATGAACCACAAAAAAAGTGGAAAAATTATGGAGGCACTTCTGATTCAGAACTGTGATTGGGAATGAGATAGGTCTTTGGACAATCACTTGTGCTCTCTTGCAAAACTTATGCTGATATGGAGGTGACCAGGGATAGACTGAACTTCTCAAATTGTAAATTTTCAAAAATTCATGATGGGTGGTACTGTATGATTTTTCTAATAGACTGGTTGATTACATGCTTTATGGACGATTGCCATCTAGCCAAGTGATTAAGATAAAATTTCACGTCTTACTACCTGCAGCCAAGAGCTAAGATATTTGGAACTGCATTGAGCAGATGAATTCAATACATGCGTGTACCCATGGTCTTTTGATTTTTCACTAACATGTAATGTGGAATCTTTGGATATTAGTATTGAATCGCTGATGATCCAAAACACATATCATGCAAAGGTTCAAGATTGCATATTTTACACCTATCCAAAGGTGTAAATGTCGCAAAATGTTAGAGCCGTCATCTACTAAGTGGTGACAAACTTGCTCATGGTGTATTAGCAGATAGACTATGCTTTCGAGAATCTTTTTGTAATAGTACTTACAACAAATAAACATCTCTCTTTCCAATCCCTTTTCCAAAATCAATGTTGAGCATTCCACTGTAAGGCTTTAATTTGATTTTTTCTCCTGATTAAAGAGTAAACTGCTACAATCAATACCGATCTAAGGTTGTGCAAATTGACAAGCATTGGAAATGAGACATAATGTATATAATCTTGAGAAACATTAACCTTTATTGTAAGCAATAACATCTTCTCCAAGCAGCAGGAAACTAGTCGCTAATATAGTTGGACCAACACCACCAGAACCTGCTGTATAATAAAAGAATCTGAAGAGCCCATATCAGGAAGTTAGTTGTTTCTGCCTGAAAATACACCATTATAGGGCATTTCGATATCGAATAGAAGCCATAAAGCATATCAGTGAAAGTAGTCAACCAAGATAATGCGCAATACACTAATAAAGCCGAATCACTGAAAAATCTCTCACCCAAAATTGGATTCTTCTTTGTCAAAAATAGGGAGGACAATGCTACTTTGAGAAAGAAAGTCTATGAATCCAAGATAAAGCAGAGATTGATTTGAAGTTTACCTTAACCTCTCTGGCTCACCCATGCTTTCATTTTTTGCAGAGCGAACCAACTCAGCTGCCATCACTGTCCAGTCATAGAGAATCAGACTCCACCCCAAAAAAAAAGGGGGCCAACAGCATCAGAGTGATAGACATGACAAGGTTATGATAACAAAAGCTGAATGGAAAATACAGTTTATCTTCACTTCCTAATAAAGATTGAAAATAATTCAAGGACAGATTTGAGAAATCAATGAATGAGAGTATTATCATTTTTGGGAGCTTTAAGATATTGCAATTTAAGGAACTTTTCAACTCATTATCAGAAAGCATATAAAAAAAAATAAAATCCTAATTGAAGAAGGTTCGTCCAATTCTTTGAGTCAGACATATGCCCCTAACATGTTTATACTTGTTAAACAAAATAAACAGAGAAAATACAAGAGATGTATATTAAGAAAAGGGTTAGGGCATTTTTACTACATTAGAGCTCCTAGTTGCACAGCGTACATCATTGCGTAGACACTCTAAACCAAAAGATGATTTGAGCCCCCTTTAAAAAAACAAGCTTTCCTATGGTGATGTTTGGTTGCTGGTTTTTATCTCTCAAAACAAGCTTTCCTATGGTGATGTTTGGTTGCTGGTTTTTATCTCTGAGCTTAGTAATTCCCTGATTTTTCACAAAAAAACATGTTTGCTTGACACTTTTTGTTGGCTTTTACATTCCCTAGGAATTCCAATCCCCAGATTTTAGTGGTAGACCTCCTAGGCATTACATAAAACTAATTTTCTGATAGACTTGTCTCATGCCTTTGTCTTTGCTCAATCACTCTCTCAAAGTCTCATAATATGGCTCAAAAGTTTAATCCCAGAATAGTTAGTGCAGCTCTATTGTCTCCTTTGTTCTTATAAATAGGTACAACAGTAATTTTCCTCCATTCGTTTGGCATTTTCATCGATCTTACAATCTTCGTAAACAACCTTTTCAACTAAATAACCTAGTATTTCCCATACACTTCCAAAACTCTATTGGTATACCATCTGGTCTGAGGGCCTTTCTTGTTTTCATATTTCTCAAAGCTTCTTTCACTTCAGAATCCTAATCCAATGAAAGTATCCATGGTCTCTAACATCATTTAAGTTTACGGTTCCTTCTATCCCTATGCTCTCGAAGTGGTTGTCATTTAATAAGTGCTAAAAATAGCTTCTCCACCTTGTCCTTTATTAGTACCCTCTGATTATCACTCTTAATGCATCTAACATGATCCAAGTCTCTACCATTCCTCTCTCATTTTTTCAAGTTTGAAGACATCTTTCTCGCCTTCTTGTCCCCAATCTATTCCAAAGATCATCATAAGCTTTAAGTTTCACTTCACTCCTTTCTTAACATTTTTTTTTTCATCTGTTCTAGTCCCTTGCCAGGCTTTGAAATACAAACATTTCTCGTGAATAGTGTTTTTCTAAATTGGCATTTCACCACCAAGTTTTCTCACATGATTGGGGTTTTCCTTTAGATACTCCTAAAACATCTTTTGTCACTTTCCTAATGCACTCAACCATCTCATTCGACATAACATTTACTACTTTGACATCCACTTTCCTTCTTCCATCAATTTATTTCGAAATGACATTGTTTTCCCTCCTTTTAGATTCCACCACCTAGTTTTTGGACGCCTATTAATTTCATTCCCTGTCTTCCATCTTTTAGTGCACATCCATAACTATTAACCTATGTTGCGCAATTAGACTCTCTCTGACTAGTATAACCTTGCAATCCTTACTTATCATTCTATTATCCTACGTAGACAGAAATCTATTTGGCTTGTAAATGATCCACTTTTGAAAGTCATTAAATGTTCATCTCTCTTTTTAAAGTATGCATTTGTTAGAGTTAGATTGTATGCCATAGTGAAATCAAGGATAGCATCCCCCATCACATTTCATCTCATTTCTCCCCAAATCATATCCTCCATGTACATTCTCATATCCTCTACTTTCTTTTCCTACATGACCATGCAAGTCTCCAACAAATATCCTTCCTCCATTTGGAATTCCTTGCATTTGTCCATCCATATCCTCCTAGAATTGTCACTTGATCATATCCTCTAACCCTACTTGTGATGCATATACACATGATGATAACATCAATACAAGGTAATTTTTGTGATACTTCCCTTCCCCAAATTTCTTATCCTGGCCTGCAATACTCTGATTGCAACAGTTGATATATTGGTCAATACCATCGAGAAATTGAACATTGGGTATGATTGCTTGGACAATAGGGCAAAAGGCTTATCTAATCTGGATGGTGAGCAGCAACACCTAGCCTAAGTAGGGTAAGACATGCCTCTAGCAACCAGTGTTATCAGTATCTTGTGATTCACGATACGAATCATTTCATTCTTAATGGTGTAAGAATTAGCATCCACAGACCGTCAGTTCTCTTATTACCATTTTGCCATCTATTGGCATGCCTTACGAGAGCGAGAAAAAGATTAGGTCACTTAGTAGAGATACACTAGAAATACTAAGCACCTTAGATTTCAAAGAGGAACTGGATCATCTCATATTGCAAGGAAGTTGGGGTCAACAAAATGGATAAAAAAGATGGCTGATTCCAAGGGATTCAGCATCACTTTCATATTCAACAACAGAATTATGGAAACTATAGATATTTCAGAATTTGTTTAATAAGACATAATATTTTCAAAAGCTTTTTCTTAAAGTAGAACAAATGTATAGTCACACCATTGCTGACTCCAGGGTAAATTCCACCAGTTGTTATAGCCGGAACATCAGCAGCTACTGCCTTCTCATGAAAAGATTTTGCACGGCATGCATAGATTGTATCATCACACACATCCACATAGGCTGTCTGTCAAAAGAAAAAAAGAAATAAGAAAAAAGAAGCAAAGAGAGAACGCTTATGAGAGATCTTTAGACCTAAGAAATGTTATCCACATAAAGAATGATTATTACCAAGATGTACTAAAAGATGGAACCAAGCAGTCGAACAAAAGAGAGCATCAATGAAGAAATTTAGTGTTCAGGTAGACAAGACAGTGAAAAGTCGATGAGGTCCTTGCCTTGGTAGAAATTGCAGCTTCCAGTACAGTGCACTTATCTGTGCACTGAAAAGGCCCCGCTGCATGAACTACAAGATCCACATCTGCAGAAGAAAATGTGTCACTGAAAATACTAGCTATCACTATAATTTTTGCAATATCATATGGATACTATCCCTAAAAAACGATTGACATCCATAACAATTCAGAAGTTTGACAAAACTAGGATTGTCATTATACAGTTATTCAGAAATAAGAGAAATCAAGAGGATGAAGGATAAGAACAAAAGAAGAGTAAGTAGGATTAAAGCAAAAATCAGGACAATCTCCTGTTTGGGTAGATAAATTATTTTTTTGGATTCCTGTTTGGGTTGATTAATCTAACTGTATTATTGAGATGGATAAATGCCCTTAATAAGGACAAGAAGACAAGTACGAAAAAAAAGGGACTGAACTACCCCACACATGGATAAACTGTGTGAGCACATATCTTTCCACATACCCATCATGTTTGTGTTTGACAGTGTAGACCCATGAAAATAATACTAGCTTTCGCCTTCATGCAGCTCAGTTAGTTCTAAGGTTTTCCGCTCGAGAGCACTCATCTATTCACATTTCACACATGGTTTCATTCGGTTGAGGTTAAGACAAAGCCTCTGCAACACTGGAAGGAATGCTGCCAGAAGGCAGTGGGAACAAAAATATACAATACAAAGAAGATAGTTGTACAAAATTACCTATTTTATGTACAGTATGAGCCCATTTACCCCTCCGATCATCATCAGAGAGACCCATGGGAGGATCAGAAACAAAGTCAGAAACGTTACTGGCATATGGCAACAAGGAGTCATTTGATTGTTGATCACTAGTGATTTCAGGCAATATTCTTTTCTTCAGGTGATCCTAAGTCTTCAAGTCCATCACTTAGATTGGTTACAGGGCCATCTAACTCCTTTGTCCAGTGAGGAACGCATGGCAATAACGTCCAAGATTTGATGAAGATAGACCTCTTTACTCCTCACTTCTTGCACATTTCCGCAGAAGTGACAATAATTCCCAGAAAATTACTTAAAGACTAACATCTATGGACATAAAACAAAATATGGGTAACACTACTATCCTTTCTGACCAGCTGGGTGTCCTAATAAGGCAAATTTGTTGAAGTTAGCAACCATTATCTCTGTTGTGACCTAAAACACGAACGGAAGCAAAACAACGGAACACCAATGGAGGCACTGTAAAGTAGGAGTAAGAGTTAAGAGTTTGAAAAGGGCCTTAAAGTACCTAAAAAGGCACATAATGCATAAGACAGGATGTTGTCAAGAGTCGAGACAAAAGAATTTGGAACCTGCATCATAGAGCAAGAGACATAGTAACTTCCAATGAACGCGTTTTTCTTCCTTTTGGCCACCCAATTTAGCTGTAGAGTCAGTGTAAGACCAAGTAGTTAGCAATGCAATTCCTTGGTCTTAGGGTTGTCAATGGGTACCCATATCCACAAGTAATCAAGCTATCCATTTCGTCTTAATCACATCTGGGTCTAGATTTCAGATGGATTAACAATCGGTAAGATTTGGGTTCCTTGATTCCAATCCGATTAGAAATCGAACAAAGCTGTTTCTTTTTTAAGGATTACAATAAAACTAATTGCTTTGTATACGTAGATCATCCAGACATCGATATGGACCCTCCATTCATTCTAGTCCATAGTTGGCAGTCTGCCATGCAAAAATCACACTAATCGTATCATCCTACCCCATTGAATGTTGGTCATTTTTAGTGTAAATATCCATGTTGCAAGCCGTAGATCGAGTGGTTAGCATCATTTGATGAAAGTGTTTCTTTAGAACCATAAGCAATCTGATGCAAGACAGATGCATGAACTAAGTAACATGTGAGACCAAATAGCTGAATTAAGATATTTAACAAAAAAATACAAACATCGCTATAATCATCACAAATATCATGAAAATTAAAAGAAAACCATGCATAATCCTAACCTAAGCTACCGACATCGTAACTCAAGGTCATTAAATAAAAAGAAACTAGGATCTAATGAATGTAGGGACATCCAATTAGCATAAGATATAGTCTATTTTAAAATAGGAAATCTAATACAACTTAGGGTGAAAATTAGGGTTTGGGTAATTTGGGAAAGTAGGAAAATTAGGAATTTTAGGTTTATGGTTAGGGTTTCTGGGATGGAAGAAAGGGGTTTTGATATAATGATGGTGGGAAACCAAAAGGCACAGGTGGTTTCACACGTGTGGCCATACGATCACACGTGTGGCGTGGGAGGATGAGTTTAGGTCAGTTAGGGTTTGGATTGTGGATGAGTATGGGAATGTTGGGTTTGGGAGAAGAAGATTTGTGATGGAGAGAATGGAGAATCTAAAGAAAATATCTGGATGGAGAAGAAAAGAGAAGATGGTGTGGGGATAGATGGAGACCTCGCACCTCCGTTGATGAAGATTAGCCTCGCACCAATATTCCTTCTAAATCGCATGAAAGTATCTTCAAATCGCATGAAGATGTGAGAAGAAAGCAAGAGTTTTTTATTTTATTTTTATTTTTAATTTTTTATTTTTTTTATCACAAAATCGAATGAGAGAGAGGTCACATGCCCCCCTCTTTTTATAGATTCATCCAAGAAGTTTCAAAAATTACAAAAATCCTCATCTTGTGAACTTTAATGAAATAGCCATAGTCTAAAAAAAATAACTAAAACATTCATAATGTGTCCAAATGTAAAATAATCAAAAACTAAATCCTAAAATATGATGAAGTCTAAAACTGATGTGGACGATCAACAATCAATGGCGTGATCATGTGATCCATGCAATCTAATGGCTTGATCGTCGTGTCCCTCCAATCCAATGGTCTGGATCACTCCATAAAGCAGCCCATGTGCATCTTCCTAGTGTGGGGTCTTCCAGATGCTCACACATGCACATGGGGTCTTCAGCACGATCACAGGTACTCGCCTAGCCGCAGGGAAATCAGCGCGGCCCGCCTCCTCCTCCAATACGTATGTAAGGGTGTACGTGACATGATGTCCTCATCACAATCCAAGGCAGGTTCCACTGAACAGATTGATGATTTTACCTACTTTTTTGTGGTCGATCTTGATCTTCCATTTTTAAAGGCTATTGATTAAATGGCTAGCATAAAGTGATTGGTGGTTCCTGCAATGGTATTGCCTAGAATGAATGAACAGTCCCAACCAATGTTTGGATGGTCCCACATTTACAAAAGAACTAGCTGTATAGTATGTCCATGACACAACTAGTTGGATAAGATTCTTTACGATAACATTTGCTAAGAACCTTACAAAGGGCATGTTTCAGGTAATGATCGAATTCGAAGCTAGATCCAAACTTGAACCTGAACCTGATTTAAGACACGATTCCAGATCAAATGCCATTCTAAATCATCAATCATGCTCAACACTGCACCTAACAAGACCCCATACGATAGCCAAATATGATGCGATTTGGATCTAGTACCTCATATACAGTACACATATCCTAATCCAACAGGATTGGAATTTGATTCCCTACGTTAGGTTGGGATATTGGCAAACCAACATCCAAATTTAGACGATACCGGCAGGAATATTGGTTGATATCTCAGTTTTCCCACATGTGAAATACAATATTCTCCTAGAATACACTTTTTAGAAATCAACGATAATATCATTGGTATTGGAAAAATTCATCGCTGCACCTGTGTTATTCCCGATATTTCTGGTGATATATGTTGCATTTCCCATGACCATACCACCAAGGACCTAGAGTTCAATCCTTCATTCTATAGGAGGAGTTTTCTTCCTTTTGTTTCTAATTGAATAAACTAGAAAACTGCTGGAAAATCCCATTGGGTATCTTCTTCTCTATTTGTGGAAATTAAGCAGGAGTGGTGTATCTACACTTGGTATGTACTATTTCTCCTTCAATTTAAGTTTGATCCCTCTCTTTGCTACAGCACAAGGGCGACAATGAGATTGATTGAGGAAACAAGTATGAGTGCAAAAAAAGGAGCATGAGACTTTGACATTTGATTTCAAAAATGCCAAGCTCTTGGGGCGTATAAGTCCATGAGTATTGATGTAGAACCCCACCGTTTGATAAAAAGGGTCCCAAAGAAAAGGTAGTATATTCCCCCCCATAGAAAGACCACATAACTTTGATTATTTAATAATTTTATTTATTAATGAGGATGAGATCGTGGAAGAACTAAGAAAAGTTAACAGAAATATAGGAAGATATCCTGAGGTGTATAACAAAATCAAAAGAGCTAAATCAAACCAAAGGGAAAGAGCTCTGAATAACTAGAGGGAAAGAGCTAGATCATGTGCCTTTAACATCTCCCAAAGTTTAACTGAAAAACTCCACCATTTTCCCAAAGTTTCCCTTAGATTGAGGAACTTTAAGAGATACTTGAGATATTTTTTGATATAGCCAATGATATTTCCAATTCTCGAAGGTGTGATATCATGCAAGATATTGATACTTAAAAGTATTGCCATATCTGTCCTAAACCCAACGCGCTGACAACCCCACTTGGTCTTGAAGATAATCCTGAGATTGATGTGGTGTACTCCCCCCGTTATCAAAATGAATTACTTTGATACTAGAACCCATGGTTCTAAATATTGGTAACCATGGGTGCATCGGCCTGGCCAAAAAGCGATACAATAATGAGTGTTGCGTAGCAGTATAGGTCTCCTATCATATCTTGATTGAGGGACAACAAACCCCTTTTCTAATAGCTTCACAACCACGACCAAATGTCCTCCATGTTCCCAAATCCTAAAAGATACAATATGAGGAAACAAAACTAAAACCATGAATTGAGAGTTTTTTGAGATTACTCACAAAAGAAAGATTATTAGAAAGGTTAGGAACATGAAATATGGAGGACTATAACAACAACGTAGCAACAACCTACGCTTGTGATGCAGACATCAGTGGTGCACCCTTTAGAGTGTACCAGAGGAGGAGGTGTCGCCGACAGAGTACCAGAGCGGAGGAGTTGATGTGAATGGACGTCGGGTCCATCAGACCCATTTTCTGATGCGCTATGGGTGCAGGAGTGTCATGATCGCACCCTGACCGCAGGCCCGTGGGGCAGATTTTACACCCTGTCACGCGGGTGTTTTAGTTTTAGGCGTCTTTTTGTTTTTTTCCTTGTTTTCAGGGGCTTTAGTGCACTTTTTATTTTTTTCATTGGCTTATATATACACTGTGGGAAACCCTATTTTATGATGGAATGAATGAAAATTCGTATGCTTTCTTCCTCTTTTACCAAAGAGATTAGGGTTTCAGAATTGACCCTTGGGTGTTGAGGATTCCACCCCGGTTTCAAATTTTCCTTCTTTCTAGATCTTCGAAGTGCAGAAAAAGGTAAGAATCGGCTGTCTTTTTTTCTTTGATGCCAGAGAATCCATACTTTCTTTCATCTCGAACCCATCTCTTCTTCATCTATTTCGTTCCTCTCTGGATAATCCCTTTCGTTTGAACAGAAAAGAGAGATGGCTAGTTTGGAGAATCGGATCCAAACTTGATTGTGGACTGGCTTATGCTAGATTTGGGATATCATCATATCCCTAGGTCCTCTCTTTTTTACTGTTTACGTGATTTTATGCTGAGGGGCATGATCCTGACGGAATGATTTCATCTCTGTGTTGAGATTTGCTTAATCCCCTTAATTGAATACAAGTAGTCGATTAATTTTATTATTTAAATCTCTTCAACCTGATTATGCATGCATCTAAGGTTAGGCCATCACATGTCCCTGCATCACCTTGCCTTTTATAGGCACATGAGAGTGATTAACAATTCGGGTCCTTACTCATCGCTTAATGGTAGACTCACAAGAGATTCAACACCAAGGTCATGGGTTCAAGTATCTATTGTGGCGTGTGCGTAAAATAATTTTTAAAAAAAATAAACAATTCTTTCCCACTATTAGAGCAAAGAGAATCAAGACCACCAACACTATCCTAGCCTTGTCCCAACCATTTGGGGTTGGTTTTACCAATCCTATTTGAATAGGAATTCTCATAATTGCTTGGCAGAAGTTTGATGAACAGCTGCCCACATGACATCAAAATCCTCTTTTACCATGGGTGGGATAGCTAACACATAAACTAGAAGTCACTTGAATTATAGCATAAAGAATCACTATAGAAATAGTGAGGCATACCCGACATGTACTCGACAGTACTAGAGTTAATGATCTAGAGATGCAATGGTAACTTAACCTGAGCGAGCCAAACCAAATGTACTTTGGCAGAAATAGAGGACTTTTCTTCGAAAAAAAAAAAAGCATCATACCACATCAAACCAATAATTTTCCCATTGAAACAACTACTAAATCATCCGAAGGTGTATATATAGAAGGCTCACTAGGAACCATTTTAGCACAGAACAAAGTTGTATGGGTCCTAGATCTCTAGCTTTAGTTGCTTCTTATGACCAAGGTGTGACAAATCGGTGGCATAATAGCCATTACGCAATGGTAATGACTTGACCCATTACGCGTTACGATATCAAAACGGCCCCGCTGAGGAAAAAAGAGCCATAACAGACGGCTGTTACAAACTCGTAATGGTCCGTTACAACCTTACACAACAACCCATAACCGTAAAAGGAAAAAATGAAAAAATAAAAATAAAAAACACATTTTGTAAGGCCCGTAACCTAGTCCGTACCGTTCCTTAGGATTTCTCGATCCTCCCGGTCGAATTCCGGCAACCTATGACACGTAGATAGCAATTGCGCGCTATCCTGAGTCGCATCCTGTCGACTCGAGTTGACTTAACCCGAGACTTGTACCATTGCGATCGCGCCGTTGCCGCAGTTCCAACGCCGCGTCTTGTGCACCGATGCGATACCCAGGCCAGGAGTTGTGGGCCCATGTATATTTCAAAGAAACGCCGCGCATTTGCGAATTCCGAGATAATCTCTACCCAAATATCACATCAATCAATCAAGTACACAACCCATCACTCCACCCATCACACCCATCCCTCTCTTACACAAGTCATCTCCAAAGTCAACTCTTTCTTACAACACCCATCCCTCTCATCCCATCTTTCCTACAACACCATCCTTCTCTCCCATCCATCACTCCATCCCATCTCATTCTCCACCATTTCCAAGCAACCAAGAGAGAATAGGATTAAGGAGAGAAAAGAGAGCCCAAGATCAAGGCCCACTTCATACCCCCTCATCTCTCATCCTAGCCCTTCAATCTTCATCATCCTCCATCAAAGTTGAAGCTTAGGAGTCAAGGATTCCAAGGAGCTAAAGAAGAAGACAATCGGTGGGTGATCTTAGGATTTCCACCGTTGATTTTTATGATTTGAGGGCTCACATGTGGTGGGACCCATCTTGATGTATGCATTGTATCATAGAAGAGAGCTAATAGTGGTGGAGTTTCCTCCATCACCACCGTCTCTCTTTATCTCTCTTTTTCCTGTTGCAACCCACCTTGATGAATGGATTAGATCCACACCATCCGATCATGAGGCCCACCTTGCTGCTGCCTGTTTTTGAGACAGGCCTTGGATGCAGGAAATACATGAATATTAGATTTATCCAAGCAAGCGGGCCACGCTGACGTGGACCCCACCTCGATGCATGATGCATCCACGCCGTCCGCCAAGCAGGGCCACCTTGCTGGCCGTCCAGCAACAGCACCTTACTACCCGTCCTTGAGCGGACTCTGGACGAAGGGAAAACACAAATATTAGCTGTATATTCCAACTGGTGGGCCACGTACATGGGACCCACCTGATGTATGTAGTAATCCACACCGTCCAGACAGATGGGACGGTGGGACCACGTGAGGCCTGTGTTATATCTAAACCATCCATCTGTATGGACGTCAGCAAGTCTGTGGACCTGATCATGGGTATGTGTTATATCCAAACCGTCCATCTGCATTTGACGTTAGCAAGTTCTGTGGCTGATCATGAGGTATGAGTTATGTCCCAACCGTCTATCCATTTGGCAGGACGTGGGACCCACCCACGCGTGCTGCACGTGTGGGGTGGGCCCCTACCTTGATGATGTGTTGTACATCGCACCATCCATAGCTGGACGGTGCTATGTGGGCGCACTGTGATGTATTTGTAATCCGCGCCGTCCATCTATTTTGGCAACGGGTGGGGCCCACCCCACACGTGCTGCACGTGTGGGCAGGTGGGGCTCACCTTGATGTATGTATTATGTATTTGCACCGTCCAGATCTGGACGGTGCTGCGTGGAGCCCACCTTGATGCATTGTTTCATCCAGCCATCCATCTGTGGGACCTACATGATGGATCTGTTTTATCCACACCGTCCATCCCTGGGACGTGTGGACCCCACGTGACATGTGTTTTATATCCAGCCATGCCGCCCATCTGATTTCTGGACGGGTGGCGCCCACCTTGTGATGTGTTGTATATTCACACCGTCCATTCACGTGGCCCCCACGTGATGTACGTGTTTGATCCTAGCTGTCCATCTGGTGGGGCCCATTTGGAATGTGTAGGGCTTACCCCGATGTGATGTCTATGAGGCCCATATAATGAGGCCCGATGTGATGTATATGTGGCCGATGTATAAGGCCTAATGTGATGTACATGCAGCCTATGTGTAAGGCCCGATGTGATGTATATGAGGCCCATATAATGAGGCCCGATGTGATGTATATGTGGCCCATGTGTAAGGCCCGATGTGATGTACATGTGACCCGTGTGTGAGGCCCGATGTGATGTATATGTGGCCCATGTGTAAGGCCCAATGTGATGTATTTGTAGCCCATATGATGAGGCCCAATGTGATGTATATGTGGCCCATAAGTGAGGCCCAATGTGATGCATATGTGGCCCATGAGTGAGGCCCATCGTGATGTATATAGGGCCCTTGTGTGAGGCCATGGGCCCACTATATATTAGGCTCTATGTGGGCCACTCCTTGGGAGCAATGTTGGTTAAATGTCCATGTTGATGGGCAATGATGGTTAAACGTCCACATTTAACCTTCCCTTGGGTCTTTGTTAGGCACATTCTCATCATTCTGGGTCAACCTAAATCATTGGGCCCCATTGATGTTTGCATGGTCCATCTATTCGTATTGGGACAACCCAAAATGTTGGGCCCCTATTGGTTGTTAGTAGGATTATTTCTTTTATCTTTGAGTCCATCTAAGACTTATTTGGGCCCTCTAGGGCATCTAGCGGGCTATATGATAGTATGGAAAATGAACTCTTTCCGGATCATTAGGAATATAGGTAGGACACCTATGCCTAACCTTGATTTGAGGAGAGTTCATCATCACCGTTGACAGGGGGATCCGTGCTGTCAAGTTTGGCATATCCATTGTTGAGGACTAACACTCATGTTATGGATCTGCTGTCCATCTATGGATCCCGCCTTGTGTATAGGCCGATTATCGACGCCGACTATGAGCATGTGCTAGTATAACATCATAATGTAAGCCATTGTGATGGTATGAGGCCCATTGTAATTTTATTAGGCTCATTCTCATTTCCCCTTAGTGGGCTAACCCAAATTGATGGGCCCTTATTATTATTATTATGATCCATCTCGCCTTATTGGGCTATCCTAATTCTTTAGGTCCCCATTGATGCGAGTAGAAATACCCAAACCTGAAAGCCCACTCTTAGGCCCATGAGTAGATCATTTAGACCCATCCTTGTTATGAGGAGGATGCAGCATCACCTCTGGCCATAGGTAGAAGAATCTGTGGTATTAGATTTGGTATATCCACTGTTGAGGACCGATTCTCATGTTATGGATTAGATCTGTTGTCCTTCTATGGACCCCGCCATATATAAGCCAATTATTGATTACGACTATGTTAGTATACGCACTGAGTATGTGTTAGTATAGCATTATGATTGTATAAGGTCATTGTAAGGTTAATTGTGATTGTATGAGGCCCATTGTGATTATATGAAGCCCATTGTGTGATTGCATGAGGCCCATTGTGTGATGTATGAGGCCCGTTGTGATTGTATGAGACTCATTATGATTGTATGAGATCCATTGTGGTGGTATGAGGCGCGTTGTGATTGTATGAGGCCCATTGTGATCATATAAGGCTCATTATGATTGTATGAGAGAGACCCAATTGTGATGTAAGAGGCCCATCATATGCGTGAGGGCCACCATGTGTAGGTGATTATTGCACACCACCCATTCACCTATACGGGCCATGGGCCGTCTTATACCGGCCCACTATGATGTATGTGATTATAATCATGCTTGGTATACTTCATGATACATGCCCATACGCAACATCTGCATGCTTGTTATAAGGAGTGATTGAGCATGACATGTGCCATTGGGCTAATTGTTTATGAGACTCCTTGAGAGACGGATTTGCCCCACATGAGCGCGCGGTACGCGCAGGTTTGATGCATGATTGAATAGTATAACTCATGCATCTCGCATTTTGTGAAATGACCATCGTACGCCCTAGCGACATCAAGGCTGTGGCCTCCACAGGCATGTCGTGGATGGCCAGATGGGACACCGAAAATGTTTAGTTCTAGCATACGAGAGCGATAGATGTTCCTAGGTGAAAATCCCTAAACCCCTGAGGCCAAGGGATGCTCCAACGTCTCAACCGAGTGGATATACATGAGCGCATGAGGGCCGTATACTAGTTAGGCCGCATCTCCCATTATGTCGTGGTCGGTTGAGAGGGGGTGTGGCTTTACCCGCCTAAGAGAGTAGACAATGTTAGGCCGAGTTTGACCAACTTGAGGAATGGGTCTGCTATCGACGAGCCGGACAGATATTGGCAGGCGGATAGTGAGGTCTCTTCCACTTACCCAGTTGTGCGCTTGATGAGGCGGCAAGCTGGCGTAGAGTGTACTAGATCCCGGTGATGATCCCAGATACGTACTATACTGAGATGTGGAGTTGCATATTCATCATTTGACTCATTTATTCATTCATACACTATCCACTCGGGCTAGTGGTGCGCAACTAAATCATTATGTGTACCTTCGTAATGACCAGGATTTTAGTTGGGCGCACGATCAACCTGAGATCAGGAGTCTACCACATTGAGCCTAGCTATCTAAATTTAGGTATGAGATTGGTTTGGATAGAAGTCCCTTGTGATGGACCTCACAGCTTGCGATACTACGTACTATCGTCCCGACTTCATGCTCTAGTTTGGTCATTTCTTTCGCACCGCATATTGCATTGCATCCTCAGCACATAGCATTTGGTTTACTATACTTCTGTATTGCATAGCCTGAATGAGGTTGATGGTATTATGGACTCACCAGCCTTGCCAGTATTCCGCTTATGCTGATATTTGTGTGCTTGACATTTATCTTGCGCACACACGTACACCACCCTCTAAGATTTTTATAAGCTTATGCATGATAGATGCGTGCAGGTGACGATAAGACGTAGTCGAGCTAAGGCAGGAGTGTGTGGCAGAGCTTCTGGAGCTTTTGACATTTATCTTATATTTTCCCTTCATGTATTGTACTCAAGTTTTTGATATTAGTGGATATGTTATGATGATGTTGCCTTTATGATTTGGGTACGCTTGTGGTTATGCTCATTTATTTACAAAAAAAAAAATTCACAGTGAAAATCCTCCTTGTAGGATCCCAGGATTGGAACCTGGCGTATGGGCGCTGGGAGCCGAGAATGGGGTACTACGGAGGTTGTCGGCACCGGATTCGGCGATCAAGAATTCTGTGAGTCCGTTTTCCGAGTTTGGGGCGTGACATATTTGGATGGATGGATTTCTTCTTCTTCTTCTTCTACCTTCTTTTTTTCTTTTTGCTTCTTCTGCTTCTTCTTATTCTCCTTTCTTCGTGAAACAAGTCTCTCTCTCTCTCTCTCTCTCTCTCTCTCTCTATTCTTCTTCTACTTCTCGTCCTTCTTCCTCCTCCTCCTCCTCCTCCTCCTTCCCCTTCCTCTTCCATCTGTATTCAAGTGTGTCTCTCTCACTGTGCACCAGAATGCAACTGCGTCTGTCTGTCTGTCTCTCTCTCTCATTTCAAATGCATGTGACGTGGCTTCATTGTGTCCAAGCCTTTTTTTTCAATAACTAAAAGGTCCAACCAGTTGGACTATAACTTATGGTCCATCAACAGTGAAGTTCCAACCTTTATGTGTGTGTGACATCCAATCCATCTAATAGGTTGGCTTGATCACGAGGATCACTTGTTACAAAACCTAGGTATATCCACACATCGAGTAGACCACAGTTGTATTATGTTATTTATCAAT
Source organism: Magnolia changhungtana (assembly GCA_030180095.1). Taxonomy (NCBI): domain Eukaryota; kingdom Viridiplantae; phylum Streptophyta; class Magnoliopsida; order Magnoliales; family Magnoliaceae; genus Magnolia; species Magnolia changhungtana. The sequence goes on along the minus strand of JASAUF010000552.1, from coordinate 2,792,135 downwards.
GCCTAGAAGTTTTGTCTATGGTGTGGCTTACCTGATGAGTAGAATACGGATGAAATTTGCACTAAGCAGCCCTCATTTTGGGGCCAATCTATAGGAAAGGTTAGATTTCACATGCACTTAACTAGTTGGAAGTTATTTGCCAGGTGGACCATACCTTGTGGTCCAACAGATTTGACATGAGACACTTTTTTTCCTTTCATGCTACTCCGGTGGAGCATGACACTTGATACACTTGCACTTAGAAAATTGTACACGTGGCATATATTAACTAAAAAAATTAACCAATTAAATTTTGAGACCCATTATTACTAAGTTACAATCCCAAAATCAAATTGCTTGAAAAAATTTAACCATTGGTTTGTGGACACTTGTTTTCTGAAATAGGACCATTGGATATTTTTCATTCTTCACCGTCCAATAAATGTTCACTGATTTGGGGCCAATTACATTAGTGGGATGAGTGCCAATGGATTGCATGAATTTGAGGCCAAATTGGGGCATCGAGTGGTATCCCAAATTGGGGACACTATTAATCTAATTTTTTTCTTAAAATTTATTGGGGGAAATGATGCCAAATTGTTAGGGATATGCATCAGTGGGATGGGGGCCATAGTTTGCATGAAATTGGGGCCGATTTGGGGGCATTTGAGTGGCCCACCAAATCAGCTACATTTTTCATCCGAATTTTATTTTATTTTCTTATAATTACTTGGGAGGAGTGATGACAAATGCTTAGGGATATGCATTAGTGGGATGGGCGAAAAACAATAGCTTCAGCCCTACCATGGACCACTCACTATGGTTTGAGACATTAATACAACTAACCCAAGATATGACATCTAACTTTGACCTCTCAAATGCATCCATTTCCAAACCGCTCTTGTTCCGGAAACAAAAAACAATAGCTTCAACCCTGCCATCATGGACCACTCGCTATGGTAGGAGACATTAATACAACTGACCTAAGATATAGCATCTAACTTTGACCTCTCAAATGCATCCGCTTCCAACCCACTCTTATCTCGGAAAGGATGATTACTCCTTTCCCCCACAAAGCCCAAATAACCACCAAGAAGACTAACATCCACGCCACCATTCCTTTACACCTGATTCCTCCCCCATGCCACATGAGGAACCTCTCCCACACCTTCCGAGCAAACACACAATGGATGAACAAGTGGTTCACCAACTCCACATCATTTATATACATGATGCAACAATTGGGAATCACCAACGATCTCTTTTGCAAGTTGTCTATTGTGAGTACCCCATTCCTTCCCACTAACCAAGAAAAGGACGCCACCTTGGGAGGGGCCCCATAGGACTAGACATGAGATATATGATCACATGTCACATTCGAAGAGCTATCGGTCAACAAATTGAGAACCAGCCGGACTTGACCTTGGACCACACCATCAAATCACCCATGCGCAAAGACGGCTTGACACAATGGAGCCACTCTAAGAGCTGAATGAACTCCTCCGATTTCTCGTCCGTCAAGTTCCTCCTACCAGGAGGGAACCTGACAACCGTGCTGCTGGAGGCAGAGAAGCACCGGGCTACAGAAATGTCCCGATCCGGAGCAAGGTTAGTAATAATTGGAAACTCATCAATCAAATAAAGTAAATAGATTAAACTAACCCATAATGGTACAAACCTTCCAGCAAGGGCACTGTTCACACTTAGAAATCTCGCACTCCCTAGACTGATTGGATATTAAAACAGCTTGTTTTATTTTCCATTACCATTACCAGTTCTTCAATGGGCCTGTTTCATGCTGCTTCTGACAACTAAGAATTACCTATAGTCAGCCCATACTCCTCTATATATGCAGAACAGTTGGGGTTACAAGTAACCACATTTAAAGGAGAAACTCATATTCTGTTTCATGCTTTTGGTAAATTCTACAACAACTGTCATGAAATGATACTATTCATGTGTCTCTTTGTAAGTTTGTTTCTTGCATCCGTTTTGCAATCTGGTACGAAGAATAACAAACCCAAGTGAGAATGGTTTAAAAGTTTTAGAAACTTGAGCATGACCCTGTAAACAGTTAAGTAGGATAGGTTTGAGTTTTTTCAGTTATTTCAATAATCAAGACTCTAGATTGGAAGAAGAACAAAACAACTTAAAATGTTTGTGGCTCTAGAGAACAGTATGTAATAGATCTACACTGTAATTTGGAAAAACTAGAAGCCTCATGCGAGCACAAATGGCTTACTGTTTGATTGTTGTGGGATTGGGAATTGAGAAAACAAAGAAGATAACAAATGAAGAAATTCTAGGTTAAAATCTACTGCAGTCTTGTTGTCTTATGTTGTAAATAGAAGATTCGTGGTAGCATGCATACATATTACCACTGAATAAAATCATGCCTACTCCACAGAGTTGTAACAAACCGGAAGAAAATATAAGACGGCAGTTTTAAGCATTTCGACTATTCACATTTGAAGCCACAAAAGGATCTTTATTGAAAAGGTCAAAATTTTTAGAAAATTCCATGCACCATTTAAAGCTGCTTCCAATGTGTTTACATTATCAATGTTGACTTCAACAAACTCTGAATTTTCGCCAAGCGTAGACACTAGAGCAACACCCTTCTCTCTGCCAGAAAATGCAAGTCATACGTTTAGCGTCTAACTGAATAATAGAAGAGAAAGGAATTTTAAGAAAATAAGAAAAGAAAAGTCTATATGCATGACTATGTTCTAGTAACTGCTGGTGAGTTGGTTAGTTCATATACGGATCAAATCAATCATGACCGTCCATTGACAAAAAAAATAAAATTCATTTGACTTTCCGTAGCATGACTCCTTAATATGCGCTTTAGTCTAGCTGTTGTAAACAGAAATCTACAACTGAATGCATTGGCTTCAAAATGGTTGAAAGAGTGTGAAAGGAACTGAATCACTAAAGTATAATCCCCATTGAGTCATTGTATTAGGTATGGCTGCTGGGCATGCTTTTGAAAGAGCATTTTGCAGACTCTTTGATGCACTAAAGTCTAGGTTGTTTTAGGATATCTATGTTGCATGGTATTATGATAAATTCTGCATGATAATCTGCCATGGAGGTTGGGGAGAGGAGGGGGGACGAACCAGACTGGCCTATTATGACAAGACTTCTATTGTGTATGCCACAATCATTATCCTTCTTTTAGGTCTTCATGAAAATTTTCGATGGATTCCGAAACAAAGATAATTGTATTGACGTTATCTTCTGAGTGAGGGCCAGCCAAGCGGTGCAACATAGGTTGCATGGTGCAGATTGATGGGTACCATCACAAATTATGGGGTAGTGACAAGGCATACCTGCGGGGAACACATCATGCTATTATGTCTCAACGGTTAAATGTATATCAGTTTGGACCATCCAATTTATGGTCCACCTCTTGAATGGATCACAGCCCAATGCCTCATTAATTGGATGATCCTAACTATTAGCCATACTCTTAGCTGAGTACTACCAGCAACTTTTAATTTGTTATGAGCCCAAACGATGGATTCAATGAGTTCTTGCCAATAACCACGGCCGCTGAATAGAAACATTAAACTGAAAGCCCAGACAAAATGAGCACCCAGGAAAAAAAGGCCATATGCAGATAATGAAGAACCATAAGACTGAATTACCTGAGATGTGGTATTTTCATGAGATTCATCTTTCTTATTCTATCATCTACTTTTGGATATTCAGAAAGGGTCTAGAGAAGTCCATTGATTGGAAAATCCAGTGCACCTAATTGGTGTGTGTTAGAGAGTGCCTTTTGTTCCTTTGTTTATTGCATCGGTACCAATGCATGCAACTCATCCAGTGTTTTAAATAACGAATAGCGTGTAGCATTAAGCTACACGATACTTATAGATTTTTAATCAAGGTTGTGCTTGATTGTACTAATTTCATGATATTTACCAAATTAGATTTGCTAATAATGAAATTTAACAAAATGTCATGATATTTGTTGCAACCAAATGCAACCTAAAGTAATAGGCAAGGTTAAATATTAAGTATAAAAGTAAAGAGAGCAATGAAACTGATTTAATACTATTACTTATATTATTTTTACTAAAAGCATTGAAAAGATTAACTAATTTTTATCGAAAATAGAAAAATCTAACAAATCATTGAAAACATTAATTGATTTTAATGTTGTGGTGAAAAATAACTTGTAATGTCAGCTACATAGCATGCACCATTGTCTATGTAGTGTGTATCTTATGCAAATTATCATCTAGTGTAGGCTACATGCGACTTAAGCTATTTTCATGAGCTATGTGGCATTAAGGCTAAGCTACACTACATTGCATAGCTATTTAAAACATTGATCTCATCCTTAAGATAAAGAAACATATTGGTGTTGCACGGGAAAGATTGCATGTATCGGGGAATGTATCCTTGTTTGAAGGAAACATTGGGCAATGATGGAAATTTTCAATAGAACTTTAGGAGATGTTGAAAAAGACATGATTACACACTTAGAACTCAAAAGATCACCAAAAAAAAAAAAAAAAACAAGTATGCGCAACAAGTTTCCTTTGTATAGGGTCCGGAAATATCTGTTGTCTGACAGAAGTCATGCAACTATATCCAAAATGAGCTCATAGAATTCATAAATCATAAAATACAAATATAATAAAAGATTCCCTTAAACAATTTGGAGAAAATGGATTTTTTTTTAAAATTATTTTATTTTATTTTTTTTTTTTTTTTTTGAATTTCTGGTGGGGGAATGTATCGTAATGTATCGCTGATACATATCTCAATATATCACATATAATGACGATAAGACGGAATTTAATGAAGGGTTTTTGTCAAACTATCACAATGTATTGATATATTGTGACATCGGCGATACATGGTGATATTTTGTGCAATAGGGGAATTTAAGAACTCCCCCTATATATTAGATCAGTCATGTGTTATCAATAGTATCCTCCGATATATCGGCCAATACTATCAATTTTTAAATCACTAATTGTGTATTCGTACTCCCTTAGGACACTATATACCTTTCTTGTAATTAGGGTTATTGTGAATAAAAGAGGGTTAGAGAGGATTGGCTCTCTAGTACTATTTTCTCTCCAAAGTTCTCCCCTCTATTCTCCAAAAACATGGTATCGGAGGTAGGATTTTATTGGCTCTAGTTCGTACCTTCCTACCTCTCTCCTTCTCCCTTTCAAGTCCCTTTTCTATTATTTCCAGCCCCAGTTGGTGTCACTCAATGCAGCTGCCCAACAGGCGTAGCCGCATCACAGAGCAGAGCTAACCAGAGTCAACAAACAGTGTTGTTTCTGCAGTTCTACCAGCGGCACCTCTCCCACCGCATCCTGTTGGCCCTCTACTGAGTCTGAATGGTGCAATCAGACCCATTGAGAGGCCCCATTATCTTTTATCCTCCCTTCAGTGATGTACAATGAAGCATGGTGATCTCTCTCTGTTTTTGTTCTTGCGGCTATTGGCACGTATGCTGTACGAGAGACTGTCACTTCATCAAATTATGGTACGTGAAGTTTGTTGATTATTAGTTGTTCCTTTCCATTATGTTGCATCTTTCATAAGCTATATGTACATGGGAGATACTAGAGGAATGGGTGATCGGAAGGTTAATGCACCTCTGAGTTCTGGGTATTCGGATAATAATCCGGGTTTAGTGATTACAACTGTGAAGCTAGATGGAATGGACTACTTGACTTGGTCGCAGTTGGTCAACATGCTTATTGGTGGTGGGAAGAAACTGGGATACATAACTGGTAGCAAAGCGGAGCCCAAGGAAAATAATCCATCCCACGAAGATAGGGAAAGCAAGAACCTTACCATGATGTATAGGTTGCTACAGTCTATGCAGCAAGTTATCAGTGGAGGATTGTTGTTCCATACAACTGCTAAGGAAATTTTGAATACCGTAACTGAGATTTACTCCCAACATGATGATGTGGCCCAAACCTTCCAGTTACATAAGGAGATCACTACTAGCATGCAACAAGGTGAATTGACATGGAACAACAATGCTCCTAATATCAGCAATATTATCAATAATATCGGTATCACTGGGTCAAGAATGTTATCGATAATATCTCGATATCAAACAATACGCAAGATATGATTTGATATCAAAGAAAATTTCCTTTGTATAAGTAGTTGGTATCGACAATAATATCAATATTATTGTCAATACGACAAATCATGCATAGATACCCTAAAAATCAAGCCAAAAATTAAAGAACTTTGAAAATTTGAAAAAAATTGTAAATTGTTCGTTCGGGTAATCATGTCTAGGGTATTTCCTTGAGTTTCTTTGAATCAAAACTTGAATTTGGGGAAGAAATCTCAATTCATCAGTGAAACTGTGTAGGAACTTGAATGTGAGAAAAATTTGAGAAAACCCCTTTTTGTAAATGTTTGCATGGATTGCAATAGAAATCCAGGTTTATGCATATGATTCTCATGTGTTGACATGGATTTATGGCAAAAAAAAAAATCAACATTTGAGTGGTGAGAAATGGAGGAAATTGAGAAATTTCTAATTTCCTCCATTTATACCCCTTAAAATGATAATGGAAGTGTGGAAATTTGATATATTAATCAATGAGGGCTGACCTATCGATTGGCCAAAACTTTTTTCTTTTTCTCCAAAAAAGTATTTAATATATAAAAATATAAAATTTTGTTTAACTAGAAATATATGTTGTTCAGTGTTGATTAATGTGGAAATTTTATATATTCACGTGTTAGCTGATTTGTTGATTGGCAACAAAATTTCCTTTTTCCAAAAAAAAAAAAGAAAGTATTTTTATCATTTAAAAATTAAGAAAATGGAAGAAAAAAAAATATTATTTTGGATTTTTTTATTGAAAGGCTTTAATAAGAGTATTAGGGATGAAAAATTATTTTGGAAAAAACAATTTAGTTGTTTTATTAATTATTTCGGAAAACCGATACAAGCAAAAGATAGAAAAATCACAATTTAATATATTGCCAAGTGGTTGTACCAAGCAGGTGTTACTTTCAACACTGTTAAGTTGAAAAACTTCAAGGTTATGGTGGATGCAATAAATTAATTTGGGCCTGGGCTTAAGCCTCCATATCACAAAGGGAAACATGCCTTAAAACTGAGGTTAATTTTACTAGAAGCTTCATAGCTGAATATAAAGAAACATGGAAAACCTATGATTGTACTCTTATGTCTGATGGATGGATCGATAAATCCGATCGGACTTTGATACACTTTCTAATGAATTGTCCAACTAGGACAATGTTTTAAAAGTCTGTGAATGCACCAACTAATTTCCACACAACCGATTATTTGTTCAAATTATTAGATAGCATAATTGAGGAAGTATGAGAGGAATATGTTGTTCAAGTTATCACGTACAACACAACCTCATATATGACTGCCAACCACCTTCTTATGGAAAAGAGGTGTCGTTTATTTTGGACCCCTTGTGCGACACATTTTATAGATCTTATTCTAGAAGATATAGGTAGGTTGTACATTAAAGTGATTGCTACATTTAGAAGAATCACGATCTTTATGTACAAATATGCCTATATTCTCCATCAAATAAGAAAATACATTGAATATAACTTGCTTCGTCCAGCTATCAGCCTATCACCCATTTCGTAATAGCTTTTTTAACATTATAAATGTTGTATTCAAAGAAAGCCAAGCTTAGAAGCATTGTAGTGTCGATCTATTGGAATAATGAGCCTTGGTCAAAAAAGGCCGAAAGGAAGTTAGTCCAACAAATCATCATTTCACAATCTTTTTGGACACAAGTGCCATAGGCAATAAAATTGTCAGAACTCTTAGTGACTTTATTGCGATTGGTAGACGAAGATGAGAAGCCACCAATGGGTTACATCTATAATGCGATGGAGAGGGCTGAAAACAAAATAAAGGATCACTTCATTTATAAAGAGCGTGATTTACAGGCCCATTTTAGATATTATAAATAAGAGATGGGGCAGCTAAATGCCATCTCTATTGTATTCAGTTGCCTATGGCCGTATTCTTTGCTTCCGCCGATTGGACAGAGATAGAAGCGACACATATGGTTAGCTTTCTTGATATCTTGGAAGGAATGATTCCAGATAAAGAAGAACAAGACAAGATTTCAGCTTTACTGAATTTCTATACAAAGAGTGCGGGTAGTTTTCCAAGAGAAATAGTCATCGGGCACAAGACTATGAAGTTGCCAAGTATAAACGTCTCGGCGAGTTGGTCTAAGTAACTTAGAAATAGTTTCTTACAATGTATAAAGTCTAACCCACTTAAAACTATTATGTCAGCTGACTGGTGAGCTACCTATGGAGTGGATCTGAACAAGAAGAATCCAGCGCTAAAGAAGCCGTCCATGAAGATTCTTGGACTCACGTGTTCTGCCAGTGGTTACGAGTGCAATTGGAGTATGTTCGAGTCGGTAAGTTTGACAATTCACTCTTTAATGTTGATTTTACCCTTAAATGTTATGTAGTTAAACGTAATGGCCATTACAACGCTAATGCACTTTCTTAATGTAGATTCATACTAAAAAAGGAATCCTCTTAAACAAAGCTCAATGACTTGGTCTTTGTTCAATACAACCAAACGCTCTGATAAAAATTCCAAGCTAGGCGAGAAAAGCCCGGTTTCTATGATCCTGTCTACCTAGGTGATTTAGATGCAGATAGTGAGTGACTCGTAGAGATAGAGGATCCGGTCTTTGCAGGCGAAGACTTAACATAGGACTAAGTTGAAGATGTCGCATTCGGATCAACACTTGGAGAAAGTTATTCCACTCAAAGGTGGAGAAGAAGGGCAAGCAGTAGTAGTAAAATAGTGGACGGGATTGAGGAGATAGAAGAAGAAGATGATAAAGAACCCACCATTAGATGTGGATGAAGTACTAGTGCGAACTGATGATGAAGAAACAAAAGAAGATGAAATATACGTCGAAGAAGGAGACAACTCTGATGACGACGATGATAGTGGTGATCAGATGCCATAACAGCAACCATATTAATGTATATAGTATTAGTGTATTATTATATTAGTGGCCTATGTTAGTATGTTTATTTTTTATATTTTGCAAGTTGTGCTTATTTTTTATAAATTGTGTTTGTACATTAAGTTGTAAGTTGTAACTTGAAAGTTGTTTCAAGTTCTCAAGTCATCCATTTATCAATAAAATTTCTATGTTCAAAGTTTTTAATAATCAATTCTCTTAATATAGCTTGTTGATTGTCTTGTTAAGATTTATGTAAATATAATATAAGTAATTAAATATATAGCTTAGTGAAACACTCAAACTACAATGAAATAAGTACAATAAGTTATCCAATCACTTAGGCAAGTTTTCCCTAATATTTTAGAAGTTTTTACAATTTTTTTTTTCGATTTTTTCCTTTTTTTTTCTTTTTTATTTAAAATAAATAAATGTGTGATCGCATATGTGTGCAAATCGCATGCAATCACATATGTGATTTGACAACATTTTTAGAAATGAGGTACCATCTGTTGTAACAAAACATTTGATAAGAATGATCTGTACTCGGTTTGAGAGACAAATCAAAGTTCTTCGATTTGAAATGCCAAGGAATGCACGTTTCATAATATACAACGTTATCTTTCTAATCAAGGCATTAAATTCCAAACTTCTTATCTATACACCACTCAACAAAATAGAGTTGTTGTAACTAGGTCCATGTTAATCAGTGTTTTAAATAGCATGTGATGCGTATATGATAGTGTGTAAGCGTAAATATCGTGGCGTGTGCTTAAAGATACTTTTATTTTTTTAATTTAAAAATAGGACAAATATAATAAATAGTGAATATATATATATATATATAAATATAAATGCCTAAAAGATGATTCATTTTATAAATTATAAGCATGTTCCAAAAAGTTATTAGTTATCATTTATCAAAAGCCAATCCACATATATAAGCCAAATTAAATAATTATCACATCAACAACTTCCTAAGCTAACCACTTTAATTAATAATGTCTAATTGAAACCACAAGTCACAATTATGAAAAGAAATAAAAATCCCATAGGTTAAAAGTATCAAGTAAAATGCAAGTGTTATATTCCTCAATATTAGAAATAAAGAAAACGTGAAAAAAATAATAAAAAAATAAAATAGTAAAAAAATACATTGTAGCTTACGCTATGGACGCTATGCACTACATAGCTGTAGCGTACGCTACGACCTCCGTAGCGTACGCTACAGGGGATTTACGCTATTTGGGACGCTACGTAGCGCTACGTAGCGTACGCTACCGCTACGCTACGGGCGCTATTTGAAACACTGATGTTAATATGAATGAAGGTTCTAAAGATCTATTAGGATGATGCAATTCTCAGTTCTCACAATCACCTACATTCACTTGGAAATAGTTACCCCCTTCAAATGTTAAAGCCTGATTCTTCTTTGGTCAGCATTTGTACCCTCCTACAAAAAAGAGGTACATGTATTGAGGACTGCCTGTGACCGGTTAGGACCTCAATCAATTAAATGTGTCTTTTTAGCATATGCGCCAATACAAAAGGGATATAATTGTTACTCTCCTACAAAAAAGAGGTACATCTCAAAGGATGTCACATTGTTTGAGAATGGACCCTACTTTCATTCAGGAGAAAGTAACATTACTCTTTGATGTGGTGACACCTTTTACCTCTTCCTGCCATGATTGATAGTCCAGACTATGCCCAACTTCCTCTTGAGTCTATGGAAAAACCCCTTAAGGTCTATACTCACAAAAAGAACATGGACCAATCTTCAAAGATGATTGACCACTACCTATCCACCACTTCAGTACCAAAAACTGGACAATCATCAACCAGCTCCCGAGATGATTCCTTCTGAGGCAGTTTTCTCCATTGAGCTTCTCATTACTCTTCACAAGTAAAAACGACCACATATTGCTCCAAAAAGGTACTAATTGAGTACCAGTAATCCCCTTAGTAATTTAGTATGAGCATCTTTCTCGTTCTTTCAAGGCATTTCTTTCCTCTATTTTCTTTGCCTATATTCATTCTCGAGTTGCAGATGCTCTGGCAGATCCTTGTTAAAAGCAGCTACGATTGAGGAGATGGGATCTAGTTAAGTCACTATGGGGAAAAACATGCTATAGGGCGCAAGTAGGTACACTCTCTAAAGTATAACTCTTATGGTTCTATTGCTTGGTATAAAGCTTGCCTATTTAGTCAGCAACTTGGAGTAGACTACTATGAGACATTTCCTCCTGTTGCGAAGCTAAATCCGTTTTTAGTTTTCTTTCAATAGAAGCTCATCATCATTGGCCCTTTCGCCATTTGGATGTAAAAATGCATTTCTTCATGGCAATTTATAGTAAGAAGGACATATGTCCTTACCTCTAGATTTTCATCCTCCAAGATCCATGGGCATGTGTAAATTGAAGAAATCATTGTATGGACTCAACCTCCATGTGCTTAGTTCGAGAGATTTAGAAAGTTTGGCTTTTATCGTAATGCTTCTGATCACTCCGTGTTTCTAAAAAGGGTTGTTTTTTCCCTACAATATTGGCCGTGTACATCGACAACATCATTATCTCAGGTGACAGTGAAGATGAGATAGCAGATGTGAAGAGTTTTGTTGTGAGCACCTTTCAGATCAAAGATTCGACATTTTTCAAGTGCTTGGAATTGAAGTTGCTTGATCCAAGAAGGGCATGTTTATTTCGTGACACAAATATGTTATTGACCTCCTTCGTGAGACTAGAATGTCAGGTTCTCATCCTGCAGATTCTCCCATAGAAGTGAATCATCACCTTCATTTTTAGGAGTCAAATCTTCTTAAGGACCCAAGCATAGAATGTTGTCTAGTGGATAAGCTTATTCACTTGTCCATCACTTGACCTGACATTTTGCTAGTGTTGTGAGTTGTGACCCAATTCATGCAAGCTACTTGCACACATCACTTTGACGTAATTCATTGGATTCTTTGCCATATATTGTCTTCTCTGAGCAAGGGCCTCCTATACACTAATAATGGCCATCTTAATGTCAGCGCTTGCTAATAAGGGTCTTCTAATGATAAACGGTCCCCCATTGGGTATTGCACCTTTGTGCGGGCAATCTCGTTTCACGGGAGACTAAGAAACAAACAATTGTTGCCCTCTCCCGTACAGAAGTAGAATATCGCTCTATGGCAATGTATTTAATAACAGTAACGGTGGTCGTAATGACCATCACTATTACCATTACAATACGAGCTGTAACGACTGTTATGGACTCTTTTTCTTTTCTCTCTCTCTCTCTCTCTCTCTCTTATTATTATTTTTTAAAAAAATAAAAATTTGCATTGGCCTTGTAATAGCCATTACGGACCATTTTTTCGTAACAGCCACGACAGCCCCATATGCACGACAATTCCCACCGTTATCATTACTTAACAACCGTTACGTAACCATTTTTTAATAACATGCTCCATGGGTCATGCTATGCGTGAAGTCATCTAGCTCTAATCCCTTCTTCATGATCTTGGAGTTGACATTTTCTATGCATATTCCATTATATTACAATCAAGCGGTGATCAATATTACACTTGATCCCGTCTTTCATGAAAGAACCAAGCACATTGAGATGGATTGTCATTTTGTTTGTGAAAAGATTTCTACGTTGTTGTTATGCCTCATGTTCATTCCAAGGATCAGTTAGTTGACATTCTGACTAAAGTTATTTAGTCTTCTCACATGCTTGACATTAAAAGCAAGATGGGCATGTTTGACACCAAGTTTGATGCAGACATTAGAGCATTCAAAGTATATCAATGCAGGAGGCATGCGTTACCCATGTCAATGTGGTTAACTGATGGGTATGGGTCGGGTCTTTAGAGGTTGAAGACCTTACAAATGTGTTTGTGACGTGTGTAAGTTGCTAGGATGAGATATTTGGACCGTTGGATTGTCAGGACCCACCTTCATTGCGCTATCATCGAGGCCCATTGGGGATCTTGTATTTGAGTTTATTTTATGCACATGTTATTTGTTTGAGTTTTGAGACATTGCGCGCACAATTTTTTGTGCAAATTTCTTTTTTAAAATTTTTTAGTAGGGATATTTTGATCATTTAATGTAATTCCGAATTTATAAGGGTGTTCTACCCTAAACCTCAAAGGTAATGCTATGTTATGTTTATGAAAAAGAAAACTTTTGCTTTTTTAAGGCTGAATGATTCTATCTTCGACTTCCAGTGATTGGAAGAGGGCATGAGGCCCAGGGAAGTGATTTCCCATCTTCTCCTTCTCTCTCATCATTTCTTTTCTCAAGGTATTCTCTTCTTTAAACCTCTTTTCTTCATTTTCTTCTAAATCTAGAAGTCAATCTCTTTTTATTTATTTTTTTCAATCCAAATCATTAGATCTTGGAAGATCTTGATCCTCACATATGCATATTTTGATCTTCTTCAAATTCCATCACCCAAGGCCCTAGATTTGAATTATAATCAAAGAACCATCCATTTTTCTGAATTTTTCAAAATTTCTAATACGGAAAATTCCTATTTCCTAGATTGGAAAATTCACTTGGATCGTCGGACAGACCCATTGCGAGACGAAAGTCCCATCTTTCGCCGGATCCGACTAAATTCAGATTTTAGGGTTCAATACAATGTGATTGTCATGGATGGCCATGATTATTGCTGAATTTTCCTTAGTTTCTTCTTGTTTTACAATGTATAATGCTGAATTTTTATTGTTAATGCTTGTATAGATCTGCTCCTTCTAAATTACGCATTCATTTAAGGTTGGATTAGGCCGCCCTACACCAAAGTTGGCTGACTCCCTTGAGTCAACTCGGTTTTGAACCCCTACTGAGTCAAATTTGGTGTAGACTCGATAGGGGTTAAAATAGGAAAAAGACTTGCCAAGTTTTCCCAAGTTTGGGATTGACTTGGTGACTCGTCCAAGTGGCAAAACTCGTATGAGTCATAACGGTTTACATCAAGGTTGGTCGACTCACCAAATCAACTTGATACTAACCCTAGTCAACTCGATTTTGAACCCCTACCAAGTCCAATGTGGTGTAGACCTAGTGAGAGTTCAAATAGGACAAGACTACGGTGAGTTTTCCCGAGTTTGGGATTGGCTTGGTGACTTGTCCGAGTGGCAAAACTCGAGTGAGTCGTAATGGTATACATGGCATTCTTTTGAAATAGGAATCAGCAAGTTGAATGAGCCAACGTAGGACTCAAGCGAGTTAAACCACTAACATAGTTGCAAACTCACAACAGAGGTAGTTCATTTTTACCTTTTTTTTTTTGTGTTAACCATAGAGGAGCCTCTTTCTCTAGAGAAAATTTTGATACCATGGCAGAACATGACAAGAAAAACACACATGCAGTCTAATTTGTTCAATTTCAACTGTCTAATTGATAAGGTACCAATTTAGACATAACAAGAACCAAAATTTATCCTCATTTGGTTATCCATCTATAAGATTGGTGGGTTGTTATTGGACTGTTAAAAATAGAGAGTTAAAACCAACTAATGGTCCTGTTTCAACCAACAAGGTTTTATGAATCTGAAGTTAGGACTATTTTTAAAATTTTATTTTTGGATTGTGCCTTAATGACGATTGATTGCACATTTTAGCTGGTTTAGATTGAGTAATTGTATGCCATGTGTGCCATTTTTCTATAGTTGTGTATCAAGCGTCATTCATAGCCAAGTATAAAATAATCCTTTAATAAAGAGACAAACAACTTGTAGAATTCCCGTTTGTCAATATGAGCTTCCATAGGTGCACACGTGTGCACAATAAAGCTCATGTACATGTCACACAGGTGCCATCATGGGCATAGGTGCGAGATCCCACACATCCATTAGGTTGGTCCAACCTTGTAAATGTTTTCCCAAAAATAAATCTGGACCTCTTAGCATGTGAACCCCAATATTGGAAACAAGTGGATAGGTTAGAAAATGTCAGCCATGTTTTTTAGAGCCAAACATATCTTTGCAAGTTGTGGCCCACCTGACCAATCCCCCAAAGTTCCATCTCTCCCCAATTCTCACGTTTCTCTTTAATTAAGTTGTTGTTTTTTTTTTTTTTAAAAAAAATTTATATAATCTTTATAATTATAAAATATTTAAATAGAAAACGAGTCGCCATGATGACTTGCCCAAGTCAAGCTTTGTAGGCTAACCAAGTCGAGTCCATGTCCTGTGTTTGCCAACCTTGGTGTGACATCCATGCTCCAACTCGAGGGGAAGTGTATTGCATATTTGGTGCTCACTTGGGACACCGTACCTTTTCTGTAATTAGGTTTATTGTGAATAAATGATGGTGAGAGACGATTAACTCTCCCATCTCTTCTTCTCCAAAAAGAGTGAAATTTGCATAAATTTTACCCGAAAGACAAACTATACATTGGATGGTTTGGTATGTATCATGTGTACCTTAACAGCTATGCAAATCTTGTGCCAATGAAGGGTACTCATGTTCTTCTTACTAATAACGTATATGATGGCATTCCGAGTCCTACACTGATTTTTTTCCACTAACAACTCAATTTTTGAGGGTTCCAATGTAATGCAAATTTTCCTCCAATTGGATACAAATACAATCAATTGTAATCTGATGAAACAAACAATTTTTTTAACTAAATTTAATTTTCGGTCATAACTCTTGCAATTATGAGTTTCTCCTGCATCAAATACTTCATTCAGGGCACTTAAATTTTTTTTCCTTTTCTTTTGGTGGATACAAAGCCGGGCAAAAAAAGAAAAAAGAAAAGGACCCATGCAAAGGAGAGAACAAAACAAAAGGAAAGGAAAAGAACTTGGACATGGTAAAATTTTAATGATTTTTTTTTTTTTTTTTTTTTGGGCATAATTAGCAAAAGCCCCAAACTCGAACTTTATTTGCTAAAAGCATTGTTAATAAATGTTACTTCACGAAAGCACCCATGCAAACACTTCTTTTCCTTTTAACTCTCAGCCTTTTGAAACCAGCAAAAGCGGCTGCTAACATTAAATGCTCTTAACGGAACCAGGTATAGTTGCTAATCAGCTAGCAGTTAAAGGGTAAAAAATGTCAAAGAAAGAACAAGCACACAATGGCAAATGCTTTCAGCAATTCAGGGTCTTTGGAAGCATCCATTCTTAAGAGCCTGTTTGGCAGTGAGGATTACAAAATCTCTTGATAGCCAACAATTTATATAAACTATAATCTCCACTACATAATCATTGTTAACAAAAATGAGATAAGTGTTTTTTCTAGCATTGGAATCCTCTACCACGTCCACACATGCTTTAGGCATAGTGTAAAACACCCATGCTTGTGAGTAAAACCACATTATACATGTAAAATCCACTCCGTCTATCAGGTTCTATCACCAATTCTAGGACCTGGGCAAAAAAATCACAGAGATCCACAATGCAGGTGGGCCACAACCCAGGGAAGAATGGGGATGGGATGCCAACCATAGGTTTATGTCTGAAGGACACGATGGGGTATATCTTTCATCGGACCCATTAATCAGCTATAACTCACCAGAATGAAGTGAAAAACACAGTGTGAACTTAAAAGAGGTTTTAGGAGTAGTTTTACATTCTTCCGATTTTGTGCAGCCAAGCAGATTTTTTTTTTAATATTTAAAATCTGGATGATTTTTTTCTATGTACGGTTCAAATAACTGTTCTCACCTAATGGACGGATTAGATTTACATATAAAACAGGCGGGCCCCACAAAGCTTAGCTGAGTAAAACAGGTGTTGTAGACGATTCCGGTCCCACCAAATCGTCTACAACACTTTAGGTAATTTTCCATTCTTTTTAAACAAGCAGCATTCAACATTCGAAGACTCGAGCAAATTAATTTCAGATAAAAACTAGTGCAATTACAACGGAGAAATCAAACTCATATCGAGTCGGAAGTTGAAACCCTAGCTATGGTTTTGAGAAATCACCTGTTTCTACCACCAATGAGGATTCGGAGATCCGGGCAGAGCTTGGATAGCGTCCTGGCTGTCGATCCTCCAACTCTTCCCGTTCCTCCCAATATCAATACCCTACAGTTTTCGGGCCCCTTTCGCAGGCTATGATCGAGCCCTTTGCGCCCGCCATTATTCAAGCATGCGAAGATCGAACGGTTAAGATAAAGAGAAGAAGAAGGCAACATCGTCGAATCAGCTCCTTCTTCCTATACATCTTCTAATGTTTTCCCTTCATTTATGGTGGTCTGTTCTATCCTGTGCTGAGCAGACGTGGCGAATATCTAGCGTAGCGACGTGGCAGATTTTGTACATGGTGACGTGGCCTGACTCGCGGGCGCGCGATTTGCTAACGCTATTAATCAGGGACGCGGATTGCGGAAACGGATTGCCTACTCCCCTGCCATCAGCCCCGTGGCTGGTGGTCGGTGATCTGTGGGCCCCACCATGATGTATGTGTTTCATCCATTCTGTTCATCCATTTTTAAAAATTATTTTAGGGCTTGAACCCAAGAATGAGAGGGATATAAATCCCAGGTGGACCACACCACAGGAAAACAATAGTGATTGGATATCCACCATTAAAATCCTCCTAAGGCCCAATGTACTGTTTATTTGACATCCAATCTGTTGATTAGATCCTACAGGCCCAGATGAAGGGAAAAAATAAATATCAGCTTGATCCAAAACTTTTATGGCCACCAAAAAGTTCTTAATGGTTGACGCTCATTCAACACTTTTTCCTGTAATGTGGTCCACTTGAAATTTTTATATACCTCGTTTATTGTCTAATATCATAAAATGATCTGAAAAATTAGATGGACGGCATGGATGAAACACATACATCATGGTAGGGTCCACAGACCACCGACTATCACCACCATGATTATGTGTTTCATCCATTCGGTGTCGGGAGAAAAATGAGGTATATCAATCCGTTTCATGTTTGTTTAATGAACTTCGACCATTAAAAACTTTTTTAAAGCCAGAAGTTGATATTTGTTTTACCATCTGGGTTTTTATAACCTAATCAACGGATCGATGTCAAATAGCTCCGAACGCCTTAGAGAGCAATGATGCCACTCACTATTTTTTTCGTGGCCACTGAGGGCCCACATTTGATGTATCTGCACATCCAAACCGTCAGTCCCTTTTCACAGATTATTTTAAGGCATGAATACAAAAATGAGAGGTGCAAACGCGTTGAAGCGGATTGCGTTCAGCCACCACCTGAACGGAAACCGGTCCAAGAAGGAGATCCGTGGAACCCACCATTATGTATGGGTTTCATCCATGCCATTCATCCAATTTTCAAGACCACACCATAGGAAGTAGTGGTGATAATGAAACCTACTGTTGAAACATTCCTAGGGCCCACCGTGATATTTATTTGCCTTACGAATTTATCCATAAGGTCACGTAGAACTGGATGAAGGGAAGGCAAATATCAGTTTGATCAAAACTTTTGTGGGCCCATGAAGTTTTTAACGGTGAGCGTTCGATTCCCACCGAGTGGTCCACTTGAGCCTTCGATCCGTCTCGTTTTTTGGTCTCATACCTGTCTGAAAAAAATGGATCGACCACGTGGATAAACCCATACATCACGGTGGGCCTGAACTCCTTCCTAGGAGGAGCCAGGCGGGCAGGACACGATCCATTTTCCTTTCTTGGAACCTACATAACAACAATGGGTATGTTCCAAAGTCAAGATTGCCATCCGGATCAGGGTCGAAACATCCAACCCCAGCTATCGCATTAGTTCGTCGGAACCCACTGAATTTGAACCCGAAATCTTATGCAAAATATATTGAGAAATGTTATTATTATTATTATTATTATTATTATTATTATTTTAAATTTTATTTTATAATTTCACTTTTAACTGATCACCATTTCTAAACCTTCAATACTTTACTTTTCATATTTAATAGCAGACGGTATAATTGGCTTTTTAAAGATTAAAATACAATTTTTTTTTTATTATAACCCTTTTTTTTAGTTATACCCAAAAACCCATCTTTTCTTCGTTTTTCTTCCACGTAGCTCTAGTTAAATATTCAATTATTACCATTTTATTTATGTAATCTTTGTTGGAGTTTTGTTCATTACTTTAAACTGGTCACATTGGTAAACTTGAAAATTTTTGGGTTTTATCCAAAATATTTTTTTACAATCCTTCTCAGGGTTGTATTTCGAAATCGTGTTTCACTTCATCGCACTCTTCTTCTTCTTCTTCTTTTTTTTTTTTTGAACTCGTGTTTCATTGAAATAACGGATGTGAGATGTAAGAATAAAGAATGAATCCATTTTTTCTTAGTAAAATTTGTTGGTTAGTTCTTGATTAATTTTAATGAGTTCTCGGTCAATTTGCTCGAGTTCTCGGTCTATTTCAGTGAGTTCTCGGTCAATTTCAACGAGTTCTCGGTCAATTTGCTCAAGTTCGTAGTCAAATTTCACCAAATTTTAGGTCAATTTGCCCGAGTTCTCAGTCAATTTTAATGAGTTCTCAGTCAATTTCAATGAGTTCTTAGTCAATTCCAACGGTCAATTTTCGGAGTTCTTAATCAATTTGCTAGAGTTCTTGGTCAATTTTTACCCAGTTCTCAGTCAATTTTCACCCAGTTCTCGGTCAATTTCAGTGAGTTCTCAATTAATTTCATCGAGTTCTTAATCAATTTCGGCAATTTCTTAATCAATTTGCTCGAGTTATTGGTCAATTTCAATGAGTTCTTGGTCTTCACTAAATTCTCGGTCAATTCACTCAGTTCTCAGTCAATTTGCCCGATTTCTCAGTCAATTTCAATGAGTCTCGGTTAATTTCAGCGAGTTCTCGATCAATTTTCACCAAGTTCTCGATCAATTCACCCAGTTCTCGGTCAATTTTTCCGAGTTCTCGATCAATTTCAATGAGTTCTCGGTCAATTTTAGCGAGTTCTAGATCATTTTTAGCGAGTTCTCAGTTAATTTCAACAAGTTCTCGATTAATTTGCTCAAGTTCTCGGTCAATTTCATCGAGTTCTTGGTCAATTTCAATGAGTTCTCAGTCAATTTTCACCTTGTTACAAGTCAATTTACCTAGTTCTCAGTTAATTTGCCTGACTTCTCAGTTAATTTCAACGAGTTCTTGGTCAATTTCAACAAGTTCTTGGTCAATTTCAGTGAATTCTCGGTTCATTTGCTCGAGTTCTCGGTTAATTTCAGCGAGTTCTCGGCCAATTTACCCGAGCTCTCGGTGAATTTCAGTGAGTTCTTGGTTAATTTCATCGAGTTCTTGGTCATTTGCTCAAGTTGTTGGTCAATTCACCTAGTTCTCGGTCAATTTGCCTAAGTTTTCTCGGTCAATTTCACCAAGTTCTCGATCAATTTACCCGAGTTCTTGGATAATTTTAGCAAGTTCTCAGTCAATTTTCACCTAGTTCTCGGTCAATTCACCCAGTTCTTGGTCTATGATTCTCGAAATTTTGCCAACTTAAGAGTTAGACATCCATGGACGTTATTTTCGATTCATCAATTTGAGTGAATGTCTGTGCATTCATTTGCATATGTTTGGGACTAAAATTAGTGATGTGGGGTCCACTAAAATCGCCTAAAAGAGTGAAAGTTTGAATTTTATAGAGCATGGATCGACCTCGGTGGTGTTACCCCCGAATCGACGTTACCACCACAAAAAATAGGTTTTTAGACAGTCTTTAAAGGTGTCATTGCCAAAAATTGACGGTAGGCGGTGATTCCACCGCCAAATCGACGGTGCCATAGCCACCCCCTGTTCAACATTATTACATGTTCAACAATTGGCAGTTTCTTATACTGACTTCAAAAATTTATATCTTTTGTTTAACAACTCTGATTAAGGTGATTCAAAAGCAAGATTGAAGATTAATGAGTCTAATTTTATATAAAAATAAATAATAAATAAAAACAAAATTCAAAGTAGGTTAATATTATGATGCTTTGGAAATTGTACCAAAATTTTTAGTTTTAGGCAACTGGTACTTCCTGAATTTTTAGAATTTTTAGAAAACTCAAAATTGTGTGAAATTTGGTGGGGATAAATTATAATTAATGATAAACCACTGTGGAAATTTTAAAAATAATCTAGTGATTAAAAGTAAAAAAAATAAAAATACAATCAATAGATGTATCGAAACTAAAAATTTCTGCAACGGCAAGTTACCGATGGACCACACATATCTCTTTCAACTTAGAGTTTTTATATTTGGTATCTTCATAGGAATTAATTCTAATAATACTATGAATCATCTTATATAATTAATTAAAATTTCTAATTTTAGTATATTTTACTAATTCAGGTAGTTTCAAGTATAGTTAAATTATGGTTCTTAATTAGGGTGATTAGAGTCCAATCATTGTTTTTGCTAATTACGAATAGGTCAGGCTATGAAATAAGCTAACCCAAACTTTAATTATCGTGCATAAGAAATTTCACTACCCAATTCATTCCACAAATGCCTTGATTATCCAAACAAGCTTTAAGCCACTCGTTAGTGGGCCACTAAACTCAAAACTATAAAAAAAACGTTTGTCTTAGCAGGCTTGACGTCCATCGCGAGACATCGAGCCAAGATCGCATCTCAAATCGCTCAATTTGAACTCACAAGGCCAGTGCATGAGATGCGTGAATACCCTTAGGATTCATCGATAACTTAAGTTAATTGTCTGTATCTGGTCTTTTCCAAAGATGTGGCTTTCGGACCGTTATATCACGACTAAATGTAGAGTAACAACCTAAGTTAATACCCTTACAACAGATCGAGTTTATAGTAATTATGTAGTTAAAAGTGTATGTGATCATGTATTTGTTTGGAGAAAATTATTATTGAATTTAGCATGTTATTATAACAGTGATCCTGCTCATTATACCCTAAACCCTAAAAATTTACACTTTGCACGAGTTCTCGATCATTTGTATGAGTTCTCGGTCAATTTCACTGAGTTCTCTGTCAATTTGCTCGAGTTCTTGGTCAATTTGCCTGAGTTTTCGGTCAATGAAATGAAAAAGAGAATAGTAACGAAAAACTCACTACTTTGAAAGAGTATTCATGCACATGTAACTTAATCTAAAATATTAGAATTCATCGAGTACCATTGTAAATTCACCGAGTACTCGGTCAAATTCACCAAGCACGAGTCTTGTGATGGTTTTCAACAGCCATAAATTCACCTAGTACTTAAAAATTGACCGAGTGTACCACACTTTACTTTTTCTTGGTACACACCACTGTTAGCGGAAGCAGATTGACTAGTGTACCACCCACCACTAACCTAGCTCGTGTGGGTATGTGTCATTCAATAGTTTAACAATTACAGTTGTAAATTCACAAATAGTTCAATAGTTTAAATTGACTCATTAAATATAGGATGAAAATTCACTGCGTACTGAGTGAAATTGACTAAGTACTCAGTGAAAATTTACCAAGTTTGCTGAAATTGACCAAGAACTTGTTGAAATTGACTGAGAACTCGAGAAAATGGATCGAGAACTCGGGCAAATGGACCGAGAACTTGGTGAAATTGACCGAGAAGTCGCTGAAAATTAACCGAGAAGTCGCTGAAATTGACTGAGAACTCGCTGAAAATTGACCGAGAACTTGCTGAAAATTGATCGAGAACTCGCTAAAATTGACCGAGAACTCATGCAAATGGCTCGAGAACTCGCTGAAATTGACTGAGAACTTGGGCAAATTAATTGAGATCTTGCTGAAATTGATCGAGAACTCGGATAAATTGACCGATAACTCACTAACATTGACCGAGAACTCGATGAAATTGACTGAGAACTCATGCAAATGACCGAGAATGCAGTGAAATTGACCGAGAACTTGTGCAAATGATAGATAACTCGCTGAAAATTGATCGAGAAATCATTGAAATTGACTGAGAACTCGGGTAAATTGATCGAGAACTCACTGAAAAGGGATTTGAGAACTCACTGAAAATTGACTGAGAACTTATTAAAATTGACTGAGAACTGAGAATTTGCTGAAATTAATCAAGAACTCGATAAAAATTGACCCAGAACTCGTTAAAATTGAACAAGAACTCCCTAAAATTCACCGAGAACTTGGTGAAATTGATCGAGAACTCCCTAAAATTGATCAAGAACTCCCTAAAATTGATCGAGAACTTGGTGAAATTGACCGAGAACTCACTGAAATTCACCGAGAACTCGGTGAAAATGACCGAGAACTCGTGCAAATGACAGAGAACTCGTGCAAGTGCAAAATTTTAAGGTTTACGGTTTAAAGAGGGGTACAAATGGACAATGTACTCATGAAAATTGACAGAGTACTTATAATCATAGGGTTTAGGGAAATTTCTTCAATTATACCTACAATGCGTGACTTTTTAGATGGAGGCACCATTTTCTTCATTTTTTATCTCTCAAATCCCTCTTCAACCTAACGGGTTTGAAGTGGAGATTGAGAAAAGAAAATGAAGAAAACAAAGTAAGGGTTGATGGTACAGCATGAAGAAAAGTTTGAAGTGGAGATTGATAAAAAAAATGAAAAAAAAGGGTTTGTAGTATAGTAGGAAGAAAAAGTTTAAAAATGGAAGAGATGATACAATTTCATGAAGAAATAGGAAGAGAGGAGAAGATTTCAGGAAGATGGGTTTCTGGTAGCAAGGGTATTCTCATCTAGAATTGGAAAGTAAAGTTTTGGAGATTTAAAAAAGCTGGTGGGTTAAAAGTGAAGTTTACAGTGCGAAATTCTCTAATATATTTACCGAAGTTTGAATTTAATTACTAAATCAATTTTAATATCTCTAATTAATGTACATATGTAATATTTGACACAATGATTATAATAAGCCTGTTAAAATATATATTTTGCTCGAAAATGATTAAATTCTATGTCTTGGATGGGTCACCAGCACAAGATCACATACTAGTGACTAACCAATGATTTTTAAGCATTGATTTACATGGACAATGTTTGGATGGTGCAAATTATCCTATTAAATTAATTATAGTGATGCAATTGATAATTTGATTGTTTCAGAATATCATCAGTGGGATATGTGCCCAATATATTAGTAACCTAGTGACACACATGTTACACATGTACCCCTTGGAAGGATTTTAGATGTAATCTAAGCTTCCACCTTGGATTTCAAACTCTCTCTTTGAGGGAATTTGAAATCCCCTGGATTTGAAACCCAACAATTACTTTTATGGTGCCAAACATATAAGGGGATTTAAAATTCCCTCAAATCCATGGTGCCAACTGATCGGCCACTTAGTTTTCAACGTAACATATGTACTTAACCCTTAAGTTTGTCTTGTACACCCTTAATATCCACCATCCATCATGTGGGCCCCACCTTTAATGTGGATTGATCATTATGTTGGGCCCATCTTAGATACAAACCGTCCATCATGCTGGCCTACCTTTAATGTGAACCATCCATCAAGCAAGGCTCAACTTCGAAGTGGGTTGTCCATCAAGTGGGGCCCACCTTTTAGATATGGGTCATTCGTTATTAGGGACTGACCTTCAATGCAAACTGTCCTCATGTAAGCCCACCTTGATATGGGTTATTTATCATGCATGACCCACAGTCAATCTTATTGTCCATCATATGAGGACCACCTTTAATTTCCACCGGCCATCATGTGGAGCCCACCTTTGATGTGGGCCATCCATCATGTGGGCCCACCTTTGATGTGGGTCGTCCATCATGCGGGGTCCACCTTGGATGTGAGCCTTTCATCATTGGCACCTTTGATGTGGACCATCCATTATACGAGGCCAATATTAATGTGGACCATCTATCATGTGGGGCCCACCATTAAAATAAATTATCCATGTAATGCCCTAAATTCCACAACCTGAGTATAATACTTTTTCCTTGAAATCCCAGGTGTTAGTGAAAGTACACATAGGTAGGTAGACAACCCACCTCAAGCTGATCAAGTTGAATGGAAACCCAAACCCTAATTCAAACCCTAATTCGAACCCTAACCCTACAAGGACCGAAACCCTTGGAACCTCGGCACCTAAGTGATTGAGTCAACTCGTCAAGTCAGCTTGCCTAGTCGACTCATCAAGTTGGCCTACCCAGTTAGTTCACGCAGTCAACCCATCCAGTTAGGCCCGATGCTAAAGTTAGTCTAAGCCCAAACTTAAAAACCCATGAAAAATTCAGTGAGATAGCAAAATGGTGCCTAGGGAGTTGAGACTCCCACACACTTAAAGAAGCCACCCTATCAAAACAGGAGGCCACGTGTGGCTCCGGTGGTCCCTAGGCTGCTGCTGGCCACATGGTAGGTCCCTTGTTCAGGAGACCCTCACACAAGTGGGATTTCTCCCCTTGTCACCTCATTTGTTTGCCTTGGTGAATGGACTCCTATGACCCTCCCCGAAACCGAAAATTATGCCCCATACCATCCAATCCAACTCTTGAGATGTTGCCATATGGCGATCTTAAATTCATGCCACCCAAACCCTATTTACCCCTGGACTTAACAAGAATTGCAAGCAAAACCAGGCAAGGAGGCTATAAATATCCCCCTCCCATTCACATTCAAATCATCATAAAATCACCAGGAAAAGATTAGAAGAAAACACAAACAAAACCCATTATACCCTTAAGCCTTCCATCTTTTAGCTTAGCCTTTCCAGGCCTCCACTAAGGAGAGGAGAGAGTCGTAGGAGTGAGTCTAGCCCAGATCAGCTTAGCCTAGTCCACAACCCTAGCCACTTGAGCAACTAAAGCCCTAACCCCAGCCACTCAATCTGACACTACCGTCGTGGACACTAGAAATCGGTGCCCACATGGATTTAAATGTTTTCGGCGTGTGACTGGTGGGAATGGGTAGATTGATTTGTGGATGTTGGAGTCGCCACTATCCAATTAATCTCAGAATCTCGCAGTCGGCTAGAACCTACAAAATATGGAAGGTTTAGAGAAATCCGAAGATTCTCCTACTTTAGATTGACTCCTGGTCTGCGATCCAGGATTCTGGGTAAGGGACCTCGGTTATAGAAAGGGAAGTTGTTAGGCACCCTCTCTTCCCTTATAAAAGTAGGGTCTCTACTTGGTGTGAAAAAATAATCTCAAGGGATGATGGATGCTGTGGTCGAGATGAGACTAGGCATACACGCAGATTTTTGATGTGGCAAGATCCGAGATTTCGGCAAGCCATGGAGCATACGTCCAACGGTGTGTCTAGAAGGTGGACGTGATAATGTTTATGTAAAGAGATAAGAAAAATGGACTAGACTACTAGGAGTTTCTGATGTGACAGGATCCGATGCACGACAAGTCACAGATCATATGCTCACTAGCAATCTAGAGGAGTAGGGAGGTTGAGAAGGGAATAAATGTCATGATGAATGCTTGAGTATAAGATGAATGGATCTTTGGCTTGAACTTGAATAGACTAAAACATGGACCGAATCATGACCAATCCGGGCTAGACTTGGGATTGAGAAGGTTAGGAGGAGGCTAAGAGATGGCTAGAAAAATCTGATCTTCGAGGCTTGTGAGCTCTCTCTCACCCTCACTCTCACTCTCTTCTTCTCTCCCTCTCTTTCTTCCTCTTTCTCTCTCTTGGATGAGAAGGTGTTGTGTGAAAATGAGAAGAGGAGAGGGCTATTTATAGCCTTCTCCAATGGTTTTATGATAATTATGGGGTTTAGGAGGGGTAAAAGCTGATGTGACAAGTTATGAGTGGTTGAGGAGAGAGAGACGCCACGTGGTGCACTCTCATTGGCTCTTGGAGTTGGTAAAACAATAAATAAGGTCGGATAGGGGGTTAAAGTTAATTTTTGGACGTTGGGCCAGCTGTTGCTCAAAGGACACACATGCCTCGCGAGTGACGGTAATTGGAGTATCGCCGGTGGTAGTTTGACTACCGCCGGTGGTAGTCAAACTACTGCTCGGGCCGGGCTCTAGCGTGTGGGCCTCGTGTGGCGCGCTAGTTCATTCGATGGTCCTTTTTCATGTTTTCAGCTCAGATGGGTGCATTCCCGTGTTGACTTGGCTCTGATGGGCTTTAGGTTTTGAATTTCGAGTTGGATCGTGAGGTCCTAAGGGTTTGGATTTGGGCTTTGGGTTCAGGTTAGGGTTCATGGTCCAGTTTGTCCTTGCCTCTCCAAGATGTTAGCCTGGGTGGGGTGTTTACAAATGCCCCTCTTTGGCCGAGGTTGTGAGCAATCGAAGGTCAAAGCGACTGGACACCCCACCCTTCTGGTAAAAAAGGATAGTGAGTCGAATATGTTGGCTGCCATAGTATAATTGTTAGCTGATTATTTGGAAAAGAGATGACTTGCACATATCATGAGGGTTGAGGAAAACGTTGTGATTATTCCTGCGCATTAGTGCGGCATTATGGGTTACCAACCACAATCCTTCCTCGTCAGATTTTTAATAACATTGGAGGGTAAGTCTGAAAAGTAGGGCCTCTGAGCGTTGGTGCGGCTTTATGAGGATTTCCATACTGTTTGGTCTATCGTTCCTTTACTACATAATCACCCTATGAGTATTCAATCCATTCGATCATCAAAGTGGTTAGCTGCCCTGCGCGTTGGTGCGGCCTTACGAGGAACTCACTACGCCGACTTGGACTCGATCAAATTTTGGGAACATTCCAAACTAGGTATGTGCAGGTAATCTTTTGTCATGCAATATTCTAATTTTGATACTTTGTTTATAATGTATTGTTGTCACTTTGAGTTTGATTATTCTTTCCATAGATAGATCCACTCATTTCTACTAGCATTCGTACGACTGTCCTAATATAGAGATCGAGCCAATCGTACATATTTCATGTACGGATTCGATCACCCTCTGAGAAAATTGCAAGAGATCGAATCTTATTTAGCTGTTTGCATTGACTGCAACTGGAGAATATGAAAGATTCCTCAGTGTACTACGTGCCATGTGCATTTTTGAAAACTTTTTGTTTGAAAACTATCCTCTTTGGAGCTAGCCTCCTTGGGGATTTTATTTAAAATATATT
The DNA here is from genome assembly GCA_030180095.1 of Magnolia changhungtana. NCBI lineage: Eukaryota > Viridiplantae > Streptophyta > Magnoliopsida > Magnoliales > Magnoliaceae > Magnolia > Magnolia changhungtana. The sequence continues at coordinate 2,764,213 of JASAUF010000552.1, read as the reverse complement.
TTTGGATTTGAAAAATATCCGTTCGATCTTGCGGGTGGGCGTCATCGTTCGGTTTTTATTTATAATTTAAATTAAATAGTCAGATGGCCTCCACTAATAAATTAATGGGGCATTAATGATGATATGGTTTAGATGGCCTTCACTAAATTAATGGGGCCTTAACCATAATTTATTGTATTTTTGGGAATTTTCTTTTTCCCCCTTTTTTGTATGTTTTTTTGGTTTTTTTTTTTTTTTTTTTTTTTTTTCCAGCAAGTTATCTTCTCAACATTCCTAATTTCTCGCGAGATTTTGAATTTCTCGCTAAATTTTAGAGTTTGCATGAGAAGAATCTCCTTTTTCATTTTTTTTGGTCTCTATCCAACGGATCCAGGGATGGTCCGGACGTCCCATCAACTAAAATGGGACAAGCCTGCTGTCCCATGAGAATCTGGTTAGGAGTGGCAGTTGGATTGCCGTCGGGGGCAGTTCGATTACTACTGGTCACTAGCTTTGTCCGCTGGTTTAGAGTGGATGCTGGTCTGGACGTTGTACCCCTTTTTCCTATATCATCTTCATCTTAACCGATCCAGGGACTCCATTGTAGCTCTTTGGAAGGTTTTGAGTGGTGATCTTGCTTCTTTCGTGGGCCCCACTTTGCTCCATTTCTTCTTTGATTTTTATAGGTGCCTTGATGGATGTTTTTTTGTTTGTTTCATTTATGAAACACTTGTGGGGTCCATTGATGAGTTTGGATCTTCTTCTTGGTCCTAGAATGACCCTGATCGAGACCATTGATTGCTCTTGTTTGATCTCTACCTTTGGATTTTGCTGGATATTTCTGTTTTGGGTCAAAGAGTTGGCTGGATTTTTTTTGTATTTTTTTATTTTATTTTGTTAGAGTGGGGTGTGATAAGAAAGGGAGCCCCACTCTTTTTTTTTGTCTTTTTTTTTGTTCGTTGTTTTTTTTTTTTTTTTGATGATCTGGAACATAGGATGAATGATTTTGGGCCTACTTGAGCACTTTGATGGTATAGATCTTGATAGCGGGCCACCACTTGTGAAGTGTGTCGCCCATTTTAACTTGATTTTTGATTTCATGAAGTTCCTACAGTGGGCCTCAAATCATGGTCCTAATTTGGTTAGGTTCGAATATACCTTGATTTGGATATGTAGTCCTAGGAGATGATCTTGTGAAAATATGGACTTGTGGTAGTGGGCTTGAACTATGGACATGTGGGCTGAGAGAATGGGTCTTGGAGAATAGGCTTGAGCCTTAGAAACACGGGCTTTTGAAAATGGGCCTTGATGGGCTTTGGGCATTTGGACTGTGATGGGCTTTGAGCACTTGGGCTTTGATGGGCCCTGAAGAAGTGGGCTCTTGAGAGTAGGCTTGGGCCTTAGAGACATGGACTTTTGAAAATGGGCCTGGATGGGTATTGAAAATTTGGGCCTTGACTGTTGACTTGGCCTTCTTGTTTTTAGACTTTGACCATTGACTTGGACTTTTGACCTTTGACTTTGACCGTTGACTTAGGCTTTTTGACTTGGGCTTTGACTATTGACTTGGGCTTTTGACTTTGTGGTGAGAAGGATACTTACCTGTGAATCTTGCTTATGTAGCATGCCTAATCCGGTAGGAATGAGGCTCGCCCTTCTCGCCAATCGGTCGATCCCTGTTACTTACCCCGAGAGGGTCGACACTTGTCTAATGTGGCTCGGGAAGGTGGTGCTCTTGCGATCTTGAGGGGGCATGGAGTTAGGACCCACTGGCCAGATTGGTTTCATGATCCTCAGCCTCTTTTCTTTGATGTATTGGAGCGTACTCCCTTCGCTAGCCTGTTTCGGGTTCGTTTGAGTAAGATAAATATGTCTCTTTTGTTTACTTTGGTAGAGCGGTGACACGCTGAGACTCATACTTTTCATTTGCCCTTCGGAGAGTGGGGGATCACCCCATATGACATCTATATGTAGCTGGGCCTTAGATATAATGGGGAATCTATTCCATTTAAGGAGGATCTTTCGGTACCTTCTGATGACGATTGGATGACTCCGCTTGGGATGATGCCCGATCCTTCGGACTTTTCTGGCCATCAGTTCAGGCTGGTTGTCCTTAAACTTTGCCCGGCATATTCCTGAGATCGAGGTTGCGGCCATTGTGAAGGCTTGTGCCTTGATATTGTATACTATGTGGGCAATGATTTTCTATCATGAGAATGAGCTGGTGAGTTCCCGTCTATTGACGCTTGTGGCAGACATCACTTTCCCCACTCCATTTAATTGGAATGTGGCCCTCGTTGCCCACTTGTTTGAAGGGCTGGACAAAGCTAGTCGCTGCATCAGCAGGTGTTTGATTGGTTTCTATCTGGTGGTTGAGGTATCCTTCAAATCTTGCATTCTTCTCCTTGGGATAATTGATTAAATTTCTGATTCCAGCCTCATGTAGGTTTGCTTTTTTGACCATTTCCTCCACTTGACGCCCATTTTGATCGACCATTTACCTCCTTTTCCACGCATGATGCTATGGTATAAGACAACCGCCGCCGTATGCACATGTTTTCTGATCTCATGTGGAGGTCGAATGTCGATGCCCTTATCCTTGATGATTTGAGTAATTGCCCTGTGTTGCCTTGTGTTATCTGCTTCTTGCTCGTCTTTTGTCCCTGATTTCTTTGCTCTTTGCAGTTCCATACTAGACTGTATTTCTAGTCAAACACAGCGCTTACTACTGTGGCTCAGGAGGCTTTTCAAGCTTCGTGATGGTGCCGCATCTTGGAAGATCCTCGTGTAACGAAGTGTTATCTCGGAGAGAGGCTATTCTGGCAGTTGATCGGCCACCTCGTTAGTTCCGCTTAGTCCACCATTTGGTCCATTTGATTAGAGGTCGGTTCCCGAGTGGGAGTTGACTACTGCACTTGAAGGTTTTGATGCTAGCGCCTTTATTGATCCAGTGTGAGAGTACAACTCATGGTGTGAGCTGTACGGTATCATCTCTATTTTGCAATCTGCTTACGCTCTAGGTGGCAATGCTCATTTTGCCGAAGGGGGACTTCTAGGGCCGCATGTTTTTCAGAAGGATACAGATGAATATGTACCTGATGATGATTAGCTCCACTATATCATGTGACCATGTATCACTAGCTGTATAATCTTCTATATATATATATATATGAAGCTTTTAATTGCCTGATGTCATTTTTTGTATTGTCCTTTGAGCATTTTTGGGATCCCAATTGAGCCTTTTGGGGGTGGCCAATGTTCTAGGGTACCAGATGTGGGTCCCACCTTTGATCTCGTGGGATTGTGGGCACAGGCGTAGTCCGACCGCCGCCTTGCTTCGTCTGTCAGTGCGGCAACGGCGTGCGAGATGTCAGACTACCGCTAGCCGTAATCCAATTACCACCCCCGTCCATCTTTTCTTCCAGCAAAAGCCCCTTTTCTCTATCCGTTTCTCCAGTCCCTTTTTGGTTATTCTTTCTCCGTCCAGACCTCTAATCATTCTCTTTTGTCTCCTTCCTTCTTCCTTTTTGTCCTCCTCCTTTGTCTCTTCTTTCCCTTGTCTTTTTCTCCTCTTGTCCTTATTATGGCTGACCATGATGAGAACGTTGATGGGTCCAACATAAATGATGGAGGGGTAGGTGGTGGGAGTTCATTTATGGATGGTGAGAGCTCATTTATGGGTGGGTTAATGGAGGTTGGTGGTGGTGTGATGGGCTCTTTTGGAGAGGTTAATGCCATTTATGGCATAGCTCCTACCACCATTGATGGTAGCCATGAGGTGGAATTTGATGGGTTTGGTGGCTTGGATGGATTTGGTGGCTTGGATGAATTTGATGGTTGCATGCTTGGTGGGCCATCGGGTATTATAGATGTTGGGATGGTTGGACCATCAGATGGTGTGGATGGTGTGATGATGATGATGGATGTTCCGATCGATGGGCACATGAGAGTGATGGGTATGGATGGCATAGATGATGGGGTGGTGATGGCGGATGGTGTGGATGTGATGGATCGGGCTCAAATGGATGGTGGGTCACGTTTTGATGGTTTGGATTTGGCGGGTGATGGACCTTTTGCAGCTGGTTTAGGTCAGATATTTGGTGTGGATTTTGAGGTAGTGATGGAACAGGTTGCTGTTGTCAGGGATCGGGGTATCAGTCCAGTCGACTACTGGGGTACTTCAGGAGTTGCGGCTCCCAGGGCATGTACTTTTTAGGTTGCTCTTGACGTGGCGGTCGTTAGAGGCTTGGGCCCACCCGTTGCAGCTTTTCAGGATACGCTTCGAGATGTGTTGGGCGAGTCATGCTTTTTTCGGCACCATGAGATAGATCTGCTGGATGAGGGTATGCCCATTTTCGATGATTCGCATGTGGATCCAAGGTTTCAAATTGTAGTGGGTGTGCTCGTTCGGACTTGTCGGCTCCAGCCACGTGGCACCTGTTTTGAGCGGTTGCATACTGGATTGAGAGTCTGACCGAGTCTGAGGTCTTTGAGCTGCGTTCCTTCGGCTTCCGAGAGGTTCTTCATTTCCACAGGGTTCGCCTAGACTGACGATTATTGAGCGCGACGTCATATGATTGGGTTCTAGCGTTGAACCTATTTTCCTTCAACGACTTGGAGCTGGGTCCATCTTTAGAGGAGTTCGCGCGCTTGTCTGGTCTTCCTCTCGCCCGGGAGCCTTACATCCCTTCATTTAAGCCTGTTCGTCCGCCGATCTTATCCCATGGTTTGGATTTTCGGCCACATTCCCCACTACGGAAAGCAGAGCTGATGAGCTTTCGCTCGAGCTTCTGTATGATCGTTGTTCTACTGCTTGAGGGGGTTCGGGGTCTGATCTCCAACTTTAGTGTGTGAGCGCATTGATATTTTGTGTCCTGGCTGAGCTGCTCTTCTCAGGCTGGCGGTAGTCCTCATTGGCAGTTCTACTGGATGTGTTCCACCATGTTCTGGGCCGTAGGAGTATTGTTTCTGTGGTGCTGGCAGAGCTCTTTTTAAGCTTGACCGAGTGCTCTCTTAGTCACACTTGTATCCTCCGGGGCTGCTGCTCTTTCCTCCAGGTACTTCTCGCTTCGGTCTTCTTTCCTTTCCTCTGCTTTTGTTATCTGCTTGTGACTTGAGCTCGACTTGTGCCTTTTTCTGGGTATGGTTATGGGAGAACCTTTATATGACTCATCTTCTTTTGTGACCTGATTCCTGTCGTGACGACGTCCTATCCTCATTACTTGATGGCCTTCCCGTTGGTGTGGAGGCTACTGAGTCACTTTACTGCCATATGCTTTCTCAACTCCGAGGATGGGAGATTAGCTGGGAGGCTCCATGGCTCTGTCATACTCCTTTGATTTGCTGTGCAGCTCGCACTCCTTGGTTGTTGTTGGGCCTCCGAGGATACTGCTCTGATCACCTTACTCGTTTTCTCCAATAGTTTGGCTTTTGGCAGGATATTACCGACTTTGCATTTTCTAGATTTGGACATGCTCCTCTTCCTTCTAGCTTGATTGCTCTGTATTGATGAGTCTGGATTTCTTGGTAGGGCTCTTTGGATGCGGTGACTCTGGAGTTCGAGTCTTGGTGTCACGCCCCAAACTCGGAAACCGGGTTTACAAAATTCCCAATCGCCAAATCCGGTGCTGACAGCCTCTGTAGTACCCCATTCTCGGCTCCCAGCGCCCACACACCAGATTCTGATCCTAGGATCCTACAAGGAGCATTTTCAACATGAATTTGTCTCGTAAGAAGCATAACCATAAGTATACCCAAATCACAAGAACAACATCATCACCACATATCCACTAATATAATCATTTGAGTACAATGCTGAAAGGGAAATACAATATATAGATATCAAAGAAAACTCCAGAAGCTCAACCACACGCTCCTGCCTCAGCTCGGCTGCATCCTAATGTCACTTACACGTATCTATCGTGCATAAGCTTATAAAAAGCTTAGAGGGTGGTGTAAGTGTGTGAGCAGTATATGTGTGCTCAGGATGTAATATCAGAGTAAACAGAAATACTGATAAGTCCACGAACCATACAATACCAAAGTAAGCAGAAATACTAACAAGTTCATAAAATATCATCAACTCATCCAGGATATGCAATGAAAAGATATAACAAGCTAATATTATACACTGAGAAAGTAATGTAAATTAGCTATAAAATATGGAAACATAATGAACCAAATATCAGATATTGAGAATGTAATATAATATGTAATTCGGAAGAGCTAAGAATACGGTCAGCCTCATATAAATGCAGAAACATAACAACCTAAAATGCCATATGCCGCGGACGTAATGCAATATGCGGTATGTGGTGCAAATGAAATGACCAAGCTGCAGTGTGAAGTTGGGATGATAGTACGTGATATCACAGGCCATGGGGTATATTACAAAGGATTTATATCCAAACTAGTCCCATACCTAAATTTGGATAGATAGACTCAATGTGGTAAACTCCTGATCTCAGGTTAGTCGTGCATCCCAACCAAAATCCTGGCCATTTCAAAGGTACACAACAATTAATTACGCACCACCATCCCGAGTAGATAGTGAATGAATGAATGAGTATAATGCTAAGTGTACAACTCCAGATTAATCAGTCCACAAATCAGTATTGTACATCTCTGGGATCATCATCGGGGTCTAGTACACTTTACATGCAATCGCCGCCCACTGACGAGCGACCATGCAAGTGGATAAGTAGTCAGCCAATATCTACCCGGCACGTCGATAGCGGACCCATTCATGAACTAGTCAAACTCAGCCTAGCTATGCCCACTACTCTCAGTCAAACTCAGCCTAGCAAGGCCACACCCCTCCCAACTGACCACGATACAGTGGGAGACGTGGCCTCCTGGTATTCAGCACTCGAGCACTCATATATCCACTCGATCTAGATGTTGGGACGTCTCATAGCCTCAGAGGTTTATGGACTTTCACCCATGGACATCCAAAGTGCCCAGATAATCGAATTCAAACATTTTCGGTGTCCCATCTGGTCATCCATGATATGCCTGTGGAGGTCACAGCCCTGATGTCGCTAGGGTGTATAGTAATCACAATCACACAATGCAAGATGTATGAGTCATGTAATCCAATTATGCATCAATCCTACGCGTACCGTGCGCTCATGTGGGATAACTCCACCTATCAGGGAGTCCCATAAACCATCTATACTATGACATATGCAATGGTCAATCATATCTCATAATAAACATGCAGATGATATGTATGGGCATGTATCATGATGTTATGCTGTCACATACTCATAATTGGTATCAATAACTGGCATCAACAATCGACCTCGACAATGTGGACATTTAACCAACATTGCCCCCAAGGAATGGCCCACATAGAACCTAACATATAGTGGACCTATGACCTTGCACAAGGGCCTAATATACAACACCATGGGCCTCACTCAAGAGCTTAATACACATCATGATGGGCCTCACATGGGCTTAATATACATCACAATGGACTCCATCTCCTGGCCCTCAAATGCACCACAATGGGCCTTATCTCATAGGCCTCATATACATCACATTGAGCCTTAAACACGGGCTGAATACACATTATAATGGCCTCAAATACGGGTCGTATATACATCACATTAGGCCTCGACAATCGGCCATGATAATCAGAATCGGCCTCGACAATCGGAATCGGCCTTGACAATCGAAATCGGCCTCGACAATCGGCCTTGAAAATCGGCCTCGACAATTGGAATCGGCCTTGACAATCGAAATCGGCCTCGATAATCGGCCTTGACAATCGGCCTCGACAACCGGCCTCGATAATCGGAATCGGCCTCGACAATCAGAATCGACCTCGACAATCAGAATTGCCGTCGACAATTGGAATCGGCCTCGACAATAGGCCTCAATAATCGAAATCGGCCTCGACAACCGGAATCAGCCTTGACAATCAGAATTGGCCTCGATAATTGGAATCGGCCTCGACATTCGAAATTGGCCTCGACAATCCGAATCGGCCTCAATAATCGGAATTGGCAATCAGAATTGGTCTCGATAATGAAAATTGGCCTCATTAATCGAAATCGGACTCGACGATCAGAATCGGCCTCGATAATCAGAATCGGCCTCGATAATTGGAATCGGCCTCGATAATCATAATAGGCCAAACAAGGCCTAAGGAATGGTCACAATGTGGACATTAAACCATCATTGCCCATCAATGTGGCCATTTAACCAACATTGTTCCCAAGGAGTGGCCCATATAGAGTCAACGTATAGCGGGCCCATGACCTCACACAATGTCCTAATATACATCACGATGGGCCTCACTCAAGGGCCTAATACACATCAGAAGGGCCGAATACACAGGCCTAATATACATCACCATGGGCCACGACCCATGGTCCTTAAATACACAACAGGTGGGCCCTATACATGGGCCTAATATACATCACAGGTGGGTCCTACACATGGGCCATAAATACATCACATCGGGCCTCACTCATGAGCTGGGTATACATCATATTGGGTCTCAAACATGGTCCACAAATACATCAAGGTGGGCCCACCGTTCCAGGTGAACTATCTACACCATACATCTATTTTTAGAGATCATTTTAGAACATTACCCAAAGATACATCGGAAAATCATCTGGACCATACTACAAATAACAATGGAGATAATGATTAAAAGATCATCTGGACCACATCACAATTAGCAGCGGTGATAATGATTTCCACTGTTAAACAAATCACAGGGTCCACCATAACGTTTAATCTCTATCCAGTCTGATCATAAGGTCATAAAGACCTGGATTAAGAGGGAAACAAATATCATATTGATCCAAACTTCTATAACCCAAAAAGGATTTCAATGGCAGACATTCAACTCACCACTGTTTTTTATAGTGTGGTCCACCTGATAGATCTGCCTCATTTATTTATTTATTTTGTCTCAGGCCTTAAGATGAGCTCGCCAATAGAATGGACGGTTAGATGTAGTACATACATCATCGGCCCCACAAAACTTGTTGACGACAGTACAACAGCTGAGCTGCTCATGGGGGTTACTGGCCCACATCCAGATGATGGACGGTGGGATGCAACACAGGCATCATGGTGGGGTCCACATGCATGGCCCACCGACTGAATGGACAGTGGGATGCTGACTTCCACACACAGCTATATAACTGGTGTGGGGTAGACCGACCAATCTACTCCCAGCTAGGTGGGTCCCACGTGGGGCCCACCACGTATATATATAATAATAATAATATTATTATTATTTTACTTTTTTTATTAAACATCCATTCTTTGGACGTCCATTGATAGACGGTCCAGATACAATTCTATGTGGGACCCTCAGAGCTGCTGATGCTACTACAGCAGCTATTTAGCTGGTGAAGCACCGACCAATCAGATGCACACAAGGTAGGTCCCATGATCTAGACGAATGGCATGGATATACAACACATGTACCAAGTGGCCTCACATCCCAACAATGGACGGACGACCTGGATATAAACCACCAACATCACATGGGTCCCATCGTCCACATGTGGACTGCAAGGATGAAATGCATACACCAGAGGTGGGTCCACACGTGTGGGACCCACCAGCTTTTAATAAAGCTGATATTTGTGTTATGCCTACGTCCAGCAATGTCTGCTGCTGGATGATGTACATACAACACATATGGTAGGGTCCACAGATCTTGCTGACGTCCTACAGATAGATGGTGTCAGATGTAACACATAAATCAGGTGGGTCCCACGTACGTGGACAACATGGATTCATCATAGGTGGGCTGCCAAAAGAGAGAGAGAGAGAGAGAGAGAGAGAGAGAGAGAGAGAGAGAGAGAGAGAGAGAGAGAGGGGGAGGGACCCCACCACTATAGGCCCTCCCTATACAATGCATACATCAAGATGGGTCCCATATATGTGGGCCCTCAATTCATCAAATCAAATAAAAATCACCCACCTTAGATCTCTTCTTCCTTCTTCTGTCAATGCTTGCTAGAGCTCCAAAGGAACAATTTCAACGGTTGAGATGGACTTAGGATGGTGGGATTGAGTGGTGGGAAGGTGAGCCACACCTAGCTCTCTCATGGAGCTTAGATGTGGGTTGCTTGGGAAATGAGGGAGAGAGATATGAGAGAGAGGTTGTAAGGAGAGAGAGGGATGGGTGAGAGATGATGGAGTAATGGGGAGTGATGTGTGTGTACTTGATATGTAAGGGAGAGAGTTGACTTTAGGGATGGGTGTTTATACTTGGGGATGGGATGTGGTACTTGATATTTGACGTGATTAATTTGATATTTCTCTTGGGATTTGCAACGCGTGGTATTTTTTTCGAATTGAACGCGGACCCACATCTCCTGGTCTGGGTATCCCCTTGGTACATAAATGCGGCGTCAAAACTGCGGTGACGGTGCGGTCGCAAGGGTACAAATTTTGACTCAAGTCGACTCTGATATACTGGACACGACTCAGGATCACGCGCAAACACCGATAACAGATCTCGGGTCGACGGAATTCGACCGAGAGGACTGCGGAAGCCTACGGAACCGTACAGGCTAGGATACAGGTCTTACACTTGGGCTCCACCCTTGGCAAAAGTACCATACTAGCAATGGGTGGCCGAGCAGTCGCTTTATCATTAGGTCCTTGGTTGGCACTTGGCGGACGAGGCTGATGATCGAGACATGGTTGGCGACACTGCTTCATCCTCCTCATGTGTTAATGATTGTTACAGGCATTCGAGGAGTGGCTGTCCATTGATCCATGGCCATCTTATATCTGAGATTACCGTCCTTTGCCATTCCTGTGAGGATATGGCCTGTCGATTAACAGTGGGGAGGCGGTATGATGAGGGTATGCTTGCTGCACGTCGCCTGGAGAGGGATGAAGTCTTTTACCTGCACATGGAGGTGGAGCGACTCAGGCAGAGATTGTCGATGTATAAGGGATATGAGCATACTCAGGATCCCTGATTTTGACCAGCTGCTTGTCATGTATGGATGGATATATATATATATATATATTGTTTTTGTTTTTACTAGTAAAAAGATAAGTGATGTAAAAAACTTTTGACAAGAAAGAATATTTTTGTGTGTGCCAAAATTTGTGCTAGCTCATGTTTGGATTCGTGCTTTTGGATGATTGGGATCAGAATATTAGGCTCAGCCCCCATTGTGATCAGTAGTCTGGGTTACATATTAGAGATCTTGGTTCCCTGAGAGTGTGTCCAGGATCATGCCCTTTGGATTTGACCAAAGTTTGATAGAATACTGATCCGAGGTTAGTCCTTTCCTTGTATCTCATTGTTGCGATTGCTGCCTCGGCTTCTTCGGTACCTGCACTTTATATATATATATATATATTATTTGTTAGCCATTTTTACTCATAGTGCCCTTTCGGGTTTTCACTACGACTGACTTTTCCTGTCATTTTTACCCATAGCATCCTTTCAGATTTTCACTACATCCCAGTTTTTTGATCTTGTCTGCCCCTTGGCAGCTGTGCTATTTTTAACATTGGCACCTTTTCAAGTTTTCACCAAGTTCACTACAAGCCCGCTGTTTTTACTCGAGCCGCCCTTCGGGTTTTCAACTTACCCTTTTTGCTTAGGCATGTTTCTCTCTCTCTCTCTCTCTTTTCTTGTTTTTGTTTGAAGTACCGGAAGAGACGGAGAGGTTTCCTTCATAGCCGGCCAAATGGTTACCCTCCGGTCCTTGTCTTGGATCACAATTGTAAGCTGTTTTATGTCGGTTGGATTATTTGGGGATGATGATCTTATTTTCTTTTCCTTTTTTGTCTTCTTTTTGGGATTTTGTCTTCTCCCTTTTTTCTCTTTCTTTCTTTCTTCTTCTTTTTGTGTTTTGTTTTTTTTTTTTTTTTTAATTTTTTTGTTTGATCTGGGAGAAATGATGGGTACTTTTTAGTGGGAGAAATGGTGGGTATATATATATTTTTAATTTTTTGGCGGACGAAGGGTGCTTTTCTCTTTGTTATTTAATTTTTTTTAAAAAATTTTTGGTTGAGGGAAGTGATGGGTACAGCTTTGAGATTGTAATCATTGACAAGGTCAGGTATGGTTACCCATGATAGATCTTCACGTTGTCGGCGTTGATGGATTCGAAAAGATCTTCTCCCCTCAGACTGGTGAGCCGAAGAGTACCTTATGGAAGTACCTCCCGAATGATCAGTGGTCCGTCTCACGACGGTTTGAACTTTCCTCTAGGATATGGCAAGTGCAGCGGTAAGATACGCTTTATGACCATGTCACTGACTTTGAAACTTCTCTTTCGGACCCTCTTGTTGTTGGCCTGGGCGATCCTTCTTTGGTAGCATTGTGCGCACGCATGCACTTTTCATCTACCAAATGCAGTTGATCGTATCTTGCTTGTTGCCACTCGCCTTCCTCGACTTTGTTTTCTAGTAATATCCAGAGTAATGTGATTTCGATTTTGACTGGTAGCACTACTTCCATTCCGTATGCGAGTTTGTAAGAAGTTGCGCCAGTAACAGACCATACAGACTTCTGATAAGCCCAAAGTGCGTATTGGAGCATTTTTGACTAGTCGCGATACGTTTTGACCATTTTCTCCAATATGCGGATGATAGTCTTGTTTGCAGCTTCGCCTCACCATTCATTTAAGGAGGGTAGAGGCTTGACCGATGACGTTGAATCTTGAATTTGTCGAGAAAATCGCCCATCCTTTTATTGATGAATGGAGTCCCGTTGTCTGTAATAATGGCATGGGGAACCCCATATCGATTGATGATGTTGTTCTTCATAAAATCGACCACTTGCGATGCTGCGATGGTGGTGTAGGATGTTGCCTCTATCCATTTGGTGAAGTAATCTACTGCCACCAGGATGTACTCATGATCATTTGAAGCTTTGAGGTTGACCTTGCCGATGATGTCAAGTCCCCATATAGAGAAGGGCCATGGTGTCGTCAGGTTGTAGAGTTCGGAAGAAGGCGCATGGATTTGGTTTGCATGTTCCTGACACTTGAAGCATTTCCTGACGTGTTTGTAATAATTTGTCTCCATTGTTGGCTAATAGTAACCAAGCCGTAATATCTGCTTTGCCATCATATGTCCGTTCATTTGTGGGCTACATAGTCCTTCGTGGATTTCTGACATGATCTGTGCTGCTTCTGTTTCACCCACGCAACGGAGAAGGACTTGATTGAAGGATCGCTTGTAAAGGATGCCCCCGGTGATCGTGAACTGGGCCGCTAGTCGTTGGATAGTGCGACGATCGGTTGACGTTGCTTCTTTGGGGTATTTTTGATGCTCGAGATACTCCTTGATGTCTGTGCACTATGGATGATTGTTTGGAGAGGTTTCAGATTCATCGATCTGTAGGTAGAACGTGGGTTCTTTCTGGAGTTCGACGATGAGTTCCCATTCAGCAACTCTTTTTAGGATTTCTAGCATCGAGGCAAGGGTAGCCAGAGCGTCCGCAAATTAGTTCTTGGCTCGGGGCATGCATGAAAATGTGATCTCTTCAAATTCCTCGATCAGATTCTCCAAATAGATGTTATATGGGATAAACTTTTCATCCTTGGTCTTCCAGTCACTATTCGTCTGATTAATGATGAGTCGTGAGTCTCTGAAGACTCGTAACTTCTTCACGTTGAGAATTATGGCTTCTCTTAGACCAGCGATACATACTTCATACTCAGCCACGTTATTGGTGCATTGGAATGCCAATCACCTGGAGATAGGAATTGGGACATCGTCGGGGGAATAGAGTATTGCTCCTACCCCACTTGAATTTACGGCTCCGTCGAAGAAGAGTGTCCACTCTCCTTCCTTTCTTTCTTCTTCTTCCTCGATAAGGAGGATGTCCTCGTCAGGGAAGAATGTCTTCAGTGGTTGATAATCGGGCAAAGAGTGTGTTGCTAAATGGTCGGCCAGTGCTTGTCCCTTGATTACTTTCTGAGTGACATAGGTGATGTCAAGCTCGGAAAGCAGCAATTGCCATTTTGCGATCCTACCTGTTAGTGATGGTTTCTCGAACAAGTACTTTAACGGGTCCATGCGAGCAAGTAGAAGGATTGGGTGAGCAATCATGTATTGTTATAGTCGTTGTGTCGTCTAGACTAGGGCGAGACACGTTTTCTCTAAGCTGGAGTATTTGGCTTCATAACTTGTGAACTGTCGGTTTAGATAGTAGATTGCTTGCTCCTTTCTCCTATATCATCGTGTTGGCCGAGGATGCATCCAATCGCTTCTACTGCGACAGATATGTACAATAGTAGGGGCCTACCCAAAGTAGGTGGCGTGAGCACTGGAGGGTTTAGCAGATACTTCTTGATCCTATCGAAAGCCACTTGACGGTTGTCATTCCATTCTTTTGGCGAATTCTTCCTTAAGAGCTTGAATATGGGCTCATAGATAGGTGTGAGCTGTGCGATGAATCGGTTGATGTACTAGATCCTTCCGAGGAAACATCGAATCTTTTTTTTGGTACCGGCCAACGGCATATCGATGATTGCTTTAGTTTTGGCCTTGTCCACTCGGATGCCATCGTCACTTACGATGAAGCCCAACAGCTTGCCTCCGGTTACATCGAAGACACATTTTTGTGGGTTGAGGCAGAGCTTGAACTTTTCTAACCTGTCAAAAAGCTTCTTGAGGTCTTCGAAATATCCTTCGATCGTGGGAGATTTGACGATCATGTCGTCCACATAAACTTCCATTTCCTTGTTTATTATGTCGTGGAACAAGGCTGTCATGGCTCGCTGATATGTAGCTACCGTATTCTTCAGTCCAAAGGGCATAACCTAATAACAGAAAGTTTCCCATGGTGTGATGAAAGAAGTCTTCACATGATCTTCATCGACCATCTTGATTTGATTATAACCGGAGAAACTGTCCATGAAGGAGAAGATCTTGCGTCCAGTAGTATTATCTACCAGTGTGTCGATGTGAGGCAGAGGGAAATCGTCTTTAGCAATTGCTTTGTTGAGGTCCCTAAAGTCGATGCACATCTTGACTTTGATGGCCTTTTTTGGAACTGGTACGATGTTTGTGAGCCATTTCAGATAGTTGAAGACTACCAGGAATCTGGCGTTGTATTGCTTGATGACTTCATCACGAACCTTTATGGCCTATTCTAGCTTCATTCTTTGGAGCTTTTGCTTGACAGGCTTCATGTCTGGGTTTGTTGGAAAGTGGTGTACCACCAAATCTTCGTTGAGCCCTGGCATATCTTCGTAAGAGAAGGTAAAGTTGGACAACCTCGGTCTAAAAATTCCATAATCTTCTGCTTGTATTCCAGAGACAACGATCTATTGATGCACACTTCTCTATGAAGTTCCTGTGATTCTAAGTTCACAACTTCAAAATCATCTACTATAATGTTGGCCTTTGTTTCGAACCTTTCGAGGGAATCCTCGAGTTCGAGAGTTGTATCCTCATTTTCCTCATCCTGGGCTTTATCCAAGCCCATGAGCTTGAAGTCCAACTCTAGATCAAAATTGTATGAGTTGACCTCGAACTCTGGAGCTGCGTATGGAGTGTTTGGCACGGTGATTTTTGCAAGTTTTTCTTTTGTTTTGGATTTTTGAAGATTTTCTGATGTTTTGTGATTTTGAAAAATATTTGATGTTTTTGTGTTTTTTGAAATATCTGCTCTTTTTGTGTTTTAAATGTTTTCTGATTTTTTTTTATGTCGCTAAGGGATCCCGAAGAGGACAGTGTTGTAAACCATGATTGATCTTGTCCTGATTCGGGGTACCAACTATTATTTACATTGACATTTTTTTAAAAGGCCGGCACCCATGGATGGCTTACCGGCTAACTTGATTGTCTGGGGGATGGCTGTCTTGTCTGGTTCTTTCCCCCTTTCGATCTTTCTATTCTGCTCTGTTTGTATCTGTGGGTCATTCGCCCTAATAACCATGATGTCTGCTGGGCTGGGCTTAGAGTCGGAGTCTAATTCGATCTCTTCGCTCAGAAGTTGGAGCTCCTTGGGCTCCTCGGGTCCCTCTTACAGTGGGACCCTAACGTCTGTCCAATCAAGGGAAGGCCATTTCCCTTTCTTGATCCAATGAATGGCTGATTCTACCCCTTGTGCTGCTGGGTTATTGGTGGTGGGGGTGTTTCCCCTTGATTGTTGATGGGGATAGGTGCCTTCCCATTCTTGCCTGGGTGGCTTGTAATGCGCACTCCTGGTCCTAGGTCCTCTGTGGGTGGCCCAGCTTCCATACCCCTAGCTTCTTGTGATGGGTCCGGGGGTTCTGTCCCTGGCATTAGGTATACTTTTCATGCCCTGAGGATCTTATACCACCGTATTGGCGGACAAATGCATTCCTGGCTGGAATGTTTTGTTAGTTTGAGTCGCTTGAGGTGATCCTTGAGAGAGATCATTGTGTCACCACAGACTGTTCCAGCTTTAACAAACTCAATGGGTGTGTACTTGAATGGTTGCCTCTTTTTTGACCTTGTGGCCTGATCCTCCGATGTCGGTTGATATCCCAGTCCTTATCTTTGCATGTTAGCACGAGCTGGCTTCACTACCATACCTTTCTCATGGAACTCGGTACAGTAGTTCAGGATTAGCCGTCCAGCAGGAGGGATGACATATTCGACTGCGAGTGGGCGGGGGTTGGCGATGGAGTTCATAATTTCGAACTCGAAACTATGATATGATATGTCGCTCCCCGTGTGCTGGATGTCAATCACCGGAATGTCAATTTTTGGGGTATTGACCGCCACCGGTAGGATGATTTCTGGTTCAGCCAGTACTGAGATGATTCGATTTTTCGAAGGGAATTTAACCCTTTGATGGAGAGTGGATGCGATGGCTCCAACAACATGGAGCCACGGTCATCCCAACAGAAGGTTAAATGAGGTCGGAATGTTAATGATTTAAAATGTGACAAGAGTCATGTCTGGCTCGATTTGTAAATCAGTATCTAATTCCGCCTCTACTTGCATCCAGGAGTTATCGAAGGCTCTTACGCTAATGGTACTAGGCCTGAAAGAGGACGATTCTATTCCCAAACATTCAGTAGTCCTCAGAGGGCAAACGTTAAGGCTTGATCCGTTGTCAATGAGTACAAGTGGGACTTTGAAATTCTTGTAACGGACAACTATGTTTAATGAGCGCCCATGTTTGTGACCTTCGGGTGGCAACTCATCATTAGATAAAGTAATGGCTCGCGGAGCGAGGAGCTGTCTGATCATGCTTGCCACCATTTCAGGAGGTACGTTAGGAGAGATGTGTGCATTGTTTAGGGTTTTCATAAAGATTTCTCGATGCAATCTTGACGTGTACAAGAGTTCCTAGATAGAAATTTATGCAGGAATGGATTTGAGCTGAGTTGCTATGTTGTAAGTAGCGTCAGCTTTGTGGGTTATTCCTAACAAGGTTACACGGGTTTCTTTTAGGTTCTGATTATCTCTTTTGAAATACCTACCGTTGTTGCCCACTTCGGCGCACTCTGGATAGTGCCATGGGACTACCTTTATGTTATAGGAGAGAATCGTCCTCCCTTCCAGGTATATCACTGGATCCTGAGGATGCGGATTCGTTACCAGAACCGTTTGTGGTGGACTTGATGATTTCCCCTGAAGTATGACTAGATCCTGAGGGGATTTGACAGTGGGATTTTCCTTCTCCTCTTGATGTATATTTTGTGAAGGAGGAATCCTTTGGGCATGTGCCAGTTGGTGAGGCATTAGGAAACTTGGGGATTGGACCGGGGGTGCCCTTTGCAAGGTTAGCAGGGTTAGATCAGGGAAGCCTACTGGAAGAATGAGGGGTTTAAAATTCAACCTATTTAGATATGTCGGGGATGGGGCTGGACATGCCCCTTGGAGAGAGAGAGGCTGAGATTGTGACCTGGTGGGTGTTGTTGATGCCCTTTGAAAGATGGAAGGCCGTGCTATGGGTGCCGCTTCAAGGATGAGTGGTGCTGTTGATGCTGCTTCAAGGATGAGAGGTGGTGCTGCTTCAAGGAATACCTGTGGCCCAGACGGAGGCGCATGTCGGTATCCCCATGTCTGATTTGTTATATCGGGCATGATTACCTGTATGGAGTGATGTGGGGAGGAGTATGCCAGATGTTCTTTCTCAATGCTGTTGACGGTAGAGGTGTTAGATGTGCTGGGTCCTGCTTGATGTGATGGCAAGGGATTCTGAAGAATGTTGGCTTGAGTGGTACTGCCAGCTTGCGGGGTGATCACAATCTTCTGGCTCTCGATCAAATCTTAGACCGCATGTTTTAAGGTGAAACAACAGTTTGTTAGAGGACCAGGAGCCTGGTGATATGCGCAATACTGGTTTTCATTGTATCCCGATGGCAGAGGATTTGGTGGAAGTTGTGGTTGGAGTGGCGTCAGGAGTTGCCTTTGCATCAACATTGTTAGGACTTGACTGTATGTTTGTGCGAGCAGAGTGAACTTCCTGCAACATGGCCTGCTTGTATGGATTTTGTGCAATTTCCTTAGGTTGTTGCTATTGTTGTTAACACAGCTGTGCCTGATATCCCTGTTGGGCTTACTGTGGTTGGTATTGCCTATTCGGTTGTGCCTGGTACAGCCTTTCTTGCTATGACCAGTACTGCCTGTCTTGCTGTGGCTCTGGTTATGGAGCGTACTGGTTGCCTTGAGTGTTAGTGACGATATTGTTGACCTCTGTAGTGCATTGCGTGGGAGCAGTGCCGTTTCCATTCCCATATTCGATAGGTTTTCCCTCGACTTTATTTCTTTTGATTGAGGGGGCTTGATGCGGCCATGGGAAAATGGTTCCGGCTCTGATCCCGGCTTTCACCTGTTCTATAGCTCAAATGAGCTAGGAGAAATTTACATATGGATATGAGATTAGATATCCTGAAATGTTTGGGTTTGTCGAATGGATAATTATGGATATCTGCTCTTCAGCGTCGATGGAGTTTCTCATTCGGGCTGCCATGGCACGTCATCGTCCCACGTATGCTGATAATGATTCGTCACTTTTTTGTCTCAGGGTAGCCAAATCTGCCCTTCTCGGAGACATGTTCAGATTATAGGAAAATCGGTCAATGAATGCCTGGGAGAGCCATTCCCAGGTCCTAATTTGATGGCTATCCAGTGATGTATACCAATCTAGAGCATCGCCTTTAAGGGATTTTTGAAAGAGCCATATCAAATCTCCATCGTTCCTGGCTATCGCATTAAGTTCCCCACAAAATGCTTTTAGATGTGCTGTGGGGCACCCACTACCGTCGATCTTTTGAATTTGGGTACCTCAAAGTTTGGAGGCACCCGAGCATCTGGAAAGGGACACAGGACCTTAAGTTTGGTGGATGGATGATCCCCTCCTTCCTGCCTTTGCAGTTAATTTTGCACCATTTGTAGCTGTTCCTGTAGTTCCTCCATTTCTGACTTGTTGTGCTGTGGATACCTTGCCCCTTGTTATAGGGCTTGCGCTGCTTCTTCCTCATAAGGAACGACTTCTTTGATCCTTTGGTTTCTGAGAATGTGGGGTTACTGAAAAGAGGATGGACTCCCGGTGGCCGGAGGTAGCTGGAATTAAATGCCACTCCCTTTCGGAGGAGGGTGTGATGTTCAAAAATGGCTTCCTGTTGAGGGTCAAATATTGCATATCAGACCCCAGTTATTGCCTGAATTTACGAACATGGTACTGTTTAACGACTCGATTTAATCGTGTTTGTGCTGCAAGGTGTATTTACGAGCTTGGACTGAAACAAGGTGCTAAAAGCACAAATTTAACGCTTTAAAGTCACCAAGGTAAGGGACGGACCCCAGGAGACTAAGATTGACGGATTTACAAGCCAGAGATCCGAGAAAACTGAGAAACTGAAGCTCAAGTAGCCCAAAAATCAGCCAGAATACAAGATCACAGGGTTTCCACTATCTGTTCGGCTCGAAACTTCATGTATGGCTTGAGGGCCATAAATTAACCGTACACGTCAAATTTCAGCCGTTGGACCCTTGTAGAAATGGCCCAACAGACATATCAACCCACAAATCATTAAACTGGGACCCACCTGATATCTTGATATGCTTCACTTTTGGTCTCAACCCATTAAATGAGCTAAAAAAGTGGATGGACGGAGCGAATTTCTCAAACATCGAGGTGGGACCCACTTTATATGATGAAAGTGTGCACAACACATGTGCATAGGAGATGTACCAGGCTAACGGAATCGGTCAGCGGTCGCTGACCTGACCCGAATTCGGAAATCCGAATTTATGCATAGGGAGTTCTGTTGACTCCTAGTGGGCCACCACAATCACATGTTTTGAAGATCCACACCGTTCAGTGAGTTCACGAGGTCAAACCGATCGTACACTGATCTGTGTTCCGAGTTCCTCAGATGTTGCAGGGATTTGAAGGTTCCAAACGGAGAAGGAATGGTAGAATAAAGATCTTGATGGGCCACACCAAATTCAAGCCATTCCATGCCATTTCCGACCCGTTTTTCCTGAGAAATCCAATGGTCGAAATGGATTTCATTAGTGGCTTCAATCTAGGGCTCACCAGCCACTTCGCAAGTCTCCAGCATTCACATGCTGTCTGCCAGCTACCGAACAGGGGATTTCAGTGGGCCACCATCACGATCCGTCCGATAAATCTAAACCGTCCATCGTGTAGGCTGTCGAAAATTGTCCTAGGGGACGTTTATTCTTTGGAAGGAAAGTAAGAGAAAAGGGGTTTTATGCTTTGTGTTTTGCTGCGTAAAGAAGTCTCGCACTGATTGTCTACGTAGTTACGTAAAACAGGTTACACAAAGAGATTTCCAATTCCCATGCTGCGGAAAGAAGACTTTCGACTAAAGTTTTGCATGGACTCAAGCCACTACCTTGGGTCTTCTATAAAAAGAAAGGATGAGAGAGAGAGAGCAAGGAACTCCACGGCTGGACGTCAGTTAGAGAGAAAGAGAGAGAAGTTTGAATTTTAGTTATTTTTCTTTATTGTTTTTATGATTTTTAAGAGATCTAGTCTTATCATGGGTTGCTAGACCTCTTAGTTAGGGCTAAGAGGTGAAGCTTGTAGCGTGATGGGGAGACTCTTTTGCTTGTGCCTTTTGTTTAGACTGAACTGATGTGATTTTGGTTTATTTAAGGGGATGTTTTCAGTTTTTAATGGTCTGTTGTGACTGAAATTACAATGGGTCTGCGATATCTTTGAGCATGTTCCTTTTCTTTTATGTTTATGACGTCAGGGAGCCCTGTTGTTCACCATCGTCTCCTAGGCATGGTTGGATGTCAGTACCCTTCCTAACCTTCATATCATGTTGATTGGTTGTTAATTAGTTTAATTCCATTGTTTACTTTATCTCCTGGGCATGGTTTGGTGATGGAATCCATTCTAATTCATATACCTTTTATCTCTTGAAAACTATATCAAAGAAAGTTCAGTTTGATTTTTATGGTTACACTCTTCAACTAGATGAAGATGGACTCTAAGTCCAGTTGAGTTTTTGAATCAAGCACAAGATCTCCCTAATCTCTACAAGTGGATCCTCTGAATTCCTAGTTTCCTTCTTCTGAATTCCTTAAATTTTAGATAAATATTTCACCATTACTCCTTAAATTTATTTGATTTAGATTTCGTCTTAGTCTAGTTCTAATTCTACTTAGTTTCAGATTACGTACAGATTACAGTCCCTTGGGATTCGACCTCGGTCTCACCGAGTTTATTACTACATCACAACCTTATACTTGGGGAGTGAACAAGTTTTTGGAGCCGTTGTCGGGGACTGACGGCTACGATTTTCTGAAATTAATTGGTTTTAGAATTAGTTTAAGATTTTTACTAACATTAGTTTTAGGTTTTTTCATTCTATTTGATTTTTAGAAACTAACCTACTTTCCTGCTTTGTAGGATTTTGATAGATCTTCTAAAGTGGTAACTTCGTCCTAATTTCTTTACTTTATCTATTCTTTATATTAGGTCCTATTTTCTAGAAACTAATTTCTTTTATTTCCTTTTGCAGGATTTTAACACAGGAACTCTAATCTAGTAACCTCTTTCTAACTTCTCCTCTACTTACTTTCTATATTACTATAGGATTTTTCCTTTAGAATTAGATTCAGAGTTAGGGTTTCACCATGTATATGCACGAGTGGGAACGTCAGTATGCTGAGAAGAATAACATATATTGGGATGATGATTATGATAGAAATCAACCAATGTCTCAAAACTTTTTTGAAACTATCATCGAGAACTGATCGGAATATAAAGATCCACTGGTTAAGAAGTCCTTACGTGATCATATGCAGGAGAACAATTACACCCCATGGATTAACAAAACAGTAGATGAGTGTTGGGGTTATCATAACTATGGGAGTGAGAATTATTATCACCCATCTGATAAAAATAAAATAATGCGTGATTATATTATGAGTGATAATATGTATCACCAACCATCAGATTCTCCTACCTATGATCTATATGACTATAATTAGTGGAAACAACAAAATTGGGGAAATGAACCAATAACATGTTATAATGATTATTCCCTTGGGTACCCTACCATTGAGATCTAACCAGAAACGATCTAAGAGGATTCATTTCACGTAACTTGGCCTGTTTTGCAGAAACTATAAAAACTTTGGAAGCACTTAGTTCAAGTAATAATTCTCTTAGGTCCCCTACTTTTAAAATTCAACTAGAAATAATCCAAGAGAATTCAATTCAAAATTCCTTCCAAACTCTAGAGCTGAGACAACAAAATACACTCTAAAGACTACAAGAACTTCTAAAAGATATTCAACAGGGGAATTCACATGATGCGATTGTGGAGAACTCTGAAATTTGGAATGAGGAGTTAGATTCCATTAATGAGCATACGGTTCAATTTCCCGATGAGTCGATCTTGACGACTGTTCAAAAGAATGGTGAAGAGACATGGGTGTCATTCAAATATAATACACTTCACTCACATGACACACAAGATTTCAATGATGAGGAAGAGTTTACTTTATGTGAGCCTCAACCCAATCTGGGAATAGAATATGAGGAAAGCCATCCCAGCCCAAGTGTGCACTGCACTAAACTAGAATATGATGAGTATGGGGATGAGGATCATGAATGTGCAGCCCCAGTTCCATTGGAATTAATTTCAAGTTTGGTCCAGGTCAATGATCAAGAAGTACACGAAGTTAACGAGCTACTCCATTCATCTAACTTGTATAATTTAAAAGTGGATGAGTTCCTTACAACCGACCCTTTTATCTCTTGTGAGACATGTTTGAATGATTCCCATAAATTGCGTGATTATATGATTTAGGAGATGGACGAGTTGCTTGATACGACTTTGGAATTTGAAACCACCCAGTTGAGGCCACCATCTGAACTATTGAGTTTTGACGATTCAATGCCTCTTCTGAGTAGTATCAATGAACAGAGTTCGTACATCAATACTTCATTTATTGACCCTCAAATTGTCTGCGCAGGGCTGGAGCAAGAGATGATACCTCCATCTACTTTTAAAGACGATGGAATCCTTGGGCAGATCATCACACACTTCACACTACAAGAAAATAGACCTTTATTGGCGGCCAAAACCACCCCTAAAACTCCAAAAAACCTCCGGTAAAAGAATTACCGGTGGTCGGGCACGTGCCACTAAAGGGGGGCGTCGCTGTATTTTTTACCGGCGGTCGTCCTTTTTTAGCGGTGTTTTTAATGGCCGCCCCTGATAGTTGATTTTTAGCTGCGCTTACTGTACTTTAGCGACGCTTCTGTGATAGCCGCTAAAAACTATAAAAGCACCCATAAAAACTTTAAAAGCGCCGCTAAAAGTAAAGAGCTACGACAACGCTAGTTAAAAGCGATAAAAAACTATAAAACTGCCGGTAAACGTTATAAGAAATGCATGCGAATTTTTGTTAGAAACGCCGACAAAAGTAACCGGAAACGCCGCTAAAAAATTAAACAAGTGCCGCTAAAAGTTTTTGGAAACGCCGATAAAAGCTTAAGAAACGCCACTAAAGTTGCTGATAATAGATATTCCTACTAATCCTTTCACACAAATTCCTGTTGATTCTGACTAATCCTTTCCTATAATTGCTGTCATACAATCAAATCTCCATCGATATAACTATTAAATCTCTATCTGCATAACTATTAAAAACCTATGATTGAATGACATGAATTTGAATTACCCAATAATTTAACATTCATCAAGACAACAATTAGCACAATATCAATAAAACAATTAATTGTCTATTTAAAGTTTTCAAAACAAACTATGAATGTCTTCCTTTCCTAGCCTTCCACATGAACCGTTTCAGTAAGGTCCCCTTCTGGACCGATCATATGTCTTCCTTTCCTAGCCATATCTTCTGGCAAATTTCTACAACACCAACCTCACTGGCCATGATCACGTGTCCACTATGTGTGACGTAGGCCCTTTTCTTGCAATGAGCCCAAATTCCTCCCTGGGAAGTTTCCCTGCAATGGGTTGAGAAGCATAGCTGAATGCGGGACTCTTTCATTGTATCAGTTGCATTTTTCAACAAGGCCTGGCCAAGAATATGATGGCCGGAAACATCAATAGCAGAAGAAGATACCATTCCAACCATCAAAAGTCATATCCACAAAACAAATCTGAATATTAAAAGAAAGAAACTAACCATCCTGATGTTCTCTAGAGAGATGCACCCATTTTTGTTCGGCTCCAATAGTGTAAACTGCTCCTTCAGATGAAAGAGCTGATCAACGGTTAGTGTCTTTGATAGAGCCTGTGACAGACACAAATGAAAGTTTAAATGCATGGTTAGTTTTCTTATTCATCAGATACGACCATTTGTTATAAAACATTGACAGACAATGGGAAAATTATGCCACCTTGCAACATCAGAGCAAAACAAAACATTGAATTTGAAAGAACAGTATGAGACATATAGTTAAGAGGAACTATGCCTACCAACCCAACTGAAGCATCGAAAATAGAAAGGCCTCCACCTACCTCTGATCTATGAAATGTAACAAGGACAACTTTTCTCAAATAGTTGCCACACGAGGCACATGTTAGATCATCATCATCATCATCTAAGCCTTATCCCAACTAATTGGGGCCATGATAGAGGTGGTGATAATGGACAAGATGGCTTTTTCACTCGCACAAGATAGGGTCATAGATAGGAATTTTGGCAACCAACAAAAAAAAGATCCTTGAAGCAGACCCTAATAAGCTGGGACAAGATACTTCTCTTCTACCAAGTCTATCCAACAAAGAAAAATAAATAAGGAGCAGTCCACAGTTTCTAAATGCTAAGTAAATTCCTAGCATTTCAATAGCAAAAGGAAACGAACTAAAATTGCAACTTGCTATGAGAAACTAATGAAAAACAAACAAAAAACAACAATAAGGCCACTGAATCCTAACTTTTTTAACATAAGATGCCTCAAAAGGTTTTAGCCCAGTTAGGAGCTCCAGCAGCAAAACTCTAAACACATAGACATCGCTCTTTGTATTATCGATTCCAGGCATCCCATATTCGGGAGCTTTGTAACCCGTGCCACTAGTAGGCAGTTCAGAAGCCTGTTATCGAGACAAGAAAACAATCAAGTTCGACTAAAGATGAATGTAGTTAAGAGTTTTTCTCAGCCCACACAAATTTTTGCAAGTAACCACATGTGTCCACATGCTAATTGTTTGGGTCCTACTATTAGTGCAGTAGGTGGGGCAACGTCTAACGTGACCCAGCCTAAGGACTTAGGCCTGCCCACTCATGGGATGGGTGTATGGAATGTCGACGAGGGCAATCTTTTTTTTAAAAGCTTCCATTGCTTTCACGTTCTCCCATCTGATCAGTGGACTGGCCTGATATATAGGCCAGACCATCCATAATGGTGGGTCGGGTCGGCATGTGTGTATGGGCTTAAAGCAAACCTCATATATAGTCTGTGTTCGGGTGCACAAGTGAAACAATCAGTGAAGATTTGGTGATGTTCATTTCAAGTCCCAACTTAAAAGAAACAAATTTAAATTTGGAGACTAGTCCCTCAATATAAATTGTAAGCAAATTGAAATTAGTTTCTTATTTAGAAGTGCAAATACCTGAACAAAGAACGGAAAGAGAAAAATAAGTACTCAGCTACAAAGAACAGAAAGAGAAAATCTATAGAGTAAAGCCTATTCAAATAGAAATTAGTTTCTTATTTAGAAGATAGAGTTTTGAGGGGAAAATGCTACCTCTGATTGGTGTACTGATCGGAAGACGATGTGAAGTGCAGTGGATAATCTCTAATCTCTTAAGCTTACGTTTATGTGAGATACGGATGTGGATTGAAACAAGGGCCGCAACACGGCTTACTACAAATGCTGCTACACCAACTGTATAAGTTATTGTTCCAGGTCCCAGCTGCTTGTGATTATGGATATCCGCTTTGAGAGAGGTATAGTTCTTGAGGGCACTTGACTTGGTTGTTAGGGCATTACTTTCACTCAAACCAATTGACTTGTTGTGGTGAGGGTTATAAGGGGAAAGAGAACGCACAACCCCAGTCACAAACACATTTCCTAGATCTGAATATCCTTGTTCTGGTTCATACTGCTTTTCTGCACCCAAAGGAAGGAAAATGAAAATCAATAAAAACAACAATTCTCAACAAACACAACTCAGGAAGAAAGAAATCCCAATCCCCAAACAAAGTCACATACTACTACAGAAGAAAACTCTCTCTAAAAGGAGAGAGAGAGAGAGAGAGAGAGAGAGAGAGAGAGAGAGAGAGAGAGAGAGAGAGAGAGAGAGTGCTGAAGAAGAGCAGTAGTTGGAAAGGGAAGTCTGCAAGGAAGCTGCTTTCAGAGATTACCAACAACAGCACAAGAGCAAAATCATCAAATTCAAGAAAGAAAATCTCACATTAGAAGAAGAAAAAACAGAAGACGGATCTCTCGATCACCTTCTCCTTGCTCATTCTCACATATCCAATCTTACCCAACAGATTGATGAACTGGTTGCTCAAGCCTGCAAACTTAGGCCAACATGTAAAATTGGGAGCCATGAAATTGAGTCCTTCACACATGTATTATTCGAAATACATTCATCATTGAAGCCATGGGTTCTAAGATTTCATCAAACACTCTCAAGTCCATTGGAGTCCAACAATTAGTTGGAACAATCTTTAGCGACTGAAACTGTTTCTGCTACAAATGTAGAAAAATGTGATGTTGCTAACATTACAGAAGAACCTGACCTAGGCTCACTAATCTCTCCTTCACCCCTTGTGTCTTGGCGTGGTGGGTGTAGAATTGAGAATGGAAGACAACTGTTTCTGCTCACACCATTGCCAAGATCGAAAGTACTATCATCAAGGCTTCCTGGCTCATCTAGATCAGTATTAGAAAAAGTTCCTAACATGGATGCCCCCTGTCATACACTTTCATTGCCTCCACTCTCGGCCACTTCCGGGATTTCTCATGATGATTTGTTGGAAAAGGTAGAGGTAAAATCAAATGATTTGTTGGAAAAGGTAGAGGTAAAATCAACACCAGAAAAATCCAAGTCTGTTGTTGAAGAACCAGAAACCACAATGAGCTGCAGGTTTGTTTCTCCACCAAAAATTTCAAATCATAATAGCAGAGACCACTCAATGTATCTTATGACTCCACTCATGAAAATGTCGCCACGAAAGACATGCATGCTACTTGAACCAATTCCTGAGCCCTCTGAACAATAGAATAATGGCATCCCCAAGTTGATGCCATCGACTGTTAGGCTTAAAAAATGCAACAATTCCTTGACTTCAGAAACCTCAAGTGGCCAAGTTTCATATGGTTTGGCATCCAAGTATCTAAGACTCTTTGGGATATAATTGTCTCATAAGCCAGCTGTTAGAAGGAATGGAAACATCTTTGGACCGGTTTTTATCACCCCTGAAGACTTGTGTTCTGATGGAGACACCCAATGAGAAGTTAACAACAAACCTAGTGGGTATTGATTTATCCAGTGCTGAATCTGAACTGGATGTAGAACCGTTGCATTTGGTTTGTGCACAGGACAAGAAAGTTCTTGGTGGATGTCAACCAACCAAACAGTCTTACAACCATGGACTTTCCACTGCAACCTTTGTAGCTCCTGAGAGCACTCCTCTGTGGAAGGACATTGAAAGCACTGTAAAAAAAGGTAAGCAACCTGGTGAAAACACACTTAAGAGGGAATTGTGGACTAAATTTGAATCGGTATCAATGTTGATTGTAAGAAATTTAAAATTGTCCAAAAAGTTTTAAAAGTGCCGGTAAAATTGGAAAACGCCACGAAACCAATGTTGTAAGGAATCTCTCCAGTGATTTGATTGTAAGAAATATCCTTGAAAGTCATAACAGTCAATAAACCATAAAAAATTGAAGAAAGATCAACACCCACACCAAAAGGAATGCTGGAAGTCATAACAGTCAATGTCCATCTTACATAATAAGAATCAAAGTGGCCATCACATTACATAACACAACCCATAGTGTGGTCACAATAATGGGCAACTCCAAAACATACCAAATTATTAGATGAACTAGAACTAATTTGAGATAGACTTATAAATTGTGATTTACATGGAGTACACAGAGTGGAGGAAGTACTCATAGATACACTTTGCAATGATACTTCATTCCAAGAATCACCTTGGAATGTCACCAGTGGTGATTCCCGAGCAAGATCCCTAAAAAAAATTTAAACAACAAGGGACCCATTAAAATCACTTTGTACACACAAATCCACACCATTGGAAACAGACAATTGTAGTTCAAGTATGTTCTATCAGACAAACCCCCAATGCAAATGTGTAACTGAGAAAACCCAAATGAGAAGGAAAAAGAAAACAATTCAATGTTTTCAAGTAGATATTAGAAAGCATAAACCACAAAATAGAACAAGCACCTCAAATATAAGTGACAGCAACCTTAACAGAGTTTTGAGATTTGGCATCTGTGAAAGGGTTGAAGGGATAGGCCCTGTTAACTGATTGTTCTTCAATGTCCTGCATAGTAACATCACCATAAATGACCAACCTATCCCTTACAAAGGGGCAAGCAAGATTTGTGAAAATGACCAATCTACCAAATAAAAGCAGACATGATACTAACAATTCCTCAAGCTGTTTGAGCCTAGATGTCGAGAACGGAATATCTCCATATAGCAAGTTACCGGATAAATCTCTACAGAAAACAAACCAACACAGCTTTCAGTTAAATCCTCCATTACATTCTCAATCCCATAACTTTAGAATGCAAGTAAATGAGAGAGATTACATAGATTTCAGCAAGACGTAGTTGCCGATCTCATTAAGGATTGACCCGGTCAGCTGATTCCCCTTCAAATCTCTGCACATCAATGCAACCAACATAAGTATTTGAGATTAAAGTGATTTCATCCAAATACATATTTATCCTGATGCAATAAAGTAAAACATACAGTGCCTGTAAGCTCTGTAAATCCCCAATGGCCAAAATCTCCCGTCGAGATTCAAATTCGAGAGATTCCTTCACAGAAGATTCATGATTGTAACGAATTAGAAGTTGAAATCAGATAAGAAGAAAGAAGAAGGAAAAGAACAAAAGGTATGTGAGTTACAAAGAGACGACGACGAAGGAGAGATTGTCGCAAGCAACCCCACGCTAGGAGCAGTGATCTTCATTGCCGTTAACATTCTAGTCGAGGAGCACGTTAGCAACGTTGCTAAACGACGCCTTGATGGACATGAGTGTTTTCCTTGTGAAACAAAACTCTCATTTCACTTAAAACAAAGGACTGAAACTCCAAATCAATTTTTTTTGCTGAGGACATTGCTAAAAATAGCATGGATTTGATGCATAACATCTCAGCCCTTCGTTTCTTGAGACTTGCAAGCTCTTGGAAAAACAAGCATCAGAGAATACAGGAAAAGAAGCTTTAACCGCTTAAAGCATTTTAAGAAAATGACACAACTAAATCAGCCTGGAAGATGATACATGCAGAA
This sequence comes from Magnolia changhungtana, assembly GCA_030180095.1. Taxonomy (NCBI): domain Eukaryota; kingdom Viridiplantae; phylum Streptophyta; class Magnoliopsida; order Magnoliales; family Magnoliaceae; genus Magnolia; species Magnolia changhungtana. The sequence continues at coordinate 2,734,320 of JASAUF010000552.1, read as the reverse complement.
ACAACATGCTACCTTAGAAACAATAAGTTGTACTATCTTCCACAACTAAAAGAAAACTGATCACCTACAGCTAGCTATATGCTACCTTAGTATGCAGCTCCATCTTTCCTACTAATGAGTCACCTGTGGGACAAGCATGCAAATGGTAGGCCCCATCATGAAAGTCACCTGAAGCAAAAATCAGTTGATCCACTCATCAAGCAGGTCACGCCATCAAAACAGATGGATAAGCGATGTTCTGACTCAACATATAGGTGTGGCCCATCTAATGAGTGGATCGTCCTAATTTTCAAGATGTGATCTTCATGGTGAGATCATTTACTTGTATAACTTCATAACTGTAGATAACTAGATTTGGATATTGCTCACTTGAAATCCACATGGCATGATGAGATGGACTCTAGGTAGAAGTCTAGCAGATGAATCCCATCAACACTTGGAATTTACACAGTCAAAAATATTGGGATACATTGGCAATACAAGCGACACCTGGAATTTGCACAGTAAAAAATATTGGCAATATTGATACATTTACGATACTTAGCAATACGTCGCCACAAGAATAGTTTGCATGAGAAAAGTAAAACAGCCTGATCAGTCAGACTTGAAAGCCTGTCAATCTCTATTGGAACATTGAAATAAGATGTTTAATCTCCACCTTCAATTTAGCAGGGTCAGCAATGTAATAGGTTGGTTTTGGAGGCCAGGCCAATTGAAAGGACCTGGTTGAGCTGCAAGTAAATCAATGAGTTCTCAAAATTTTATATAACTTTAAACATACACTTCTTGAAAAAGAAATTATATCTGCTACCATCTTCAGAATCTCTCTTCTCAGTGGCTGCAACGTCTAAGATTGCTTTAAACTCAAGCACAATCATTACAGTCATTTCAAAACCTGCCAACAGGTAAGAAGCTATGTGAAGCATATAAAGTAAGAAAGTTATAGAGAATTAGAGTAGTAAATATAAATGAGCCCTTGAGATGAGATTGAGTAAGATCTCACTGTTGAATTAACTCTTTTATTTCTTTCTACATCTTCACAACAAAAGGTCAGGTCATCCATGTTTAGGCCATAGAAACTTTGGCTCTCTAAATGCCAAATAATTTTGAATCCAAAAATCTAAAAATTGGATTTGAATTTTGAATTTCTGCAGTTGAGGCCTTAGGAATTTAAAAACCCAAAATGAAAGTTACTGTTTTCTAGCATTGGAGAGCCAAATTCAAAGAAACAAAAACAACCAAATCCCATTTCAGAGTTGTCTTCCAGAAAGAAAGGAAAAAAAGGAAAAGAAAAGAAAAACCCACTTGAGTTCTTTGAAATATGCCAAATTAATTATCTAAAAAGAAAAAAGAAAACTGTTAATATCCAAATAGAAAAAAACAAAAGAAAACAAGGCCTTCACTCGATAAGCATCAGACAATGGTCTAGCTAAGACATCTTTGTTCAAGAGTTGAGTTACAAAATCAATGACTAGAAGTGGCTCAATAAAAGCAGTCGACGACATATCTGCAAAATTGATGAATGGATCTCTTAATGATGGTTTAGGTTTTGGTTGTCCTGGATGCTCTTTTGATCATCAATGTTATCATGGAAATTGATGAATGGATCTCTTAATGATGGTAAGCTAGGATTACACTATAATCCCATGAAACTCAATGTTTAGAATTTTTCTAATTGATGGGTTAATACATTTGAACTTAGTTTTGAAGTTTATCATATGCTTGAGGCCAGGGGAAAATAATGCCCAACATTCATGAATCTTAGAATTCTAGGATCTGGATTGTTTCTCACAAATCACTCGAGTTTAGAGAAATCGTTCTGTACTCTCAATGTATTTTTTGCATACTTTGCTCGGGACTAGCAAAATGCTGGTTCGGGGTTGTGTTGAGGGTCAAATATTGCATATCAGACCCCAGTTATTGCCTAAATTTATGAACATGGTACTGTTTAATGACCCGATTTAATTGTGTTTGTGCCGCAAGGTGTATTTACGAGCTTGGACTAAAACAAGGTGCTAAAAGCACAAATTTAACGCTCTGAAGTCACCAAGGCAAGGGACAGACCCCAAGAGAGTAAGATCGATGGATTTACATGCCAGAGATCCGAGAAAACTGAGAAACTGAAGCTCAAGTAGCCCAAGAATCAGTTAGAATACAAGATCACAGGGTTTCCACCATATATTCGGCTCGAAACTTCATACATGGCCTGAGGACTATAAATTAACTGTACACGTCAAATTTTAGTTGTTGAACCCTTGTAGAAATGGCCCAACAGACAAATTAGCCCACAAATCGTCAAACTGGGGCCCACCTAATATCTGGATATGCTTCACTTTTGGTCTCAACCCATTAAATGAGTCGAAAAAGTGGATGGACGGAGTGGATTTCTCAAACATCAAGGTGGGACCCACTTTATATGATGAAAGTGTGCACAACACACGTGCACAGGAGGTATACTAAGCCGACGGAATCGGTCAGCGGTCGCTGACCCGATCCGAATTCGGAAATTCAAATTTATGCACAGGGAGTTCTGTTGACTCCTGGTGGGCCACCACAATCACATGTTTTGAAGATCCACACTGTTCAGTGAGTTCACGAGGTCAAACCGACCGTACGCTGATATGCGTTCCGAGTTCCTGAGATGTTGCAGGGATTCAAAGGATCCAAACGGAGAAGGAATGGTAGAATAAAGATCTTGATGGACCACACCAAATTCAAGCCATTCCATGCCATTTCCGACCGGATTTTCCTGAGAAATCCAATGGTCGAAATGGATTTCATTAGTGGCTTCAATCCAGGGCTCACCAGCCACATCGTAAGTCTCCGGCATTCGCACGCTGTCTGCCAGTGACCGAACAAGGGATTTCAGTGGGCCACCATCACGGTTTGTCCGATAAATCTAAACCATCCATCGTGTAGGCTGTCGAAAACTGTCCCAGGGGATGTTTATTCTTTGGAAGGAAAGTAAGGGAAAAGGGGTTTATGCATTGTGTTTTGCTGCGTAAAGAAGTCTCGTACCGATTGTCTGCATAGTTGCGTAAAACAGGTTACGCAAAGAGATTTCCAATTCCCATGCTGCGGAAGAAGACTTCCGACTGAAGTTTTACATGGACTCGAGCCACTGCCTTGGGTCTTCTATAAAAAGAAAGGATGAGAGAGAGAGAGAGCATGAAAATCCACGGCTGGACGTCAGTTAGAGAGAAAGAGAGAGAAGTTTGAATTTTAGTTATTTTCTTTACTGTTTTTATGATTTTTAAGAGATCTAGCCTTATCATGGGTTGCTAGATCTCTTAGCTAGGGCTAAGAGGTGAAGCTTGTAGCGTGATGGGGAGACTCTTTTGCTTGTGCCTTTTGTTTAGACTGAATTGATGTGATTTTGGTTTATTTAAGGGGATGTTTTCAGTTTTTAATGGTTTGTTGTGACTGAAATTACAATGGGTCTACGATAGCTTTGAGTATATTCCTTTTCTTTTATGTTTATGACGTCAAGGAGCCTTGTTGTTTACCATCGTCTCCTGGGCATGGTTGGATGTCGGTACCCTTCCCAACCTTCATATCATGTTGATTAGTTGTTACTTAGTTTAATTTTGTTGTTTACTTTGTCTCCTGGGCATGGTTTGGTGATGAAATGCATTCTAATTCTTATACCTTTCATCTCTTAAAAACTATATCAAATAAAGTTTAGTTTGATTTTCATGGTTACACTCTTCAACTGGATGAAGATGGACTCTAAGTCCAGTTGAGTTTTTGAATCAAGCATAAGATCTCCCTGATCTCTACAAGTGGATCCTCTAAATCCCTAGTTTCCTTATTCTGAATTCCTTAAATTTTAGATAAATATTTTACCATTACTCGAATTTATTTGATTTAGATTTTGTCTTAGTCTAGTTCTAATTTTACTTAGTTTTAGATTACGTACAGATTTCACTCCCTTGGGATTCGACCTCGGTCTCACTGAGTTTATTACTACATCACAACCCTATACTTGGGGAGTGAACACTCCCGCTTGGGGTATCTGCCAATTTCGAAATGTTGCTCCTGTTAGGGGGAGTGAGTTGGACTCGAAACTGACCCCCTTCATGAGCATCCGCCAGTTCTTATCCGTGATTCCCATTAGGTGGAACCTGTGTTGTAACCTGATTGTTGAGATGTGTTGAGTAATGATGTGCGGGAGGATTGCTCCAGTTTGTTGGTTGCTTTTGTGGCTGTGCCGACTCCTTTAGGAGAGGGAGTACAGGATTTGCTGGAGGGATGAGGGAGAAAGTGAAAGGTGTTGGAAACTTTGGGCCATCTCACTTAAGGTTACATTGTCTGGAGAATTTATTGCAACTGTCGGAGGTATAGGCACCGGTGCCGGTGCTGGTGTTGGTGCTGGTGTTGATGTTTAAGGAGCTAGCTGAGCCGCCAACTCTTCTTCATGGGTAGCTTGAGAAGTCATGGCTGCCCGGGATCGAGTGGTCATGATTCAAATTTATGCCTAAGCAAGTGTAAGCCAAAGACTGGTGGATTTTTTATTTTTATATGCGAATGTAGAGAGGAATATCCCTTGAGATTGGAATTCCATACGTTTTTGAGTTGGGTCATGGCTAGTGTGTTCTAGTAACTCCCCAGTGGAGTCACCATTCTGTGGACACTGAAAATTAGCACCCATGCGGATTGAAGTGTTTTCATCGTGTGACTAGTGGGAATTGGTAGATTGATTTGTGGATGGAGTTGCCACTAGCCAATTAATCTCAGAATCCTGCAATCGGCTAGAACTTACGAAATATGTAAGGTTTAGAGAAATCCGAAGATTCTTCTACCTTAGATTGACTCCTCTGCAATCTAGAATTCTGGGTAAGGAACCTCAGTTACAGAAAGGGAAGATGTTAGGCACCCACTCTGCCCCTACAAAAGTAGGGTCTCTACTTGGTGTGGAAAAATAATCTCAAGGGATGATAGATGTTGTGGTCAAGATGGGACTAGGCATACACGTGGATTTCTGATGCGACAAGATCCGAGATTTCGGCAAGCCACAGAGCATACGTCCAACGGTGTGTTTAGAAGGCGGATGTGATGATGATTATGCAAAGAAATAAGAAAAGTGGACTAGACTACTAGGAGTTTCTGATGTGACAGGATCCGATGCACTGCAAGTCATAGAGTGTACGCTCACTAGCAATCTAGAAGAGTAGGGGAGTTGAGAAGGGAATAAATGTTATGATGAGTGAGTATAAGATGAATGGATCTTTGGCTTAAACTTGAATAGACTAAAACATGGACCGAACCATGACCAATCCGGGCAAGACTTGGGATTGAGAAGGTTAGGAGGAGGCTAGAAAAATCTGATCTTGGAGGCTTGGGAGCTCTCTCTCACTCTCACTCTCACTCTCTTCTTCTCTCCCTCTCTTTCTTCCTCTTTCTCTCTCTTTGATGAGAAGGTGTTGCGTGAAAATGAGAAGAAGAGAGGGCTATTTATAGCCTTCTCCAATGGTCTTATGATAATTGTGGGGTTTAGGAGGGGTAAAAGCTGATGTGGCAAGTTATGAGTGGTTGAGGAGAGAGAGATGCCTTGTGGTGAACTCTTATTGACTCTTGGGGTTAGTAAAATAGTAAATAAGGTTGGATAGGGGGTTAAAGCTGATTTTCGGACGTTGGGCCAACTGTTGCTTAGAGGACACATGCGCCTCGTGAGCGGCGGTAATTGGAGTATTGTCGGTGGTAGTCAAACTACCGCCCGGGCCGAGCTCGAGTGAGTGGGCCTTGTGTGGCACACCGGTTCGTCCAATGGTCCTTTTTTCATGTTTTTGGCTCAGATGGGTGCATTCCTGTGTTGACTTGGCTCTGATGGGCTTTAGGTTTGGAATTTCAGGTTGGATTGTGAGGTCCTAAGGGTTCGGATTTGGGCTTTGGGTTCGGGTTAGGGTTCATGGTCTGGTTTGTCCTTGTCTCTCCAAGATGTTAGCCTTAGTGGGGTGTCTACAATCATCCACCTAGCTTTAATAAGATTCATCCATTTTGCATAAGCATTGTGAAAATTCTATTCCCTCCTCATCCCCTTTCTTACTCCATCTATAGCATTGCATTCAAAAGCGTCGTGCACTCAGCTGCTTAAACGTATGTTTTGTGGCTTGTTGACGTAGTCGGATCCTACCCATCAGAAATTTAGATTGATTGGTTTTTCACTTTGATAAGTGGGCAATTAAGATGGATTTATCTAGCCAAAGCTACATCTTGTCGTAGGTGTTGCATTTAACACCACATTGCACACACGATATTGCATCATCAGTGTGCAGGAATGAAGCCTTAATCCTTGATATTTCGTATGATATTGTAAAGTAGAGACCACAGGTTTGTATGGGAAGAGTGGGTGCTTAACACCTTTCTACTCTATAACCGCGGTCCCTTACCCAAAATTTTTAGTCGTAGATAAAGGAGTCATTTAGGATCAAGAACCTTTGGATTCTCCCTCGTAACATTTTTACAGGGTCTAGTCGACTGTGTGTAATGTTCCATATTTTCGCTATTTTGGATTTCCAAAAACCCTTAAAATTTTTTGCTATAATTAGCTTACGTTGTTACTTACTAACCCTTAACACTCGAGGTGAGCTTAAACGTAGGTGGTACCAGTAAAGAACTCCACAAATCTGATTAATTAACCGCATGAAGCCAATGAATCTGCCTGATCACTTAAACCTCGAGTCTAGCCTCGTGATTTGTTCATTTAGGGCCCAAATCTAACTGACTAATCACTAGCTAATCAGGACAACTGCAACAAAATAAAGACCTACCAAAAGCTGAGATAATTAGGGGTTAGATCTTAATTAACAAACCAAACAAACCCAATTACTCCTTTGGCTTAAGAACCAATGGTTTAGGGTGATTAGGATCGAATAGCCATTTTCACTAATTGCGAATAGGCCACACTATTAACTTAGCTAATCCAAACCTTAATCATCGGACACAAGAAATCTTGCTATCTAATTCATTTTAGAAATGCCCAAATTTTCTGAACAAGCTTTAGACCGCTCGTTAGTGGGCCACTAAACCCGAGACTATAGAAAGATGTTTATGTTAGTGGGCTTAATGTCCATCGTGGGACATCAAGTCGAGATCTCATCTCGAAATGCTTAACTTGGACTCTCAAGGTCAGTGCATGAGATGTGTGAATATTCCTAAAATTAATCAAGAAGTTAAAGTTAAAGTTAATTGTCTGTATCCGATTTTTGCCAAAGTTGTGGCTTACGGACCATTAGATCGTGGCTAAATTTAAGGTAATAACCTAAGTTAATACCCTACAATATCCCTATAGCCGTGGCGCCGATTGATCATCGGCGATTGTCGAACTGACTTCTGATCATACCTGTTGATCGGTGCATCCAAATGGCGGACCAATTGTTTCCATACGTAGATCATTACTAGAGCAAACTATTCTACGGTGTATATCGACCCTATTATCCTATAATGGCTCCCCAAAGGTTAGAAACACCATCCCATAGGGCTAGAATAATAAAAACCTAGCCTTAGGGCTATTTGCACCATTTCTGATTATATAAATAGGGCATTTGGTGACAACCCTTACTCCCATCCGATTTTTGCCCTATATAAAGAGAGAAATAAAGAAAGAGAGACATGAGAAAGGAGAATAGAAATAACAAGTGAGGGGGAGATTGGTGTCTCATTCATTGAATCCTTTAATCAATGCCCTATCCTCGACTATTCTCCTTCACCAAATCCACCTCACTCACGATTGGTAGGTAAGAAATGAACCATACTTTCTAACCTAGGTTTTTTTAAGGATAAATTGCATGAATCTTACCTAATTCCTTTGAACTTAGTATAAGAGTCATTTCCCCCCAAACCCCTAAACCTACGAGCTAGAGAATCAGAAATATTTCTTTCTTAAGGTGCAGACCATTTTTCCTAGGTTGCCATTTATCAATCCTTGAGGATCTCAGTTAATGATTTGTTGATTTAAATGGCTTGGTATATGCTAACATGACCATATTTCGATTTTAATTGCAACATGTGCTATTACTTATTTATTGATGCTCACATTTCGATGAAATACGTAAGTGTTGTGTTGTTTTATTGATGCTCCACTACCAAAAAAAGGGGCAAAGGATTCAAACCATGTTACTTTTTTGCTACGGATATAAACCTTAGCTATGCTTGCTATGATTTTAATTTGTAGCTAAAAAGTGGATACACTTTTTAATAGTATCCACTACCAAGCCAACATGATTTGTTGATTAATAGTATTGTAAATATATCCACATTTTAATAGTGTATCCACTTTTTAATAGTATTGTAAGTGTATCCACTTTTTAATAGTGCATCCACTTTTTAATAGTGGATCCACTTTTTAATATTATATCCACTTTTTAATCCATAGTGGATTAATTTAATAGTGGATACACTTTTTAATAGTAGATACACTTTTTAATAGTATCCACTACGGATGAAATAGTGGATACACTTTTTAATAGTATCCACTACGGATTAATTTGTAGCTAAAAAGTGGATACACTTTTTAATAGTATCCACTACGGATGAAATAGTATTGTAAGGGGCTCTATGAGGCTTAAAAAAAACTATATGTTCTATCTAAGCTGTCTATATATTTTTAAATATTATTTTAGACGTTGAAAAAAAATTAGCTAGATCGAAGGCTCAAGTGGAACACACGCCAAGAAACATTATAACTTGATTTATAGTTGCTTCTTATGGTGTGGTCCAGTTGGGCCTTAAATATATTTAAAAATTTGTTTCTTAAAGTAAAATAATTTATTAAAATTATATATAGGAATGGATTAACGAAACACATCATGGTGGGCCCCAAGGAGTCTCTAATCGATACTTCCGTCAAAAAGCCCCAAAATTTGGGTGGGTGATCTAAAACTATCAGCACCCAAATCGTGCAATCTCTCCGTCTCTCTCTCTCTCTCTCGCGCAATCTCTCTCCTTCTCTCTCTCTCTCTTGCGCAATCTCTCCCTGTCTCTCTCTCTCTCTTACGCAATCTCTCTCCCTGTCTCTCTCTCTCTCTCTCAACCACAACCCAGCTGCCGCCCAAACTCTCTCTCCCTCTCTCTCTCTCTCTCTCACGCACTCTCTCCTTGTCTCTCTCTCTCTCTCGCGCAATCTCTCTTCCTGTCTCTCTCTCTCTCTACCGCAACCTAGCTGCCCTGTTCTACCAAAACCCAGCTGCCCTACGACGGCGTAACTGTGCTCCGACCACGCCTCATCGGCCTACAAATCCAATGGATTAGGGTTTTCACTTCTGAAAGGTGAAATTCTCTTTCTTTTTTATTTTCGAGATTTCTTCTTTGAAGTTCGATGATTGTTTATTTTGATATTGATGTTGCTCACCAAGAGTTTGATGAAATGACTCAACGAAGTGTTGGGTTTTCCTCGTTTCATTTGTGTATGGTTTGGCTATTCAGACGTTGGATTGGATGGGTCCTAGCATGATGCCCATGAAATCAGTACCATTAAAATGATAGGAGCAACAATGAATATTATCTGGCACAAAAATCAGAGTATATTACTCACCTGGTTGGCCAGGATTTTGGAATCAATCAGAAACTGACAGTTTTATTCAACATACACGTCTGTCCTATCTAGTACATGTATCATCATGAGTTTTTTAAGAAGGAATGGTGATAATTACAATCTGGAGGTTGGTGTGTAATTTGGTCATCCCTTACATCACTTTGCCATTTTAATACTTGATTAGTTGCTACTTGGTTACATGTTCTCTTTTTAAATTTCTACCCCAAATCAGTTCATAGATTAACATCTCAAAACTAGGATTCGGAGATCCCTCTGATTATCAAATTAAAAAAAAGGGTGGGCGAGAGCTGAAACAACTGTTATAGTTACAAATACCCACACCCACACTTGCACAGGCAACATAGAGAGAGGAAAAAAGAACAAAGGGGAAGGGTAACAAGGAAAAAAAAGAAGAAAAACAAAGAGGGTGGGTGGGGTCCACAATCCTCAAATCACACCCCACATGCTTGTCATTCAAGGCAACCCCATCCCATCTTTCTCCTTTTTGATCATTTACTCTTGCTTTTACTTTTTTCCTTAACATGTTTGTTGGGTAATAATTCATGTCCTGGGATGGTGATGATGATGGCCGTAGTGGGCCCATTGATCACTATCGCCCATTGATCACTGTCTCTCTGGAAAAACAAGAAAGAATTATATTTATGCCAAAAGCCTTTTGATGGGAAAATCATTAGCCCTTTTCTGTATGGTACAAAATCTCCCTCCCTCTCTCTCTCTCTCTCATCTAACTTTGACCTAACCCTAATCTACCTTCTTCTTTGGTCCTCTCTTTACATATGATACACATTGCCAGCCACATTCCCTCCATAAAACTACAACCAAAAGGATGAAAAAGAAGAAAAAAGAAAAACCCACAAATCCTCAGATCTCCATTTTCCTCTGTATTCTACCTATCTATCTAACATCATCATCATCAAGAGTAATAAAGGCAGTAGAGTATTATGCCATACCTCTCTCTCACCCATCCTTCTTAACCACCAGCATTTCCCACTCTGCTGACCCCAAATCAAGGCCCCACCTCTTCCTCTTGTCCCACCAGATCACAACCATCTAGCTTCTCGGGGAAGTGGCTTTTGATCCCGCCAATGGCGACTGTGCATCATCCACATCGGAATCACTCCCTGACGAGCTGCTTGAATCCGAATTTGCAACAACAATCTGGAGGCTGGTGTGTAAGGGATGGCCAAATTACACATCAAAAGGCTTTCATCATTAGGAAGGAAATGTGATAATTACTCTCACGTAGAAAATTTTCCCATGGCCCACTGTGATGGTGAATTCCAATCGAACCTGTTCATAAGGTCAAATATACCTGTATGAAGAGAAAAAACGCACATCATCACATCATCTTTAATTATTCCATGGTGGGGATCTTTAATTGTTTATTAACTTTATTAATTATGTTTATCCAATCCAGATAAACAGGCGCTGTTGGATAAATGTTTGGGAATTTCCTATGGACAACATCCAACAGAGCGATGGAAAGAAAAAGCATTACATATGATTGCACTGAACGGGCGACCCATGGTAAAAAGGATAAGATGGTAATTTTATTGAGAGAAAATAGTGGAATTTTTCGTAGAATCTTCAAGCAATGCTAAATAGCACATATTTACATATTTAGGAAAATAATTTATATATATATATATATATATATGTATAAAGAGCCATACCTAATAAATTTCCATTTAATAGAAGTCTAAAACATGAGTTATCCTAAAATAATTATTGTAATAGTAATAAAAATTGGTTCTCATCATACAAAGGCATATACCAAATAATAACTAAGACATCTAAAATGTGAAATAATCAGAAAACATACTTGACCATCTCATACTCATCCATTTATCCAACATGCATGCATGCATGCATACATACATATGTCTATCTATTCATCTATACATTCACACACACTCACACACACACACACACACACACACACACACACACACACACACACACACGTTAAGTACATTCATCAATCAATCCGTGCATATATATATATACACTAGTACATTCATTCATCCATGCATAGAAACATATACACATCCATCTATGCATGTGTGTATCCATACATATGCACATACATGATCCATCCATCAATTTATCAAATAATCCATACATCTGTAGGCCTAATACTCCAGCCCAAGGTAGCTATCCTAGCCCATTAATTGTCCCAATTGGGCTTTGAAACTTAGAGCCAAGTTATACAAAATCAAAAGCCAAAGTGCCCTTATGCATGTGCTTGCGTGTGGGCCACCATTAGGAAGACAAGCCCTAATGGCCCAGCCTGAAACATTCAAAATCTGGGCTAAGACCTACCCTCAAGCTCGGCCCGTTGACATCCCTAGAGATGGTTGTAGAGCCAAAGGAATTGTAACATGATAGCCATATTTTGGGTGATGAAGATAGAATGTATATGTATCAAATGTAGCCTATCTTTTTCTTCTTTACCTCCACATTTCTACCTATAGTATTATATCATTTTTCGGCTCATGTGTCACTTATGTAGGACATTAGTATCATGAAGATCAAATGGCACAAAAATCAGTCCATCTGATCATCAAATAGGCTACACTATTGGAACTGGATAGCTGGTGGTATGAATCAACATATAGGTGTGGCCTACCTGGTGAGTAGATCAGCTGGAATGTCGAGAGCAGTAATCTTCATGTTGGGGCTTATCATTTTCATGGTACCGATGGCTTCATTGGTAACTGAGATTAATTATCTCTCTCCTCAACACAATATAACACGTGAATGAAAATAGGTGTTCAGCTATAACATTGAGTTAGAGAGGTGTAAGGGCTTTGAATTTATATATGATTAGTTTCCAACCCATTTAAGGAACTAATTGATTATATGATTCTTTGTCTCTTCTAATTAATTAAAAAACATTTAATGTGGTAATAAAATTTTAAGAAATCTTATACTAAAATGAAATCTTCTAGAAATAGTAGATTGAGAGAAGATACCTCGTTTTAACACTTGAGGTCATGGTATTGATTCCCTAGTGGGGTGGCTAACAATTGAGTAACATTCTCATAACGTGAAGAATCATTCTCGGAATATGAAGTCTTAAAATGTAAAAGGATTTCCTCGGAATATGAAGTTCATTGCTCATCAGTTAGATGTGTCTCCAACACACATTTATGGACGGCTCTGATGGATGAAAAATGGATGTAGAAAAATGGATGAATGGCATGGATGAAACACATACATCATGCGGTGACCCACACAACACTGTCAGTAGGCAATCTAGGTCCCTCGTGATATGCCCATGAAAAGTTAAAGCTATTTAAAGACTAAACTCCAAGGAGGAGGGAGAATGGGCATCAAGGTGAGTTGTATGCAGGCTCATGTATTTTTAGTTTTCTGGCTTCTTCTATTATCATTTGAGGACCTCAAAGGCCCAACTAACTTGAGATTTTTATATGCAGGCTCATGTATTTTTAGCCCCACAGATCAATGTTGCCACTACAAGGTTCAATATTAAAATGGTAAAGTTTTTAACTATTTATTTTATCTTTGAAATAGTTATTTTTTCATTCATATAATTTTTTTGTTCTTTCAATGCAGCAAGGTACAACATTGGTGCAGTTATCTTGCTCTGGGCACCTATAGTCTTGGTATGTCTCATCTATTATTTGTGCAACTAATGTCTTGGAATGTTTTACAATCTTTAAAATCTTTATATGTAAATTTGTGCCCATTTGCATTGTTGAAGAAACTAAAAAACTTCTCATTCTCAGATTGCAATGTGAAATATGCATCCATTATTCAAAGAAAGGGCGACATTCCAAGCACTCACACTTTCTCTCCTTGCTAGCTAAATTGGTGAGTCTTCTTTCCTTCATACTATATGATTCATTGATGAAGTGGCCTGGCCATTTGGACAGGCCCATGTTTATATATTATCTTGAAATTGATGAAGTAGATCCGGATGTGCGTCGGAGCTATCCGGATGTTGAGCGGGGGTCTCTGGAAGGTGGGAACCGTTGTTATAACCATGATGAAGCTGTCTATTTTTTATGGACAACATTGGAGGGGCATGACCATTTGGACAGGCTGTGTTTATATATTCGCTTGAAATTAATGGAGCAGACCCGAATGTGCGTCGGAGCTATCTGGATGAGCGGGGGTCCTTAGAAGGTGGGAACCGATGTTATGACCATGATGAAGATGTCCATTTACTATAGACAACATTGGAGGGGACTGGCCATTTGGACAAGCCGTGTTTATGTATTTGCTCAAAATTAATGGAGCAGACTCGGATGTGCGTCGAAGCTATCCGGATGAGCGAGGGTCCTTGGAAGGTGGGAACCGCTGTTATGACCACGATGAACCCGTCCATTTACTATGGACAACATTGGAGGGGCCTGGTCATTTGGACAGGCCATGTTTATGTATTTGCTAGAAATTAATGGAGTAGACCCGGATGTGTGTCGGAGATATCCGGATGAGCGGGGGTCCCTGGAAGGTGAGAACTGTTGTTATGATCATGATGAAGCTGTCCATTTCTTATGCACAGCATTGAAGGGGCCTAGCCATTTGGACATGCCGTTTTTATATTTATATTTGTAAGGACCACACCCTTAACCTAAACTTGAAAACCCAAACCTAAACCTGATCTCGAACCCGAATCCGATTTCCTAAACCTAAACCTTAACCTATTCTCAATTCCTTAAAACTTAACCTAAATGTATTCTCAAATCCCTAAACATAAACCTACACCTAATCCTAATGTCAACTCCCTAACCTAAACCTAAACCTAAACTTAAAAACCCAAACCTAAACCCGATCCCGAACCCGAACCCGATTTCCTAAACCTAAACCTTAACCTATTCTCAATTCCCCAAATCTATAACCTAAACCTAAAACTTAAACCTAAACCTAAACCAAAACCTATAACCTTAACCTAAACCAAAACCTATAACCTAAACCTTAACTTAAATGTATTCTCAAATCCCTAAACCTAAACATACACCTAGTCCTAATCTCAACTCCCTAACCTAAACCTAAACCTAAACTTGAAAACCCAAACCTAAACCCGATCTTGAACCCGAACCCGATTTCTAAAACCTAAACCTTAACCTATTCTCACTCCCTAAACCTTAATCTAAATGTATTCTCAAATCCCTAAACCTAAACCTACACCTAATCCTAATCTCAACTCCCTAACCTAAACCTAAACCTAAACTTGAAAACCCAAACCTAAACACGATCCTAAACCCGAACCCGATTTCTACACCTAAACCTTAACCTATTCTCAATTCCTAAACCTTAACCTAAATGTATTCTCAAATCCCTAAACCTAAACCTACACCTAATCTTAATCTCAACTCCCTAACCTAAACCTAAACCTAAACTTGAAAACTCAAACCTAAACCCGATCCCGAACCCGAACCCGATTTCTAAGCCTAAACCTTAACCTATTCTCAATTCCCTAAACCTTAACCTAAATGTATTCTCAAATCCCTAAACCTTAACCTAAATGTATTCTCAGATCCCTAAACCTAAACCTATTCCTATACCTAATCTTAATCTCAACTCCCTAACCAAAACCTAAACTTTAAAACCCAAACCTAAACCCGATTCAACCCATTTCCTTAACCTAAACCTTAACCTATTCTCAATTCCTAAACCTTAACCTAAATGTATTCTCAAATCCTAAACCTAAACCTAGTCTTGAAAACCCAAACCTAAACCCGATCTCCGAACCCGAACCCGATTTCCTAAACCTAAACCTTAACCTATTCTCAATTCCCTAAACCTTAACCTAACTATATTCTCAAATCCCTAAACCTAAACGTTCACCTAATCCTAATCTCAACTACTAACCTAAACCTAAATCTAAACTTGAAAACCCAAACCTAAACCCGATCCCAAACCCGAACCAAATTTCTAAACCTAAACCTTAACCTATTCTCAACCAAATCCATAACCTAAACCTATAACCTAAACCTAAAACTTAAACCTAAACCTAAACCTAAACCTATAACCTTAACCTAAACCAAATCCTATAACCTAAACCTTAACCTAAATGTATTCTCAAATCCCTAAACCTAAACCTACACCTAATCGTAATCTCAACTCCCCAACCTTAACCTATACCTAAACTTGAAAACCCAAACCTAAACCCGATCCCGATGCCGAACCCGATTTCCAAAACCTAAACCTTAACCTATTCTCACCTAAACCTTAACTAAATGTATTCTCAAATCCCTAAACCTAAACCTACACCTAATCCTAATCTCGACTCCTTAACCTAAACCTAAACCTAAACTTGAAAACCCTAACCTAAACCTCCAGAACCCGACCTTTCCTAAACCTAAACCTTCTCTATTCTCAACTCCCTAAACCTTAACCTAAATGTATTCTCAAATCCCTAAACCTAAACCTACACCTAATCTTAATCTCAACTCCCTAACCTAAACCTAAACCTAAACTTGAAAACCCAAACCTAAACCCGATCCCGAACCCGAACCCGATTTCCTAAACCTAAACCTTAAGCTATTCTCAATTCCCTAAACCTTAACCTAAATGTATTCTCAAATCCCTAAACTTAAACCTATACCTAATCCTAATCTCAACTCCCTAACCTAAACCTAAACCTAAACTTGAATACCCAAATCTAAACCCGATTTCGAACCCGATTTCCTAAACCTAAACCTTAACCTATTCTCAATTCCTTAAACCTTAACCTAAATATATTCTCAAATCTCTAAACCTAAACCTACACCTAATCCTAATTTCAACTCTCCTAACCTAAACCTAAACCTAAACTTGAAAACCCAAACCTAAACCCGATCCCGAAACCGAACCCGATTTCTAAACCTAAACCTTAACCTATTCTCAATTCCTAAACCTTAACCTAAATGTATTCTTAAATCCCTAAACCTAAACCTACACCTAATCCTAATCTCAACTCCCTAACTAAACTAAACCTAAACTTGAAAACCCAAACCTAAACCCGATCCCGAACCCAAACCCGATTTCCTAAACCTAAACCTTAACCTATTCTCAATTCCCTAAACCTTAACCTAAATGTATTCTCAAATCCCTAAACCTACACCTACACCTAATCCTAATCTCAACTCCCTTACCTAAACCCAAACCTAAACTTGAAAACCCAAACCTAAACCCAATCCCGAATCCCGAACCCGATTTCCTAAACGTATAAACTAAACCTTAACCTATAACTTATAACCTAAACTTATAAACGATAACCTAACCTATGGATTTTGCCATAGTTTAGAAGATTTGTAGGTACATTTTTGATTTCTTCATATATAATTGTTTTTTTCTAGCTTTTTTTTTTTTTTTTTTTTTTTTTTTTTTTTCTTTCTTCCTTTTGAGATGTGTACAAAGGCATGCTTATTTGATTGTGTTTACAATTGCTGTTTTATACAGGATGACAAGCTAAAGAAGTCAGTGGAGGATGAAATTCTTTTTCTCAAGGGAAGGGTTTCAGAACTTGAAAGTGATCTTGTGTCAAAGTCCATAGAAGTTACTTCTGCAGTTTCAAGGAAAGAAGAAGCTCTATCTTCTATGTTTGCTGAACTTGACCGTCTGAAGAAAGAAAATTCTGTAAAAGCGTGAGCATTATTTAATGCATGAGGGCACGCCTTAGTTGTAATTCTTATGATAGGTTGAGCAAAGTGAAGTATTGTTTATTTAGAAATGTGAATGTAGGATGCATTGTAGATTTGATTGCTATTGTAATAAATGCATCGTTTTTTTTCTCTGATTGCATTTTATGTACTATTTCTATTAGCATTAAGCTTAGATGAGTTATCAATCATAATAGGTTCTTGCAATGGAAATAGGTAAAATAGCTACGAATATAATTCATAGCTAAGCTACGGCTTTTGTCCGTAGTTATTGCTATCTATTGCTACGGATATAATCCGTAGCTATTGGTATGTATTGTTACGGATACAATCCGTAGTTATTGGTGTCTATAGCTACGGATATACTCCATAACTATTAGTATCTATAGCTACGGATTATATCCATAGGTATTGGTATGTAGTGCTGCAGATAACTATAGCTATTAGTGTCTATTGCTACGGATATGATCCGTAGCTATTGGTACCTTTCGCTACGGATAAGATCCGTAGCTATTGGTATCTTTTGCTATGGATATAGTTCGTAGCTAGACCTTTAGCTATACCACCAATTGTGACGGACGTGCTACGGACTAGATCCGTAGCAAAAGGGCTTTTACTTCGGATTTTGGATGTAGCCTTTGCCCGTTTTTCTTGTAGTGCTCACATGTTCAATGAAATGCCTAAGTGATGGTGTTGTGTTATTGATGCTCATATGTTGGATGAAATGCTTAAGTGATTGTGTTGCTAAATTTAGGCTTCATATGAGATCTCGTTTTGATTGTCTAATAAATTATTAGCCCTTAGGGATGTTTAAAATTGTTATGATATTGCGTCAGTCGGCAAATCGCCTGAACTAAGGGGTGGCCCGAGTTAAGTTGGTCACCCTAGGCTTGTTCGATCGACCTAGGTCGAACACGGACAACCGACAGTAGCTGGACTGCACGGGATGCTTGCACCAAATGTCGGTTGCCTAGGAGTTTTTCCAAGTCAATCAAATTAGTCTAATAGTCGACTGATCATGTATGTTCACAATGTATGACAACGAAAAATTGAATCTAGGATACCTCGTTCCCATTGAATGAGTTTACTTATAACCATTAACAATATGATCCATAAGACTCATGAGCCACGCATGGTGGCATGTGACACTGCGTCTAAACTATCGGCCTACGTCGAGGTGACGAGCTTCTCCATAATGACCATCGAGCACTTATGAAGGCGTACTGTATCATAAATGAAATTGATGTCGTGACTTCCACATTTATGTTTGGGTGACGACCCTTGCATTAATTATGGTCGTCTTCCACCTTGTCAATGCGGTGGCTAGCCCTTGTCATCTGGGTGCTTTAGGATTGGTTGGGCTAGTGTTTTATCCCACATTGGCTAGGAGATCGCCTTGAGTGATGAACCCTAAAATGGATCAAGGGACACATGTGAGGAGCTGTTATGACCGCCCCTATCCTAGTGATCTGGTTGAGACCAATGATAAAATGATGGTATCCTAGCTTCACCAATCTAGTATATGAATTGGAATTAATAATCACTTGACTAATCATACGCATAAAATTGCATTGCACTAGAATATGATATTGCAATTTAGCATTGGAGTCTGTTGATGAGAGAGTGTTGACATTTGCAAAATATGCATCGAAGTCGCTTGTAAGGGAGTGCTGGATTGTAAGGCACATGTGTCATTTCATAATCTCATTCGTGCATTTAACAAGAGTATTTAGGAAGTGGTTGATTTCTTATTTTTCATTAATTATGCTGATTGAATCGATAACGTGTATAACTTAGAACTAATGAAACTACTGAGTTAGCTACTCACTCCCACTTGGTACATGTTTTAAAAAACCAACCAAGTGATGTTGTTGATATATGTGCTATTGAGATATCCAGTGGGTAGGCTTAGACTGGCTTGTACTTTCGTCGTGAAGTTATAGAAGTGTTGGGCAAAATTAGAAAACCTTACATTTACTTTAATTTTGTGCATGTTTATGTTAGAGTCCTCGACTGGGTCATGTGCTTTATGTGTTGATTTTGTTATATGTTCATTGTGGCTTGTATAATCTTCATTTTGGGTGATCACTACTATTGGAATTGTATATTTGACTGTTAACCCTATATTTATGGGATTTGTTATCTCTGCTTGACTTTTAATGCTACTGATCTAAGGCCACTCTGATTATTAATCATGGGTGATCATTAACCGGATTGTGCGGGCACGTTGAAACTCTCCCACATACATTTTTTTGTTAGGTTAACACTAGGAAACTTGGGACTAGAGTCTCCATACTCGGGTGCCAATTTTCAGGGCGTTATAAGTTGGTATCAGAGTGGAGTACTGAGATAACCAGTTGTTGAGACATTTGAAATTAGAGGTTTAAACCTTAAGGGTATCTCCCTAGTTTTAGGAGTATCCGGCAGTGTGGAAAATCCAGTAAGTTAGGTACGATGAACCTTAAGACTAAACTCCTCGATTTGCTATGCTTTAAAACTCGAAACTAAAAAACTAAATTCTAAGATTAAATTTCCTATTGTCATATGATTCTAAACTTAAACTTAGAAATGATGAACAATAAGATAAAATCCTCGATTTTATGATGCTTTCAAACCTAAATCTAAAAATCTGAACATAAGGATTGTCATGGTTAGTTTTGCCATGTACAAAGTGTTTGAGTACATGTGATTCCGACTTAGAACGAGTAAATTTGGTAAATCGTAACTCTAGGGAGTAAGAGTTAGCGTAGGGGTTCAAAGCCTAAGTAGGATGAGTGATTTGGGCTTGGTAGAAACTTGACCAATAAATGCATAGTTCAAGTTTTATAAAATATGGATAGTGGAACTCAGTGCCCCCAAGTGACGGATAAGAATTTTTTTTTTTTTTTTAAAGGAGAAATGAATGAAATGAATAAAGAAAGAAAAAAGGTGAAAAACAATATAGATTAGAGATTCTAAGGAGTTCTTAGAAAGGGAAATGAAGACCTTGAAAAAAAAAAGAGATGAAAAAAAATCACGCAAAATCGCTCAACAAAAGTCTCCAGTGGTGGCACCGCTGACACAACGGTGACACTGCCGACACAACAGTGGCACCGCTAGATCAACGGTGGCACCACCGAATGTCCAGAGGCCAATGGTGGCACCACCGACACTTACAAGGCTATTTCTTAAAAATTCTAAAAAATTGCCAATTTAGCCCTATGTTTCTAAAATTTTATATTTTTGGTATCAAAATCATAATTTCTTCTTTGATCTTCATTCTTTTGATTCATTCTTCTTTTCTTCCTTTAGTACTTGACCTTCATGACTTGAAATCTTCATCCTCGTACTTCTTTTCTTTCTTTGTACTTAATTTCTTCACACTTCATGAGTTTGTGCTTTAAATTATTCATTTAAGCATGTATGATCTTTCTTGATTTTGAAATCATCTAGCATGTAGAAACATATCTAATTAGATCAATTTAGTACTTGAAGGCATGAGAAAACAATGCATATGAGAGGATAAATGTGCAATATTTGAATCTCAACATTTTTGTATTCAATGTCTTCTTAGGAATTGCTTCTAACCATGATAGGAGTCATCCTATATAATTAAATTAGAAATTTCTATTTTATTATATTTTACTAATTTGGGTAGTTTCTAGTATAGTTGAATTAGGACTACTAAGTAGGGTTGCATTTTATTATTCAAAACTTAATAAGTTCGTATTAGAGGCAGACTTCAATAAAATGGTTCAAAATTCTTTAATATCTTGTGGATTCAAGATTCATATCATGTTGAGGAGACAATGTTCTTCCTCTTGCCTTTCCCATGCCCTTCCTTGCATCACCAGCCTTCCAAACCTCCAAATGTCTAAGAACTTCTGATTCCTCCTTCCCTTTCAAAATCAACGAAACTGAAGTGTGGTGGGTCTATAACCTATAGGCTGTAGGATCGAAATGACAATATAAAGACAAAATCTTAGGCCCTTAAAAACCTTTCTAAAATAGTTTTTTGATCATAGGCACCATGAGAGATTCATTACCCACTAAGTTGAACATATTAAATAAGAACTCTCTTTGAACAAGACCCGAAGGACAACCTTATAAATGTGAGAGTTGAACTTTCCAATGATTTATGATATTTGTTATACATTTAGGATGTTTGGAATACGGAATTGCAGAACTATACACCTACGAGGAATTCGCGGCTTGGCCCAATTCTCAATCTTAGGCAACTACCAATGGACTTACTTCTTTGACCGAGCAGGAGACCATGATCTAGTAGGACTAAGAAGAGATACAACGAGCTTTCTATCCTGGTCAGGCAGATGATCAACATATCGGATTTAAGCCTACCACAACCTTCTTTCGTATTATCCCGATCGTGAAGAACATAATACACCACCCCTTAAGTAAACTTTATCGTTAAACACTTAGTGCGATATAAATAATTTTGACATCTGTTCTCAAATCTTTATGACAATTTTTTAAAGGGGGGTAGACTACAATAAGCTAGGCTAGTGTATTTAGTATACATCCTAGCATGCATACGAACATAAAATCAATGAAACTTAGGTGTATGAAATGAGAATATCTTTATTGTTTGACATTAGGCAATTTCGGGGATGAATTTTTTTAAGGGGGGTAGATTATAATACTCTAGATTTTTACTATTATGGATTTCTAAAAGCCCTTAAAAATTTTCACTACAATTAGCTTACGTTGTCACTTACTGACCCTTAACACTTAATGTGAGCCTATATGTGGGTGGTACCAGTAAAGAACCTCACAAATCCAATTAATCAACCGTAGAAAACCAACGAATTTGCCCAATAAACCTTGAGTCTAGCCTCATGATTTGTTAATCTAGGGCCCAAATCTAACAAACCAATCATTAGCTAATCAGGACAACCATAACTAAATAAAGAACTACCAAAAGCCGATACAAGTAGAGCTCAAATCTTAATTAAGAAACCAAACTAACCCAGTGGAGGAATATGTTCTCCAGATCGGAAGGTTGGTTAGCTAAAAAATCGGTTATTGCCAGACCTTCACTGCCTTTTATGGAATATAACAAAGATCGAACTCGAAGAAGGGTAATACCCATTTGCCAATTCGACTGTTCAAAATTGGTTGATTCAACATATATTTCACCAAATCGGTTATCCTTATTACATTTACTCTCTCGCCCAACAAATAATGTGTTAGTTTAGTGGCTGTGAAATAGAATGACAGACACAATTTTTCTACAGTGGAGTACCATTTCTCAGCATCGAGTAATGTTAGGCTTAAATAATAGATAGCACGCTCCTTCCACATATCATCATCTTAGGATAGGAAAGCTCCAATTAACTCTGATGAAGCCGCGACATATAGCTTAAGCGGTCGACCTTTAATTGGTGTCATCAGAACATGTGGCCTTATAAGATATTTCTTGATTCTATCGAAAGCCAACCAATGCTCCACCTCCCAAATAAACTCGAACCCTTGCTTCAATTTTTATAAGTGGAGAGAAGATATTAGTCTTTCTTGCGCAATTAGATATAAATCTTTGAATGAAAAACTTGCCCAAGAACCTTTGCAGCTTTGATTTATTCTTTGGTGGATGAGCATTGATGATAGCTTGAGCCTTATTTTGATTGACTTCAATTCTTCTCGGGTGAACTAGGAATCCTAGAATATTATTGGCCGAGAACCCAAAAGCACATTTCAAGGGGTTCATTTTCAACTTATGGAGTCTCATTCGCTTAAATGTCCTACACAGCTGAGCTACATGATCTTCCATATCGGCCGATTTGACCACTATGTCATCTACATAAACCTCCATGAATCGGCCAATCATGTTATAGAAGATGGCATTCATTGCCCTCTGATACGTAGCTCCTGCATTTTTTAGTCTAAAAGACATTACTACCCAGCGGTTGGTTCCCAATGGACTAGGATATCTAGATGCCTTTTTTGACACATCATCCATTGGAATGTAAATTTGATTGTATCTAGAATGCCCATCCATGAAAGACACAATCCCATGGCCAGCAGCCTAATCGATCAGTTGATCGGCTAATGGCATAGGATATTCGTCCTTTGGTGTAGCCAAATTAAAATTCTTGAAATCAATACAAATTCTTAACTTACCATTCTTTTTTTATTACCAGAACAACATTTGACATCCATTTATCGTATTTGATGGGACGAATAAAACCAGCATTCAAGAGCCATTCAATTTCCTCATTGATCTTGTGGGTAACTTTAGTCGTCATCCGTCTAAGTGACTGTTTATGTGGCCTATATCCTTCTTTTATTGGTAACCTGTACTCAATTAGACACCGATCGAGCCCTGGCATATTGTGATAATCCCATACGAAACCATCAGCAAACTCATGGAGTAAACTTGTCGATTGTTCCCTCGACCAATGGATCTTGGACTTGGGTCGAGAATCCTCCATATTATCAGGAACCTCCTCAAGCTCGATGCCGTCTTCTTCGGCCGAATCCTCCATATTATCAGGAACCTCTTGAAGCTCGATGCCGTCTTCTTCGGCCAAATCCTCTATATTGGCCAAATTCATTAGGTATCCATCATCCATTTCTTTCAAGTTCTCTTCGAGCCTTCTTATTCTGGCCGTGAAATCGGCCTAGTGGATCTCACTTGTTGACATTTTGATCATGAAATTTCTTCGATAGCATAACACGGAACCGGTCGATAAGGAATGATGTCCCTCGATAGGGTGTCACTCACTGACATTACTTCTGGGATGGCTTGCACAATACTCTCCGGGTTCTTCTTCATTGATATTTCGGTTGGGCGGGTAAATTTATTCATTCCAGTGAACTTGCTTGGTCTCAATTCTTCCCCACACTAATAAGCCTCATTAGCGTTCGAAGTGGCCAAGAAAGGTTTATTATCAGCTAGGATTAACTCGACCTTATCTTGATTTCAGAAAATCATGAACTGGTATAGGGAGGTCAGGATGCATGCAAATGAATGAATCCAATCCCTTCCCAATAATGCATTATAGCTTGACGGGGTATCGACCATGAAAAATGAAGCTAATACTATCTTGGTCCCAACAGTTAGATTGACTGGTAAGATGTCATGGGTGTTCGTGATATGGTCGATGAAATTATTGACGGTCGGTCACCTCTGATGGAATCAAATTGGCAAAGTTTTTTTTTTTTTCCAATTTAGCCATCATCCTCAATGGCAATAAATTAACCACAGCCTCATTGTCAACTAAAATTCTAGTAATGGGGCACACTTCAAGGTGAGCCGCTATGTACAACAGCTTGAGATGTTGCATCATGTCATGGGTAGGTTTATCGATAATCACATGCATCTTCTTTAAATGGGAAAGAAGTATGTTGGATTATTACTGGGGGGGTATTCCCTTTCACATCGTCTGCCATCTTGTTCGGCTGAGTAAGTCTATCTTAGAAACTAGATGGCAATGTGAAAACCATGTTGCAATGAAATACAACTGGTGGTAATGTGTTAAACACAATTTCATTATTTGGAGATTGCCCCTCTAGTGTTTCAGGGTTTGTTTGCCTTATGACATCTTCTGTCTGATTCACGCACTCATTGGCCGTAAGTTTGGCCGAATCATCAGCTGGTGAGATGATTTTCAGTGCTTTCAGCGGTCGATGATAACTCATTAGCCAACCATTCATCCTTCGGAAAAAATTCATTGTTGAAGTAGTACTACAAAAAATAGGGTAACGCTAATGGCTAAAAACCATCGGCATTAACCTTCCCCAATGGCTTTTAGCCATCAGATGAGCCATCGGTAAAGGGGGCGTCGGGGTTGCTCACTGACGGATTTAAACCATCGGCGTTTTTGACAGCCAAAACTGTCGATTAGAAAGCCATTCGCCAATTGTTTTTAATCGTCAACGTTTCTCATTAAATTTAATAAAATGCAAATGGATTGCCTAATCAATGCACGCATCCAAAACTAGCTTAATACCCATTTCAAAAATATGTTCTCCAAAGCTCCAAACGAACCAACCTATTTAAAAATGTAAAGTCTACACAAAAGAAGAGGAAATCAAAATCAGATCTACCATTCAAATCCCAAACATATAAAATGTGTATTTCCATAAAAAAATAATAATTTTATATATGATACCCAACTCTATATAAAAGCAATCTTAAGAAGAACATTAATACAATAATTAAATCTATGCTAAATGTCATTGGGTTTGGTTAAATTGCATCAATCAGTTCCTCAAAACTGTGAAATTCCTCCAAACATAAAGATGTCGAAAAATCAGATCTACCATTAAAATCCCAAACATATAAAATATGTATTTCCATAAAAAAATAATTGTATATATGATACCCAACTTCTTATAAAAGCAATCTTAAGAAGAACGTTGATACAACAATTAAATCTATGCTAAATTTCATTAGGTTTGGTTAAATTTCATCAATCAGTTCCTCAAAACTGTGAAATTCCTCCAAACATATAGATGTCGAAAAATCAGCTCCAATCTTATTAGTAATTGAGAAGGTGCTTGTAATTCAAACTAAACACAGCCCGCTGCTTCGAAGAAATTGTTTCGGTCCATCTGAGCCATTCGATTTATCAGAATTTTGCATAACACACTATAAATCTTTAACTTCTTGAGATAATTCATAACAACTATATCAAAGATCATAACAATGACCAACAGATTGATGGAGATCTTCATCGTAACTAGGTCACATGCCATGAACAAGTTGGATGGAAAAAAGGGCTGGTCTACTCATTAGGTGGGCCACACATGAACAAAAGAAATAGATGGTTAGAAGAAAACAACCAATAGTCCATATTCTATGTAAATGTGGCCCATTCAATGATCGTTTTACGTTGGCTTAGCCTGATGAATGGCTGGGAGCCTCTTCACACTCTTAGCATTTTGCACAATAAGAAATATACCTACTAGGGTTGAATAGGAACATCAATTTTCATGTATGTAGTTAAAACTTGAAATTATAGAAGAAAAAGATGAAATTAGGCATATGTTATTCTGTTGGATTTTTTCCTTGCTTCTACATTGGGCTTTCATGGAGCTTACACTGACTTGTTCATGGAGGAACTTGATATATTCAATTGCTTTGAATAAAATGAATGCAGTGTCTGTCTGAAATAACAGAGAATAATTATATTCAGTTCAATTCAACCAAATAAAGCTTTTTTGAATTCAAAAACAAGAAATTGTAGTAGAAATCTGTGTAGTATATCTTCGGCGATGAATTGAAAGATAGATTTGGTTTGTTTGGGTTGGTATGACACGAATCTTCTTACTGAATTCATTTTCTATTTATATCCTTGATTTACCCATCTAGATCCTTCTCACGTTCCAACGATTACCATAACCGGTCGCCACTACTTAAACTCATTTGTTTCTTCTCTTGCCATCTGTCCTATAACTACTTTCACATCATAGCTTCTTCATTGGTTGCTCACATAATGACATGGCACCATTTGATATGCTCCGGCTACTATTATCAAAAAATTTTATCCGTACATATTTGCAAATCTTCGAATACGCCATGCGGATCTGTACAAATCACATGTAACTCCTCCTGATTGGCTCTCAACGGGAATGGTGATAATGGGGATAAACAGAGTCAACCCAGGTATGAATTGCACACTCGAGCACAACTCGGATTTGATCTCGCACAACAGCAGCAACAGCACAATATCCCTCTCTAATCTTCTTCTCTTCCTTCTTTTGCTTCCTAATTTGTTCCTTTCTTCTCTGCTCAAACATAACTGGTGCAATTCATCAATCAGCAGCCGAGAGTGTCCATCAGCCCAGTGCCAGAAAGGACGGGGCTCCTCCTTTGTATCCTCATCAGAGAGAGCCTAGTGGACTGCCTGATTTGACAACAAATGAGTTGGGAATCACGTTGCAAGAACTTAGACGTAGGAGTAAGGAAATCAATGCAAGGATGAATGAAGACATGGGGGAGATTTCAGTGGATTTATCGCCTTATTTTCACCAAGTCAGTCCAAATAACCCCTCTCAATCAACAGAAGAAGAGGTCCTCGATCCAATGCGACAGCAACAAGTGCAGAAGCACTCTCCAAAAAGGCAATCTTCAACAGCTCCACACAAAATCAGAAAATCTCCTCTCCGAACAATAGAAGACAGGCAAACCACCTGCATCTTCTACAGCAGGATCAGAAAGTTAAAGAGACGGGCAGTGAATACAGGGTGTGTAACTGATGGATAACGCCATAATTTGGAATGCACGCGGGGTCGGAAACGCTCCCACAACTCGTGTGCTCAAGAAGCTAGTGAAAAAGTTCAATCCTCGGCTGGTTGCAATCATCGAATCGATGCTCGGGGATGATAGGCGAGTGACTACGGGATTGAAGATTAGGTTCCATTCCTCTATCTCTAACTCTGACATGGGAGGAAGAATCTGGATTTTTTATGAAAACCAGCTGAATATTTCAGTCATCTCCATCTCAAACCAAATGATAACTTTTGAAGCAACCATAACGCCTCAATCACAACCGATTACTATCTCAGTTGTCTATGGTCGATGCTGCAAGATACAACGTAGAAGCCTGTGAAATGACCTTTGCTCTCTTAGTACCCAAATTCAAGGAGCATGGGTTATAGCTGGAGATTTTAATGCTATGACTCAAAGTGAGGAAAGGAGGGGTAACCAGCCCTCTGACAGTTCTTCCATGTCTGAATTTGCTGATGTAATCTATTCTGCTGGCCTCATAGATGTGGGCTATGAGGGAAACCGCTTCACCTGGTGCAATAACAGAGAAGGCAAAGCCCGAGTTTGGGCCAGACTCGAGAGAGTCCTTATCAACAGCTCATGGGCCACTGCCTTTCCAAGATTTTGGGTGGAACATCTCCCTAGAAACAAGTCAAACCACTCTCCTTTGCGTCTATTTCTTTCTCCTCAATTGTTGTCTAAGCCGAAATCTTTTCGCTTCCTCTGAATGTGGAATCTTCATGACACGTTTCAGTCGGTGATTTCAAAGGCTTGGGAAGGCGTCTGTGATGCTAATCCCTTCATAAATATTCATCTCAAGATGAGAAAGACGAAACAACTGTTGAAGGTATGGAACAAAGAGTAGTTCAAAAACATTTTTCAGCATATCAAAAAGACAGAAGAGGATCTAGACATCCTTGACAATAGAATGCAAGACGACAACTCCGAGGAGCTCATTCATCAACATCTAGACCTAAAACAAAAGCTAGAGTGTTTAGAGCTAATGGAGGAGATTTTTTGGAAACAAAAAGCAAGGAACTCTTGGCTCGAGGAGGGAGATAAGAACACGACCTTTTTCCACGCGTCGGCAACAGAAAAGATAAGAAGATCAGCAATTCATACCATCACATTAGAGGATGAATCCTCTTTATCCAATATGGATGAAATTAAGCCGGCGGCGGTGGATTTTTTTCAAGGTCTGTTTCAGGAGGAGGAAGTTTCTCTCTCGGCTACCTTTGTCCAAAACCTCCTACGTCGGCTTCAACAACATGAAAATGACTCTTTGCAAAGTCCTCCCACGATGGAGGAGCTATTATCTACTGTCAAATCTATCCCAACTGATGGGGCTGCGGGGCCAGACGGTTTTTCAGCTGCCTTTTTCAAAAGTTGCTGGAGTATCATTGCTGACGATGTATTCAAAGCCACGAGAGCTTTCTTTTCTGGGGAACCTATTCCCCGAGCTTTCAAAACCACTCTTATCTGCATGATCCCGAAGACTCCCTCCGCATCCAAATTCTTTGATTTTAGGCCAATCAGCCTGTGTAATGTTATGTATAAAATTCTTGCAAAACTTCTTGCTAACCGTCTTAGCAACATTTTACCTAGACTCATTTCACAGGAACAAGGAGCATTCGTCCAAGGGAGGTATATTGCAGAAAACATAATATTTGCTCAGGAAGTGATGAGAGAGTTAAATAGGAAAACCAGGGGGGGAAATCTTATCCTTAAGATTGATCTCAAAAAGGCATATGACAGGGTGAATTGGTTGTATCTGAAGCAGGCCTTACTGAAATTTGGTTTCAATGATAAAAGTGTGCAGCTCCTGGAAGCTTGCTGGGCAAATAATTGGTTTTCCGTCCTCATCAACGGTGAAGCTATAGGATTCTTCAAATCCTCTAGAGGTCTCCAGTAGGGAGACCCCCTTTCCCTGGCGCTCTTCATCTTAGCCATGGAAGCTTTTTCAGTCAATTTAAAATCCCTTTTTGAAGAAGGCCGCTGCAGCCCCTTTAAAATCCCTCAAGGTAGCCCTTCTTTCTCCCATCTTCTGTATGCGGATGATATGTTGGTTTTCCTTAAAGCCAGTAAATCTTCACTCTCCTCTATGAGGGACTTTCTACGAGTTTTCCAAGTGGCCACAGGTCCAAAAATCAATTCCAGCAAAAGCATTTTTATTGGTCCTTCTGAATGGACAGTGGCTAAAATCAGGACGACGAAAGCAGTGCTTGGTTTCAGCCAAGCGAGGGGTATTTTGCAATATTTGGGGGGGCCCCTGACTAGAGGGAGAATCAAATCCTCGGATTTTCATGCTCTTTAGGAAAAGATCAGCAACCGAATCTCTGGCTGGGTTGCCAGACACATAACGCAAGCGGGTCGTGCAACTCTAATTCGTCATGTTCTAGGTAGCTATCCGATCCATATTATGGCAGCTATGCACATTCCAGCGCAGGTAATTCAAAAGTTAAACAGCAAGTTTGCTGATTTTTTTTGGGGATGGGCCGAAGGGAAAAAGAAACTCCATTGGATTACGTGGCAGAAAGTGACCAAGCCTAAAGTAGAGGGAGGATTGGGAATCCGAAATCTGAGTGAGGTGCTACAAGCACTTTGAATGAAGCTTATGTGGAATGTGAAGTACGGTAAAAACAAAGGACCTTGGGTAGAGCTGATGCAGTCCATACACTCCACTGAGCTGATAATGGGGATGGCAACGGTCAGGCAACACAATACATCCCCAATGTGGAAGAGAATCAGGTGCTTTCTACATTCAATTCAGGACAATACACATTGGACAATGGGTCACGGAGAAGCAAACATTTGGACAGAAAATTGGACTAGTTTGGGGCCGCTGCAGCATCTTCTGTCAGGAATTATCCCTCAGGATCTGCAACAGTTGCAGCTGAAACATCTGCTAGGGAAATCAAGTCCGTTACCCCCATCCAGGGTCTTAGAATTTCTGCCTCAAGAGATCATTGATGTAATCTTCGCCAGGGGTTTCGTCATCACAAATGAACCGGAGGAACGGGTCTGGCCTCATGACCCTTCAGGGGAATTCACCCTCAGGTTTGCTTGGAAACTTATTAGGGGAGATCAACCTCAGGTTCTGTGGGGAAAGTAGATTTGGTTAAATAAAATTCTGCCAAAAGTAACGATATTCATTTGGCGTCTCCTGCATAACGCCATTCTTGTGGACAGTAGAGTTAAAGCTAAAGGAATTGCTCTTCCCTCTAAATGCCGCTGCTGCCCTTGAGAAAATGACTCTATTCCAGACACTGGATCAATCAACCACCTATTTTTAACAGGTCGTCATGCGGTCCGAATTTGGGCCCATTATGAAGGGCTATGTGGAGTCTCTTCGGTCCCTAATATTTCGGTGCTTAGTAAAATCAACCAGTGGAGAAATGCGTCTGCGCCAGGTGTAGCTCCTCAGAAAATCAGATCGTCACTCCCTCTTCTGATTCTTTGGGAGTTGTGGAAAACAATGAATGAAGCTTCGTTCCAAGACAAGGCGATGGACGCCCGTAGATTCATAGTTAGGATAAATTGGTGGGCCACCCAGACGATCCAAAACTTCCAGGCACAACTTTCATATACGCATCCTCATAGAGTCCTCTCTTCCATCTCCGCGTCCAGGCGAAACAGGTCAGATTCTGTTCTGGTTAAATGGAAGCATCCCACTCCTGGTTGGGTGAAACTAAATGTTGATGGATCAGCTGGGGAAACCCAGGTCTTTCAGGTGGAGGGGGTATCTGTAGAAAGGATGATGGTTTGCTTTCTCCACCAGTTATGGGATTGGCACCAACAATAGCACAGAACTACGTGCAATCGTTGTTGGCTTAGAGTTATGTCTTCTCAAAGGGATAAACAAGATAATAGTAGAATCAGATTCAAAGCTGGTGATTAACCTCCTTGTTGGTGATGCAAAATGCCCGTGGATCTGGAAACCATGGGTAGATAAGATTAACAACTTGAGAATATTCGGCACATTCGCATTTCAACACATTCTTCGTGAAGGGAACGGTCCAGCTGACAGTTTGGTGAGAGTGGGGAGCGATACTCAGGCGAAATTCTGTCTTGATCATTTTAATTCTCTACCCAGACAAACAAAGGGCCTCATTTTTCTCGATAAGGTCGGTCTTGGTTCGATTAGAACCGTCACTTATGCCTCCAGATCCTGAGCCCAGTGTTCTCCTTTTTTCAGTTTTCGTTTTTCAGCGGACATATATGATAGGTGGCCCGCCCCTTTTGTTGCAGGGTCAGCCCGAAGATGTACATTGTTGTCATTTTTCAATGGATTAAATGAAGTTCTCCTTTAAAAAAAAAAAAGAAAAAAAAAAAGAAGGAAAAACAGACAGGGTAAGGACTCGGCCCAGACCTACCCAAACTCCCCTTGACTCGCAGAGAGTACGTAACCGAGTTAGCTTGGTTGAACGCTGCAGCTACTGGAGGCAAGACAGCAAACTGATCATAAGAGCTGGACCAAACCTGTCCTTATCTTCTCTTTCTCCTTCTTGCTGAAACTCCCGAGAGACCTAACAGGCAAAACTCCACATGATCCCATCGAAGACTCAGTGAGGCAACGAGTCAGGCGCAACTAGCACGTTCGTTACACTGGATTCAGATCACGCGGCTCATCTATGTTGATCTTTTGTGGTTGGATGAGTACTGAGAGGCCAATTCAATCCAGATCTTGGATCAAGGTCCCCACATAGACAGAAATCTCTATCAGTTTAGCGATGAAGATGACTCAGCTCTCATGGCAGATCCCCACGCGTTGGGTTTTTCTTCGAGCTGCTTCTAGGGTTTCTATGTCCGAATGCAAGAAGAGAGAAGGAATAATAAAAAAAAAGCTTACTATTTATATGCGAACCCTGGTTCTCTACTCGAACCCTAATCCGTGTGGACTTCATTTAGACGGCCAGGATTGCTTTGTATGAATGGATCAGATCTATCAGAGACAGTTCACTTGGATCGTGAAAGGATCAGATGGTTAGAGGAGGAAACGGCAAACGGTTTCCTTTTGAAACTATTACGCAACGGAATCTTTCTGTTTGTAAATCCGATTCTGTTTCTAGCACCCAAAACCGTGTGGACGGCTGAGATCAGACTGAGATGAACGGTTGAGATACATCTCCAGGCTTTACACACCGATCGCAACGGAAAGGTCCGAAACCGATCCTCTGAGTTGAGAAAAAGTGAGGGATTTTCATTTTTGGAGGCTATTCTCACGCGTAACTATTATTACACGCCAGATCCTCTGAGAAAAACCGCACGTACGTTTGAAATCACTGTTAAACCTTTGTGGTTGTGTTCGGATCCTCCCACCCTACATGATGGACGGTCTGGATCACTTGAATAGGGGTTGGAGTTGGGCCACTCTCGATCGCATGGCATCGGGTGTTTAGACACCGTTTTGGCGGGCGAAAACGGAAAGGAGAAGAAGATCTTTCTTCTTGTGGGTCTACGGTCAAAGCCCGATTTGAAACTCGGGTGGTTTGCGGGCGTACGTATGAAGTTACACACGTGGTGTTCTAACGTAGGTCCACAGCGATGTTTTACAAGATCTACACCGTCCATGCACTTATAATACACCTAAAAGGAAATCTTCCCAAAGATAAGGCAGATCCATATCTCAGGAGGCTACAACTCATGTTTTTGTACGTCTAAGGGATGTTTCCACCGATCCAACAGTGGAATACGATGTTTTAAGTCACGAGTCTAATGAATTTTAATCGAGTTCTGATTTTCAAAAAAAAGATTTCATGTATAGATTTCTAACTCTTTTCGAGTTTCAATGAAGTGTGCACACTTTTTTGCATTTTTAATCAAGAATTTACATAGTGAAACCCTAGGACTTTTAATACTTCAATATTGAAAATTTTGAGGTGTTACAGTCATAGAATCTTCATATTAAATGTGGGGTCTATCATCTCATGTATATTCTATTTAATCCATTCATCAAATTATAGGATTATGGGCCCGTTTGGCCGGGTGGATTGGAAGTGATTGAATGGTATTTGGGTGGATGGCATGGATTTCAAGGTAATGATGGTGTTGTAAGTGGATTGTCTTAAGATCCATGGGATTGCTATACCCCGGGACTGCTATATGGTGTCTGTTTGACACGCCCGGCCAATCCCGGGATTAAACCTTCCCATCATCCCTTCCAATCCCTCGAACCAAACATATCCTGGGCAAATTTGAACAGATTAGGGTGGATTGGATGGGATTTAAAGGTACTGATGGTGTTGTCAGTGGATTGTCTTAAGATCCATGGGATTGCTATATCCCGGGATCAGATCACCCAGTCTGTTTGGCACGCCTGTCCAAACCTAGGATTTAACTTCCAATCCCTTCCAATACCATCCAATCCCTTCTAATCCGCCCGGCCAAACAGGCCCTAAGGAGCCATATATACTCAAGTCATTCTAAAACTCAAAGAGGCCGTTCATGACACCCCACTCAAGATAACGGAGACTACTCCTCAGGATTTCAGTTGAACTTCAAAATTGATACTCGATCAACTCGAAAAAGCACCACAAACCTGAACGGGTCAGACAGAGGAATCCCCATAGCCTCTCGGAGCCTGCCAATGGCCTGGATTTACAAAAGGAGACCGGTAGATATTCAATTCCCATCGGTCACCCTGCGTGACCTAGATTTATCAGATGGACTGTGGGGAATATTGAGGTGGCAAAATACCTTGAAAAGTGTAAAAAAGTATTGGTGGGATGCCTATTCTAACTAGTATAAAAAGTCCACTTATCAGCTGAGACAACTCTTATCACCCAAAGGGCCTAAAAAAATAAAATACATCACATATGCAGAAATCAGATTCCTGCCGGTAAAAGTGCCTACAAAAGTGTTGCTCATTTATTTTATTAAATTTGTCTTCTCAAGCCTAAGAGATGATTGGTTCTGGTTAAGAAGGTCCCAACATATTGGATCCTTACTCTTGCTCCGGTTGTAGACTCAGGAGTTTCAACACCCGGTCAAGGGTTCGAGTATCCATAGGTGGTGAAATCCCACTATGGGGGGGGGGGGGGGGTGTGTGCAAAAAAAAAAAAAGGGTCCCAACATACTCAAAGGGAGGTTGGTTGCTTAAGAAGTGAGTGAGTTTAAGAAACCCAAAGTAATATGGGTGCCAGAGGCTCTATGGGAGAAATCCCCTACTATGTTGAAAGGATGCCATTAACAACAAACGTTCCTTGACATCCAAAATAGGGTTAGAAGCAAAGATGCCCGACTATTTCTTTTCACAAAAGAGATTTTGGTTTTCTTCCTTTCTCTTCTCCTCAAGTTCACTCCGCATCCCATGCATATCATTCACGTATCTTATATCTACTTTTTTTTTTTTTTTTCCCTTCTTCTTTTACTTCGGTGTCGGTTAGCTTGACGTTGAGCAAAGTGACTTTGCAAGCTAACCTATATATATATATATATATATATATATATATATATATATATATATATATATATATATATATATATATATATATATATATATATATATAGACTTTCAAGCTGAGCCCACCAGTTTGGATATAGACTTTCTCCAACCCATTCCACAGGTTATAACCCATCAGGACAACGACTCCTTGTTGGCTCCTCCTTCAATGGAAGAGGTCAAAGCGGCAGCTTTTTCTGTGCCTAGAGACGGGGCTGCGGGTCCGGATGGCTTCTCGTTGGCTTTCTATTCCTCATGTTGGGATATCATAGGTGGCGACATCCTCTAAGCAGCTAAGGACCTTTTTACTGGGGCTGCCATGCCGAGAGCTTTCATTTCAAACCTCATCTGCCTTATACCAAAATCCTCTTCAGCTGCATGTTTTGCTGATTATCGCCCCATTAGCTTGTGTAATGTCATTTATAAGATTTTTGCTAAGCTATTAGCTAACAGATTAAGCCTGTTATTACCCAAGATGATCTCTCAGGAACAGGGCACTTTCATTCAGGGGAGATCAATAGCCGAAAATATAGCGTTAGCTCAAGAGATGATGCGTGATATCAATAGAAAGGCTCAGGGAGGTAACCTCATTCTCAAGCTTGATCTTGAAAAGGCTTACGATAGGGTGAGTTGGAATTACCTGAAACAGGTGCTCTTCAAATTTGGTTTCAGCCAGAGATGGGTGTAAATATTGGAACGTTGTTAGGGAAATAACTGGTTCTCTATTCTCCTCAATGGGGAACCGACAGGTTACTTCAAATCATATAGGAGCTTGAGACAAGGGGATCCCCTATCCCCGGCACTCTTCATCATTGCTATGGAGACTTTCTCGGCAAACCTTATGATCGCCGGTGGTGGATGTCAGCAGTTTGCCATCCGTCGGGGATGCCCCTCCTCATCCCATCTTCTCTTCGCCGACGATATCCTTCTATTCACCAATGGCAAGAGGGAATCTCTCCTTCAGCTCAATCAGTTTCTGACTTTGTTTCAGGCAGTCACAGGACAACAAATCAGCAGTCGTAAGAGCAGCTTCATCTGTTCCAAAGCTCTAACTCCAGCTAGGATCAGATCCACAGAACATATCCTGGGGTTCCAGAAAGCCCGAGACGACATCATCTACTTGGGTGCCCCTCTCTCCACTGGAAAAATCAGGCCTGCGGTCT
Source organism: Magnolia changhungtana (assembly GCA_030180095.1). Classification (NCBI taxonomy): domain Eukaryota; kingdom Viridiplantae; phylum Streptophyta; class Magnoliopsida; order Magnoliales; family Magnoliaceae; genus Magnolia; species Magnolia changhungtana. Next base: position 2,698,340 of record JASAUF010000552.1, on the reverse strand, counting down.
TTCAGTTTCTGTTGGACAGGGTGGATAGGAGAACGTCAGGTTGGGCAGGTAGACTGCTATCGCAAGCAAACAGAGTAACGTTAATTCGACATGTGTTAAGCAGCCTCCCCATCCACATCATGTCTGCTATGCACATACCATGCCAAGTTATCGATAAGCTGGAAAGAAGTTTTTCAAACTTCCTTTGGGGTTGGTCGGATGGAAATAGGAAGCACCACTGGCTGGCATAGAAAAAAGTTACCAGACCATTTGAGGAAGGCGGGCTGGGCATCAGAAGGTTGAAAGACGTCATGGAAAATTGGCTTGGGCGGTCAAGTATGGGGACCCTCCTAGCCCATGGGCAAAGCTGATGAAAAGTAAACATGCCAGGGATATTCATGCCTTTGTCCTGCAGCCCTCTGCTTCAAACCCTTCACCCCTTTAGAAGAAAATTCGCTCCCTTTTTCCTACTCTTGCGGAGTCAGTTCAGTGGTCAGTTGGCAATGGAGATTAAGTTTCTGGTCTGAAAATTGGACGGGCAAGGGCCCCCTCCATCGCATGCTAGCTGGCCCTGTCCCAACCGAGCTGGTCGAGCTGAAAGTGAGAGATACTCTAGGGTGTGCAGGCCTCTTCCCTCCTTCCCGGGTCTTCTCCCTCCTTCCTCATCAGTTAACAGACGAGATTATCAATGGCAGATTCTCTACTTTTGATGACTCTCCCACTTGTTTCTGGCCACTCGAAAAATCAGGCAGATTCTCTGTTCGTTCAACTTGGCAGCTCCTGCATCCTCATTCTCCACCTATCCAGTGGGTGACTTGGATTTGGCAAAGTTCCCTCCCTCCAAAGTTCTCCATCTTTATGTGGAGGCTTCTGCAAAATGCGACCCCCGTCGTTAGTAGAGTTTAAGATAGAGGCGTCGCCATGGCCTCTAGGTGCAGATGTTGTCTTCAAGGTACAAATGCTTCTCCCCAGACGGAAACTATTCCCCACCTGTTTCTCTTTGGCCGGCACGTGCAGGCCCTTTAGGCCTCCTTTGGCTCGGTGTGCGGGATCCCTCCTTTGCTTCACAGCTCCATTTCTGGCAAGATTAACCACTAGAGGTTGGCGTCGGCCGATGGAGCCACGCATAGCTCCATACGTTTCCTGCTGCCTATTCTCATTCTCTGGGAGCTTTGGCGGTCCAGAAATGAGGTTGTTTTCAACAACTCAGTGATGAACATTGGGATGTCAGAGGCCCGAATTGGTTGGTGGGCAAAATTGCTACTAGGCGCAGATTTTATGGTTTTTGTTGGTAGGAATCGCAGGTTCAGTCCCACGATTGCAGCAGCTGTTCAAAGGCGAAAGTCTCCCTCTCTGGTGAAATGGAAGCAGCCATCTCTTGGATGGGTCAAATTAAATGTTGATGGATCGGCGTTGGGTAATCCAGGACCTTCAGGTGGGGGAGGCATCTGTAAGAATGAAAACGGAAATTTCCTATTTGGTTTCACCACGGGCTATGGGGTTGGATCAAACAATATGGCGGAGCTCTGCGCTATCCACAACGGGATGGTGCTATGCTTGGAAAAGGGATTGAACAGGGTTATTGTGGAATCTGACTCAAAAGTAATGATTCACTGCCTTACAAACCACGCAGTTTCCCAATGGAGGTGGAGACCATGGCTGGATAGAATCTCCAGGTTACACCAATTGGGCGATTTTGCTTTTGCTCACATTCTCAGAGAAGGAAATGGCCCGGCGGATGGGTTAGCGTGAGAAGGCAGCCGTCTTCAATAGAATACGATCCATCTTCATTCCAGGTCTCTTCCTTCGGTAGTCCGAGGTATGATCTTTCTGGATAGGGTCGACCTAGGGGTGCTCAGACCGACTGGCTGACATGTCTTTTTTTTTTTTTTTTTTTCTTGTCTCATTGGGCGCATTGTCACCGGGCGCAAATGGGCACTACGTGCTCGTTTCTGCTCTTTCTTTCTTCTTGCCCCCTCATTCCCCCCCCTTTTTTCTTTTGTTTTGAGGGCGGGTTAGTTTTCTTTATGCAGAGCAGTGTATAGCCTAAAATTTTTAGCTCAGTTACGTATTACATGATAGGTGTGGCCCTTCTGCTTTTTGTGGGGGCCTACCCGAAGGGATGTATATTTTCGGTGATTAATGAAATTGTGGCATTTGCCCACTTTATTATATATATATATATATATATATATATATATATATAGAGAGAGAGAGAGAGAGAGAGAGAGAGAGAGAGAGAGAGAGAGAGAGAGAGAGAGAGAGCTTGCTTTAATCCTTGAAAATGTTGAAAATCTAGTAAAGTAAAAATCACACTTTGTGCAGGGGGAAATGTGCCTAATTTCTTCATTTATGATCACCAAGGCCTTTACTTAGAATCGTTGCTTATAGACTAACGGTAGAAGTTCTTTAAGTTGGGGAGTTTTGTGATTCCTCAATTTTTAAGTGATTCCATGGTTTTTAGCAAGTGATCATAAATCCTAATCTTTCATAATTGGCCAGTGGGATCTCCAAACTGTTGGGTCTAAAACCCAACTTCTTGCTGACGTGTGGCTGTAGCCACCATAAAAAGAAAAAAAAACTGAAACTTTTTGAGAGGAAGAGAGAACTGTTGTTGTATTGGAATGAATAAAAACGTATAACACTGCTGCCTTTTATAGGCTTTCTTATGCTGTGAAATGACTAATTTATCCCTGTCTAGATTCATCCTAGGGGTAGCTAAAGAAAGAAAAAATCCAAAGAAAAAATCTAGAAAATATCTACCACTATCTTCATCCAGCTAATACTCTAAACTTAGAAAAAAAATCCAACTAAGCTAGCATACACGGTTCTCACACGTTATACACAGCAGACTCATAAGATCACGATTTTGGATTTGCACAAATCCACCACCGTGTACAACACTCCCCTTCAAACTAAAATTGGCTTTATTCCGAGCATCTTTCTTAGTCGTTTAAATGCATCTGTCGGCAATGCCTTTGTGAAAATATCCACCACCTGTTCCGTAGTATGACAATACTCTAATTTCATCATTTTCTGCTTCACATGATCTCTCAGAAAATGGTATCGGGTATCAATGTGTTTGCTTCTTCCATGTTGCACCGGATTTTTGGCTAGCTCGATTGCCGACTTGTTATCCACATATATGACTGTGGATTCTTCCTACAGATGCTTTAGCTCCTTTAGCAGGTTTCTCAACCAAATTCCCTCACAGATGGTGGACGATGCTGCCATGCACTTTACTTCACATGTGAATGGGGCGACCACACTCTGCTTCTTCGAATTTCATGTGAAAGTAGTCATTCTGAGATAAAATATATAGCCAGTGGTGCTCTTTCTCTCATCTTGGTCACCTCCCCAATCACTGTCTGAGTATCCATACAACATTGCTTCATCATCGTATGGATAAAAGAGACCGAATTCAATAGTCTCTTTGATATACCTCGACCTCGTTTTACTGACTAGCATTTTTTTGGGGCTTCCATATACCGGCTAACAGACTATATCTGGCCTAGTGATTGTGAGGTACCTTAAGCTTCTGATTAGGCTCTTGAATACGGTTGAGTCGACGTTTCTTCCTTCTCCATCTTTTGTGAGCTTCAGGCCTGTTGTAACAGGTGTATTTATAGCTTTACAGTCGACCATTTAAAACTTCTCAAGAAGTTCCTTTGTGTACTTCTTATAGGATATGTAAATGCCGTCGACTTATTACTTCACTTCAATGCCGAAGAAAAAGGACATCAATCCACCATCAATTATCTCAAATTATTTAAACATAGCCTGCTTGAATTCTTCAAACATCGCCTGGATATTCCCAGTGAACAATAAATCATCAACATAAAAACAAGCGATAAGCATATCACCACGGGCATTCTTCTTTATGTAGATGGCATGCTCATATGGACATTTGACGAAACCATTATCTTAAAGATAACTATCGATCCGTGCATTCCAAGCACAAGGAGCTTGCTTCAACCCATACAGGGCTTTCTTCAGCCGATACACCTTGTGTTCCTCCCCTTGCATGACAAAGCCTTCAGGCTGGTCAATGTATACTTCTTCTTTGAGTACCCCAT